>CM021104.1:271091899-271389350 GCA_007115665.2 Sequoiadendron giganteum | reverse complement strand
ATGTAATATCCATGGCACACTGGAAAGTGGCACCGACATTGATTAGTCTGAATGACATTCGTTTATAAGCGAAAGTTCCCTATTTGGTGGTGAATGTCGTCTTGTATCGATCTTCATACTGTGCCATAAACTAATTGTATCCCGAATATCCATCTAGGAAGGACGTCATCTGGGAGCCATTTACTATCTATAACACCTCATCTAATGAAGGTACAAGATAGTTATCCTTTTTTGAAGCTTGGTTAAGATTGTGGAAGTTGATGCACAATCTGATTTCTCCATTTTTCTTCCTAACAGGAACCAAATTTTCCACCCATGTGGAGTGTCTAACTTGGAAAATGATCTTGGATGACAATAAATTTTGTACTTCCTTGTATATTATTGGTTCTAGAAACATGTTGACAGGGCAATGTCGCTGTAGAAATGGCTTCACACAACTAGTTTGAGAGGGATGGTGTGGGTAATGATGGATGTATCATACATCTTGAGATCCTCATAGCTCTAGGCGATGATGTCATGATACTTTTGTAGAGCCTTGAGTATACCTTTTCTTTCCTCAGGAGCGCACACCTCACCAACAAACACATTCTTTGCATTCTTCATTATTCCTAAATTAGAAGTGTCACATTGGCCATTGATGGTATCCTTTTTACCCTGTTGATCCTGATCTCTGATCTAATCTAAGTAGAATATTCAATCTAATTATACCATTCCCCTAGGGATGGTATTGGTCTTCAGGTTAATGATCCCTTCTACATCCAGTCTACCTCTTGAGGTTTGACCTCATCAATTATCTACATAGAAAAAACATCTGAACTGGTGATAAAATCTAGAATGTGTCTGTCATCATTAAATACCTATAAATTGGCTATGTTATCAAACACTGATGGGATGTAGGTGAGCTCCACCATGAATATTTTAAGTCCATATAAGGCTAGTGGCTATAGCATGCTTTCTACCTACGCTAAGGCATTGGCAGTATGATTCTGAGTGTGTGGGATCAATTAAATATTAAATGCATCCAATCCTTCCAGTAGGTCCCATATGCGGTGCCTGTAGTTGGTGAGTCTTCTGTTGTAGTAGGAATAAAGCTTCCTGACCTACTTTATGACCAACACTGAATATCCATACACTTGGAGCATTTTGACACCCTTTCTTAATGCGATTAAGAGGCCCAAGACTAAATCCTCATACTCTGCTACATTATTGGTACAATAAAACTAATGCTGATGAGCAGAAAAGTATGACTTACCTTTTGGACTAATCATTTCAAAACCTGCCCCAGCTCTATGCTTGGATTTAGACCCATCAAAGCGTAACATCTAGAATCTAGGAGAATCCTTGAATGTAGAACCAACAGATCCAACTTTCACTATCGATGGGGATTTCATTTTAGTAACTGCCTAGGGAGGCACATGGACAAAATGTGTTTGTTCGGGTGGTTTAGACCCACCTTTCTCCTTTGAAGTAGCCTGTCTTTTAATGTGTTCAAATGCTATTTGACACAAATAGTAGTCAAACTCTGAGTGGGCAGCATTATGTACTCTACACCAATTGGGGAGCAAGAGTTCTTGAAAGTTCATTCGGGTCCCCAAACTAAGCTAATCCTGAACACTTTTTTCCATGAAGTCTTGGAAACCATTCAACAATCCAAGATTTTCATCCTCTCCTAACTCTTCATTGTTAGACTCTATTAGAATTTCAGTGCTTTGAGAGGCATTGGCTAAATTAGTAGGTGGGCTACAAAGTACGAGGAAAACCTCACTTATTCCCTCATCTTGAAGGAATTCCTGCTTGTTTTGATACGATACTGAGGAATAATTCCCCAAATCCATTTCAGCATACCACACCTCATTCATGTTGTTGTACTCAGTGATCATAAACCTCATTTGTGGTTCCCGATCAATCTGAATCTGATTCGACAATCTCTCCCATGGCAGCCACATGTGTGAGTAATTAGTTGTGACATATCCATTCAATGCCCTTGTGAAATCTCTCCCTAGGATTATACCATATGTATTTGAGATATCAGCCACCTGAATGTCTATGATCTGTTGGATCCGGGGATCAACAACAACCTACATAGGTATTCTGTTACTTTCTCCCACTATGGTGATCTTCATTTTTCAAGTTGTGTCACTTTTCATCGGGATGTAGTTGGTTTTATTCCAAGTTCCTTGCACACACTCAAGGGCATGACATTGGTCAATGCACTTGAATCTAGCAAGTAGTTGTGGAGGTTCTTCCCGAACACTCGGATGGTGCTAAAAAAGGGAGGATTTTTTAATTTTCCCTAAAATAGTCCCCCATAAACATCGACTTGGTCAACTTGTCCCTTGTAATTCTTGTTTCCCTTGCTTTGGGTCAGTACCTAATTAGTTACTCTATCAGTATGCTTATTTGCTTGTTGACCTACTTCTGGGTCAGCCTTACTATTGAATATTTGCCTAACGATCGACAATTTTTTTATTATCAAAGGAGACTATCTTTGTTGAAGTTTCTTGAGTTGAACCCTATGATAGAGTCCCATTTATCATTCTAAATAAGGTGTTCTTGATGGTAGGCACCTTTAGAAGTTTGAATGCAGACACGCTTAGCTTTACCTTTTTGAATTCCTCAGCAATATACTCCCCCATGTGTTCAACTTCTTGATCACAAGAAATGTTTTGGGAGGAGCTCGTGGCTTGGCCTTGGATGTTGTTCTGTTGCTTATTTCTGCAGAGATATCATGTAGGTGTATGGGGGAAACCCATATTATTACTTGTATTTGGATCAAGAGGAGTGCTGAAATTAATCAGCAGAGTGGAGGTCATAAGAGGTCCTCAAGAATGACCATCGACCTATCTATTTTTGAGGTTGTATGGGGTATTTCATTGGTGAAACATCTCAACTTTGTTTGCCATAGGCTCTTCATCATCTTTAGGACCATTATCTATTGAATCGAAAAGATGAGCTAAAGGACCTTCAGAACTTACCTCTTTTTCTTTACTGCTGATGTTTGAATCAACACCCTCCTACTTTGGTGTGTTGCACTCCACCCTTGGAAAAGGAGTCTTCTTCAGTACCAACACTAAGGAGTCATATGGGTTGGAGAGGATAATGTCTCTACACCCTAAATTGTCTACTACATTCTGAACTTCAACTTGGAAAATCTCAGCCATAGTTTGGAATTCTAGATAATCCAACTCAGAGTGGTGACTTGTTTTGTGTATGCGACACCAGCTAGATAGAGCAGCCTCTGCCAAGTAAACTCCCCCTAAAGGGTTCTCAATGCTGCTGGGTTGATCAAGGGGCATGGGAATGCCACCATTGTTGGGTCTTATGTTTTATGTCTGGTTTTTCCTTTGGAAGGTCCATCTATCAATGTTTTGGCCCGAATTCTAATTTTTGTTGTAATTCTACTCGGACGACGTGCTAGCATCCCGATTGTCCCAATTTTCATGGTGATCTCACTTATCACAATTAAGGTTAGCCTGGATGTTCTTTTGTGATGCTTTCAGTTGGTTATTCTGATTTCTTAAGTGCATCATCTCTGTAGACATCTTCTTGATCATTTCTATAAGCTCATCAATCTTGTCCTTTTTGATATTGTTTGGTTGTAATGCGACATTCTAGAGGAACACGGGCTATGCAACTGGCTGATTCTGATGAGCGGGTGGGAATATAAGTGCGTAGAGGTACGTCAACACCTAGGATGGTTGACGATGGGAATGTTGTTGTTGGGGCAACAAGTAGTGTGGTACCAGATGTTCTTGGTTCATTGGTTGTTCGGGGTGCATAACCATAGGTAGCTATGGTACTGAATTCAATAGGGGTGTCTAATGCTACAAGGCTTGAGTAAGCCACTGAATCTGCATGGGATGCATGGTTTTCCCAAGAGAAGGCAATGGATGAGAAATATTCAGCCCAAAATATGTGTCTGCAATAATGGCCTCAGCATATGCATCGACCAACTTGGTAGGCGGTGGTCGCATTCTCTTTACCAAAGTTGAAGTGAGGTTATCCAATACTGCATAGTAAATAGGTAAGATGATGACATCATTGAAAACATACGGGGCTTGCAACCAAGTGTACGCTCTTTGAAAGTGACCATTGAATGAATAGATCGGTTCATTAATATCACTTTGAACTAACATGAAGTATCGATACAAGTCTGTAGTGCTAACAAAAGTCTTGAAATTTTGTAGAAAAACATTCTTTAGAAGGTCCCATGTGCTGATAGTTTCGATTGGAAAATTGGCATACCAGTAGAAGGCCTCTTCCCCTAAGGAGTAGGGAAAGATCTTGCAAGCCACATCTTCATATATAATCTGAATAGTCTTCAGGGAAATCTCAAAAATCTTGACATGCTCCTCGATTGTCCTCTATGGATCCCAAGAGTTGAACTTCGTGCAAAAACTCTTAGGATTCTTTGGCATATCATGGTAGAGGTTGACGGCCAAAGGAGATGGGTTATTTCCCAACCATACCATTGGAGGGGGTGGTGGAGGTGGTTGCGCCAGATTGGCTTGTAATTGCAAAGGGGTTGCAACAATTGACAAGACAACATCAGGGCTGGAAACTATGTTCGACTGAAAGGTAGTGTTCAACTTAGATGGAGTGGTAGCTTGGAAGGCTCTTTGGATTGGGTGAGTGGAAGGTGGTACTACCAATGATGATGGAGAGGGTAGAGGAAAAAGAATAGTGAGTTGGTCGGGTGAATCAGTGGTAGATGGTTCCCTTTATTTTGCTCTTTTAGCTCGAATAGGGGGTTGTTTTCCTGAAATTCTCCCTTGTTTTGTGTAGATCTCAAGACTCGATGAAATTTGTTAGGGGAGAATGACCCAATTTGATCCAGCTTTATCTCCAAAAGCAACTCCTTCTAGCACCATTTTTGTTGATGGTATTTTTATGCACTTCACAACACAGGTAATACATGTGTGCAATACATCTCTTGAAAGACAATCTTCCATAATCAAATTGCAGAACACTATCCCAAAGTCTCTTGGATGTTAGGTCATGATGATGCTTGGAATATTTCAATTGATTTATGTGATTTTATGGAATCACAAGGTGGCCTTACGGAAGTTAAAGTTGTAGGAGAATCGGGTTTACGAATGAAGTTCTTCAAAGAGGAAATTACTACTCTTTGCTATAGGTTCAAACAATAGTCTAGAGCTCCATTGTTTTGTTGGATTTGGATTTACAATGTGCAATGAACCTTAGCACAAGTTGTTTCTTAAAAAAGGAGAAAGGGGTAGAGAAGAAGGAAGGTTCGTGGACCTACAACTATCGATGAATAGTGATCATAGAGGTTCCTGATGTGGAAAGTTTCCTTAAAATATGATTTCACTTAAGTAGAATTCTCACAATATCATGAAACCTATGCTATCTTCTAAGGACTACAAATATTCATTATTCATTCACGATGTAAATGTGAACAAAGACAATGTTTAGAGAGAAACTATGAAATTATAGTCTAGAATAACTTTACACAGTCACCTACCAGCAACAAATGATTGAAAGTATGGACAAGGAAAGCATACACACAACAAAAAACTTCATAACCAAAGACAACATACTGAATCCACGAAAGTCAGCTAAAGGAAAATAGAAAAAAAAAATAACTTAAAGAAAAGTTTTAACCTGTGGAGGAGAATCATGAAACGTGTGGGGAAATCCAAAATACATCAATAAGTCACTGTATTTTCTATTGCAATTTCTGCAGCATGCCTTTACAACAACTCAACTCTCTTAAAATGAGAGGAGGAGAGCCCTATTTATAGTTTTCAAAAATAAAAATGAGTTTCCAAGATTCAATTCTATTGTGTGGCCAAGATTCACTTTACACTAGGGTTTCACCTACCCCCATATATATTAAATTGTTCTAACATCTTTCATCTTTTCTCTGTTTTGTCTTCTAGTGGCAACACTGTACTAGTTTTGTCTTTTTGTTGTTTTCCCTTTTTTGCAGCTACTCTTTTAGAAATTCATCATCAATGACAGGGTTACCTTCTTGCTTCTTCAAAGATGCATACCCCATGAAGCTCAGGATCAATGGCCAAAGCTTATCCACTTCCATGATGTCAGATCGTAGCACCTGGTAACTCCATTCTTGGGAGTTTTTAACGAGCTTCTTCTAGTCATCGTCATACTTGGCAACATTACTTATGAAAAGCATAGACTTGGTGAAGGCTGGAGCAACAAAGGTCATGAAATCCATGGCAACCTCAACTGACATCCCATTTTCCATGTTCTTCAAGAAATGAGGCTTTATGGTTTTTGGATTAATTTCAATAGTAGACAACTCATACCTGACTATTAGCTTTAGGTATTGAGCACAATCTCCCCTAGCCTCCTTGGCCCATTCGATATCCAAAGCCACTCATTCCAAGATCTACTCCAACCTTACCTTTCGATGATCAAAATCTCATTTCCACACATCCACTAGGGTGATCCCACAAAGCTAGTTTACAATTTCTGAGAGGAATTGTTTTTTGCTGAAATCACATATTTTTAGAAAATATAATGATTTAAGCCTTTAAAATTTCCATTTTAAGGATTCCAATTGAACAGGGTTTGATCAAACCACCTTGGATAGAACCTCGCTAGTTTTAAAGCATACCTATAAATGAGTCTCCTTTACACCTATCAAAATGCTGATAAAAAATCACTTTTGATTTACCTTTTGGGGGATCAAATAAATTAATTTAAAATTTATTTTAAATGATTGTGGTAGTCCTCAAAATTATTTATCCCATGAATATAATTTTAATATTTTTTGGTTTTATTATGTATGTGTTTTTTTAGTTTTATTAAATGTAGGTTTTTCACCGAAAATCAAGCGCTCTATTTTGCACATGTGGAAAAATAGCAAATTATCAAAATAATTTTTAAAAAAAATATTTTTGTGTTGGGTATTGATGTCCTTGATCCATTAAAAAGAATAAAAATTAATTTCGATAGATACAAAAAAAGTTATGTTGTATACAGTCCTTCTATGTCTTAATTGCAATTGGTTTGACTTCGAAAATCTATTAAGGAAAAAATATTCAATGAAAAACTATGAGACCAAATGAAAATGCTAGATATCGTAGTTACAAATCTAAATTCTAAAAAGTTAGAATTTTATCCTTCATACAAAAAAAATTATGTTGTACACGGTGAGTGTCACTTTTTACAAAATGTTTTTTTTTGAAAATAACCATTTTTTTGTGGGAGATGGAAAAAGAAGTGCAATATTATTCTAAAAAATTTGAAAAAAATATTTTTAGAATCTAAAGAAAAAATGTGATGAGACTCTAGTTTTCATCATCTTCAAATTCCTCATGGTTTAGCCGCTATAGGTGCCTAAATGTGAAGATTTAGTTAAAAATAATAATTTCAGTGTCCAGTTTGGTCAAAAATTGTAAACCACTATTGTGGGATAACCCACTAACCAGTGATCGTCATCCTTGAGGGTGAGGTCCTTCTCCCACACTTCACTTGGCAGCATGAAGATAGGCTCTATCTTTGGGTAGGCAACTCTATTTTTTTTCGGGAACTCCTTGCAAACTTGCCTAGTGTAGTCAAGAGTCCTCTACACCTCGAGGAACTTATTTGTTGTTTGGAAAACCAAGTTTATGCCTATGTTCCCCATGTTTAAGACCTATCATAACCAAACTTTTGTAGTCTTATCCAAGTTCTTGGTTCTTTCTAGGTTATTAATTTTCTCTTGGGACAACAACTGTGGTGGGGCCAATGACGTGGTGGGTAACTCATCCAGGGATGAGCATTGCTGAATGTAGGTCATTAGATCAGCCACCTTTCCTTTAAGTTCTTCCTTAAGAAACCTTATCCTACTAGATAAGGTGCACCACCATGGCTACTGATTCCCGAAGGTGGTCAACCTTCTGTTCCCTATTGGCCACTCCCAAGTTGATAGTGTAGACTTTATAAGTCACCCCTTGTTCTCTAACTACCGATGTGACTATTTGCACTGCCCTAGATTCGGAGGCATCCATGGTTAATTTTGATCTGATTTTTGGAATTTTCTCCTTCTTAATGCTTATCTATGCTCTGGCCAATATGGCCTCTAGCCTCGCCTTAGGAACATTTAAGGTGGGAGTCTTTTGTCTAAGTTGATTTCCTAGCTAATCGAGCATCTAGGGCCCCTCCTTGGGAGATTCACGTTGATCCTTGCTTCCCTCCACCTCAAGTTCAATGGTTTTGACAACAAGGGCCTCCTTCTCAACCCCTACATCTTCCTTTTCCTCGTTGGAGTCATTTTTAAGCATTATACATTTAGTGGGAGACTTGGTGAGAAATTTCTTTTTAGAGGGGTCTTCAGTTTCAACATCTTTTTCTTCTTCATCTTGATCATACTCATGTTCCCCAGGTTTATCTTCTTGTTAATATTCATGGAGGGATGCTTCCTCATCATGCTCTAGGGTTTGATCATGTCTTTCAACTAGACATCTACTAGTCTCAGTCTTCGAAGCACCAAATCCTTCAATCATAGGCTGCCCTGTAGCCTCTTGGTCCTCGATCTCCTTGAGCTACTTGTTCCATTCTTCTTCAAGCTCTAGGTCAGCTATTTCTTGGATCAATTCTGTGTCTAGCTCCTTTCTTCTCTCACTAGAGGATTCCTAGGCTACCTCATCAATTTCCCAATGCTCAAACATTAGGTGCTCATGGTATACAAACTCTTCATCTTCAGGCCTCTGGGTAGCCTCTAGCTTTTGTCGCTCGAGCTCATCTGAGATTTGCATTGTGGCCTCCATTTGAGGTGGTTCGATATGGGGAAGGAGAGATGAAGTGTTAGACATAACCTAGGCTATTGTAGCTTGTACTAATGGATTTGTAAGCATCCCTAAAATTTTAGATGGCATGTTCTACATGTATTTTATGAAGGATTCTGGGAGACTGAGGATAGGCATTGCAGCAGTAGAAGCGGAGAAAAGGGAAGGGGACATAGAAGATGAGGAGACCAGTGACATTGTGGTAGAGGATGAATCCACTAATATAACCTACACGATGGGGGAAGTAGAGGCAAGGTGGACAAAGATGTCCACCGCAGGCAGAGAGGCAACAAATACTGCAAGTAAAGTAGGTGGGGTAGTGGCAATATTAGCGGATGGAGACTTTGGCGGTTCAGCCTCTTCAACTTTACCCTCGAGCAATGAATCTTTGGGTATTACAAGAATCTCCACAACCCTGGTTGCTTTTCTTTTCTTTTTGGAAGGCTCTCCCTCCAAAGCCTTATGAGCATAAACCTTTGGGTTAGGCACCTGCTCACTAGCTTACTTTATCTTCTTTGTTTTGATAAACACCGGGGATTTGGAGGTTTCCCTAGTTGTAGCCATAGTCACCCCACCGTTAGAGGCATTGGGCTCACTTTTGAGTCCCTTGAATGTTGAGGAGAATCCATGTTGCTTCATTCAGGCCACTTGTTGGTTGATCCACACCTTCATCTGAATCTCCACGGGCTTGGTGAGTACGTTGAGGTCATAAACCTCTTGCTCATCCCAATCAATCATGGGAAATGGCATGTTGGCGATGATAATATATCCCAGATCAATCACCATACTCTCATCCTCCTCAAGCTGATATGAAACCATACACAAGTTGACTCTTCGCACGTAGAGGGCAGTCATGCGCATATAGTGTCATAGCCATACTTGAAGATTGTCTTTGGAGTTAGCCTAGAAATCCTCAACATTGTGGAGGTGGGCATATTTAGGTCCCAGTGCCTTTCTAATATGACCATATGGCTCCATTTGTGGCCGAGCTATATACTGCTTGAAGTGGTACTCGACCAACTCTTTCTTTGAATTACCCACACATTGGGAGGTATGAATCTTGTACATTCCTTGACCAAGGCCAATAAGATAAGGTGTCCCTGCAAGATATTTGTTGCTCAAAATATTGTGAATGTGTCATAGCTGCCAGGTCAGCTCTAATAGTATGATCCAGTGATTGGGGTACTAGGGCAGCTTGTTTGGCCTTTTCGTGAATCCTTGAGCGCACATGTAAGTGAATTTAGGGAACTGTATATAGAGAAATGCATAATGTTTGAGGAGGGCTCTGGCACTATGGGAGACTCTTCTCTCTAAATCTCCCCCAAGTAGCTGCATGATGTAGGAAATGAATGCATCATTTACCCTCTAGTAGTATCTATGTAAGTTTTTGTATTGCAATTGTGGATATTTTTCATAGGGCTTAAGTTCCCTCCTTGGTGCCACATTGGGAATTGTAGTTAGTCCATGGTAATGTCGCCTATCAACAAGTGAATAGACCAGGTATGATTTCATGTAGAATTTTGATGTCTTTTTCACATTGATAAATTGCTCATGAAAGCAATTGTTAATTATTTCCCCCCAATAGAAGGCAACATCAGTCCTACAGAGGATATGCTCCACAAAGTACATCATCCACTCTTGAAAGAAGGCTACAGTAGAAAGGCCCATTACCCTCCTCAATAGGGTGACAAGGTCATGGTAATCCTCAAAGAAATCACTACAAAAAAGCTCCTGAGGGACTTTGCTAGCACTTCCCACTTATCCTTTAACTAGTATTGATTAATCAGTTTCTTGCATCTCATCGGATCCTGATCCCACAATGCCTTGCATTCTTCTACACTCGGACTCTCCATACTTTCAAAGGCGGGGATGCGGAAAGTTGTAGTCATTGCAAGAGGGGAGATATCTGGAAGGATGTTTCTGTCTCTATTCACTATGGTTCTAGTTTTCGGTTGATATGCTTCCCGACATGCCATTACTAGCTTGGAGGCCACCAGAGGTGGCAGGAAGCTAACAACCTTGTCAAGTCCACTACTTCTGATCAACTTTGCATTTTCTATTTTCGGGTCCACCCTGACCCTCTGTGTAAATTCTTCAATATCAACATGCCCAATATTGGTATCTATGATGTCTCTCCAAAGAGTGGTGATTCTGGAGTGTAATGGAATCCCTGTGGAATTTTAAATTCATTTGATCCTTGTCCTCCTTGCCTTAAGGTGCTTTGGTAGTTTCTTTTCCCTTTTCCTTGGCGGCACCAAAGGTTTCTACACCGAATTCTGGAAATCCTACACAAAAAGACATGAATCAGTAACATTAAACATGGAAAAGCATCCTCAAACAAATCCCTGAACATCAAAGTTATATCCACAATCATCATTCATATTTGATAAATTCCTAACAACTGATAAAAAATCACAAGGAAGCAGAATAGGCAATCAGGGTTCCCAGGGCCGGAATTCCCTTGGTAGAATGTCGTTTGGAAGGGCAAACAGAGTGAGACACTGGCGATGACTTTTTTGGCTCGGATTTGATCAAACAAAGGATTGGCATGAGGAAAGGCTCAATTTTAGCAAGTGGGTCGAAGTCCATTTTGGATTTGGAGGTCATTTGAGCCCTCATTTAGGCGTTCGGGTTTCAGCTATAGGAAGGTCATTTGGAACGACGAATGGAGGATGAACCTTCGGGTTCTAGGCTTTGGAGTTCGGGAAGCTAGGGTCGGGAAGCTATCACAAGACAGTCGTGCAAAACAATAAAGTGTAGGTGGAAATTCGGGGATGAAAGTCTGGAGGGTAATCCCCAAAGACAAATTTGTCATTTAGGAAAACCCGACAGCAAACCAAAGGTCGAGGCTTGGAGGTCAGAAAGATGTTCAGGTTCGGCCGTTTGGAATGGCGAAATTGGGATGAAATAGAATTTGGAATTCCACAATGTGGATTTTGGAAAAAAATTGGGTACTACATTTTTGTTTAGATTTTATGCTCGGCAAAAGGGGGGTCAGGGTCCGGGAGTTGAAAGGACATCTTGGGACAGTCGTTCGGAATGACAAAAGCAAAACTAAATTCCGGCCATGGAATTTCTGGATGTCAGGGTCCAACAACAATTTGGACATTTGGTTTTCCTGCAAGTTTTGAGATGGACATCTCACGCCTGGGGTCTGAGGGTCGGGAAGACGCTCGAAAAACGACAGAGGCACAATGGAAACCCGGGAAGGGAATTCTAGAGGCTGGGACATGGGGGCGCGGTGGACACTGTTATTTTTCAAAGTTTGGGTTTGTGCATGGACGACCACAAAGAGATTCAGGCCTGAGAGGCACTGCCAACTGTTCTGAAGAACAACGGAGAGGTGAAGCTTCGGTCTTCAATTTCACCCACCAAACGATGGATTGTTTAGTTTTGAATTCATGGGTATTTTAACTAAGGTACTATTCTACAAGGGTTTAGGTTCTTTTTAGATTTTTTACTTGATTTAAGCCATGATTTTGAGGAAATGAGGACAAGTCACATGGATGGCGAACATACCTCAAAACCCCAAAGAAGACTTTTGCTGAATTCGTGAGGAACGACGAAGCAAAGCTTCGGGCGTAGGCAAAATTTTTTTGGGCAGCACTGTCTTTTTCAATCACATCTATCATGTGAAAATGATAGTTTGAAACTTGTTTATATAAACCCGATGCCATTAATGTTCCAATTAAATGCTCATTACGATGGCAAGTGAAGTAGCTGAGTTTAAATTCCTAGGCGGCGGTGGGAGGACCGAGGTCCGGGGTTGGGAAAGATGGGAGCTGGTAGCCATTTGGAACGAAAAAGTCCAAAGGGAAACTGGGGCCCAAAGGGCTGAAAAGACGTTGTGCAACTGTCATTTGGAATGATAGAACCGGAACATAAATCCAAGAAGGGAAACCCAGGGGTCCAAGCCCGGAAGGTGCCATGGATGTCAATATGACAATCTAACAAGGGAAACTCGAAATGGCTTAAGATCTGGCATTTTTCAAGGGGGGCAATTTTGGTCAAACATAAAATGTGAATTTTGAGAATATGTTGACCCTTTTAGGGTGCAAAAATGGGCATGCAAAACAAGGCGAAGGAAAAGGACCCGGCAAGAAAAAGAGGGAAGAGAGGGTCCCTGTTCCGAATGGGGCATGTGTGCAATAGGAACAACAAATCGCTCTTTTAAGTAGGTTCTTCACCTCCCTTGTCATTTATCAATTTTTTTCTATTCTTTGGTAAATCAATAGTTTAAATAGATGTTGGATATGGAGAATTTAGTAGATCCTTTGAATTTATGTTTGGAGGTTTAGTAGTCTTTCCATATAGGATTCCAACATGCCTTTGGGACTTCAATATGCTACACTAATGTACCACTCCTATTTTGTCATTCTCTGGCCAAGAGCTCCTCATTTAGTATTAGAAATATCAAAGATCTACTATTTTGGTACCTGAAGCTATTAGTCTATTACCACTCTTGAAACTCTACTTTCAATATATTTATTGCAATGTCTTTCATTTTATTCAATTCATTAGGTAGTATGAATTAGTTTATAGAAATTCATTCCTTGGGACTCTCTTGGTAAGAAAGAGACTCATGAGCAACAAATCCCCCTTCTTTGCACTAATCTCCTAAATATTTTTTACACACTTATTCCAAATAGGTAAAATCTCTTCCTCTAAAATTATTTCTCTACTCCCAATAAAAGGAATTCTTATAGCTTATCCAGGTCCAACCTCATAATCTTCTTCCTTGAAATTTATAAAAACACTTGCAACCCACTAACACTTTATAAAAACTTACATAAAACCACAACTATCCTCTACCCAATAATGATTCAAGAATATGTGTGGAAATATTATTTTCATTCATGTCAACAGATGTGGATTAGGTGCTATAAATGTGCAGGTTTTTCATAATTTAGAGAGCATGTCTTGAAAGTATTACAAACGTTCAAAATGATACAATAAATTTTTTATAGTCATATTGTTCAAATATAATTCTAATTTTTTGGTGACTTGTTATTGGAGGTTGAAAGTCATTTCAGTCATCACTTAAGACTTTGCAATTGTATGGGAACCAACCCCTTGTACCTAGCCTTCCAAGTTAGCAAGATTCATGTGTTTGTCAGTCGAGGTGACAACATCACTTCAAAGAGACTGTATCTTGGGTCACTTCGATACTTTGATGGTAGTTCTAGAGATGAGGCATGACATGGATATGAAGTGTGGTTTGTAGTATGTTGATGTGGAAATTATGTGGCAATGATGTAGCAAAAAGGTGGTGATAATAGGTTGACATTTCAATAGGGATATAGTGTCACATCAATGGGTCATAACACTAAGTCCCCTCAACATTCCAATAGGATCTTGATCAGAGAAATATATACATGTCCGTAGGATTATCTTTAGTGTCACTTCGACACTAAAATGGTGGCATATGAAGAGTAGTGGAGTTGTATCAATGATACAATGCCAATTTAGAGAGAGACATTTTAGAGTCCTCTCAATATTTTGATGGCTCAACATCGGAGAAAACTTTGAATGTTGAAGTGATTCTTCAATGAGTCATTTTGATACAATGATAAGATGGATGAAGGTTGGTAGTGATGTGGCAGAAACATGTGATGATAATCAAGTAAGCTTATGACATGTGGTACAAGATGATAGTAGCTGGTGACATGTAATAACAATCAACGAAAGGAAATTGATCATCTCAAGAATTCACATCCTTGTTGTGAATTGCATGGTGATGATCTAGTCAAGTGAATCCCACATATGGAAAACATGCATAAGGTTGAGAAGAAGGTAAGATATTGGTAGGACTGAGTGAGAAGTCTCTTTGATACTCTAACATAATTTTATCAAAGTAACTTATAGTTTCAGAGTGAGAAATTGTTTAGTCTCTTCAATGTATCCATGAGAAATAGCAAAACAAGATCAACAATTGATTTTTAAGGGAAGGCTCATCTGATAGTAGTGTTTTAAAGATTGATGATGAATGAAGAACCATGGATCATGGTGTGTAGAGCCAAGATCAATAACCAAAATTTGAAGATGGTGGTTTCAAATAGTTAAGTCTATGTAAATAGTTTCTAATTAGTAGTTAACCAAAAGAATTAAATTATTTTGTCTACCTACTCCAAAAATCAATTTAATTAGAAATTTGAGCTGTAGAACGATAGAAGATTGCTAAGTTAAAAGAGATCACATTTAAATATTATGAAAAAAAATGCATTAAATGCATATCTGATATTAGGATTTGTAGTTTTCCAGTCTTAGAAGATTATCTGCAACATAAATTAATGCAGGTATGGCTTGATATAGAGTATGCTTCCTAAAGAAGTAAGAAAGAAAACCCTAATTGAATGATTCAGGGGTGTTGGTTGGTGTACGACTCGAGAAAAGGTTCTACATGTTAGAAAATAAAAAGGATAACTAGGTAGTTTTCTAAGTGGGAGATAGAGTGTTTGAAAGCACCGAACACATTGTGAGATGAGGTAGAAAGAGAAGAAGAGTGTGCAAAAAGAAGGGTCTTGACTAGTAGAGTGTAGAGAACATTATTGCAGAAAAATAATACACTATGCTTGAATAAGCTAAACCAAACAACAATAAGGAATTCAAATCTAGATTTATGCTCAAGATAAACCCCTTGATTATATTGATGCTTTTTGTTTAGGTTTTTCTCATTCAATCTAGTAAATTATAGAGTAGGGGATGTGTTTCTAAGTAAGCAATTGATATAGAGAATAGGGGTGTAGAAAAATATGTCAATATATAGAAAATAAAGAGGTACAAAGACGATGAAGATTTGTAGAGAGTGCAACATACATGTATGTGTAGTTTCAAGTAAGTTGAAACATAGAAGTATCATCCAAATCTTAACACACGACGTTGACAATCTGATTGGTGTGTGCCATTAGATATCTAGGTAGGTGCTTAATGTAGGGAGGGGGTACTTCGTTGGAGTGGATTCTCTCAAAAATAGGAGATCGGCGCCTCCTTAGGGTTGGTGCCCTTAAAGAATTGTAACTGAACTTCAAGCTTATGAGGCTAGATTAGGATAGTAGCTCCTAGCAACATTTCTCTCCATGTTTTTCCCCATCTTGGGCCTTCCACGTATATCATGTGTTATGTGATTCTTGTATATGTGCTTATTATTATATCTACATATTAATTCTAAATCTGCACTTTAGGGGTTTGAAATAATTAATCTACATAAAGTGTTTAAAATATTTTTTTAAGATCTACTAATTCACCCACCCTCTTAGTAGATTGTTCTGTTCAAAAAATGTGTTCATCTCAAAACCCCCTCTAACAACTTTAACATAATGGAGGATTTTGCTACATCTTCTACCAAACCTTATCTCTATTAGAGGAAAAACCAAAATAATTGTAGAAAATAAATCCTCTTAACTCATCAAAACCTATCTCTCTTAATTTGAACTACTTCTCCTCAAACACATTCCAACATCATATCTTATCTTATACAATTTGATGTAGAAAATATTAAGGGGACTTATCAAAATACTCAATATTCTAATAGTGATAACTTTAAGAAACCACCCTAAAAATATATATAAAATCCTACTGAATCTTTCATTTTTTTAGGAAAAAATATTAATTTCTATTGTACATTTTTCATTTAAAAATAATAATAATAATGTTATTGGCAATTTTTGTTACATCACTAAAGTTTTATATAAATTTTTGTGAATCTTGAAAAATAATTGGAAAATGCATTAGTTATGATGGTGAATCCATCTAATCTAAAAGCAATGAACTCATGGAAAATTAGGGGCGTGAGAGTGGAAGTTATTGATGGGTTTATGGGGGTAGACTATAATATTTACCTTCCATCATTGTTTTAAAATATAATATAATGGTCCTCATTGTATTCTAGAAGGTAAAATGTACTCACGATCTATAATTCTCATGGGGCACAAAATTAATTTTAGATCATTGATCTAACAACCCTCATTGTACTCTATAAGGAAAAATGTACCCATAACCTATAATGCTCATGAGACACAAAATTATGGGCCCCATGACCATTATAGATCATTGGTACATTTTACCTCATGGAGCATAACAAGGGACACTAGATTATATTATAAATCAATGGTGGAAAATAAAGATTGAAAATATAGTCCTAAAGCAACTAATAATTATGATATACTATTGGTGAATTAATATATCTTTTCTAACTATAATTTATAAAATTTAGGCAAATATAATCTAATCATATATCAAATATTGTGGTGAATTTTTGAGTTAATTTATTTTAAATAAGACTATAATAAAATTTTGTAAAAATGTGGCAATTTAATTAACATTATAACTCAAAATATTATCTAATTTTGGATTCCCAAATTTTAACTATTATCCAATTGGTGAATATTAGACACTAAAAGATCACTATATTCTAGCCTTAACATCTCATCCAACCCATATTCTTTCTCTCATATCAAGGACAATATATATTTTGCAAAAAATTTGAAACATATATTTATTATTACTTTCATATGTACATCCATACAATACGATTCCTTAATAACAATTACATATAGTGAGGATTTCAACAAAATATAAAATTAAAAAAAAATCAATGGTTTCTAGGTAATTCATGCTTTCAAATCTTAAAAGTCTCTTGCTTTAAACTTTCTTGGATTCACTCCTATTTTTAAATAATGTTTTCAATTCATCCTACCTCTCTAGTGGCTTCCTTGAACACATAAAACACAATTTCTACTATCTTGTCCTCTTCTTATATTCCTCTCTTCAAGTGGAAAGCTAATTTTCTTCACTGTCCTTCATGCAATCCTTTAGAGAAACCTAAAATTTCATTCCTCATAATTTAGTTGTTGAATTATAATTTTGAAACCATTAAAGGTTATCATTATAGAGGCTTTAAATTATATGAAAATCCTAAAAGTGGTTTTTAAATCTTCTCTTTTATTTATGCTTAAAATTCCTACAAAAAATGAAATAAGATAGTTTATTTCTTCCAAAATTTCAATTAAATTTTATTTCTACCATATCCAACATCTTTCGACTATATATTTATTTTAAAAATGAATACAATCAATAACCAAATTGTTCTCATTCACCCCAAATTGGAAATTGAAGAGTCATCAAGTTATTTTCAAAAATTGACTTGCTTTTCTCTATTCTAGGAACCAAAATTTAAAAAATAAGACTAGAATGGAATTCCAAGAGTCACTTGTCTTATATTTCACACTTCCCTAGGCATTAACATTGATAAAATTAATTATATTTAACTAAATTTCCTTCGAAATCTTGTTTCACCATGGTAAATGGATCATTCCAACCCCTAGAACCTTGAAATTGTGCAATATATCACATTAAACATCTTAATTTACCTTGATGTATAAGAAGTATTTACAATTAAATATTTATAACCTTAAAATACTTAATGATATTCTTTTGAAGCTCAAATCTACACCAAAAAATCAAAGTACTAAACATGAAAATAATTTCCTTTTTGATGCAAGATTTCCTATGATCCTAGATGATCCTACATCACAATATAATTATCATCACCTTTCCTTTTCCCTTTTTTAAAGTTATATTACCATTTTTGGCATACAATTTTGTCTCTCTACATACTATAGTTTTATAAAACATTCATCCAACCTACTAATTTTCAAAAGATGTAATCCAGGAATATCCACTCTCTAAACTCTGGAGTTCTTTATTGACCATTACCTATAATACAAAATGGAACTTGAAAGGAATGATGAAGTAGATTCCTCTAGTTAGCTATTAGAGAATGATAAAATTGTATTTATTGTTGAATTATTAGGGTGGCCCTATAATTTTATTTTTAAAGGATACAAAGTTAACATTATAGAAGAATAAATTAATACTTTCAAAGAGGATAATTTATTAGTCTAGGGATATAAAGTTAAAGTAAGTATGTTTTCCATTTAATATTCTCTTTCTAGTATTCCTATACTTTGAGAACATATTATAAAAAAATTCATTGCATCCTTTATGTAGAGGAAACACCTAAATCATAGTGTATTATACGTAAGAAATGGGATATTAAATGAAATCTATGGAATTTTTGTTGGAGTAAAAATATATTGAGAGGGGGGGGGTGAATCAGTGTTAATAAATTCTTTAAAAAATTTAACTAAAACTAAAATGAACCATACATATGTTCTCATTTATCAATTATAGAATCATTCATGTATTTGAATGCAATCACATAAACTGAAATGAGAATAGTGAAACATAACATTTTAAAGCAATAAAATACTGAACCAAATGAACCACAAAAACTCAAATAGACACAAGATATGCTGAGTGGAAACCCTCCTGGGGTAGAAAAACCACTCCTGAACCTGTTGCCTTTTTCAAGCTTTCATTTCAATAATTATTTTGACAATGCCTTATTGGAAGATTTCTGAGCACCGACTCAAGGAGCACCAACCCCTCTCTTTAGAGACACCAATATCAAGGAGAACCAACCCCTTTTATGTTTTTCAATAGAGCATACAATGATATAGAGGATCTCTCTATTTCTCTTATTTTTTTCAAGTGCCTCTTGACAGACAATGCATAGAATTCTCAAGAGTCAAGAATGACTCTTCAAAATTCCATTCATTATCAAATCTTGATACATCTTGAAGAAAAATCTAGTTACAGTGTCAATACAAATCCTCATAAAACTGCATTATAGTGATATGATATTTCTTTCTTTTCTCACCCTTTCATTTTCAATCTTTCATGATACAAAATATAGAACAGACAACACACTGTGTTTTCTAATTTTTCTAGCATTGACTATATAATACCCTATCTCATCAATAAATAGAACTGCACTCCTCTTATATTTTCTATTTAGGTTTTTTTGAAATGATAAAGCCCTAATCACTCTATTTTTTTCTTTTTACAAAATCCATCATTACATTTTAGGAAGGATTACAACAGTTGTCCGTTTTCCACTTTCAAGGAATTGTACAAAGATAAATTTAAAGTTACAATACTACTATCAAGAAATATTTCTAGAATATACCATGTCCTTGAGATATGTATTTTTTCTTTTTGACAAGAATAGAACAACAGTTTCCAAAAATAGAGGTGTAACTGAACTTTTCTTCACAAGGGCCTGCATAGGCAGTGCTTACCCAAAACAGTAAAAAAAATCTTTTAAATTCATGAAAAATATACATTTTATCCTAGTTGTAACAACAATGTAACTGAAAACAAGTAATAATGCATATAACAGTATTTACCAACGACTCCAAGTAAGGAACTGAAGAATTTTGAAGATTTCAAGATGACCCACAAACACAAAAACATGATTCATAGAATTGATATGCTAGCCTTCAGAAAATGCAGCTAAGAACCATTATAAATGAACCCAAGTGATAAATGAAAGATATTTAAGGATATTATGATTGACCACAACCAAAAATCACAGTCCCTTTAAAACTGTCATAGTAACTTTTAATGAAAATGGAGTCAAGACTTGGAGCAGTCATTTTCGATCTAATCATGAAAGGAATAGACTAGATTCATTTTTACTTTTACAAAGAAAACTTATCTCATTTTAACTGAGACTAAGAAGTCACACATCTACAAACTAGTCTAAAGATGAATACCTGACAATAGTAATGAAGTTGTTGTCACAAAGAGTTTACCAATTCTACAGAGGAGGAAATGACCACAATACCTTCCAATCCTATCCCATCACAAGTCAACGGGAAGGAGACACATCAAATGACCATAGTAATGCTCCTCTAAAAATTTCCATTCACTATCCAAGGTCAGAGAAATAGTGAGAGCAATGAAATGACTAAGAGCTAGATACCATGAGAGATTTCATCAAATCTCAAAAAGTAGTCATCTACTTTTTCATCGTCCCTCAATTTTAATTCTTCAAACTGGTGTTTTAAAATGAGGACTTTAGACTATTTTACATTTTCATTTCCTTGATAGATAGTTTCAAGTTTAGTCCAAATTTTACTAGTAGAACTGTAGTGCATGACTTTGATGAAGACATCTTTAGTCATAGCACACATAAGAGCATGCTTTTCTCTTGCATTGGTTTCATATCTTTTCTTTTCATCATAAGTAGTTGGAAAAGTAGCTTGTACAGTGTACCTAGACAATACTATGCTCCATACATCAAGGTAAATAGAAGATAAATAAGTCTCCATTTTGATTTTCCATAATACATAATCAGTTCCATCAAATAATGGAGCTCTAGTCATGGAACTACCTTCATGAGCTTGAGACATTTCAAATAAACTTCAAGTCCATAATCAATCCTAGGTTGGAAAGACCTATTAGAGGACCCTAGGCTTTGATACCAATTTTTGGAGTCAAAATACACTGAGAGGGGAGGGGTGAATCAGTGTTAATAACTTCTTTAACAAATTTAACTAAAAATGCAAATAACCATACATATGTTCTCATTTATCAATGATAGAATCATTCGTGTATTTTAATGCAATCAAATAAACTAAAATGAGAATAGTAAAACATAGCATTTTAAAGCAATAAATTACTAAACCAAATGAATCATAGAAAATCAAATAGACACAAGATATTCTGAGTGGAAAACCCTCCCGAGGTAGAAAAACAACTCCTAAACCTACTTCCTTTTTGAGGCTTTCATTTCAATAATTATTTTGACAATGCCTTATTAGCAGATTTCTAAGCACTGACTCAAGGAGCGCCAACCCCTCTATTTAGAGAGCAATCTCAAGGAGCACTAACCCCTTTTCTATTTTTCAATAGAACATACAATGATATAGAGGATCTCTTTATTTCTTTGATTTCTGTCAAGTGCCTCTTGATAGACAATGCATAGATTTCTCAAGAGTTAAGAATGACTCTTCAAAATTCTATTTATTATATATTATTGATACAACTTGAAGAAAAATGTAGTTACAATGTCCATACAACTTCTCATCAAATTGCATTACATTGATATGATCTTTATTTCTTTTTCTCACGCTTTCATTTTCAATCTTTCATGATACAAAATACAAAATAGACAACACACTATGTTTTCCAATTTTTTCAGCATCAACTAAAGAATACCCTATCTCATCAATAAATAGAACTGCACTCCTCTCATATTTCCTATTTAGGTTGTTCTGAAATGATAAAGCCCTAATCACTCTGTTTTTATCTTTTTATAGAATCCATCATTACATTTCAGGAAGGATTACAACAAATGGCCATTTTCCACTTTCAGGTTACAATACTACTATCAAGCAATAGTTACATAAGATACCGTGTCCCTCAGAGATATATTTTTATTTTTGACAAGAATAAAATAGTAGTTTCCAAAAATAGAGGTAACTGAACTTTTCTTCACAAGCGGCCTGCACAGGCAGTGCTTACCCAAAATACTAAAAAAATGTCTATTAAATTCATGAAAAATATCCATTTTATCTTGGATATAATAGAAATTTAACTAAAAACAAGTAATAATGCATATAATAGTAGTTACCAATGACTCTAGGTAAGGAACTAAAGAATTGTAAAGCTTTCAAGATGACCCACAAACAAAAAAACACATTTCACAAAACTGATATGATAACCTTCAGAAAATGCAGCTAATAACCATTATAAATGAACCCAGGTGATAAACTAAAGATATTCGAGGATATTATGATTCCCCACAACCAGAAATCACAATCCCTTCAAAACTGTCATAGTAACTTTTAATGAAAATGCAGTCAAGACATGGAGCAGTCATTTTCGATCTAATCATGAAAGGAATAGACTAGATTCATTTTTTATTTTGCAAAGAAAACTTATCTCATTTTAACCTAGAATGAGAAGTAACGCATCTGCAAACCAGTCTAAAGATGAATACCTCACAATAGTAATGAAGTTTTTGTCACAAAGAGTTTACCAGTTCTGCAAAGGAGGAAATGGCCACAATACCTTCCAATCTTGCCCCATCACCAATCGACAAGAAGTAGTCACACCAAATGACCATAGTAATGATCCTATAACAATTTCCATTCATTTTCCAAGGTCAAAAAAATAGTGAGAGTAATGAAACAGCTGAGAGCTAGATACCATGAGAGATTTACTAGGTCTGCAAGGAGATAGAGTAACTTGAGTTCTTTCCCCATTCGAGCTTCCATCTGATGGCAGGAAACCAACAGGTAAAATGACCATTGTCATGGTCTTCCTATCTTCCTTTTATGCTATCAAAGTTCAGTAACATTGCAGATTTCTCAATGAAATGGCTGAAGGCAAACTGTCATGATGACGGCCAATGGAGTGTTCAAGACCCTCGAGCAAGAGAGACAAAATGTTGACCTAAACTCCCAAGAGAGAAAACACATGATTTCCTTTGCAAATAATGATAATTGCTTGGAGTTCGAAAGGATAGTCAGTGATAAAAAAAACTCATAATACTCTTTAAAATCCACGGGCTATACAAAGTTAATCATGCCAATAAATATCAAACACAATGCCATTTCAAAAACATGAGAAAAACAATGACTTGCATGACAACATGCATTATATCAATTGACTTATTTTAGACATTGTGAAATCATCATTCAAGATACTTTGAAGAATATTGATATGACTACATCACTCATCAAATACCAATTTCCAAATGAACAAGGTTTGGTCACATCCAATGTGACTTCAACATATTAACCAATGCCTTTACCTGTTGTCGGCATTAAGGCCCAAATAAATATCAACCAATAGACCCAAAAAATTCAAATAGGAGATCAAATGAATGCCTTTACCCAAGATCGATTGCCATCTTAGAAAGCCATGTATGCCCAAAGACCTGTGTTGAGCAATAAAGGTTGATATACATGTTGAATCTAGTATCCCTTACACCCATGCCAAAAATAGAATACCATATGCAAAAGAATGAACTAAGTGATTCTTTTTTTCAAAGTCCAATTGTAATATTATATCCAATGCCTTAAGAGGTATAATAAAGGATATATATTATGCAAAGTTCAGAATGCCATTCTCCCATACCAAATGCAAGGGAATGAGAAGAGTGTTTCTCAAAGCCTGAATGCACTAAAACAACCGATGACATATCATGTGACAAATAATATCATTGGAATACTAATTGTTAGACCAGAAGCATATCACTTGATCAATGGAATAGAGAACCTATAGCCAGAATACCTCAACCAAGATCTGCACATGGAGATTAGAAATTAGAGCCACCAAATATAATATAATCAATGAATTAAATGTGCCAAACATAAATGCAGATCAACTAAGAAAGTAACCACCAAGATGCCAAAGGTAATACAAATGGTCATCAAGAACAAAATTGCACAAGAGGGATTCAAAAAAATCCCCCTTTGTCCTTGATGGCAAAACTAAGCCACCAAGCCAAAATAATGAACTATAACCAAATGCACATAATTCTCCTCCTTTTTTTCATAAGGACAGAGGAAGATATAAAACAACCATCTTCTCCCCATTTTCTCCATGAAATACAACAACCAACTAATACCTAGCTGAAACAAATACATGCCCATGCAAAACTATGACCAGTAACATATACTAAATTCATGATCTTGAACAACTTTTAGCATAATTCCCATTGTCAGTTCAACAAAAAATATAAGCATCTACGAAGGAGAAATATGAATAGGAAGCATGAATATCCTAATAAATAAGTTCTATAGGCTGCCACACTATGAATGTTAATGGATATCATATTAATTTCATGAATTTAAACAAATGTATCAAACTCGGCTTTCACATCAAGAGAAAACCAAAAGGATTGAAAAACCAACAACATCATAAGGCTACAAATCTAAATATCATTGTACAACCACTATCCAAGCAACCTATCAAAAGATTCATGATCGAAACTATATACCAAGGCTAACTGTTCAACCTTTTGGTCATATTAAGCTTCATCCTTCATTTTCAACTTTAAGAACACAATTACCAATATGAATAACCATGCACAAGTGCATATCATATTGTAATGAGCATATGGAAAACATCAATACCATCATATAAAAACTAAGAGCATGCCATCAAACATGTGAACTAAGAACCAAATGTTCATAGTATGTACCACCCAGGATATGTGAATGTGTCACCAAAGCCAATATTGTTACCAAAGGAAAAAATCATGATAACAATCTAAAAGCCAAACAACCAATGAAACCAACTTGTTTTTTAGAAAAAAAAATCTTCCACCACAATAACACAAAGCAGCCAAATTTGTAGCATGCACTCCACTGCATAAGTCTCAAGTCACCAAACTATCAGTATCAAGAAATAATCAATTGTCAAAGGAAAATAGTGATCATTATATGCATATTGAAATCTTCATCATCCAAGAATATCCAAAATTCTATCAATGTTGTTTTCTATCCTCAAGTACATGAATACAATAACAACATAATCGAAATAAAAAATGTTGCATCAACAACCACAACTCTAGAGAAACTGAATTTATAGCAACTTCTTTGTATGATCATTTTTCCAAGCACAACACTGCAGAACTCAACATTTACAATTTAATGGTTTTCAACTATTTGCCTCTATCATTCTTTCAATTAAGACCTCAACAGTTCATTGTCTTAACATGCTTTGTTGCTGAAATATTATTCATATAAAAATAGGGCACTACATTATGTCAAATTGCTATTAGATATGGTTTTAATATGTCGAACCATGATGAGACAATATAACAAGATTCAATGACCAAGACAGAATGAAGCAATACTTCATTATTAAAGCATCTTTACCTCATGTATTCCTTGAGTAACACAAACCATCATAGATTTTGATAAGTGAGTATGTGCAGGATCATGATGGGCCAAAAAGTGGCAATATCTAAGTGATATAATGGCCCATGTGGGTGACGAATTTTTTTCACCAAAAATTGATGAAATGAAAGGGGTTTTAAAGGAGATTCTCAGGTTTCCACCAATATAAATTATGTTTTAATTTGAATTTAATAAATAATTATTATTCATTTTCTACTTGAATTACGACTAAATTCCTAATTGATAGGTTGATTGAAAAAATCTATAGCTTTCAAACGATATCACATTTTTTGAATCCAAAAAATGTTTCACATTCTATGCTTCACATAATATAGGGTTAAAAAGAGTAGAATCAAATTTCATGAAGTTTTGACCAAGTTAAGGTGGTCAGACATACACGTTTTTATATTTTTTAAAAGTTGTAATAAAAAATTCATAATTAATTATTTACTTGGAAAAAAATTGCACTAAAATATGCATCAAATCGGGACATGAATCCCCTACTTATGTCTAAAATATTATAAAAAAATATTATCATTTTATTGTGGTTAGGGTGGTCAAACATACACCTACTTCTTATTTTTTCCCTAAAATTTAAGTACTACTACATTGAAATTTCAAATTTTCACCAAATAGATTTTTTTTAATTTAAAAATAAAACTAGTAGTTTAGAAGCTACATTCAATTTTCTATATATTCTATTTTTACATATTTTTGAAATAATATAGATAACTTATTCAAATTTTTACGTGAAGTTGCCTAACTTTGATTTTCTGAATTTTATTGCTGCTTAAGGGCCTATTTTTTCCATGATGATCTTGCACATACACAAGTACAAAGAAAAAAATATTGATCCTTCTAGCCCAACCAATACATTACAAAAAATTTAGGTTAATCATAGTTTGTTCACCAAAGGTGGACAATTTAATTGTGTCACAGGTATCTTTTACCATGGGCACTCCCAAAGACACAAAAAGTATCAATTGCAGCAACACCAAAAGTCATATGAGAAAATCATCTTCTAACTTAATGATGATATATATGGATCATTGCAATAAGACAATTATCACCACACATTGTCACTATTATTCCTAGCAAGACAATAAAACAAATTTGTGTCTTCCATTTTGATGATAAATGGGTTATGAAATAACAAAATTTTGCTACCTTTTATTTGATATCAAAGGGGTTTATTTAGAAAGAATTAATCATCTCCCCCTACCTTCATACAACCTTTTAAATGCTCAGAGATGATTCTTGTGAAGCATGCACAAGATTTATTTCTTCATTTTTCTTTTCTTTCTTTCTTCTCCATACTTGTATAGTATTTGTCTTCTACTTACACATGGTATTATTTTCCTTTTTTTTGAACATGTAGTCCCTAGAAGGCTTTATCAAACTTTTCTTACACCACTGTGCTTTGTGTCCAAACCTATTACACCTATAACATATAATAGAGTTGTCTAGACCATAGAGAGAATAATTTCTTCTCGTCACATTGTTTGAATCTCTCTTGATATTTCTCACATGATTGTTTTCATTTGCAGATGTGTCAAGGAGATTATAGACATTTCCCCTAGTCCTTCTTCCTACAACAATAGCTTTTCCAAGCTTATTTTTAATCTCACATCCTTGTGAAGTGAACAAGACTTGACAACCACTTTCACATATTTGATTGACACTCAGAAGGTTGTGTTTTAATCCTTCTACGTAATACACATTGTAAATAGGAGTGTCTTCATTCAAAAGAAGTGAACCTCTACCTTTGATTTTTATACCTGAATTATCTCCAAACTTCACATAACCACCTACATAATCTTCAAGATTAGTGACTTTTTATTTATCACGAGTCATGTTGTTTGCACAACCATAGTCCAGGACCCATAAGTCCTTTTTCTTAGAGTGGAAATAAGTTTGAACAAAAATAGTTTGTTCTATGTTGTTGACAGCTTTGGGTTTCCAGACATTGATAGTTTTTAGTTGTTTATTTTGTTGATCAGCATTGTATTTCTTAGCATAATGACCCAAAGAATTGCATGTGAAAAATCTAATCTTTCTTGCAAAACCATGATTTTTCCTAAAGCCAAATCTAGAGGTTCTAGAATTCATAAATCTGCAAGAGTTCACTTTGTGACCAAATTTATTTTAGAAGTAACAATACCCATAAAAGAGAGGGTAGGATTTATAAACCATTCTATTGATCCTAAAATGATGAATATGATCCTTGTCAAAATCAGGATGTTTGAGTTCAAGACTTTTGTTTCCAGCAACAAGATTGTCCTTTGCACTGTTAGTTGAACATTCACCTTTCACAAAAACAATACCACTTTTATCATTGTTCGGTTTAAGAGTGCTCTCATATTTCTCAATGGTCTTTCTGAGATCTACAATTTCATGTTCAAGTTTTTGAATTTCTTGATCTTTAAAGCTTATGCGAATACGAAGACAATCTTCAACTCTCTTGGATTATTCAAGTTGAGTTTTTAATGAGATTATCTCAAGATTTATGAGTTGCTCCTATGAACTATCTTGAACAATATTTTATTCTTGATCACGCATCTATTTTTTAAGTTTCCTCGGCTCTTTCAGAGCACATTTAAGTTCTCCTTCATAATCCACTTTTCCATCTTCAACATCATTGTTGTTAGTTTCATCTTGTTGAGTGATTTCAGCCATGAAGAGATTTTCATCCTCTTCATCTAAAGAATCTTTAGATTCAGAGTCTGTTTCATTCTTGCTGAACAAATTTTTATTCTTTTTGAAATTGAATTTTTGTTTGGGTCTATAAGTCTTTTTCTTGGTATTTTTTTTAGATTTTTCGCTATCACTGTTTGTGTCACCATTTTTCCATAGTTAAAGTATTTGAAGGGAAGATTTCCCTTATACTTTCCATAACCCTTTTTGATTTTCCTCACAAAGTGGGATTCTTTAGAATTAGAAAATTTTGATTCAGTGAGCTCATCTCTTTCATTACTTTCAACATTAAATGCTACTTCTTTTGCAATGGTGTTGTTTTTACTAATCCCCATTTCATAGGCAGTCAAAGTGCCTTGTAGACTGTCAAGGGTAAGCTGGGTAAAGTGTTTCTTTTCTTCTAGAGTAGCTATCATAGTTTCAAATTTTGTTGGTAAATTTTTGATGACCTTGGTTACAGCATCAAATTACTTGAATTCTTCTCCTAGACCCTTCATGGCATTTACTATTTCATCAAATCTCAAAAAGTAGTCATCTACTTTTTCATCGTCCCTGATTTTTAATTCTTCAAACTGGTGTTTTAAAGTGAGGACTTTAGACTATTTTACCTTTTCATTTCCTTGATAGATAGTTTCAAGTTTAGTCTAGATTTTACTAGCAGAATTGCAATGCATAACTTTGATGAAGACATCTTTAGTCAAAGAAAACATAAGAGCATGCTTTTCTCTTGCATTGGTTTCATATCTTTTCTTTTCATCATAAGTAGTTGGCAAAGTAGCTTGTACAGTGTACCTAGGCAATACTATGCTCTAGACATCAAGGTCAATAGAAGTTAAATAAGTCTCCATTCTGATTTTCCATAATACATAATCAGTTCCATCAAATAATGGAGCTCTATTCATGGAAGTACCTTCATGAGCTTGAGACATTTGAATAGACTCCAAGTCCAGAATCAATCATAGGTTGGAAAGACCTATTAGAGGACCCTAGGCTTTGATACCAATTTTTGGAGTAAAAATACACTGAGAGGGGAGGGGTGAATCGGTGTTAATAACTTCTTTAACACATTTAACTGATACTGAAAAGAACCATACATATGTTTGCATTTATCAATGATAGAATCATTCACGTATTTGAATGCAATCAAATAAACTAAAATGAGAATAGTGAAATAGAGCATTTTAAAGCAATAAATTAATGAACCAAATGAATCATAGAAAATCAAATAGACACAAGATATGCCGAGTCGAAAACCCTCCTGGGGTAGAAAAACCACTCCTGAACCTGCTACCTTTTTTAGGCTTTCATTTGAATAATTATTTTGACAATGCCTTATTGGCAGATTTCTGAGCACTTAATCAAGGAGCACCAACCCCTATGTTTAGAGACACCAATCTCAAGGAGCACCAAACCCTTTTCTATTTTTCAATAGAACATACAATGATACAGAGGATCTCTTTGTTTCTTTGACTTTTGTCAAGTGCCTCTTGACAAACAATGCATAGATTTCTCAAGAGTTAAGAATGACTCTTAAAAATTCCCTTTATTATCAAATCTTGATAAAAATTGAAGAACGACTCTAGGTAAGGAACTGAAGAATTTCAAATCTTTCAAGATGACCCACAAACACAAAAATATGTTTCACAGAACTGATATGATAACCTTCAGAAAATGCAGCTAAGAACCATTATAAATGAACCCAGGTGATGAAATAAAGAGATTCGAGGATATTATGATTTCCCACAACCAGAAATTACAGTCCCTTCAAAACTGTCATACTAAATTTTAATGAAAATGTAGTCAAAACTTGGAGCAGTCATTTTTGATCTAATCATGAAAGGAATAGACTAGATTCATTTTTTATTTTGCAAAGAAAACTTATCTCATTTTAACCTAAACTAAGAAGTAACGCATTTGCAAACCAGTATAAAGATGAATACCTCACAATAGTAATGATTTTTTTGTCTCAAAGAGTTTACTAGTTCAACAGAGGAGGAAATGGCCACAATACCTTCCAATATTGCCCCATCACCAGTCGACAAGAAGTAGACACACCGAATGACCATAGTAATGATCCTCTAACAATTTCCATTCGTTGTCCAAGGTCAAAAAAATAGTGAGAGCAATGAAATGGCTGAGAGCTAGATACCATGAGAGATTTACCAAGTCTGCGAGGAGATAGAGAAGCTCGATTTCTTTCCCCATTCAAGCTTCCATTTGATGGCAGGAAATCGATAGGTGAAATGACCATTGTCATGGTCTTCCTATCTTTCTTTTATGCTGTCAAAGTTCAGTAACATTGCATATTTCTCAATGAAATGGTTGAAGGAAAACTATCATGATGGTGGCCAGTGGATGGTTCGAGACCCTCGAGCAAGAGAGAAAAAATGTTGCCCTAAAATCCCAAGAGAGAAAACATGTGATTTCCTTTGCAAAGAATGATAATTTCTTGGAGTTCGAAAGGACAGTCACTGATAAAAAAAACTTATAACACTCTTTGAAATCCACGGGCTATACAAAGTTAATCATGCCGACAAATATCAAACACATAATGCCATTTCAAAAACATGAGAAAAACAATGACTTGCATGCCGACATGCATTATATCAATTGACTTATTTTAGACATTGTGAAATCATCATTCAAGATAATTTGAAGAATATTGATATGACTACATCACTCATCAAATACCAATTTCCAAATGAATAAGGTTTTGTCACATCCAATGTGACTTTAACATATTAACCAATGCCTTTACCTATTGTCAGCATTAAGGCCCAAATAAATATCAACCAATAGACCCTAAAAAAATTCAAATATGAGATCAAATGAATGCCTTTACCCAAGGTGGATTGCCATCTTAGAAAGGAATGTATGCCCAAAGACCTGTGTTGAGCAATAAAGGTTGATATACATGTTGAATTTAGTATGCTTTACACCCATGCTAAAAACACAATACCATATGCAAAATAATGAACTAAGTGATTCTTTTTTTTTCAAATTCCAATTGTAATATTATATCCAATGCCTTAAGAGGTATAATAAAGGGTATATATTATGCAAATTTCAGAATGCCATTTTCCCATACCAAATACTATAAACCAAATGGAAAGGAATGAGAAGAGTGTTTCTCAAAGCCTGAATGCACTAAAATAACCAATGACATATCATGTGCCAAATAATATCACTGAAATACTAATTGATAGACCAGAAGCATATCACCTGATCAATGGAACAAAGAATCTAGAACTAGAATACCTCAACCGATATCTGCACATGGAGATTAGAAATCAGAGTGACCAAATATAATATAATCAATGAAGTAAATGTGCCAAACAGAAAAGAAGATCAACTGATAAAGTAACCACCAAGATGCGAGAGGTAATATAGATTGTCATCAAGGACAAAATAGAGCAAGAGGGATTCAACAATTTCTTCCAGAAACATGAAATAAAATAATAGTTGGGTGTTTAAATTTTTCACATGTGAAGGCCAACATGACATACTGGTTGTCCCAACTACGTAGATTCTAATATGCATTCAACACTTGGCTTAGAAAGAATAATTTAGGATAAATATATCAACATGTTTCTTACCACCTTCTAAAACTATGATTAAAAAATATACCAAGGTTGTGGGGTTATTAAAACATCATGGAATTATTGGCCAAATTTACAAGAACAAAAAAATTAAAATTTAATTAATTATTAAGAAATAATAAATATTATTGGGGGGCCTTATAAGGACACAAAACCCAATTATAGATCCCTTAGTAACCTCCATAATTCTTGTTTTCAAGGAACCAAATCTAGTAGCCACTACATGTGTTGTTGAGGAGTTAATTATATTAGCCAATTGAACCACTTTTAAAAAATACCAATCACTAAAAATTAGTCCAACAAAAATCCTCAAAGCCATATATATACTCATGAGATGGTTCAAATAACTAACTTTGAGTGAGAAGGGGAGAACGCATAAAAAAATTGTAAAAAGAAAGAAATAAGGGAACAAGAAATGGATCATCTTATATTTTAAAGAGTAAGAGATAAAACACTTCTCCCTCAACTATTTATTGTTAGACCACCTTCAATATAGAAAGGAAATTGGTAAAAAAATCATAATTTATTGGCATCAAACAAAAATTTTCATCTTGAGGGCCAAAAATTACATATTCATACCCCTATAGAGGATTAATATCTATCCCTAGGACACACATGTCTAAAAAAATACTTCCCTCTAAGGGACCCTAGAAGTAGAGGATGGGTATTTGTTATCCCTTACACTTTATCCTTATGGAAAAAATTAAAAGGAGAAGGCTCCCATGTAGTCACTTGAGTAAACTTTTAAGTTACATAATCAACTTTTAAATTATAAGATGTAACGTAGGAACTAGAGTTCACCGATGCTAAAAAATATTATTATGTAGCGAAAGAAAAAAGGAAAGATTTTTTTTTTATTGATTAAGCAAGGAAAGGGCCCTAATCCCTTACATAAGAAACAAAACTAGAGAACTAACAACAAAAAAAACAACAGCTCAGAGGAGAAAGTAGAACCAAAATGACAACCACTTCCCCTCACCCAACCAACCAAAAACATACTTCAACCTATACAAACTAAATCAAAATATATAATCCTATCAAGGATCCAATAGAGATTTAACCTGACCATATTATCATTGATCCAAAAAATAAGGTTATATAGGCATAACCTATTAAAATTACCCATCAAGATCTTAATGTTCATATAAAAATTAAAAATTAAATACAAATGATTTAGGCTTCTCAAGGCTTTACAACAAAAACATCTAACTAAAGAGCCAAAAGACCTATTGACAACAAAAATGAGACAAAAATACCAAAAATGAAACAAATATTAAGCATCCTCCATGAGGATCCAAGCCTTCTTCAGGTCCTCCACTATATCCTCAAGGTTGTCCTTGATTTCCATCTTCACAAACTGATGCACTTCTTCCTTTTTCACTTTTTTTTTTTAATAATTTTGTCCCATCTTGAGATAGTATCCATTATCATTTTTTTCATCACCCCATCCATAACCCTAAAAAAATTCATCATAACATCATCAATAAACTAGAGCATGTTAGATCTTTCTTCTTTTTTCATCATTTTCTGAAGAAGCTCCATTCTTTCTTCCAACATTTTCATTCTTGTTTTCTCTTTATTGACTTGCTTATCTTTTAGGAACTCTTCATTACTAGGGATACCCATTTTAACATATGTATCCACTAGTTCAATAGGGTTTTTAGTAGCCTTTCATTTTTCTTCACCAGTATCCTCCTCCACATCATTATCTTCCTCCTATTGATTAATTCCTTCTTCCTCCACTTGAATCAAATTTTCAACATCGTCAAATCCCAACACCTCTTCCTCAAAAATCCATGCATCACACAAACTATCTTGAACATACTCTTCATAAGAGGAAGCCTTATCCTCTCTTGCAAATTTCTTCCCCTTTTTATTTTCCAAAGGCTCATTCATATTCTTATCATTGAAACCTCTAGATTTTTTTTAATTGTCTAACCCTTTGGATGCTATCAAAGCTAGAAAATTAGACTAATGACCCATAGGGGTAGTAGAACTACTTTCAAGGCTATTATCTTGAACATCTAGAATAGTTCTAGTGTGAAGGTCTGAGCCCAGTTCACATATAAAAAAAAATATTTTCTTATTGGACATAGAAGAGAGAGGGGAAACACAAAATTTTCTAGGGGCTATTTTAAGGAGCGTAGAACATGAGGGGTCCATAATTTTAGGGGAAGATTTCCTTGAATCTCTAATAGTGGAGTGGGGTTGGCTTTCAATCAGTTCACCTTTTACAAAAAATTTGTGAGTGGAGTTCTCAATCAAGTTATGGAAGGAATTCCTTTGTGGGGTGGTGGCAAGGACATACTTTTAGATGGCTCTAATCAACCCCCAATGCAAGGGAGGATTAACACCATTAGTTAGGCTCCACTTTAAAGAAGAGAGGAGGAAAAAGGGTAAGTTGATTTTCTCTAGGTAACTAATATAGTTAAGGATGGGGAAGTGATACCCATGCACCAATTGAAAATGACCCTCTAATGTAAAATATTTCATGAAAAAATAATAGACATTATGGTAAGGGGGCATGAGCAACAACATAGAATAGCCATTTTGAAATCTTTGGGTCTTCCCCTTAGCTTAAAAAAAAAATCAATATAAGTTTGATGGTTGCATATGCTTACCTTAGCAATCTTCTCTCCTTCACAAGTGAGACCCGTAGCATTATAAATTAGCTTAGTGTCCATAGTAAAATAGAGACCACCCAACTCAACTTATCCATCTTTCCATTTGTTGGGAAATTTTTAGTTGAGGTTTTCATTGTAACCCTCCCTAGCCATGAAGTACGGAGTAAAATTGGAGCATGTTCAAATAGGCACCCTAACTTTGCATTATTCCTCAAAGAAGCATGTTTTCTTAGCTCTTTCCTCTTTCTAGGGCCTTCCATTTTTTCTTCTTTTGTAAGATAATCCTTTCGAAGAAGTAAATAATGCACACTAAGGCCTTCCTTGTTAACAACAGAAGCCACAGGCAATTCAAAAAAAAATCTTTAATGGAAATTTGGTGGCTATTCATTTGAAATGACAATAGCTCGAATCTACTGGTAGTATATTTAAAATGATTGTGCTATTTTCAAGGGATAACTTCATGTCTTCCAAAATTACCTTTAATTGAAAATACATCTCCAGCACCTTTAAGACACATGATTACTTTTTTTTTCATTATCCTTCTTATCATCTGTCATAACACAATAAAAAATGTCATGTTGCAAATCCTTCTTAAGATTTTTAGGAATGTGGGTGACACTCATCATTACTAGCTTATTTCTTTTTCAATTATCACACAAGGATTAAAAAAAAATGGTACTTTCATCTCTCTTTTTTTTTCGAGATTTAACATACCATTGCCATAAATAAAGTACATTGAGTTCCTCCTTTTCAAAATAGCCAGCTACTACATGAGAAGAAAAGTTATTATCATGTCAGCTAGACATCTGCACCTATATTGCATCTTAATTAAGTTCTTTCTATCCATGTTGAATTAATAAAATGCCCCATTTTTTCTTTAAATATTATTTCCTTAATTTGATTTGACAATTGGGCTACATCCCAATATTCCCATTCTGATTGTTGCAAACTAAAATTTGTCATGGAATCAATGGCCACATTTCATTCCCTATAAATATGAGTAATATCGCTATGCTGAAAGGATTGAATCATTTTCTTACAATCATCCAATATTTCTTTTACTTCCCACAGAGCATTAAACCTATTATTCAAGGAGTCAATAACTAGCTTGAAATATCCTTCCACCATAACTTTAGTGTAGCCTTTATCTTTTAAATAACTTATTCCTACCCACACCGCATAGGCCTCAGCCAAGTTGTTGTTCCCATGCCTCTACTATTACCAGAAAAAAATTACCATGATGATCTCTGATAACTCCTCCCACTCTCGCCAAGCCAGTATTTCCCTTAGATAACCCATTTAATCCATCATGAGTGCATGAGGATCTAGATAGTGTTTCTTCTAATAAGTTTTTAAACCCAATTAACATTAGTTAGATCAAGAGATAATCCCCATAGTTTCTTTATTCACATATCTTGATATGATGGAATTTTCTTTAAAGGAGAATACTTAAAATTTCAAATATTTTCTTGAATCTATTTTCTTATAGACATACACAACTCTTCACTATTATTTTTTGTATCCCTCAAAAACCTATTATTACATGTCAACTCTATAGTAATATTATGGGAGTAGGGGCATACATTCCAATATTCAATAAAAAAATTTACTGGAGGAGAAAAAACCCATTCAATAATCAGATTCTTTAAGAAAGAAAGCCCACACTTCTTAAGCATAAGGGCATTTAAACAATAGGTTCAAGATGGTTTCCTCCACTTCATTTCACATATAAGATTTATCGACCAAATACGACGCCTTTTTAAAGAGATTATCAATTGTGAGGATATTTCCATGTGTCATAGTCCACCAAAAAAGTTAATCTTAGGAATTAAATTCTTTCTCCACACCATTTTCTAGTTAAAGACCCCCTTTCTAAATAGCTAGGATTTCATAACTTCATATATAGATTTGATAGAAAATCTCCTAGAAGTTCTTTTTGACCAAATCCACTAGTCATCCCTATTCATCAAGAATAGCTCAAGACCATAAATCTATTGCAGTAGGGACCCCCAAAGGAGAATCCCAATTATGTTGATTTCCTCGTATAAGAACAAAAACATTTAAATAATTCTTAAATTCTATCCATTTTGGCCTTAGACCATCCCAATTAACAAAATTAGAAACCTTCTTTCCAATAGTTCTTTTTATTTTGATTCTAAATTGCTAGAGATTATTATTGGATGAAAAAGGAGCACAAGTAGTCTAGGCATCATCCCATAAGTTAGTTCTTTGAACATTTCCTATTCTCAATTTCACACCTTATTTTAAAGTACCTCTAATCTTTAACAATTTATTCCAGAAAACTAAATCATGGGGGAGGTCTTCTTTCTTGAGGAAGTATAAAACATCTTTATTTCTCAAGTACTTAGCACACAAAATCTTAATCCAATCCTATTCTCCTTCCAGTAAGAACCATCCAATTTTTCTACAAGATATTTATTAGAAACTCTTAATATCCTTATACCTAAGCCACAATCTCTCTTCGAGCTGCAGGCAATATCCCATCTAACAAGATCCAATATTTTCCTTTCTTCCTCACTGGACCATAAAAATATCATTTCAATCATTTCAATGTTTTTAGAAATGAAGGTAGAGGTGTTAAAGAGAGAGAGGTAATAAACATGGACATTTTGTAAAGATTATTTTAATAGTTGAAATTCCCTAGCAAAACTTAGCAACTTTCCTTTCCAACCAACAAGTTTCTTTTGGATATTTTCAACAATATAGTTCCAATAGTTTCTATGTTTTTCTTGAAATTAAAGGTAAGATAAGGTATCAAGTTGGAAGATCGACATCTTGGCATCCAATAATGCGTATTACTTTCTCTTTAATTATTTGGCTCGTGTTAAGGAAATAATTCTTTCTCTTCTAGTAATTTATAAATTGGCATGAGATACTAGCATATTTATCTGGGACCTCTTTCCATTTTCTAGCTTCTAGGATAGAAGCCTCCCCCAAAAGGATAGTGTCATGAAAAAAAAATTGGTGTGAGCTTGAGTGGAGGGAGGAAGCAACACATAACCCTTTCAAATTTTTATTAACAAGTTTTCTCTAAATGTTATGACCCAAAGCTCTAATAATAATAAGTTAAATTATTGTTAGTAGATAAGAATTCCATTATTATATTATTAAATAATTGATTGATTAAAATATTGAAATGGTTACTCCAATGGAGAAAAAACCCAGAGAGATTAAAAATAACAATAAAATCACCTCTTATTGTTGTTGGAGTACATAAACACTAAGAGGGGGGTGGGTGAATGAGTGTTTCTAAAACAAATTCAATTCAATTGTTTCTTATAGACTTATGCATGCAGTTTCTTTGTGATAACTTGGAGGTTAAAATGCTAAAAATAGCCCAATGAGATAAGAAAGAATAAATACCTGATGAACAAGGAAATTCAAATGCTGAAAGATACACAATACTGAATGTTTCAATATGAAGATCAAATAGACCACAAATAATGAGAAACCATAACACAATGATTTATGAGTGGAAAACCCTTTATAGGGAGGAAAAACCACTCTAAAAGTTCATTTTATTAGACCTCATTGGAAAAATAGTAATATCACTAATTAAAGCCTAACTGGCAATAAAAATCTCACTAATTATAGCCTCATTGGAAAAATACAACCTTATTTGAAAAATACACCCTCACTAGAAAAAGGTCAATCTATTTCTTACTGGCATGACCTTACATCACTTTTGTTAACCTTGGAAATAATACATATCAAACAATCTCTCTATTTCAATACAATTCATTTCTTTAAGGTTTCATTAAATTTGGAACTCAAGAAACACAAAGAGAATTATGACTACATCTCATTTTACACCACTATATTTTTGTATAAAGGATTTAAAAGATAAAATAGTCCATAGTACATCCATACATATAGGGTTATATGCAAATATCCTACAATTAAAGAAATAAATCTACAAGATTAATCATTCATATTTCATAAGCCTTCTCATACCATGCACACAAAAAACCAAATAAAATGAACTTGCAAACTTATGCATTCATCTCTCTATCTAACCATAAGTCATATATAAGCCACCTTTATTTATATCAATTAATAAACTGGTAAACTGCATAAAATCCATACCTTTGTCAAAGACATCTTGTAATTGAATGAAGAGCTTGAAAATTATATATCATAACTATAGAATCATAGAATCCTTCAAAAAATGCATGTAACCACCATTGTCCAAGATCTCATTAATGAAACTTTGGGATTTTTCTCTTGTCAAATCTCGATACATGTCATTTCATACAAAAGATTCAAAACCCTACTTTGATATTCCATACAATAAGATAAAACCTTTGTAGTAATGAAACATAAAGTATTTAATTGTTGGGTTGGTAAACCCTAGAAGGGGCCGATGAAACAATGACTATAACACCCTTCAAAAACCTCATAAAGCACCCTTGACCACCTACAACAAGTCAACCTCCAATTAAAAGAAAAATAACTCTATTTTGAGCCTTTAAGAAAACATTAGAGTTTTTGAATAATTTTATACAAAATGAAGAAGGGTATGTGCAAGATCAGCATGGAAAAAATAGGCCCTTAAATGGAAATAAATATTTAGAAAATCAGAGTTAGATAACTTGACATAAAAAAATGAATAAGGTATCTATATTATTTAAAAAAAATGTAAGAATAGAATTTGTAGCAAATTGAATGTATTTTCTAAACTACTAGGTTTATTTTTAAAAAAAACTATTTGGTGAAAATTTGAAATTTCAATGCAGTAGTACTTAAATTTCAAGGAAAAAAAAGAAGTAGGTTTTTTTCTGAACACCCTAACCACAATAAAATGATAATATTTTTTTATATTATTTTAGATATAAATAGATAACTCATGTCCCGATGTGATGCATATTTTTTTGTAATTTTTTTCCAAGTAAATAATTAATTATGACTTTTTTATTACAAATTTTAAAAAATATAAAAACTCGTATGTCTGACCACCTTAACTTAGTCAAAACTCCATGAAATTATTATTTTTATTCCTATAGTATGCAAAACATAGAATGTGATAGATGTTTCAAATTCAAAAAATGTGACACTATTTGAAATCTATAGATGTTTTTCAATCAGCCTATCAATCAGGACTTTAGTCATAATTCAAATAGAAAATGAATATTAATTATTTATTAAATTCAAAGTAAAACATAATTTATATTGGTGGAAAGTTGAGAATATCCTTTAAAAACCCTTTTTTATTTAATCAATTTTGGGTAAAAAAAGTCATCAGCCACATGGGCCATCATATCACTTACATATCGCCACTTTTTGGCCCATCATGATCCTACACATACCTAGAACCTCTAACAAATTTCAAAGGCCTTGAAGATGTGTGAATTTTGAATGATCTCATTGAGCCACCATGTATTATGAAAGATGGATACTTTGATACTATGCCTTGCAAATTTCACATCAACCAAAGCTGAAGCAAGTTTCTTAATAAAGAATATCTTCCAAGAAGAACATCAATAATAGAATGTAGATACTGTTCCAATACTACAACATTAATGAACCATGAATAATGCCTTTTTATCATTTCATAGACCCTTTTCTTCACCACATTTACTAATTTTTAGATTATTATTCATTTGAAGCTTGAAAATTAAACAAACACTTTTCCATTTTCAATTTGAAACATGGCTTGAAAGATTTTACACTATGCAACCTCTTTAATAACACCATGTGAAAAACTTTCTTATATTCAAGTAACATGACAAATGGAAATCAAACAAATAAAAGGTACGAAGACATTATTAACATCAATGACAATCAATTGCAATTCCAACAAAAAATATGCACCCTTGACAACATCATGAACATATTAAACACCAAACATCATAGAATCAACATGAGAAGTCAAGCTCCATCACCTGAACAAGAAATTCTTGCAACCTTTGATATTAATGAAAAACCATTGCAATTCCAACAAAATACACCTTTGTCATTGATGTCAACTTAACCAACCTAAATTCTCCCCTACGATTTCTCTCCCTATGACTTGTAAAGAATTTTCTCTTCTCCCCCTTTGACAACAATGACAAAGGGACTTAGCAAACTATCATCATAAAAGAACTTGTATAATAAATATTGATGTTATAAAATAAAATTAAAATATATCATTACTCTCCCTATTAAATAGCTCTAACCGATGTCATCAACAACACACTTGGTTATCACTATCAGAGCATCAAAGCAACAAGACTTTCCAAAAAATTCATTGAATTAGTGTCACTCTCAAATAATCAAAGAGGTGAATGAATGTTATAGTGTAAATTAAGTAACCATTGTCTCACACTTTCTAAGAGGACTGGGCATCATACAAGGCAAGTATTCCAATAACGAACGGACTACAAGTTTCCTCAAGACCACTTAAAGCACTATGTTGTCAACAAACTCTATTGTGTACTTGTTACCTCATCAAGGAATATCATCCTTTCATTTATTGGTGAAATGGCATCTCATCAAGAATATTCATTGTCATCAAGAAAAATTCCACTTTTGCATTGTCAAAGAAAAAAGATCTGATATAACTTTCTTATATTGGCACTATAGTCCTACAATAATGTTGCTACAATATCACTATTAAACCTGCCAATACACTGACACTATTTCAATATTCTTAAGGAAATTGAGCATGACTCAAAAGAGAAACCATCCACTATTTTGAGCTTAGTTTAAGAATCCACTTATCAAACAACAATATTACAATGGATACTTTCATCATATTAGTGTCAAGGAACCACTATCAACTATATCATAGCACTTCCAAATAAATATATTGAAAAATATTACCAAGATTGGTGTCATAGTAAACTTTGATGAAGATGACATGAAGAACATTGTATTGTGAAAAATAAACAAAACATTTCATAGAACTGACACCAAAAAATGAGTAAATATATCAAGGCCATTGTGCTTGTAGAAGATGATATTTTCTAGGACAAAACAAAGTAATCATTAACAACACTACTCATGACCCACTTGTCAACCACCAAGTACCATGCCAACATGTCATAGGTAATAACATGCATACCAAAGGAATCATTATATTATGTCTAATTCATCACAAGATCACTATGTATAATGATATAGCACTATCACAACTATGCATGAGGCAAGAAATCACAATGCCACAAAGCTTAAGAAAAGAAGATGAACATTATAAACACATGTAATTGTCCTAGAAAATAGTGTCATTACCACCACAAACAGGGTTTGATATGTAATGATGAACACTATATGTTGTTCAAGGTACACTACTAAATCACATACAAAAATTCACTATGCATTGTCCAACCCCACTGAATCACGCAAAATTCCTCATTAAAACATGAATTTTCCAAGAAAAAATGTATGTCATTTATGAGCACTATAACCTTTCATCAATGCAAGTTGACAACATAAACAAGATAAATTTATTGTTATCTTGTACTGTATACTATCATATTAAGATGATATTGACCAAAGTACATGTATACCTGAGTCAACACCATAAATAACAATGAAATTTTTAGCCCACAAATTCATCCTTGAATTTGAAGTTTTCCATTGAGATCATCAACTAGGCATCTACAAACAGTCACCTTGAATTCCCACAAAAAACTTATATCGTAATAGATTTATACCAAGTGCTCCACTCCATAATAATCCATTGCAAAGATATCACACATAAATTTGACAAGATTGGACTATTTGTAAGAACAAACTATGAATGAGAATAGTATAGTAAATCTGGTCTAAGATGACAATATGAACACAACTATCGAGATCACTACATCTTGCAAGATTATACTTAAGATCACTGTCAACAAGTAAGGTCACTATCCAGGCAAGGTTACTATCCTTGTAAACACTCTTCATGACCAACAATGTACCATAATTCCTTTGTAAGAGAATAAAATGAACCTTTGTAAGCTATGATTGAATCCTTTTATATGAGTATAAATAACTATGAAGCCATTGTAGAAAGTCCTATGAAACCTTTTGCAAGAAGATCAAAAATATGAAGTGAACCAACCTTTCCTTTTGACAACAATAACAACCAATTTTCCATGCAACAATCCTTCACAACAACCTAGCCTTTGCAAGCAGACCAAAAGGTAATGTAATGTCACAAAAGGTCAACTTCAAACTAACTATAATGCCCCGCCGTGTGAACCCCAAAGGACAACAAAATACCACACTAATTTTTTTTTTTTTGAAAGCAAAACATTGCATAACATAAATATGTCCATTCATTACATGAAAATAAATTATGCATTAGCAAAGTCATCTACATCCTCTAGGGTACATAGAACGGTCATTAAAAACCATAAATTTTATCAAAATGAAAGCAGATAAAGTCCAAGATTACATAATGGTGATATACAACCATCCATTATTAAAAGAGAGGGAAACGATACATCATATTATTACAACTCAATTCATAGTTCCATAATACAACTGTGGAGAATATTTCCACAAATACAACACATCAAGGATGCAATAGTACATTACATAAAGCTTCCCTTATAATAATGGGAAGAGTACATCAAGTATAAGAACAATTACATCAATGAAGGATAAGGTAAAAGGTGAGGAAAAGTCTTCAACAACATGAAGCTCTAGAAACTTTGCATCTACTTCTGCATCGCAAAAATAACTAGGGAACCCAATAGGCTGTGTATCATGTTCTACCCAACCACATGGACTCGAAGACCTACCCCTCATGCTAGGAGTTAATAGGAAAGACCCACGACCAAGATAGACAAGCATAATGATCACAAGACCAAACCACAAGGTCAACCAAAATATAACATACAACAATCTCAATGACTACTTACAAAGTGAATTATTTGAGAGGTATACAAAGGGAAAGGCAAGGGATACTATAACACAACCATTCATATACTCCCAACTGAAAGGTATGCAAATACTTGGGTTCCCAAAGAAACTCACATCAAGGGTTGACTTATAAACTCATCAAAATGGGAAATAATTCAATGGGAATACAATCAATCAAGATAAAAATCTAAATTCACCATTAAATATATGAAAACATTCATAATATTAAAGACTAATATCATTCTCGATTTAAATTTTATTCATTTGTTCACTACAAAGGCATTTGAACTCACAATAATAAATCATAAGAAACTTTCAATTAACCAAATTCAAAACTAAATCCTTATCCTCTCTTAATATACACATGAAGGATCATCAAGGTTATTATATCCATCAAAGGAAACTATTTATTAGCAAGATAAAACAAATTTTATCCAAAACCTATAACCCAATGAGATATATACAATTTGGCAATGAGGTTCTAAACATTCTATTGCAATTTTTATGAAAACACATTTCCTTCTCCAAGTTCCTTGTCTGACCTTAAGCTTTATTTTAATGATTAGACATAATAAACTTTTGATAATCAATTCAATAAGATCATTCATTTAACCAATACTTCTAATATAAATAAGTCATTTCCCTCTAAAACATTATTTCACTAATAATTCCATCTATCCTAACCACATAACTAATTATACGAATTACTTCCTACAATAACCATTCCTCAACTAGACTGTCCTCTCTCTCTCTAATAACATATCTAAAAATATATATATAAGTATACACTCATACTAATTTAAGTCTAAATGAGAATCTTCAAGAGAACGAGAAATTGTATCAAATCAAACCAAATAACCCTTTTCTTTAATCTAAAACCAGATAATTCACATATATCTAAACAAGTTAAGAGATACTAATCACTTCAATAGTCAGTCTTTAATTATACATTGTATCTATTAGTTTATCCTCGATTATACTCTAATGGTTATATTATATTCTTACTAATTAGTACTCCTAGTTATTTATCTACACAATCAACTAACCATAAGCCTATCTACATTATTAAATTTTAAATAATAAAAAAATAACACAAAACTATAGGTAAATATATATAAGAAATTACATTTATTAACTCTTTCATAAATACTTAGTTAACTAAAAATAATTAAATAGAGCTATTTTCTTTTCTCCTCAATATATTTCTCTAATTTTACTTACCCATAACCAAATATCCATTAAGCAATTTTTTGTTGCAACCATACTAAATATATATAAATATGTATATGTAAAATATAATTACATGGATAAATTCACTCGTATAACTATATCCATTAAATGCAACAATATAAATTTTATTTTATATATTGTCTAATTAACATCATAAAACTATTTTAATTCCATAATGATAGGTACTAGATTTTAAAAATAAATTAAAAAATACATTTAAATTTAGTAATCACACCTATTGAATTGCATACCTTCATCATACAATCACTTGTCAATTTTCAGCCTATTGATTGCAGCAAAGAAGACAACGTTTAAATAGGCATAACTTTTACGTTATTTGGTCAAATTCAAAACTTAAATATGTTTCAGAGAGGTGCAAGAATGACAAACAAAACCCAAATTTTTTTTTACAAGGATCCCAATCATGTAAGAGAAGTTTTTTCTACAATGTAGCTCACTCGTTCTACAAAACAACAGTTTGACCACATGATAGTCTTGTAAATTTGTGTAATTTGATTCGTTGATTAAACAAACAATTGATCGGATAACAAAATAATGCATTACCATTCATGGAACCCTTGGATGATCATTATAAGAAGTAAGGATTCATTTAGAAGAAAGGCTTACTATACAAACATCAATGACTTAAACTTACAAATTATACAACTTCTCAAAATATCCTAGGTTTATAGAGATATACAAATATTTTTAAGCTAGAGGAAATAATATTTATACTATGTATTGTTTCCATATGAGAGAATCAAAATATAAAATGGGAATTCTTTCCATATTTTGGAACAAATTTCACACAACCCCAATGCTTTGTTTAAAGTTTCACATTATCAACTATTATATGTTCACTTATCCATAATGTTGTTTTAAGTTTTACATAAGCCACTGTTAAATATTAACTCATTTATAAATTAAGAATATAACATCTATGTTTGTGTGCATCGAGGATTAGCATATCTCTTTACCAAGGAAGACCTTTGTAACTAGATATGGACATCCATGAAAGGATAACGGAAAGGGGATTATTGCAATGTTTCTAGAATGGAGGTCAAAGGAGCATAGTTTTAGGATGGAAAAATAATAATATTGCTGAATTTTGAGGTTTTCCCTATTATAATCTCCATGTATCATTGCCATTAATTATTCCTTGGATTTGATTCTTTAATATAACAGAGAGTACCCCCAAGCTTCATCAACAAGAAGAGAAGCCTCTCTAATTATTTCTTAGAGACACATAAGAAAATTTATAACTATCACAAAGAGTATGGCATCTAGCAAAGGAGGAGAAAGAATATGAAACTCTATACTTTGAATTCAAAAGATTAATATTAGGGATGTATATGTTACTTTCCCACTTTCCCTTTTGACTATAAGATATTGGTAATAAAATATCAACAAAACTACACATTGTTGGCTATCAAAATTGAAACACACAATTTTGGCAATCAAAAGCAACCGTGTAATCAAGAAAAAAGGTGAGGAGATGAAAATATATCAAATAAAATATTTGGAATTTTCTTCCTTAAATTATATTCTTAATTGTAAACTCATTTCTTAAACTCACTCTTTCCTACTCTAATAGGAAAAAATAGAAGACATAAACAACAACCTTAATCCTACAAACCTATTTGCTTAAACCCATCACAGATCATCTATCATGTCTAAAATATTGATTCATTATAGTCCAGAAAACCTTAGGAATTTTACATTAGGTAGATATCCATGTTCCGAGTAATCTTTGAACACATACAAATACCTCGATAAATATTTATACCATTTGTTGTCAATGGCATCATCCTCCATATTATTTGGATAGAGAGGAATTTATTCAATGCAGAGTGTTTGGTATACTGCACTGGAATAGGCAAGCACTCCAGGTAGAACCACCTTCCCAACATCCTCCCAACAATCAAGAGAGGTTACCCCCCATCAAATGCCCATAATGGCTATCTTGAAGACAACCCAAACTTACCAGTTAAACCTATGGTTCTTGTGGATCATCCCCCACCCGGCTGTGTTGACAAATATGTATGCAAAATGTGTAACCCAGACAAGGAATGCGACTGTTTGATAGTATGCCTCAAAGAAATGTGATCTCATGGAATGCAAAGGTTACAGGATGAGCACAAAAGGATTTGTTTAAAGTATTTAGAAGATCTCAAGAAAAATAAATTGGTAGGAGTAAAGCCCGATTCCTAACCTTAGCCAACATCCTAACTGTTTGTGCCACAATGAAAGCTTGAGACCGGTTATGGGCATCGATTCAGAAAAAAAAATTCTATGGGAATTTCGTCAGATGTTGTAGTTGCAAGTGCTCTTGTAAAATCGTATGCCAGATGAGGATCCAAAAGACAAGGCACATTACTCTCCTTCCACGTTATGTGCAGCTGCCCTCCAAACAAATTCATGCAGAATGAGGATGAAGGACAAGGCACACGGGTGAGGGAGAAAAGGATGGAAGCTAGGACAGGTGTAATCTTAGCTGCTTGAAAAAGTTTCTTATTATATCAATTATATATATAATATTTATTCCTATCTATCATTTATTTAATTGATCACTAATTAAAAGAATAATTAACAACATATATATTTATTTATTTATTTTTAATTTATAAGAATGATTTCTATTAATGAGTGACTATTAAAAAAATTAATATATCTTCCATACTAGCTTTGATAATGCTTATCAACATTTCCATTTAATTAATTATTTCCACTTAATTATTAAATTTGGATCCGATTATCATAATTAATAAGAGAGAGTATTTTTTTGTTTTTGGTAAGTTAATAGCTGGTTAGGCCAACACCATATATTATTGAGAAAAATAATAGAGTACTAGTGGCCTTTCGGCTCACGTTCAAAGTTCAGAATGCCATATTGGCCCAACAACAATAAAAAAATTACTACTTAATAGCAAAAAAAAATAGCCCCACTCACCTATTTGTATTTACCCTACTACCCGATATAACTAAGCAAGAGTAACTATGCTGCTAACCAGTAATACGAAGGTGGTCCCTTAGGGTTTTCTTCCCTTCCTCCCTCTTGGCTTCTAGGGGCCATGCAGAGTGGTGAAAATGGGGCTTGAATCCTCATGGCCCGAACCCCTTTCCTTCTCTTCCTTCCACATTTGTTTTGTGTGTGCAGCGCGAGCCTTCATTGGGCATTCCAATTTGCATTTCCTGTGTGTCAAGCCTTTTGCTATATCTTCCACATCTCGTCCATCCTCTTCCAGCCAATCTTCTCCTACGTCTGGCAGTACAGGGATCACCAAGGTGTTGCCATACTCATTGTCACTATCCACTTTGAACCCTTAATGATCCATAAAGTTTCCCAGGTCCTCCTTTATCATGGGCAGAAGGAGGCCCACCATGTGCAGGAGGAATATTAGGTTTCTATCTATATCTCCACATCGTTCCTCCAATTCCTCATCCTCCACTATTGACAGGATTATAAATTTTGGTGTTGGCCTTATACCTCATCTCTTGAGTAGGTAGTAATGTTGAGGCATAGGTATTAGCCCATTTTCATTGACGTTGTCTAGCACTGCGTCTATTTCACCTAGATACATGTGTTTGAATAGATGGTGGCATAGGTTCTTAACCCTTGGCTTCTCCATTCCCTTATAGATGGCACAGGCCAAGAACATCTCTAGGATGTTTTTATTGAGTTGGTGCTTATTGTGAGACTAGATGAATTCCCAACCTAGAACCTCCCATACTACATGAATGACCAACTTATCTTTCACTGTAAGAACTCTCCACAACTTGGCATCCGTCACCTCACCCTAGAATGACACCATGGTTGTAGTTGTTTCTAGGTAAAAAAGTGTGTCCATCTTGCTTCCTTCTCCCACCTATTTTCCCTAGATGCTTCTCTGCCAGACTTCCAAATGTGGCTTTTCCAATGTTGCCACCCACACTTTTAGCCAAATGTTGCCTTTTCTATACCAAAGTTATTGTGTCGTCCTTTTGTGCGAGTAGCTCCTAAATGAAAATCCAACATTCTCAAGGAAACCAGTATGAAGTGATGTTTCATTTCCTTGAATCAATCATCTATATCTTGAGAGGATGATTTCCTACCAAGTTTGATGCCACCCAAATACAGAAGCACACCTGTCATACAAGCTACAGGTTCAGTGGGTACGGGGTGCCAGCCTAATCCACCACGCATAGTGACTTGATACTTAAACCACCACCTTCAATACCTTCCTTTTTGAATGGCACTTCATATGGTTTAGGCTTAGCTAGCTCCACCTTGATCGTATCCTATCTCCACCACCGCCCCTCTTGCCAACCTATCTGCCACTATGTTCCCTTCATGATATACATGGCTGACTTGGAACTCCTCGAAGGATGTGATGAGGTTCCAAATCGGATGCAACAAATGATGTAATAGCTTGTGTAGGGTGGAGTTACTTATGATATCATTTACTATGATCAATGAATCCACCTCCAAATGCACCTTTGATGCCCCGATGATTTTTCCCAATTCCAGCCTGCTCAGGGCCACCCTAAATTCTACCATGTTGTTTGTTTCTTGGCCAATGTAATCTACATTTTGTGCTAACTCCTTTCCTTTGGAGTGTCTTGCCACACAGACTGTGTCGACCACTCTAGGATCACCCATAGAGATTCCATTGAAATTTACTTTAATCCATCCAGGTAGCAGTTTCTGCCAAATTGTTCTTCTTCTGATTTCATCCTTCGGTATCGCCCCCATGGTACCAATGATGGGGGGATGCAAAGACCAAGGAATTTATTGGTAAGCTTGATATCTCTATTAAAGAAATTATTTTTTGGAAAGGCTATCCTTTTCTCTGCACTATTTACTAACTCTACCACCACCTTAACTAGATTCCTTGTGAGTATTTCTCTACCCATCAATTGCCCTTGAAAAATGCATCTATTTCTTTCCTTCCAGATTTCTCAGTAGATTGTGGATGGCACTATTTGACATATGCTACTAATGACTCCTTTTTTTATCTTCCTTGGCCATGCAGACAAACAGTCCCAGAGGTTTGTCGAAAGTGGTGTCAAATAACTTAGGAGCTCGAGCATAAACTTCCAGTAGTACTCAATGTAAGGACATGAGATCAAGAGGTGGGATGTCATTTATGCATGTTTCTTGTACATTATACATTTGTTTGGACTCTAGAATCCTAGCTTTACTATCCTTTCATGCATTAGAATTTTATCTTGGGTTTCTAGCCACATGAAAACCCCAACTTTAGGCAGGATGTTCTTCGCCCATAGGAGTGCATTTGGCCAGATTTTTCCTTCCTCCATCCTTTCCTTGAGATTGTAACTGATCTTTACTTTGTACTCAACATATGTTGAGGTACCCCATCTCAATATGTCATCCCCTTCGCTAGCAGGGATAGTCTTGGATTTCAAGATCAATTCCAAGGCCTTTTTTAAAGCCTTAGGGGCATTTAGCGCATCTAGGATTTTACATCTCCACTATTGTATTTCATTACTCCATACTCTGTCTCCACAATTACTCACCTTCGAACCCAAAACCCTGATTGATTCTGCCTTGATTGCTGCCAGGACCACCATGTTACCTACCTTAGAGAATCCATCCCACAAATCTTCCTAAAAGGATACACTCCTACCATTATGGACTTCCCATGTGACATCCTTGCAAATGATGTCTCTACACTCACAAATAAAGTTCTAGATTGTCGAGCCTCTCAGTGGATTGATTTTTCTAGTTATGCTCACTAGATAATCTGAGTCTAGGTATTTCCTTCTCAAAATTCTCACCCACTTTTGATTGTTGGTATACATTTTCTAGACCAATTTAGCACCCATTGCCTAGTTCATTTCCTTAAGTTGTCTGATTTTTGCTCTTCCCAATGCCTGTAGTTTGCAGACCTTATCCCAGGCCAACAAAGGAACCCTATTTGTTTCCTCTAGGCCATTCCAAAATAATTTCCTCATAATTTGGTTGAGCTAATCCACAATACCCTCAAGTATTTTCAGACATGACATGGAGTATACTGCGATGGCTGCTAGGATGAATTTCACCATGAGAAGCCTAGCTACTGAGGTTAGCCATTTACCTTGCATTATTTTATCTTCTTCTTGCAATTTCCTACTAGCCTGTCCTAAAAGCCAATACGATTGGCCCCAACAAAAAGGGGCATCCCTAGGAATCTCCCAGGGAGGTTGGTTGGTCGTACACATAGGATTATTGTGAGGTCTCGTTGTAGGCTAGGCTGGGCATTGAGGATGAAGACTTCCAATTTTCTCCAATTGATAACCTATCCTAATGCCTTATTGTAATCATCCAACACCTCCTTTATTTTCCTACATCCTCATGGCTATTCCAAATAGCATGGTGTCATCCATGAATTCTTGGTGTATGCTTTCCCCCACCCCTGGGTCACCCTCAATGCATCTCCATGATCCATCAAGACTGGCTTGGCCACTTTTCTTTCCAAGGGCTTCTGCCATTGCAATTAAGAGAAATGGAGATAGTGGATCCCCTTGCCTTAATCCTCAGGAGGGTTCAATGAAACCTTGTGCTATTCCATTAATCAAGATTAAGAATCTTGGGGAAATTATGCAGCTTCAAATACACTCTACTAGCTTCCTATCAAAGCCAAACCCAATCAATATGTCTAACAAAAATTATTTGTCCACCCGATCATAGGCCTTTAGAATATCTAGTTTAAGGATCATGCTTGGTTTTTTTAACTTCCTTGCCATGTGGATTGTTTCATGTGCCACTATTATACCTTCTATGATCAACCTGCCCGAGATGAAGCAACTTTTCTCCTCTAATATGATTTTATCAATTACCAACTTGAGCCTATTGGCAATAAGCTTCGTTACTATTTTATAGACTGTATTACATAAAGAGTTGGGCCTAAAATCCCCCATTCAATTGGCCTCTTTCTTCTTTTGGATGAGTGGAATGAAGGTATGGTTAATTGCCCCTAGCATTAATGTTTTTCTTCTTGATTCTTCCAATGCTTTGAATAGGTCCTCCTTTATTATTTCCCAGCATATCTGATAAAAGAAGGCTGGGAAGTCATCCAACCCTAGGGATTTATCTGCTCCAACCTAGAAGGTTTCTTTTTTGACTTCTTCCATACAAATTGGTTTAATGAGTTCTCTGTTCTTTGCCTCTAAGATCAAATTTGGTATACCTCTAATGAGATCCTCCCTAGGTCTCCCATCCTATTGATCTTCCTTCTTGAATAGGGTCTCAAAGTACTTAATGGCCTCCTAGTTTATCTCCTGCTCAGTTCTAGCAAGGGACCCTTCCTCTTTAACCAGCTCCGTGATCCTACTTGTATTTATTTTGACCAAGGTAGTATTATGGAAAGATTTGGTATTTCTATCTCCTTCTTGGAGCCACAGTTCTTTGGATTTCTACTTCTAGTAACATTCCATCCTTGCCAAAATCTCAGATTAAGCTTCTATCAACTCCTTTTCCTTGAGGAATACTTCCTGCCCCATACCCTTTTCTATTACTATCTCATTCAGGGACCTAAGTTCACTCTCTATCTTGTCGCTTTCTTCAAATATGTTTTTGAAATTTTCCTTATTTCAGACTCATAGTTTAGCTTTGATGTGGGGAATTTTCTTCTTTAAGGATAATAAGTATGAGTGGTTTCCAAACCAAACTTCCTTCCACCATATCAAAATCTGGTCTAGAAGATTTAGGTCTCTTAGCCACATATTTTAGAATCAAAAGGGCGATCCACCATTAAATTTTTCAAGTTTAATTGCAAGTTGGATTAGGAAATGGTCCGATCTACTCCAGGTAAAATAAAGGCTTCCATCAAGTTCACCCCTTGGCTCTGATCCTCGGCCACCAAGAATCTATCCGATTTCTCTGTAATTCTAGTATGGCCCATTCTTCTGTTTGTCCAGGTGTATACTCCATTTTTTGTTGGTATTTCCCTTAGAATATTCTTATCCAAAAGTTCTTGGAAGTCCATTTGAGCTCTGGCTAGAGTTCTCATCCCACCCTTCTCCAAGTTGTTCAAGGTGGCATTGAGGTCCCCACCAATTATATTTTTTTCTTCTTTTATCTGTCTGATGGAAGTCAATATTTCTGCCCAAAGATTCATCTTATCTATGTGGTTATAGGTCCATAGACATTGATTAGTTTAAATTTTGTATTCCCTTGGTATTTCCTTACTAATACCATCAACCAATTTTGATTTGATTCTAAGAAGTTGCAACACACCGTGATTGGGTTCCACACTATTCCCACTCCACTAGAAGCCCCAATTGACTCTTTAAGAATCCCTCCCCAACCCTTCCAATACTTCATCCACTTCTCTTGTTCCTCCAATACATCATACATCTCACTCTAACTAACATCAAATTCTTCTATTAATCAATTAAAACAATTTATTGATTAATTCCCTAGCTTCATCATACTTAATTAAATAAATCAAATTATTTTATTAAGTCCTTAAGTTCTTCTCACTTGATTCAATAAATCAAAATGATTTAAATCAAATACCAAAACCCTTAAAATTCTCCAAGTTAATTTATCTGGATTAATTAACGTCTAATCATAATCACTCATTCTCTAGCTTTTGACTCAACTTTAGTCAAATCTAAACTCTCAACTAACCCACCCACTTGCACCAATAAATCATTTCATTGATTTATTAATTCTTCTAATTACTTTCAAAAGGGCATCAAGATGGAATATTCTATCAATTTCAATGTTCCCTCCAAAGGACTTGTCCCTTCCAAAAAAGCATTAAATTATGTTACACATGCTCTTACATGTCTCTTGCACAAGTGAAACTTGGCATTTAATGCACCTTTCATCCCCCTAAACATGTCATTTCATCCAAATTCAAATTTGAAATAGCACATTGGCCAAGACTTGCACATTCCTCATCCTCTCAAATCTTGACAAGTGGCATCTTGTCATTGGCTTATGAATGATCCCACATTCATCAAATTCTCTCAATCTCCTACCCTCAAATCTATAGAACCAAGGCATTTCAACACCACAAAAATAACACATAAGCTCATGCAAAGTTACTCTCTACATGTGAGAACTAATTTTTCTCTTCATCGCTATCATCTTGCATTTTGGAAATCTTGCTAATCAGGGGGTGGGAAAGGGATTTCTTTCTAAATTTCAAGAGGCACCACTCCCACTATAGAATAGGTTTGCATCCATGTTTTATATGATTTATTTAGTTTTCCTTGTTGTTTCAAATTTAACATGTTTAATTAGATGCAATATTTCATAGGGTTGTTGGATTTTGTTATGTTAGTTTCATTTCTAGAATGAAATTTATTAGCATACTAACATGTTGCAGAATTTAGCTACCAAACTCCTTACTCCGTTTTGTCTCCTGGATAAGCAAAACATCTGGTTTACTATTGTCTACTTGCCACCTGAAGTGACACCACTTACTAGGGGCGATCAAGCCCCTAGCATTCCAAATTATGATTCTCATGGCTCCCCAGGAAGGGGAAGCCCCTTCCCATTTCTAAGGATCATTTGGCCTAGTTTTGTTTGGCCATTGACTCATCCTACCACAATTAGGTTTTATTTGTTAGATTTGCATCCTCTTTGGCTGGCGAACTTGATCTTTGGTGTTTTCCTGCCTGAGGGGATTTGATCAATTTCTCTTTTGGCTAGGATGCCCTCTTGAAATTCCTCAAAGTTTTCATCATAGTATGACTCTGATCCCATACTTCCCTAATCCTATCCTTCTTCCACACCTTCTTCCTGATCCCTAAAACTAGTAAGTTCTTTCGTTTGGGTTGCTTTTGGATCCTCTTGCTCCAGTTCAGTCCACCTCCTCTTTGTGATTTCTGCAAATTGATTTTCAATCCTAATGTCTATGAGGTGAGGAAAACCCTCCTCGAACTGGGGATCTGAGTCTAGGATGAGTGGTTGTTCATACTGAACTGGCCAATAAGTTTTTTGGATCTCCTCTTCCTGTGTATCCTTTGATTTTTTTCCCCCCATCCCTACCTCCTTGGTATCTAACTTTCATAGTCTTATTGAATCTATCAATTATTTTTCCAAATATTTGATTGGTGGCCTTGAATCCAAGTTGTTATCTTTCTCCTTTTCTACCTCTTTCTCCCTCTTATATAGAGAGATATTATTGGCCTCAACCCTTACTGTGCATTTATTATTTTCATGCTCCATTTATTTACACTTGGGGAAAATCTATAGGCTATCTATGCTAATCACTTCTTATCTCCAGGAACCCATTTTTGAAATAAGATCCACCACCCTTGGCAATTTTATGCCCTAAGCTATCAATATGCATATTCAAAAGTAAGACCCTTTTTTCCAGATCCTCCTAAATTTTATCTACACATTGTAGTTTTCCTAACTGACTTCCTATCTCCTTTAAATTTTCCTCCATCTAGTACTCTAAGGGAAGGTTGCATAATCTCAGCCTTACCACACTTTCCTCAATCCATAATTTCCTTGGGTCAAAATTCGAGTGCAAATCTATGAGATGCAATTGAGTTCCATCTAAGAAGTATGACCCTGTTTCTAGGGCTTTGGTCTTCCCCTTTTGGTCAGGGAATGTTATTAGAAACAAGTTATTTTCCAAGGCTTTCATTGTTATTTTCCCTCCCTAGGTTTTACTGCACCAATTTTCCAAGACCATTCAGCCCTTATAGCCTTCACCCCCCCATTTAGCAAACATACCCAATTCTTGTAGTGATTCTTGAGTTCTTTTGAATGTTTCATTTTTACAAAGAATGAAGGTATTGGGAGAGACTTACCGCTGTCTACTTCACCCAATTTTTCTAATCCAACATCCATGTCTAACTTGGGTGGTGGCACCCTTTTGTGATCTTCATGGCACCAATTTTTGATCGTGTCTCTATCCACCCTAGGTTTTTTCCCAAACCACCCATTTGATCTTCTAAAAAATTTCTTGCCTCTTCTATTCGGGTTTTGATTTCCTCCCCAGTTATCAATGACCTTGGAATATCAGTTAGGTCTCACCCATGGGGGCCCTTAGGCATCAAATTTCCTTGAACCATTCCTCCTTTTCTTAGATTTGGCTTCTGATTGATACCTGGGTTGATAGTAGGCATGAAATTTGTCCACCCATATATCATTTTCCATCACCCATTGGGGTCTGTATATTTCTGCTCCTGGATTCCTTCCTTCTGCCCCATAGGTCGTCCATCCATTACTGATCTTTTCCCTAAACTCTTCAAATTAAATCGTTCACTCCAACTCATCACTCCATTTTTCCTTACTTCGGATTTTTGCATTTGTTGCACGATCTCACTAGCAACCTCTATCCTCCTCTAGTGTATCATTCCTATGTGTTCTTCCCCACTACGTCTTCTAATCTCCAATCTTTTGTTCCTCGTGCTTCACCAACTCACACAAAAATTTAACCTATTAAATTTTTATGTGAGTTGGTGAAGCGCGAGGAGCAGAGGATTGAGTATATGCGATGTATGTGTGAATTAGTCACATTATGTCTATGTGACACATACGTAATCTAGTCACTATGTGTTCTAGGTATGTGCGTATCTATTAGAAACACTATGTATATGCAGTGAATCCCTAAGTTAGTCCTATGTGTACCTATGAACTATCTATAAGAGTTAATCACATTATGTATATGTTACACAAGTGAGAGATAGAACCATTGGGTATAGATGTATGCTTGAGCTAATCCTTGCACTCCGTCATCTCACGATCCTTTCCCTTTGCCACCTCACTTACTTGGGCCATTCCTAAAAGAGAGAGACTATTTAATATTAAATCTATATAGTAATAATTAGACCCATTAATATTAATATCATAAGTATTCATATAGTATTTACTTTTTCCCACCTATTAAAATCTATGCCATGAATGAGTTATACATATATATACATATATAAATATTATAATAAAACTCTTGGCTTTATTAACCCTATTCCATAATACAATATTAACCAGACACTATACGAAGTATTATATGTAGATATATTATTAATGTCAAGTAAATACAAATGGTAGTATTGAAAATTCAATTTATATATCAAACAATCATTTAAATTCTTCAATATAGACAAAATAATAATATAAATGGAACACATTTTATATCATCACAACCATTAAATTATCTCTTCTAATAATCAACCAAAGACCAAACATAATCAATTGACAAAATAGCTTGAATGATAAAATCAACATGACCTCACAAGTTGCCAATAAATGACTTACTCACAATTCAAAGATGACCAAAATGGAGGGAAATTACATTGACTGTAGAAACAACAATGTTCTTATTAAGCACAAGCAGCTCAAATCAATGCAAATAATTGGAAATTTAGTCAAGATTGTTAATATATCCCTACTACAAGATTCTTTTAAAATACCATTGCAACCATTGACTTAAACAATGTATCAAGATATGAAAAGATAATCTTTTTCAAGATACTATCACTAGTGACTAAGAGAACTATGTCACTTGGATGATTCTTACTACTATTCAAGATCCTAAAACACCAACACTGTCAAAGCACTGAACATGCATATCATGTCATGCATCAAATCATTAACAATTTTCACAAGTTATAAGGCCATATTATCCCTCTTTGCCAAACTACCAAACATAGTATGGAGAGAATTGGTAGAAATCATGAAGGAATACTATCAAAAAAAATACACCGAGTACTATCCTTTACATGCAATTACCACATTGTCAAAAAATAAGAACTCACTGAATTTAAATATAACTTTACCTCATCAAAGTGTAATGAACACTTATCACTATTTTAAACTCACTATCATCAAAGGTTTCTTATGAACCATTAAGAATAAGAAGATCATGTAGGAAGAGAACACAATAGAAATATCAAAGAACCATAATTCAAAGCATGCAATGAGATAGTAGAGGGCCATGAGACAAGAAAACTATGAAGTCACCATGCCACTATTTCATGCAAGTCATTGAATTTACTAGAACAAAGCTATCAATAGACTGATTAAGGTATTGTCTCAAAACAATTAAAAGAAATGTCTCATGATATTGTTACCAATAGTAGCTAAACTTATTGTTTTCATCAATTACTAATGTGTTGGAGCAAAAACTAAACCATTGTCCCAATCAGAATGTGACTTATTCATCAAGATTTATGCATCCTATACTGCATTAGTCTACTAAAAAAACTTGTCACAACAACAAAGAAAATTCCCTTCTATGTAACCAAAAGAAGAATACAAAAAAACCAATCTAAATTCAATGTAGTATAAGCACTAAAGATACCATTATGTACCATTAATAAGGATAAGATCCTAACAACATACAATCTCTTTGTTTATGGGGTTTGATTGATATATCAGAAATCAACTTCCCCTCAACTCATGCCACATTTTATGCTGCTACATTTTTTTCTTTTGTAGCATGTACAAGATTACGTTCATCCTTCCCTTTCCCTTGTTTTCTTCTTAAACCTTCTTAACGCTTGTCTTCTTATGGTGATTAATTGATTTCATTAGATTACTCTTAAAAAATCGAGCAATATGTCTAAAGCTATTGCTTCTATAGCATATGATTTTGTTTTTGAACTATTTAACAACTCAAACGAGTTATTTTTACATCACATTTTCCTTTCATGCATCCAACAATCATTTTCCCTTTGACCAAAATCACAACATGAATAACAATAACCATAAAAATATTTTTCAAACATGGACCTTTTCTAATGTTCTGAATAAAGAGAACTTCTAAACTTGTGATTGTTGATTTGTGCATGTGAAAAATATTTTTTCTTCTTCTTATTTTTAGCATTTGGAGCAGCAGAATGAAAGTTTTAATCTATCTTGTTCCTTGGAGATTTTTTGACATTAAAATACTTTCCTTCTTCAAATCTTAATCCAATAACATCCTTGTGATGTTTTTGTTTGTTCAACATATCAAATAAATACTCAATACTCTTTTAAAATTTCAAAGTGTCTTGTGTAACTTGGAAGATGCTTTTTCTAGTTCCTTTCTCAAAGAAACTATCTCTAAGTCATATCTTTCACAATCAACCTCTTTTTCCCTTAACTAATTTTTGACTTCCTCTTCTACTTTCTTAACTTCTACAACTTGAACCTTCAAATATATGATCAACTCTTTTGCTTCTTGAAGTTCTGAAAGAGTTTTAGTCTTGGACACCTTTTCTTCATGGAGCTACAACTTTAAAATTTGATTCTCCAATGTGAGTTTCTTAATATATTCAAGGGAACACAATAGCTCACCTTCAATATCAGTTTCAAAATCCTCTTCATCATACTTTTGTTCAAAATCACCCTTAAAGGAGTCTATTTCTTTATCAACATTCTTAACTAAAAAACCATCTTTTAACCCTGTATCTTCTTCAATTTACAAGTCATTTCTTACAACTTTGTCCTCATCAAATTTATTATTTGGTTTAGATGGTACTTGTTGTTTGGGATTCTACCAATGTTTTCTTTTTTCTTTGTTTCTTTTTCTTTTTTCCATGATAAGTAATCCACTACCATGAACCCTTAAGTTGGTTAAAAACAATTCAAGGGTCCAACTTTGATACCACTTGTTGGAGTACAAAAACATTAGGAGGGGGTAGGTGAATCAGTGTTTCTAAAATAAAATAAATTCAATTGTTTCTCATAGACTTATGCACATAATTTATTTGTGATAACTTGGAAGTTCAAATGTTGAAAAAAAACCCAATGAGATAGGAAAGATTAAATTTTTGATCAACAAGGAAATTCAAACACTCAAAAGTACACAAGACTAAATATTTGAACATGAAGACCAAATAGACCACAAATAATGAGAAACCATAACATAGTGATTTATGAGTGGGGTGATCCCACAAAGCTGGTTTACAATTTCGGAGAGGAACTGATTTTTGCTAAGATCACATATTTTTAGAAAATATAATGATTTAAGCCTTTAAAATTTTGATTTTAAGGATTCCAATTGAAGAGGGTTTGATCAAACCACCTTAGATCAAACCCCCTTAGACAGACCTTGTTAGTTTTAAACCATACCTATAAATGAGTCTCCTTTACACCCATCAAAATGCTGATAAAAAAATAGTTTTGATTTACCTTTTGGGGGATCAAATGAATTAATTTAAATTTTTTTTGAAATGATTATGGTATTCCTCAAAATGAGCTATCCCATGAATATAATTTTAATGTGTTTTAGTTTTATTATGTATGTGTTTTTTAGTTTTATTAAACATATTTTTTTCAACAAAAATAAAGCTCTTTGTTTTGCACATGTGGAAAAATAGAAAATTATCAAAATAATTTTTTTTTAAATATTTTTTTGCTCGGTATTGATGTCCTTGATCCATTAAAAAAAAATTAATGAATTTGGATACATACAAAAAACGTTATGTTATATACAGTCCGCCTATGTCTGAGTTGTAATTGGTTTGACTTCGAAACTCTATTAAGGAAAAAATATTCAATAAAAAAATATGATACCAAATGAAAGTGCTAGATATCGTAGTTACAAATCTAAATTCGAAAAAATGAGAAATTTATCCTTCATACAAAAAAGTTATGTTGTATACGGTGAGTGCTAGTTTTTAAAACTGTTGTTTTCTGAAAAGGAGATGGAAAAAGAAGTGCAATCTTATTCCAAAAAATTTGGAAAAAAATATTTTTAGAATCTACAGAAAAAATGCGATGAGACTCTAGTTTGCATCATCTTCCAATTCCTCACGGTTTAGCCGCTATAGGTGCCCGAATGTGAAGATTTAGTTAAAAATAATAATTTCAGTGTCCAGTTTGGCAAAAAATTGTAAACCACTATTATGGGATCACCCAGTGGAAAATCATTTACAAGGAGAAAAACCCACTCTGAAAGTTCATTTTATTAGGCCTCACTAGAAAAAATTAATCTCACCGATTACAACCTTATTGAAAATAAAAATCTCACTGATTATAGCCTCATTGGAAAAATATAGTCTCACTAGAAAAAGGTCAATCTATGTCTCACCAACATGACCTTACATCAATTTTTTTACCCTTGGAAATAATATGGATTAGATGATCTCTATGTTTTGAAATAATCATTTCCTGAAGGTTTCATTAAATTTGAAACACAAGAAACACAAAGAGCATTATTACAAAAGTGATACTAATAATAGAGGACCAAAAGTACTATAATGGGGAGAAAGTAATACAACTAATGATGAGACACTAAAAGGTCTTAAATATTATTATTTTTTAAGGGTTTTTTGAATACTATCAAATATGATTAAATGAAACTTAATTATGATAAAAGCCTTATAAAATGCCATTAAATATTTAAAAGGCTATAAATGATACTACACTAGGTTTTGTACCCTATGAGAAGGGATATGCTCATATCCCTATGTAATTAAATATCAGGGAGATTATCTCTTCAAAAATTCTCCTTTGGTCACTCTAGAGAGAAAAAGTTATACTAGAAATAATTTAGGAGCACAAACATGAATGGGTTGGCATAAAATTTAAATCACCTCTTATCTTCACCCTTATTGTTGTTGAAGTATAGAAACATTGAGAGGGGGGGTGAATCAATGTTTCTAAAGAAAATTCAATTCAATTGTTTCTCATAGACTTATGCACATAGTTTCTTTGTGATAACTTGGAAGTTCAAATGCTAAAATTAACCCAATGAGATAGGAAAGATTAAATGATTGATCAACAAGTAAATTCAAATGTTGAAAAGTACATAAGACTAAATGTTTGAACATGAAGAAAAAATAGACAGGAAATAATGAGAAACCATAAAATGGTGATTTATGAGTTGAAAACCCTTTACAAGGAGAAAAAACCACTCTGAAAGTTTATTTTATTAGGCCTCACTACCAAAATAGTAATCGCATTGATTACAGCCTCACTGGTAATAGAAATATATGTGTACATCATTTAAAATCAATGTTTCAAATCATACTCCAAGATACCTTATTCATCCTGATGATGGATCATGTAGTATGATCCGAAATGTTGATGTAAAAAGATGCACACAAATTATCCATAAATATTGAAGCCAACTATTATGGACTATGGAAATAAAATGCTATTAATAGAAATCTCACTGATTATAGCATCACTAGAAAAATATAGGCTCACTGGAAAAATACAACCTCACTAGCAAAAGATCAATCTATGTCTTGCTAACATGACCTTACATCACTTTTGTTAACCTTGGAAAGAATACAGATCAAAGGATCTTTCTATTTCAATACAATTCATTTTTTGAAGGTTTCATTAAATTTGAAACTCAAGAAACATAAAGAGCATTCTGAATAAATCTCATTTCACACCACTATAATTTTGTATATACGATTTCAAAAACAAAACTCAATCCATAGTACATCTATATATAGGCTTATATGCAAAGATTATACATTCAAAGTAATAAATGTGCAAGATTAATCATTCATATTTCATAAGCCTTCACATACCATGCATAATAACAACCAAATCAAATGAGACTATAAACTTAGATATTCATATCTGTATCTAACCATATTTCATGCATAAACCACCTTTATTTATAGCAATCAATAACTTGGTAAACTACATTAAAACCATACCTCTATCAGAGACAGTTTGCAATTGAATGAAGAGCTCAAAACTTACAGATCAGAACTAAAGAGTCATAGAATCCTTCAAAAATTTCACGTAACCATAATTTTCCAAGATCTTGTCAATGAAACTTTGGGATTTTTCTATTGTCAAAGCTCGATGCATGTCATTTCATACAATAAGCTTTGAAACACTACTTTTCTATTCCATACAATAAGTTGAAACCTTCATAGCAATGAATCATAAATTATTTACTTGTTGGTTCAATAAACCTTAGAAGGGGTTGAGAACCAATGAATTTAACACCTTTCAAAACACTACATAAAGAACCCTTGCCTAGCTAGAACAAGTAAACCTCCAATTAAAATTAAAATAACTTTGTTTTGATCCTCTAAGAAACACTTAAAATTTTTGAACAATTTTATACAAAATAAAGAACCTTTAACAAATTTCAAAGACCTTGAAGGAATATGAATATCCAAAGATCCCAGCTAGCCACCATGTATTCTGAAAGCTTGATAATTTGATACTACGCCTTCCAAATTTCACATTAACCAAAGTTGAAGCAAGTTTCTCATCAAACAATACCTTCAAAGAAGAATATGAATAGTAGAATGTAAACAATGTGCCAATACTAGCCATCAATGAACCATAAAGAATACCTTTATATCATTTTAAAACCCCATTCTTCACCACATTTACTAATTTACAAAGTATTATTCCCTTGAAGCTTGAAAATCAAACAAAAACTTTTCCATTTACAATTTGAAATCTGCCTTGAAATATTTTACACTATGCAACCACTTTAATAACACCATGTGAACAACTTTCTTAGATGCAAGTAACATGAGAAATGTAAATAAAACAAAGAAAAGGTATTAAGACATTATTGACATCAATGAAAATTAATTGCAATGCTAACAAACTCCATGCACCCTTGTCAACATTATGAACCTATTAAACACCAAACATCATAGAATCAACATGAGAAGTAAAGCTCCAACAATTGAACAACTGAACAAGAAATTATTGCAACCTTTGACATCAATGAAAAACCATTGCAATACCAACAATTATCCCACAACATACAATGTTTACCCAATGTGAATTGAAATTTTCTAAATGGAGAGAAAGAGATGAAATATCCTAGGAATTTTTAGAGTTTGATAAAGAGAAATGGAGTAGAATTATAAGGCATTATAAGTGGAACACCATATAGGAATGGCTAAACAATCATAAAGAGTAATATGTAATATTTTGATGGTAAACAACATCCTCCTCTCAAAATCATCAATGATGACTTGCAGGAGGACCTACAAAAATTAGGTGTGAGAAAGTGATGATCTCTTTTACTACCTCATAAAAGTTCCTATAAATTAATCGAGTTTTTTAGTCTTTAAAAAATTTCATGTAAGGTTTAACACTTGTTATTAATATTATTATTTTTTATTTTAGATAACATAAGATGAAAAAAATTCTTAACAATTTGTATCAAATTAAAGGAAAGAAATATAGTGATATTTGAGTATGTTATGATGAAAATCGAGTGTTTCAAAGAAGAATATAGACATGTTTTTCAATTTTTTGAGTTGATCAACTCTAGTAGTGATGAGTTCATCCATTTAGTTCAAGAGAAAAAACATGGTTCCTCCTCCTTCAATTACATATTGGGTAAATCACCCAATATTTTTTTATTTTTTTAAACAATGCCCTCTTTTTTTCATAATGATAATAACTATTACGTAGAATGCACAATACTAAATTTTATGAGAATTATTTTAGGAATCTAGGGGAAATAATGATAAAAATAATAGAAAGTAATTTTCTTCAATTATTTATTAGTTCTAAGTTAATTTAGATTAAATAGAGAAAATTATTTTAACAATAACCTTTAGAAGTTATAATCTTTCTTTCTATAACTATTTTTATTCAATAATATAACTAAAGTTAAATTGCATATCATTTTATTTTTTGTAGTTAATGATAAGATTATGCGACTAGATTAGAGATTTTTCTTATTCTTCAAGAGGAGCTAGCAACTATGAGAAATAAGAACTCAATTAGTATAAATAATTTAATTATTAAGTTATTATTATTCACTCTTCACTCTTATCACTATTTGTCATATATGCCATGAAAATTGTCATTTTCTTTCCTTTCAATTTTTAGTTGTGTTAATATTTGTCCACTATTAATTTTTTAATGTTATATTTGTAGTGATTGTTAACATACTTGTTACTATAAGGGTGTTTTCTATTATGGGGTTTTATTCTCTTGAGGATAGATAGGCTACTTTATACAATGGCTTATGGGAATGGGATTCTCACACATTTTCCATGAGGCTTTGGGTTCATTGTTTTAACCCTTTGAAGGAACCCTTGGATGTTGTGCTTGTTTGGGTAAGATTACCTTATATTCCCTTATAGTTTTTGTGTCCCTCTAATAATGAGGGAATTGGTAATGCTCTTGGTAGATTCTTGAAATTTGATAGTGCTTCCAAGAATTTTACTCACACCTCCTTCACTTGGACTTTGGTAAAGGTATATTTATCGAAGGCTTTACCTTGTGAGGTAGTGTTTTAGGTTAATCGATAGTCTTGGTCTTAGTTGGTGGATTATGAAGGTATTCCTTGTCACTGTATATTTTTTTTTATTGTTGGTCACTTGGATCATGACTATTCTAGATGCTCCCTCCTTGTTTTCTCCTCTACATGGTGGAAGAATTCTCTCCATGAACGTTTAACAGTTCCCCTTGCTATAGAATTTTCTTCTTCAGATTTATATTTAAGGCCTCCTCATTTTGTGTGTGAAAATATTACTGTTGCATACAATGCTACTCCTCCTTTGGATTGTATTGTGTTATCTTTGGACAAGTTTTATGTTTTGAGTGATGCCTCCCCTAAGGCTCCAGCAGCCCCTTCCTGGAAAAGGTTGTCTTAACTAAGAATTTTCATTTTCGATCTTGGATCTAGATTCTTCACTTGGAGTACTTTTTGTTCACTTGGTTAGTTACTTTAAAGGGGAGTCTCCTCATTTTGATCACAATATTTGGTTTTCATTTTTTTATTCTCCTTGGACAACTATGCATAGTAAGAAGAAACATAATTCTAATAAGGTCACAATTTCATTTAATTTTCCCTTAGAGGTGATGTTGCTTTAAGTTCTAGCTTTGGTGTTTGAACAAGTTATCTTTGGTGGCTATTTTTGCTCTATCTTTAGCAGGTAGCTCCACCCTTTCTATAGACCTATGTTGTTGTGGTTCTTTCCTATTGTTTTTTACTGGTTTGTTGTGTTGACGAGTCTGTTTTGTTGAGTTGTTTTGTTGTGTTCTTCTAGCTCTATTGCTTATTCTTCCTCATTGTTTTGCTATAAATTTGAGTTATTTCTTGTTGTTTTTTCATTTTGTAGTTGTTCTTGGTCTTTTTATACCTTTTTCTTAATCCTTTTCTATAAAAGGGGTTAGGTACCTTTCAAAATCCCTTCTTACTTAATCTAATACATACTTGTTACTTGTTATATTATGTAGTAGCGGAGACTAAAACTACTTTTATTAATGTATTCTTTAGTTGAATGTTACGAGCTAAAATTTTAAATGATGCATAGACTGTTTGTTTCATAAAATTAATTTATTTATATAATAGTTATTTTCAACAATTAGATTAACTTATTTCATTTGAAAAGCATTAAAAATTCCATTTTATATCTTTTTAAGCTATATCTTTAGATTTATTTCATTGGATTTAGTTAGACTTGAGTTTTTACAAGTATTAACTTAAAAATTTATGAAAAATACTAGACTTAGTTTCCATTTATTTATCTTTCACCTAGACTTTTGGAACCATCTTGTCTTGACATTAAATTTATATTTATTGAAGTAAATAGATTTAATGATTTATTGTCACTATAAATGTTTCATATTTTTTATATTTGAGCTAAACATGATTAGAGATAGTGACACTAATAACCACATAATAATAATCAATGTGATTTGAATATCAAAACATGTATCATGAAATTAGCATAATAGTCTACAAATAGGAGCTCCAACCCTATGAAGTGAGACAAGTTACTAGTGTAACTCCTACTAAAAAAATTAGTGTTCCTATCATTTGTGACTCTTCTTTCACATGAAGTGAGTGATGAATTAAATTATATATTACTTATACTACTTCTCCTATAGAGAATTAGTTTTATCAACACTTTTACCAAGTGCCAAGTGCATGTATTATTATATTTATAAAATAATTACACCATGCTTGAGTCAATTATAGATATCAAGGTGTTGATTCCATATTTAAATATTCTTTAGTAAAAATAAAATATAATAAGTATATTTTTGTCCCTCTCAACAAATTACTTATTCATTTTGTATGCAAATCCAGTATACTAAGATGTGTTTATTCAATTGTCTTATGTCTCTCAATGCCATTACCCCTTTAGAAATTGTCAAATCTTGTTGAATATAATTATTCATCATGGTTAATATTTAATAATTTCATATTCTTATATGTTTACTTCTTTCTACGAGATTTGAATTTTCAGATGACCTTAAATTTATGTTTTAGATAGAACAACCATATTTTTCTATAGAAACCATCAATAAAAGACTTGCAATACATATTTTTTAAAGTTAAGTAACATTAATAGGGGAAAAAATCACTATAAATCAAAGTAAATATAATAGCTTGAAATGTGCTAGAGTTTTTGTACTTTATTTAGCTTTCAGTAGCTCAACCTAGGAACTATCTAGTCTATCTAGAACATTACAGTGTGTTAGGATTCTGGCTCGAGTCTATTTTTTTTTAGTTGTTCTTCATCCTTTGGAATATGTGTTTCATGTTATCTCTAATTGTTATAAGGGTTGCTTTGGTGTTTCCTTAACAACCTTTGTATCTTATCTCATAGCTCTAATAAAAAATCTTTGCATATACCCAATATAAATTGAAACTAATATATTTCAACATTTTTAGATGGATGTATTTAAGATATTAATGTTTATTAATACATTGTTTATTATTAAATATCAATTATTTGATGAACAAATAATTGTCAAATTTAATTTGAAAGTTTTTTCAGTTACATTTACTTTATTACAACATAAGATTCACTAATTCCAACTTCATAACATAACTAATATATCATATTATTATTTTAATTACTTATCTTAAAAAGAACACCCCACATTAACAACTCATAAAATAGTAAAAAAAACATTATTTAAATTTTCATCACATAAAACCCTATTTAAAACACTTTTATAAGTTAAAAAGTAGTATGGATAATTTTCTATAGTAGATACTTTTAAAATGCATGCTAGACATAATAATAGTCCTTGACAGGTTCAGAATAACATTTGCAATTCAGTGTTCTTTTCTAGAATCCCCCAAATAACAAACAAGATTCCCACTATTTAAAGTGACTTGTTGGCCTTCTATAAGACCTAATTGTGCTCTACCCTTCTGTGGAAATTACGGTGACAATTACAGACGTCGCATTTCATTTTGTCAGCTTGGCCAAGCTCGAACTCTCCACATCCATCAATGGTGTAAACTCCAAGGTGGAGAGCTTGATTCTTCCGACATTCCATGTACTTTACAGTGCCTTTAGGCTCATTATTTGACCCATAAACATCAATGGGTTTTGAGGATTCCCTTATTTCTTCTGTGATATGTCTGTCCTTTTCTGGCGGCTTCTCAGGAATTTCTTCCAAATCAACTGTATCCTTCTTTGTTCTCTTCGATGTTTCAGCTTTATCATCCTCGCTTATTACCCTCTTCCCCTTGTCTTTTCGTTGCTCAGTATTATCTTCATTATTTATCATGGCTAAGTTCCTGTCTTTGGAAGGACCAGTTATTTTCTTAGATGTAGCCTTACTATTCTTACACAGAGAGACTGGAATAATATTTTAAAACCAGACAAAGAAAGGATTTCAACGACAGAAATGAATGAAGATGATAGAACGCTTCGCTTCACTTCTAATCTGCGTTGAATACACAATATAAAGAGGTTACCATGTTTATTATATTTGTGATGGTAAGACGTTTGAGCTCCTTATTTCTGACATTGTGACGTTTGAGCTTTATAGCTTCTTTATTAAAAGCCCTAACGAAGCCGTAAGACGTTTGAACTTCATATTTGTGACATTGTGACGTTTCAGCTTTATAGTTTCTTTATTTAAAGCCCTAACGAAGCAGTAAAAAGAAACAATAATTTCTCTCAAATAAATATGTATTGCCTTTAAATTGTGCATTAATATTTTAAAAAATCAAAGTTTCCTAGTTTAATTGGTTGAATATAATGGGTGAGGGCAATGATAAGTTTCTTTATTATGTCATCCAACAAGCTTCAAAATCTCTAGACTTATCATATAAGGGATGAGGTTGGGATCATGTCTCGTGGAAATTTGGTGGAATAGATATGCTTCAATCTTTATCTCTTAGACAAAAACATATCAACATAGACGTGTGCTCCTGTATTAGATAGTAAAGTGAGCCAATGAATGGTATAAAATTCTTCATATATATATATATATATGGAGAACATGATTGAGTGGGATAATAAAACATACACAATAATTAAATTAGTGCTTAGTAATTTAAAATTATATAATTAAGATAAGATAGCTAGAAATGTGACAATGAAGATTTATTAATTATATTTATATAGTTTGATTTTATTCTTTATTCATAAATATGTTGTGGTTGATGACGCATTACCTAAATTTCATATTAAAACTGCACATAGCTAACATGCACATATGTATTGATATTGATGTTTCTTATGTTTGAGTTGAATTTTCTCATATTCCTATCCTCTAAAGAAAAGCATGTCTTATTGGAATAGTTCTATATTATCCACCTAATGATGTTTGAAATTATTCATTCACTAGTGTCTTGAATGTGAGCTACTTGATTTATACATGCTTAAGTGATGTAGTTGGTTAATGAAATGAGTAGAGAGATCTATAAATGGTGGGTGATCCCACAATAGTGGTTTACAATTTTTGGTCAAACTGGACACTAAAATTATTATTTTTAACTAAATCTCCACATTCGGGCACCTGTAGCGGTTAAACCATGAGGAATTTCAAGATGATGCAAACTACAGCCTCATCACACTTTTTCTTTAGATTCTAAAAATATTTTTTTCAAAATTTTTGGAATCAGATTGCACTTATTTTTCCATCTCCCATGAAAACCGGTTTATTTCAGAAAAAAACATTTTTAAAAAGTGACACGCATCGTATACAACATAACCTTTTTTGTATGAAGGATAAAATTCTAATTTTTTCAAATTTAGATTTGTAACAACGATATCTAGCACTTTCATTTGGTCTCATAGTTTTTTATTGAATATTTTTTCCTTAATCAAGTTTTGAAGTCAAACCAATTGCAATTCAGACATAGGTGGACTGTATACAACATAATTTTTTTTGTATATATCGAAATTAATTGTTTTTCTTTTAATAGATAAAGGACATCAATACCGAGCACAAACATATTTTTTTTTAAATTATTTTGATAATCTGCTATTTTTCCACATGTGCAAAACAAAGAGCTTGAGTTTTAGTGAAAAACCTATGTTTAATAAAACTAAAAAAATACATACATAATAAAACCAAAACATATTAAAATTTTATTCGTTGGATAGCTCGTTCTGAGGACTACCATCTTCCAGTTGGGTTTGTAAAGTATCCTCCATTTTCATCCTCAACCTGAGCTTCGAATGGTATAAATTAGGTAAAATTTGGTGGAAGAGGGGGAGAAGGGCAAAAAAGGGGGGTTCGAGTGAACCCCCCTTCGAGCAAGACCCCCTTCACTCGAAAGGGTGAAGGGGGGTTTGTTCATAGGGTGAACCCCCCTTTTTTTTCAATTGTCCATTCATTTCTATAAAGAAATGTGACATCATAGGGTTTGAGCGAACCCACCATGGAAAAGGGTATTCGCTTGAACTAGGGGTTTGCCCGAACCCCTCTTTTGGGGTCGTGCGAACTCCCTAGTTCAAACGAACCCTTAAAAACATGAAATTTTGAATGTGTGAGCATTTTTACAAATTTCATTCTTCATCAAAATTGTACACCACTATTATGGGTTTACCCTGGTATATAGTTGTACGATGCCTCGTGATTTTCGTATATCCATATCTCTAATACTAAACACACATCATTAGTAGAACTTACAAAATAACATGTTAGTAAAACTAAAAATCATAATCATTTCTATGTGAATTTAAATAAGAGTAAAGGTAATCACATACAAAATACAAAGGAATGTGAGGTCCAATTTTAATAATTCAATTAATGGTGATACAATTGAGTTATATCCCATGAATAAATTTAAAAATTCTAAGAAAAGAAAGACATCATATTGCAATTGGTTGTTGAAGAGTTAGAGTTGATAAATATGAGAAAATAATAGTATATGTTTCATAATTTTGTCAAGTATTTGAAACTATTGTACCCCCTTCAATCTACAAATACATCAAATAATGGAAAAGGCTACAAATTTTGAATGATGCATAATATTATTAAAAAATTAGAACCAATACAACTTTCTCAATACATGTATGATGTAAGGTATGTGATATGATCTCCTCAAATTAACTTCATGCATTATTATGTAAGAAATTTGAGAGGAAGTGATATAATATAAGCATATTAGAATATTATTTTGTTAGGTTGTAAATCAAATGATAATCTCACATGAGATTTTATATAAATGGAGGAAAATTGTCCTCTATCCTTATATCAAAAGTGACAATAATTAATTTGAAAGAGGTAAAAATGGACATATTATAATATGATCATATAAGTTTAATAATTAGTTCCTATAAAATGTAATCATGTAGAAAACTACAAGAATATTGGTGAAGGATAATAGGATGCCAATAATATAAGAGAAATGTCAAAAAAAATATTATTGTGTCAATAGTTATGGAAAATATATCATGTAAGGTGTATTCATGTTTTAGTAATAGAAAATGTATCAATTTTCTTGATTACTTGAATAATTGATATGGGTGTTGCCACAATACTGGTTTACACTTTCTAGGAGATCTTGATTTTTGTTGAAATCGCATATGTTTAAAAAATATAATGATTTAAGCCCTGAAAAAGTTCCATTTAAAGGATTCCAATTTAAGAGCGTTTTATCAAACCACCTTAGACCAAGCCCCCTTAGATATAACCCCACTAGTTTTAAACCATACATATAATGGAGTCTCCTTCACACCTATGAAAATGCTCATGAAAAACCACTTTTGATTTACCTTTTTGGGGATTAAATGAGTTCATTTAAAAAAAAAAAATGTAAGTATTTAGTCCTTATTATGATCTTCCAAAAAGGTATAATTTTTATTAGATTTAATTTGATTATTATATTTATTTTTCATTTCTTGTGAATGTAGGTTTTTCACCGAAAATCAAGCTCTCTATTCTATACATGTGGAAAAATAGTAGATTATCAAAATAAAATTTTAAAAAATATGTTCAGGATGGGTATTGATGTCCTTGATCAATTTTAAAAAATGAATTTTGATACGTACAAAAAAATTTATGTTGTATACAATTTGCCTAAGTCTGAATTGTAATTGGTTTGACTTCAAAACTTGATTAAGGAAAAAATATTTAATAAAATACTATGAAACCAAATGAACTAGTTAGATATTGTAGTTACAAATCTAAATTCCAAAAAAAAAAAAAAATTATCCTTCATACAAAAAAAATTATGTTGTATATGGTGAGCATCACTCCTTAAAAATGTTTTTTACTGATAAATGCTAGTTTTTGAATGAGATGAAAAAAAGGTGCAATTTCATTCCAAAGATTTTAAAATATATATATTTAGAATCTATAGAAAAAAATTCACAAATCAGTAGTTTGCATCATCTTCAAATTCATCATGTTTTAGCGGCTATAGGAGCCCGAAAGCCAAGATTTAGTTAAAAAAAATCAATTTAGTGTCCAGTTTGCCCAAAAATTATAAACTAGTATTGTGGGATAACCCATATTAAAACTAAAGTAACATAAATGTTTCTCTCTTGGTCCTCTCTTTTGAATTGACTGTGCACATGGTCAACTATGTGTTGGGGGTACCCCTTGGTGCCTGTCCCCTGTCCCCTTCTGCCTAGATTCTTTGTTCAACACATGTGTCGCCATCTTTAGGGCCCTCTCATTTGCTAACAGCTGTTGTTGAGCTCATGATTCTTGTCCTTCATGATGTTGAGGTACGGACGATTCTAGTTACCATGTTGTCTAAGGGGTGGAAAGATGTGTTGTCTCATAAGAGCCTGTCTCCTAAGGTTTCTCTTCATAGTCTGAGTGCATAAATTTTGATCTCAGGTAATGAGTTCTCCATTCTTGAAGCTATTAGAAACAAAATAATTTTGACCATGGAGTTGGCTGTGGTGGGTAAGTTTGTTTCCTTTTGACTCTTTGTTGATATGGTTTGTAGATGGGTATCTGTGAAATGGTGCCTAAAAGGAAGTGTGGGTGTTTGTGCCATGGCGAGAGGCCTATTCGTTTTCAAGTTCACAGCTGAGGAAGATTTGGTCTTTGTGCTCTTGTCAGGGCCATGGGTATATGGGAAGCATGGGATGTCTTTATGCCATTGGAAGTCGAGGTTCAATCCTGACACTGATCTTTGCAAGTCAGCCCCAGTTTGAATTCATCTCCCCAATCTTCCTCTAGAGTACGAGGATGACTCGATCTTTCAATGCATCAAAGACTCTTTGGGTTAGTTTATCACCTCAAACTCTATCACCAATTCCATGTCTAGGTTAGCATTTCCTTGTTTTTGCATCGACATAGATATCAATAAGACCTTACCAAACTTAGTAAATATTTTCTCTATTTTTGGTTCCTAGGTCCAACCAGTTTGTTATAAGAACATTGTGGTTTATTGCCAGAGGTGTGTTAAACCTAGCCACCTCATCTCGAAATGCAAGTCCACAATTGGGCCCGTCCCCAATCCCAGTGCTCCAACTATGGAGAATCCATCAGATAGCTTCCCCTTTGAATATGGTATTCTTAAGATCATTGAATACCCACCCAAGTCTGGTCCTATCGACCCCATGATTCTTGTGATGGATGTCTTGGTGAAGCCAGTCTCTTTAGTTTTGGCTCTCTGGTTTTGCTTTGGGACCCAATGGGTTTAACTTTGAGATGGTAATAATAAGAATCATGTCTAGGTTTTCCTTAAACCTAAAAGAGGATAACAAAGTGATACACTTATTGTCATTATACATCTTCACACCCATGATATCCAACTAGCTCACTATAATGTTGAAAGAACTCACCTGTGCCTTACAATGGAATGACTATAACACATCCTTAATGAATAAAACTATAAAAGAAGTTCATTAAGAGGGTATTTTTTCCAATACAAATTATCTAACCTTGTATATAGTTAGTTCATTCACATCTCAAAGAGTTTCTAAGAAAAAAATAGATGTCATATATCTCTTTCAAAAAGAACATCCTCTATCTTCTAAATCTCAATTTTAATGTTGTTGAAATTTTTGATCTCTATTGTAGATTTTCTTTTCATTTTCTACTCTCCAAAGAATAAGATCATCAATATAAATCTTTGAATTGCATAAGGGTTATTAATATCTTTGAATCAAACATTAACCTTAGAAAAATATAATTTTAATTAGATATAGGTATTAATAAATTTAACTACAATAGTGATAATATACCTAAGATATTCGTAGGAAAATTCTTGATGACCACAAGACCATGATGGGCCAAGTAATGATAATGAAAATAATACATAGTGAATGGAAAAGTATAGAAATTTGGAATATAAAGATAAGTATTAAAAAAAAATTATATAGAAAGTAAATAACTATTGAAATAGAAATTATGTCTTCATTTATATATGTAATAAAAAAATTGTTCTTACATAAAAAAAAAAATCTCTAAGTTAATATAATAGCTTGAAATGTGCTAGAGTTTTCTTACTTTATTTAGCTTTGAGTAGGTTAGACTAAGAACTATCTTGTCTATCTAGAACATTATAATGTGATAGGATTTTGGCTCTATTCCTTTTTTTTTTGTTCTTCAACCTTTGGAATATGTGTTTCATGTTATCCCTAATTGTTGTAAGGGCTTCCTTGATGTTTCCTGCACAACCTTTGTATTCTATCTCACAACTCTAATAAAAAAATTTTGCTTATACCAAATATAAATTGAAACTAATATTTTTCAGCATTTTTAGATGGATGGATTTAAGATATCTATGTTTATTAATCTCATATTTATTACTAGCGCTTGCACCCCAACAAGGTGCAATGGTTACACCAATAGCATAATATACTTTGGAAATATATTGAAGGGCAAGGGGGGGAAAACCACAAGAAAATGTAAATAGATTTTCATAAGACTAACAATTTGTAGGAAAAGTCAATCGGTGATGGGATGTGAAAAGATTTGAATATGGACAAACGAAACTTAATTTTACTCGGTTTGCTATGGAAAAATGGTTTTACAACATAATATATTTTGTATAATGAAAGAAGGCATGTAACTTAGCAGGTTGATTGGACCAAGTTAAGTTTATAATAAAAAGATATATTTTATGACACATCAAAATTAGAAACTCAAGAGATTGGTTATGTATAATACAATTGTTGGTGATTGGCGATGAGGTTCTATGGTATATGCCATTTGTCTTCAAGCCCTATAGAACGAAAGCAATGGAATGGTTAGATGTGGTGATTTTTTTTTAACTTGTATAATGGTTTGTACATATTCAATTTATAGAACTATTATTATTAGAAAATATTTTTGGCAATGTATGAAAACAATTACCATAAGAAGTTGAATATGCTAAAGCCATTGCTGATGTTGATGCCTTGATTGATATGTATGTTTTATGCTTGATTTTTTCATGGGCTGCAGTAGATATCTACAAAAAAGAAATTTGTAAAAGTGGAATTGATGATTCGACAATAACTAGGAGAGATGTGAGGGAGAAAGGGATAAGAGTTGTGTACCTTCACTTCTTAGAGATAGTTGTTGGAATCGAGCTTCCTCTTCTTTCCTCATAATCGTGGATGGATTGTTCTACATTTTGGAGTATCTCTCAAAGGAGAACATTGGTTGAATGTGAAGATCATTCAACGATTTCACTTTGGATATAGCTATAAATGTTAGTCCTTGCCTTTCTATTTTCCCAATGTCGATCGTTGCTTTTTGTAGTGTGAGGCCTTGGGATTTGTGTATGGTTATAGCCCATGCCATTGTGAGTGGAATCTACCTTCGGCTGCCCATCGATATAGGTACTATCGGTACACTTTTGGGGTCATCTTCATTCCATGGTGGCCCGCTATAATTATTGATCCTTGAAACAGCGTACAGTGGAACATCTGGCAGTTTCGAACTAGGGTTGTAAACAATCTCAAAAACTTCACCTAGAGCTCCATTTACTAGTCCTGCTTGTGTCTATATGTTGGTTGTGAGCATGATGTGTTGCCCTCTACAAAGAAATACTTGTTTTTCAAGTTGTTCATAAGTAGTTGCATTGTCTGCTCCAGTCTTGGTGCTTGTTGCAGTACTTATTGCAATTGGACGGTTCAACAATTTTAACATTCTTCTATTGTGTAGTCTAACTAAATCATTGGTACCAAACAAGTCCATTGAATTGTCGAATTGTTCTTTTTCACTAGAGGTGAGTTGCTTTTCTGTGCGTGTCATTAGAAGATGCCAATCCTCTTTTGTTGCTTTTGCATTTCATATGTTTTGCAACATTTGAATAAATTTTTTTTGTGATGTTGTCTCGCCTTGTTGACGAAATATTGTTTCTAAGGTGACAACAGTTGTAAACTAGTCCCACGATGTTTTTGCATTTAAGTGTGATGTGTAAATAGGTTTGTCCATCACAAGTGGTAGTTGTGCAAGGTCACCGATTAGTACTATTGACACCCCACCAAAGTATAGATGTTGTCAGTGCGGGAAGCCCTCACGTAGCCTCGCATCTATTTTCAATAGTAATTTTGGCCCTATGAAGCTCATCTCATCAATCAATAAATATCTTATGTGTTTCATCTCTTCCTGAAATGTTGTTAATGTTTGGCCTTGCAATGGGTGCATTTCTTTGATAGGAATACGGAGCATTGAATTATAGTTGATGCATGTATATTAAATGCAGCAATCCCTGTAGGTGCTAATGTGAGAAATTGGCTTCTTTGTTGCAGAGTATTACTCTCAAGTGCTTTTCTTATGTGAGCAATCAAGTAGGATTTCCCTGTACCTGTTGTTCCTTAAACGATCATGTGCAATGGTTTATTTGAGTGATGTTTGTTGTGGTCGATAATATGGTTGAGTGCTAGTTCTTGTTTCGATGATATTGTATAGTTTGGGACATCATACTTCCTTGGAACATTGTCTCCCTGGTTGCATGTTTTTTTCATGTTTATGAATTGTGGGGCAGTTTCATGAAGATCTTGGGGCACTACAAGCTGATCCCATATGTTGTTGCTATCAAACTCACACCTGCCAAGCATCTCAAGTTCATTTAGGATGATGTTGTTTGAGGGCCCCATTTGTGAAAATAATTCCCATTCATTCATTTCTATTGTGTCCCTTGTGTCCATCTCAATTTCGCTATTTGCTTCTTCATCCTCAATGCTTCCTTCCAATCAGGAGGTGCAAGTGACATGCCATACATCATATTTGGATGCACTCATTTGCTTCCAATTTGCAATTATTTTATCCTTAGTAATTCCTATGTTGACTTCCAAGCTACGAAAATTTTTGTACAATAGTAACTCGCTCCAGCAAAATGTTTCAAATTGGTTTGAGTCTTCCTCTGGGATGTCGTAGAACTTTGGGAAAACATTGACAATCGCTTTTACCTTTCTTTCTTTCCACTTGCATCCCTTGCGACCTACAGAGTAGGAGAAAGATCGTGCAGATTCGAGCAGGGTGATTGTTTCCAATTCTAGAGGCCGATTAATGTAGGAATGAAGGTAGGTAGGTTGCAAGTGTATTTCATCTATTCTTCTTGTTGTTCGTTGGAACATTTTTTGTCCAACATTCAAAGATGTAAAAGGTTGATTGCAAACAACAAGTGGCAATTTCTGAAGCATATGGCATGTTTCTTGTGCTCCTATATTACGCTCTACCACGATCTCTGACATGAATTCTCGATATGCTGTGAGGGTCGGGTCATCTATTTTTTGGGCTGTGGATATTCTTGTTAACATATCAGTACAAGTCTCAAATGCTCTCTCTGCTTTTGAAGCATATTTGGAAATGTATTTCAATACAAGTGCTTGTGAGATGACTCGCTAGCAATCTATGTTGGCTCTCCATATTGAAATCATTTCTGGATTGTGTATGTTTAGCCTATCATCATTCCTTGTAGGTTCATATTGTTTTTTCCCATTGTTGTCACATGATAAGGTAGATATAATCTGTTCTTTCCATGGAGCTTTGTATCGACACTCTAGTTTTTCCCCTTCTTGTGTAAGCATGTTCCCTATCTACATTTTGTGTGCCTTTGGACATGGTTGATTATCTCTTCATAATCAGGAGAGGGGTTTGTAGCAAATATTCTAGCTATGTCTAGCAAGCATGGATCATCTAGTGGAGATCGATAAAATGTGTTGTTTGTGCATGCTGCAACGCGAGGATTCCATGCACTGACATACTTGTCGAAGAATGTTCTTGCCTATTCAACTTCTGCATTGTTTTCCCAATCAAGTTTGTCCATGTCCAGTGCATTTTTGAGCCAGAGGAATCCATGTACATGTGCAGTGCCTCGATGTTGCCATTCATATTTGTACCAGTAGTCTTTTGCACCGAGGAATTTCTCAATGACTTCCTCATGAAACACTGTGAATCATTGATGCAAGTATAATGATGTGGTGTGGGGGTTATTGATTACATTATCTAGGCATTGTTTATTTGTTTGTATTTCCACTGCTATGTCATTTGAGAGCAAATGTTGTAGATCTGGCCACTTTGTGTCTGTTGCACTTAATGTGAAGAATAGAGTGGGAGACCCTATTTGGTTGATCATATTCATTAGTTCAGCACGACACTTGTTCCAATATGGTCTTGTGCCCCGCATCAAAGATCCAAAGTGCATGAGCTCTGTAGTTAACTGTGTGTTGGGGAGATTTTTCAAGTGTGCACGGAGGTTTTCAATAGTGGTTGGTATGTTTTCTAATGCATTTTTTAAAATGAAAATTGTTGCGAGGCCTTGGCTACGATGTCGCATCATAAGATTAAACATGAAATATCGAAACCTTGGATGCCTTCCAAATCTTTGGTCATGAAACCTCATCAAGTGGAGCACATACTCATGCATGTGCACTTCCCTAATTCATGGTTGCATTTGTAGTGCAACTCCATTTGGAAAGAGTGTAGGAAATGCCATATCGAGCAACCCCTCAGTATTGTATTAATTTATTGGGGACTAGTTTATTTCAGGCCAATTGATAATGTTGCTTGTGTTGTCCTCAAGGTCTAGTGTTTTCTTAATAATTTCTAATTCACGACATTTGTTTGAAAATCTAGCCATAAACGATGATGTGTTTATTGTGCTATTTTCAATATCATCTCCATCATAGTCGATTTCATTATTTGGAATGACTATGTCTTCGCTAGTTTCGATGGTGTGGAGCATTTTCGATATGTCTGTTCTTGCTTCAGGAATTTGCGCTAACTAGTCAAAATGTATTGCAACATCATTATAGTATGGGTCATATTTGACTTTGTATTGCAATGCATCTCTGATATGACTTTGACTTACATAGCAATTGTAATAATACCCTTTTGTATGCAGCCTCCGAACTATGAGTACATCCAAGTCTTGTATTCTTCGTGGGAGAAATTTTGCAATGTTATTTATATCTTGTGGGAAGCTAATCGTGTGACCACTATATTTATACTGGCCTCCAAGAGTGTGGGTTACTTGTAGTATTGGGTTAACTCTGGCAATGAGCATTTCCTCCACTTGGGATAGTCTTTTCAACACAACAGGTTGTTCTCCTGGGTCCATGTTGTTGAGTGTGGAGAACTGAGGTATGCCTCTCTTAGCGAAACATCTTTTACAAGTAGCATTAGTATCTGATGAATGGAGAAGAATCCCTGGGTAACATTCATTGCATATAGTGCATGTTTTCTAGGTGGAAAGTGTATCTATTCTTTGTCGGAATATTTTCATTGTTGTCATGAATTCAACATTGTTGTTGAATGATGTTCCATGTTCCGTGTATTGTTGCGTTTGCATATGTTGATATTTCCATGTTTGTTTTTGTAAATATCTAATGTGCTTTTCTGCATTTATCTCCTCTTTATGATGAACATAGTAATCCCGATTTCTCTTATAGTGTTGTATCCTTTGGGCTTCTGTATGTTGGGGGTTGGTTTGACTTTGTTGCAATATTTTTTGTTGCCTTTGAGTAGCTATCTCTTCTTTATGGCGAGCATAGTAAGCCCGATTTATTTCTCGAGTTTTTTGTTTTCTGATCTCTAATACATGTGTAAGACCCCTCCGTTTTGCTCTTTGGATCGAATAGTGTCTTGGTTGGTTATGTTGTGTTATGTTAGTGCTTGGACCTTGGCACTCGATTACTATTTGATCATTGTCTGTAACTGATGTGCTTGTTATATTTTGACGTAATGGTGATTTATTTAGATGTTATCTTTATGGCATGCTTCAGATTAGCAATGTGAATATTGGAATTAATGATGTTTTATGTTTGGACTATATTATTGATGTTAGACTTGTCTGTTGGTAATACTATATTGGTGAAGGGGACGAGATCACATCACTCGCTTGCAAGCGCCCTACGATCCTGTTATTCCCTCTTCACGGTGTGTTTTATATGATGCAAATATACATGTGCGATATTCTATTATTCGTAGGTTAATAGGTACAAGACACTGACTCCACCTAGTTTCACAGGTTTGAGCATGTCCATTGCCAATGACATTTGATTGGGAGATTGTAGCTAGGTTTCTTGTGTCAAGCCATCACCCTAGTCTTGAGTGTGATGTCGATTGTTGTTTGGTTCAGTTGTTTGTTATTGTTCTTTTGCTTTGATCTTATTAAATTGCAAGTTAGAAAGGTTAAATAAATGGCCTATGCAGTTATGTGGTTGATTTAATGAATCTGGTTATAACGTTAGAAATGTTATTAAATTATTAATTAATTTAATTTAATTAATGAAATAATTAAATCTTAGATTAGATTTATTTTATTAATTAATTAAGTTAATACTATTGAAATGAAGTTGATTATGCATATTGGAAATTATAGATATGTTGAATTTAAATTAAAATTGAAAATTTAAGAAAATGTTTAAATTTTATTGTTGGAAATTAGAAAATGCAAAATTGGAAATTAGGGATATTTTCAAAAGTTTGACTTTGGGGGTTGAAGAGATATTTTTCATTTTTGGCTATTATTGAGTTTTTTGGTTAATTTTTGAAAAGGATGAAAAAAATGAGAAAAAATGGAGAAGGGAAGGAATTTCTAGTTTTGGTGGTTTGGGTTTTGCTTGGAGGAATTGGATTTTGAAGAGGAATCATGGCACCTTTTTTGGATCTTCTCAAGCTTCTGAAACCAGGTTCATCTATTTGGTTTATGTTTTTTTTTTAAGAAAAGATTAAACCTTTGCTAAACTATTTATAAAACCATGTTGAATCTTTATGCAATTTATAAATCTCTATTTCAATGGTTTGTTCTTCAAAATAAAATTGCAATATGAGTGCATTTGATCATTTTGGTTATTATTTTGTCAACTGATTAAATAAGACTAAGTTTGACTGTAAATAACCCTTTCTTGAAATAAATGGCTTTTTGAATCCTTGATTTTAACAAATCTGTATATGTATATACATTTGCAAAATATATATACAGATACATTCATTTCTATATATTTTTTTTTCCTTTGGCCTATGTTATCCTCTTAAAATATATATATATATATATATATATATATATATATATATATTTAAACTTGTGAAGGAAAAAACAGATTAAATCTGGGTGGTTTTTTTTTTAAATTAAAAAAGAAAAAGTAAATATGATATGGTGGAGGGTTTGGGGGGACTGTGGGAGGCACTACCCCCATCACCGCCCCCATACAGGGGACAGTTGTGGAGGCAAAACCTTCACGCAGCCCCCACCTCCCTTGCCCTTGTTGGTCGCGCCTTGCCTCGGGCTCGGCTATGTGTAACACAACCGACACCCTTTAGGGGGAGCTGACTGTGCTACCCACAGTCGGCCCAAGGTTTGGGTTCGGCTGTGGTTTAATCCGGCCGCCACCCCCACAAAACACGTTCGCCACCCTCTTTCTTGGGAAATGTGCGTAGCACGGGAATCAAGGAATGCAGTTGGACTTTTTGGTTTGTTTTATATATATTAAAATATATTTTACTATTATTATTATATTTTATAATATTTAAATATTAATATATATATAAAACGATAAATATATATATTTTAATGTTTAATATTATATTTATATAATAATGAAATATTAATATATATTATTTGGTTATATAGTTGGATAATTTATTTTGATATATGTATATATATATTTTTGAATATATATACATATATTAAAATATTGATTTAAAGGATGTTTGATTTAAGGTAATTGTGAAACTTAAATTCATGTGCAATTGTCAATTGATGGAATTCATTTTAGAATAATGTTTTTGGAAGGGCAATTATTAGAATTATTTTGGAAATAATATAATCGAAAAGACAAATGTTGAATTTAAACGAAATAAGTTTATTAGCAAGATTAAATGATTTTTAAAATGGTTTATTTTGCAAAGGGAAATAGTTATTTTAAAATGATATATTCTAAATCGAAGAAGTGAAAGTTTATTTTATTTTGATTTGCAAACAATTAAGAATTAAATATTTGATTCTAAAATAATAGGGGAATCAATGGATTTTTAAAGGAATATATATTCTAGAAAAGAGGTAATAGTTATTCATGTTGAAATGATAATCTCTATAGGATTGAAATAAATATCTATTTTATATCACATTAGAAGCAATTTGAGAATGAAATATTTGGTGAATGTTTCATCTTTGTCTGATAGAGACATTGTTTAACTCAGTTTTGTTAAATGCAATAAGGTATCGAAGGTTGACTAAGAAGTGGATTCAAGAAATCAGAAGTAGAGTTAACTCTGATTAATTTGTTTGTTTAAATATAATTCCTTCTATCATCGTTTTGGGAGAAATTAATTAGAAGGGTGTTAAGTCTTCCAGATAAGGTTTTAAAGTTGTGGGTTGTCGTATTTTGTGTCAACTTGTTTGGAATGATGAAGTAAATGTTTATTTCAATATTATTTAAAAGAAATTAAGGAATTAAATATTTTGATTAAATTGTCTTCCTTTGCCTGAAAGAGGCGTTATTTAATTAGTTTCATTGTCACATTAAACTACTGAGTTATATTAAAGAAGTGGATTTAAGGTATCTAAAGATTGTTTATTCCTTGCAAATGCTTGTGTGATTGATTCCTTTGTGTTTATGTTTGAGGAAGTGGGTTGAGTGTCATTAATTGTAAGTCTTCCAGTGGACCCTAGAGTTTGGGGGTTGTTGTTCTGTGAGGTCAACTGTTGATATTCCCCTGGTTAGTACTTGAGGTTGTGACAATGTTCTTACCCGGTTTCCACAAACAGGGATGTTTGGTACCTCCTATGAAAGGAGTGGTTTATGTGAATAGTGGCTCCTCGTAAGGAGTGGTGTTGTTATCTTTGTTACCTCTAGTGTTTGGAGAGGGCTTTGACTTATGTTTCCTCCTAGTGTTGGAATGGCGGTTATATCTACTTCGTTTTCCCTTGAGTTCCATTGGTGTTAGTTTGTTTGTGTGTTGTCAAGTAGAAGAATGACTTCTGTTGGGGCCAGAGCCGAGAGAGGTAAACTGGGTAACCTTTGGAAGGATTTTATTCACGTGATAAACAAAGCACTGTATGCTTGTCAGAAATGTTTTGGTGTACCTGTAGTTGGTACTTGATTGTAATGTGTATGGTTTTCTTAACATACCTAATTTGTTATTTCTAGAAGCCACGTAACCATGTTAGAGTGGTACTTGGTGTACTCATGTTGTATTTGAGTTGTACATACGTTGATCTTGAGTTGTACTTGTGTGGATCGTGTGATTGGTTGTGTTAGTTTGGATTCAATTTTGAGTCAGCCTATGTCTAGTGGTAGTTGGTCTTGTCTGGGAACCTTTGTTACTATCTCCTAGCATGGGGAGTGGGCCTTTGGGTTCCACTTGGTTGGGTGGCGTGCACCTTACTCCGTTGGGCTTCCTTCTTGTTCGTGTTGACGAGGTTTCTAGTTGGAGAGCTCGTGGGATCCAGTTAGCTTTATACTTTCTTTCATTTCAATAATCTTGTAATTTATTACCCTCTTTGTATTCGAGGTGGAAATTGTAATATGTAATCATGCTTTTGGATTTACCTCATTCGGGGAATGAGTGTTGTAATCTTTTGATAAAAGAGATCTTATGGTATCTTTAGTTTCTTTGATGAATTTATCTTGTATGAAATGTATGTGTTATTAATTTCGTAAGTAATTAAATGTTGTGGTTTCATTTCTTTAATGTTGTTTGTGGGTTAATAAGTAATCTCAGTCTCGTAACCTTAGAGGTTGTTGCAATGTGTAGTGAACTTGCATATTAAATTATTCTAAAAAAAAAAAAAAATTAGTTCGCTTATGTAGTTAATTGCAACTTCCTCTAGGGTTGTGTGGTGGGGCGTTACAACATGCGGGCCAACTTCGTTGTTTCCTATGGATGAGTCAGCCATCTGTGGGTCTGAAAATATTAAAATTAATAATAAGTGCATAGTAAAGGTACTAAACAAGTGGACATAACATCAATGTGACACCAATGAAGCTAGCAATGTTTGAAGAAGTGCATTCTACATATCTATACATGCAAAGAGACATATACATACTATTACAATCATTTAAATTTAGTGTACTTGTCACAAATGTAGTATAAGTGAAACATGGCACAATTAATATAGAACAACAACTGTGTATCTTTTCATAAGCCCCCTAAGAGCCTTCAACATACATTGAAGCTAATGTGGATGATGGTGTGGTGCCTATATAGGCGATAAATGAACACATAAAATAAACACTAACGTGAACTACTTGCTTTACGTGCTTTTAAAAAAACCAAGTTTGAGCATGTATTCATATTTGACTATGATATAATATATTGTCTTCTAAAATTATGACAATTTCAATGATAATCAAATTTAGTTAAAAAACTTAAATAGAAAGATATTTTAATCATAGGTATAGATGTATTTCACTATAATTTAATTTGTTTTGTTCTACTTTAAAACTTTCTAAGAATAATTCTGATTTATTTAATTATTTACTCAAACATTATTTTCATGATAACAATTAAATCATATCTAATATAACTTATTTTGTTTTCAAATATTATGATAATTATTTGTAAAATCAAAATGAATAGAGAAACTTAAATACAAAAATATTAAAAATATTTATAAACAATTATCATCACAATTAAAATAAATCCATGATAACTTGAGATAATAGCTAATAATCACTTCCTTTACATATATTCTTATTTATTCTTATTTAAAACTATTAGGTTCATTTTCCTAAGAGTGTGGGAATATATTCCCCTCACATTCCCTTAAGAGTATTATTGAAACTTATTACAACCCCTTTTTTATCTCTTTTTATGTAAAAGTCAATATACCTTTCCTCTTTTCAACGGGGAGTAGGATTATTTAAATGTTTAAGAGAACATTAAATTAAGTGATTTATGTTGAGATGGATTTCCCTGGGGGAAACATGGGGACTTTTAAACCATACCCCTTTTGAATCAAGTTCTTTATTAAACGTTACATTTTAGGGAAACTCGTTCTCTGAATAAATATAAGAATAATACAATGATGGTATAGGCATGGAATAGTGATAGAATAACATTTACTATCATCATCGTTAAAATCAACGTGGAATCTATTGACGGTTATTCTGAAGAAAGACAATATATATCTACACTATGACATTCATTGTATAGCATTTAACCTATAGATGTTTGAGACTATAGCTTGCTTTTATTTAGTAGCCATGTTTGACTGGCTTTGTATTTCTATCTATTAGATCGAAAGTGAAATTTGTTGTTGCTGCGGTGAACAAGAAGATAATTACTTTCAATGGTCTATGCTATTAGACGTTTGTCACTTTCTAGAAGGAAGTAGTTTGAATAAAATTTTAGCCTGACTATAGATTCAATGCAAAGAACATATCTTACAACCATCGAGGGACTTAATGGATCACCATAAAAATTATTATCGTTAGTGATCGTCATGCTACCCCATTTCATCGCCCAAGAAAATAGTGTTTTGATTGACTTCCATCACATCCATGATAGCACCGTAACTTTCATATAATTAAATTTCTTGTATTTTATCTATCTCTTGCCAAGCTTAATTTTAGGATTTCTAAGATAAGGAAGGCTTAGTGTTGAAATTTCCCTTAATGATGTGCATTTAATAAAACATTGATACCATGCTTGTTGCAAAACTTCTACAGAGCATTAAATCATGAATACCTTCACTGCAAGAGACGTATTGAGTTGGGATTTACTTAGGCCAACAACCAAGATCTCTCATGCATCGGAGGTAGATTCAATGGATAGTTTAATCACCATATTAATTGCATTGCATGTTTCTAAGGCATGTACTCTGGCAAGATATGAATGACTGCCATACGACAACTCAATATTTACTCCTACAGAGTGCTCTGAGGAAAGCGACTTAGGACTGGGATTGGTGAGGCACGGTTTGAATGGAGGGAAAAAAATTATGTAAAGATTGATACTCAAGCCAAATTGCAGATTTCATTGAATGCATTGGATAATAATGTCTTAAATAAATCCTTTTGGTTCTCCACTATCAGATTTCATAGACCATCCAACACTTTGATCCACTATTGAATAATCTGCAAGCCTTGACCAACACTTGCCTGTAATCATGCTTGCTCTGTACCAGCTAACTTTACTCACATCCTTTTACATCGATCACCTTGACTGCTATATGACCAGATCACATATGAACTACTTGGCTCTAATGCTCTACAAACTACTATAATAGTTAAGAGGGATCTGACAAGATGTAATAAGTATGAGTTGGTAGTTGATGGAAGATGGTGACCCATTCAAAGGAAATCCAACTCTATCTTGCTATGTAATTCAAGCGATAAATTACTCTACCACCATAAATGGAAGTAGCTAGGTAGGCATGGAGCAAATGGTGACAGGATAATTGGTACCAAATTTCAATGCACTATAAATTATTAAAAAAAAAATTAAACCCGTGAAAGTAATACTCTATTGGTTGTACCTCCTTACTTCATTTATGAATGAGGGGCTATGAAATTATGACCTTTTGGGGATTTGTTGCATTGATGGTACTTGGACACTGGTTGGGTAGCTTAAATAAAAACATAGTAAAGAGCCTTGTAAGATCAGCAAACCAAAGAAATGCAATCCCAATCGACTACCAATGAAAATATTGCACTCACTACTACACCTTTAATTTCCATATTTTCTGTGTAAATGTCAAAAAGGTTAATAGTTGCCCACCCACACAGACATTGATTGGTTTGTTCACTTGCTTCTATCGCCAATTTCTAGATTTTTGATGAAAATAGGAATTTGTGTTCATGTTGTTGATAGCATTCAACGAGTCGAAGAGAAATGAGTAGAACTAAAGCACTTCCACAAACAGTTGGATGAATGAGGAAGAAGAGGGGCACATTTCTCCATAATGACCATAAATGAAATATATAAAATCATTTTATTTTTTTTGCATGAATGAGAAGGTTAAAGATAACTATAAGATAGTTCTTGTTTATTTGAATAATAATGTCTCACCTAAACAAATAAAGAATTAAAAATAGCTTTATAATTTACTTTCCCAATCTTACAAGAATAACTTTACTATATTACTTCTCGTATTAAAATTAACATCATTTTTTTTTTCATAAATTGAATAACCTAGTGATATGGATTCTCATTATAATCTTACTTATAAACGACTCATAATATTAATATCACTAACGATATCATTGCTAAAAATTAATAATGAGGATAAGATTAATAATGTTATAATAAATGAAATGTTTTTATTATCCTTAACACAACTATGATTCAATTACAAATCTCAAAATTCAATTTATTTAACCTAAATGAATTTTATCAATGAATAAAGGTAATACCATTAAATTAGCCATGTATACACCTTTTAAAAGTTTAACTTAAACATTAAGTAATGTATTTATAAATATATTCAAAGAAAAAGCCATATATATTTCTTTCCCCTTTTACTCTATGAAAATCATATTAAAATAGATAAATAAAAAGCTAATTCCCTAAGAAATCGCCCCCGATTTCCTTTCTTAGTCTTAAGAACTTCTTATTATATTTTAGGGTGTATAGTATCTAAAGATTATGACTTACCTTATTTTATTTATCTTTTTAAATGCAATAAGATATAAAAGTATTTACTAAGAATTGAGTTTCGAGTAAGTCATCCAGCCTATTACGACAAGAATAATGAATGGGGAGCAACATCATTTTTATGAGTTGTGACTGAATTAAAAGAGAATCTTAGACATTAAGAATTATATGCGAATGAGATCGTTATGATAAAAGCTAATTTTTTTATTGTGTTTTCTATTCTTTAATTGCAAAAATATAAATGTTATAGTTGTTGACAAAAATTATAATCTATATTGTTAGAGCCATTATTATCATGATCTACATTGTTTGTAATGTGAAGCTAATATCCATAGAAGATTAGTATTATCCATTTCCATTTGAATTATTAACAGCAAGATCAAAGCAACATTATTGTTAATCCTTGTTTTGTTTTAAATATCTTTTCACAGTAATTTTTTATTTTTTTAGAAAATAATGACCGATTGCTTTGAAATTTCTGTGCAGTATTAGGCTGCCAATGCAAAAGATTCTTCCTTCCAGGAACCTTTCCCCTCCACCTTCTATCCTCGATGCAGAGTGCCCTAATCTTCACATATACCACGACCCTTGAATGTGGATTGTTGGATTTGACTGTTGGCATGTAAATGAAGCATGCCATTTCTATTAATTGCACTAACATTTACAGCAATTTATTGAGGATACGGTGCATAGTACAGGGGGCCTCACTCCTATCGTTTATCGGAGGGAGGATTGTAAGGTGCTAGAAAGTCTGCAAAAATTCAAGGCCAAACACTCTAAATAAATTTGGAAAAGATTAAATGATTTGTGTAGTCTGTTCGACAACTCCATTTAAAATAATGGAGTATATACTCTATCTTTATCTGTGTGGGTGGGTAACTATGTCAGAAATTAGTGGAGCCTATTGACACTCTACATTGTCTAGAAATTAGTGAAATCTCTTTGAAGAATACAGCGAACGAGTGCTAGGAAGGAAAGGAGGAGAAGAGACGGTGCATGCCCATCGACATGTTGACGGCCATGGCCTCTCCTTCACGGCAGCGCAACATCAGGAGAGTCAGGCTTTCGTTCTAAACCAAACTGCATTAGAAGAGGGCAAAAAGAACAAAGAACAAGATCTCTCACAAACAAAACAAACAAAACCAGAAACTACTCAAAAAAGCCCCAAAACAAACTAAAAATCCAAAATTTTACAGGCTAAGAACACAACTGTTGTGGTCTCTTCTTTCTTCACAATAAATTAGCTATCAATAATTCATAGAAGCAAATAGGGTAAGGAGTGACTACCTCTTATAGATTAGGGCAAAATAGTCTCTGCAAAAGATCCTGCAATTGCGATCAGCTCTCAGTTTGCTCTTCCCAACTCGTCACACCCTGCTTGTCCTTCTTTCCACACATTTTTTTCCCTTGTTTTTCTGCAAGTCTTTGCACTCTCTCTCCCATGCGATCCAACTTCCTCTCCTCACGTTTTCCCTTCTGTTCTTTATCCCCACGCTTTACTACCGCCTTCTCCTCACGTTTTTCCTCTACATTTTTACTTCCACACCATTCAACTCTTCATGTTCCTCCAAAATAAAGCTTGAATGAGTAGATTATGGAGGGGTCTTGGGGTTTAAAGGCTGCAGATGACATTTTTCCACACCTGACGACCCAAGGGTAGGAATGCCATGATGTATTAATGGTGTGGACCTTTTTTTCTCCCTGCACCCTCTCCTCATTATTACGGGCTATGCAATAAATTTTTGTCACGTCCTGACACTCCCTCTCTACCCTTTGATCAACATCCATTAGAATAGTCTAATCCGGCATCCGACAACAGTCGAATCCGGTGGGATTTCCCACCTATAATAGCCTATCGGCTAATTAAATATCAATTATTTGATGAATAAATAACTATCAAATTTAATTTGTCAGTTACATTTACTCTATTACAATATGAGACTCGTTAATTCAAACTTTGTAACATAACTAATATATCATATTATTATTTTAATTACTTATCTTAAAAAGAACACCCCACGTAAACAACTCATAAGATAGTAAAACAGAACATTATTTAAAACTTCGCCACATAAAACCTTCTTTAAAACACTTTTATAAGTTAAAAATAAGTGTGCCTAATTTTCTATAGTAGATACTTCTAAAATTCATGCTAGACATAATAATAGTCCTGACAGCTTCAGAATAACATTTGCAATTCAGTGTTATTTTGTAGAATCCCCCAAATAACAAACAAGATTCCCACTATTTAAAGTGACTTGTTGGCCTTCTATAAGACCTAATTGTGCTCTACCCTTCTGTGGAAATTACGGTGACAATTACAGGCGTCGCATTTCATTTTGTCAGCTTGGCCAAGCTCGAACTCTCCACATCCATCAATGCTGTAAACTCCAAGGTGGAGAGCTTGATTCTTCCGACATTCCATGTACTTTACAGTGCTTTTAGGCTCATTATTTGACCCATAAACATCAATGGGTTTTGAGGATTCCCTTATTTCTTCTGTGATATGTCTGTCCTTTTCTGGCGGCTTCTCAGGAATTTCTTCCAAATCAACTGTATCCTTCTTTGTTCTCTTCGATGTTTCAGCTTTATCATCCTCGCTTATTACCCTCTTCCCCTTGTCTTTTCGTTGTTCAGTATTATCTTCATTATTTATCATGGCTAAGTTCCTGTCTTTGGAAGGACCAGTTATTTTCTTAGATGTAGCCTTACTATTCTTACACAGAGAGACTGGAATAATATTTTAAAACCAGACAAAGAAAGGATTTCAACGACAGAAATGAATGAAGATGATAGAACGCTTCGCTTCACTTCTAATCTGCGTTGAATACACAATATGAAGAGGTTACCATGTTTATTATATTTGTGATGGTAAGACGTTTGATCTCCATATTTCTGACATTGTGACGTTTGAGCTTTATAGCTTCTTTATTAAAAGCCCTAACGAAGCCGTAAGACGTTTGAACTTCATATTTGTGACATTGTGACGTTTCAGCTTTATAGTTTCTTTATTTAAAGCCCTAACGAAGCAGCTAAAAGAAACAATAATTTCTCTCAAATAATTATGTATTGCCTTTAAATTGTGCATTAATATTTTAAAAAATCAAAGTTTCCTAGTTTAATTGGTTGATTATAATCGGTGAGGGCAATGATATGTTTCTTTATTATGTCATCCAACAAGCTTCAAAATCTCTAGACTTATCATATAAGGGATGAGGTTGGGATCATGCCTCAAGGAAATTTGGTGGAATAGATATGCTTCAATCTTTGCCTCTTTGCCAAAAAGATATCAACATAGGTGTGTGCTCCTGCATCAATAGTAAAGTGAGCTCATGTATGATATAAAATTCTCTATATATATATGGAGAACATGATTGAGTGGGATAATAAAACATACCCTATAATTAATTTAGTGCTTAGTAATTTAAAATAATATAATTAAGAAAAGATTGCTAGAAGTGTGAGGATGAAGATTTATTAATTATATTTATATAGTTTCATTTTATTCTTTATTCATAAATATGTTATGGTTGATAAGGCATAACCTAAATTTCATATTAAAAATACACATAGCTAACATGCACATATGTATTGATATTGATGTTTCTTATGTTTGAGTTGAATTTGTGCTCATAATCTTGTCCTCTAAAGACAGGCATGTCTTATTGGAATAGTTCTATATTATCCACCTAATGATGTTTGAAATTATTCATTCACTAGTGTTTTGAATGCGAGCTACATGATTAAGTGATGTAGTTGGTTAAAGAAATGAGTAGAGAGATCTATAAATGGTATATGGTTGTATGATGTCTTATGATTTTGGTATATCCACATCTCTAATACTAAACACACATCATTAGTAGCACTTGCAAAATAGCATGTTAGTAAAACTAAAAATTATAATAATTGCTATGTGCATTTAAATAAGAGTAAAGGTAATCGCGTACAAAATACAAAGGAATGTGATGTCTAACTTTAATAATTCAATTAGTGGCAATGTGATTGAGGTATATCCCATGAATAAATTTAATAATGCTAAGGAAAGAAAGACATCATATTGCAATTGGTTGTTGAAGAGTTATAATTGATAAATATGAGAAAATAATAGTATATGTTTAATAAGTTTGTCAAGGATTTGAAACTATTGTACCCCCTTCAATGTACAAATAAATGAATTAATGGAAAAGGCTACACATTTTGAATGATGCATAATATTATTAAAACTTTGGAACCAATACAAATTTCTTAATATATGGATGCATGAACTCATGTAAACATGTATGATGTAAGGTATGTGATATGACCTCCTCAAAATAACTTCTTGCATTATTATGTAATAAATTTGAGAGGAAATGATATAATATAAGCATATTACAATACTATTTTCTTAGGTTGTAAATCAAATGATAATCACACATTAAATTTTATATAAATGGAGGAAAATTTTCCTCCATCCTTCTATCAAAAGTGACAATAATTAATTTGAAAGAGGTAAAAATAGACATATTATAATATGATCATATAAGTGCAATAATCAGTTCCTATAAAATGTAATCATGTAGAATACTACAAAATTATGGTGAAGGATAATAAGATACCAATAATACAAGAGAAATATTAGAAAATGTTATCATGTAAATAGTTATGGAAAATGTATCATGTAAGGTGTATTCATGTTGTAGTAACAAAAAAAGTAGCATTTTTCTTGTTTGCTTGAATAGTTGATATTAAAACAAAATTAGCAATGTCTTGGATTGGTGTTGTAATGTCTTGTACACATTCAAATTATTCTAGGATCTTTATTTAACTAAGCCATGCTTCAACTAGTCCTTTGCAAAGGTGTTGTGAAGTGTTGTAACATAATTTCACACTTTTCAAGGAATTATTTGCTTAATTAAGCTTAATGGGCCCCTTTTCAATCAAAATATAGATAATGTATGTCTTTTCTAGGTGTTGTAAAGTGTTTTAAATCACTTTCATACTTATCTAGGTGATCTTAATTCATTGTGGTTAATTAGAGTTATTAACCCCCTATTGAGGCCTTAATTTTGACACCTCCCAAGGATCCTCCTAGACAATCACAAATTAAATATCAAATTCTTTCATTGGGAAAATTTTTGTCCTAGTAAGTTGAGCGAGGACCCATTAGCCCTTAAAGGCGAATGGGTCCTCTCTTAACAAGACCCCCCTTTTTTGGGTGATCTAGAATGGGTTTTTGGCCATCTTTTAGCTCCCCGAAGCTTGGTCTTGGAAACTTAGCCAAGACCGATTCACCTTTGGTATTTGGTGGTGAATGGGTCCTCACTTAACAAGAACCTAATTTTTGAATTTCATTCTGGTGGGAATTTAATTATGTTTCTTCCCAGATATGATGTTGGCCTTAGTTCTTCAAATTTTGGGGTTAATATCCTAATTTAGTATAAATAATGGGTTAATTCACATTGTTTCTCCTAACAATATCTAGAAATTTAATCTAAACAAAACCTAGCAAGTTTATGATTAATTCAAGCATTCAGGAAATCAATCATTAGAGTATTTCAAAGGCATTAAAAGTTAGATTTCAACTCATTATTGCAGCAATTCAAAGACTTATCATAATGTCAAGGGTTTAATGTGTTCATGTGTGATGAGATAAGAAGTGAATGATGCTTTGAGAATCCATTTACAAGCTTCATCTTACATCCAAGATCTACATTCTTCATTGCCACTCAATGGTTGCTTGTAGATTTACATCATAAGACAAAATCCAAGGTAACATCATTTACATGATTGCACTTTCATGCTTCATTTCATCATTTGCTTTTGATTGAGGAAAACCCCCACTCACTAAAAAATCAACAAGTTTTCTACCCTTGAATGTGTTATTGCATATTTTATAGGTTGGTGCAAGATTTGGAACAAAGTTGTAAAGTTGTCAAAGTTTCTAAAGTTGTCATCCACATTGCCATTGCCAGATAATGGAAAGAGCTCTACAAAATTAACTACAAACTTTCAAAACATGGTAATCGAGATTTCAAGAGTTTGAAAATCAAGGAACAAGATCTTGAAATAAGTTTTTTGAAACCCTAAAAGGACCCATTTTTCACTAAAGGCGAATGAGTCCTCCATAACTGAAAAACAACAACTTTTTGGCCAGGTACACAACTTTTTATGCTCTAAGAACATTCCTCATAGTTTCTATAACAATCAGGTTGCATTTTTGGTTGTCATTAGCATCATATTTTGCATAATTTGAAGTGATTTGAGCTTGTAAAATAAGTGATCCAACTCTTTTCTCCCCAGCATTAGGGTGGATCCTATTTTCACCCTAATCATTATTGGTGAACGTGACATTTTCAACATTGCACTATTCTAAATTTTGGAGTATCACGTTGCATATTAAGTTAAAATCTTGCACTCATTGCATTTAGATTTGCATTGAATTAGGGTTTTCTTCTTTTACATTTCAGTCTTGCATATCATATAGGGTTTAATTAGCATTGTTTTGCACTTCTTAAATCTAAAAATTACAAAAACAATTTAATCATTTTGCATATAATTTATATATAATTCAATTGCATTTGAAAATCAAAACAAAATTGAATTTCAAGCTAGGTTTTGCATGTCATATTTTCATTGCAATTTTTAATTCAATTTCAAGAAAATCTGAAACTACATTTCACTGTCTACAACCTAGAACTAAAAGATAAATCTAAGAACTTGAAAATCATTAAAAAATAGTTTTAAAAGACCTAACCACGACCCATTCACCTTTACTAGTGAATAATTCCCTGATCAGGTTTGGTCTCCACCTTTTGGCATCTGAAAAGGCATTAATTTGAGTCTAAAATCCTTTGAAATATCCAAAAAACTCCTAACCAGGACCCATTCACCCTAACTAGTGAATGAGTCCCAATTAGTTACAAATCTGCAACTTTAGGACATTAAAATTGTTGCAAGTATGGATATTTTTGGTGGTGTTGTCATTAATATTGCATTGATGCCAACACTATACAAGTTGAGTAAGTTGGTTTTTGCCAAGTGCTTTTGAGAAAATTTGAAATATAATGAAATTTGTGTTGAAGTGTGTTTTGAGTGTGTTGTGGTATTGTGGTCCATATTTCTTCTATGTTGACTCATTTCCCTCGTAGATTTATGAGTGTGTTCATAAGCTTAAATGGATCATATATTCCAAGTTTCAGCTTCTATTTTGATGGAAAGAAAAAGTTATGTTCACTGGTGTGTGAACTAGTTTGTCAGAGTTATCTAGCTATTGACTAGGAGAAATGTTTTGGCTCCACAATATTCTTTTATTTGGCCTCAAATATTTTTGATCTAGGAGATTATTCCTTTTGATGATTTCTATGTTGTGATAAAGTTTCTTGTGGTTTGGAGCTCTAGAAGACCTTCTCGGGAGTCTTTGTGTTTTTTTGGTTGTCCCAGTTGAATTGATGAAGTGTTCTCTGTAAATGAAGTTTGTTGAAGTTGTTACAGATGTATCTAAGTTGTCTTAGATATGGTTAAAATACATGTGAAGTGTGTTGATCAATCCGTGTGTGTTTATCTTTCTCATGATGTGTGTACTTCAAAGTTCATTTATGTTTTCATTAGGTTTGGCCGACCTGGTGTCTACATGTTACATTTGGATTTTGCATTGACTTGACGAAGCATGTGTGTGATCCAAAATAGTTTTTGGGTTCTAAATTAAACATGTATTTCATCCCCTCACATTCTTATCCACCACAAGAATGTTGAGTAGCTGACCTAGCTTGAATTTGTAAAATGAAATTGTATAATCCAGCCTTGGAGAATGTTTCTAAGGTTTAAGATGGTTTAAAATAAGTTGAGTTGTAGTGAATTTCATATCCATCCATCATTCGATTCAAGCAAGAGAAGAGTGTGCGAACAAGTGTGAAAAGAAGTGTGGAAGATTGAATTAAGGCAACAATACTTAACTATATTCATAATATTTTGATCAAGTTGTGAAGTGTGTGTAACTTCCAGTGGTGGATCATTATCTATTTCTATGTACTTTCTCTATAGGCAGTGAGCCTCTCTTTTTGGATAGTGAGTCCTAAGGTAGTGATCCCTTGATCTAGGTAGTGAGCCTTTGTATTTTGGTAGTGACCCCTCTGGCAGTGAGCCTGTGTATCTGGTATTACATTACTACTATATTGTGAGTTAATCCTCACTATGGTTTTTCCCTTATTAGGGTTTTCCACGTAAATTTAGTGTCTTTGGTATTGTGTTTTTTTTATCTACATTTCATGTTCATACTTAATAACAGACTGAGGTTAAAGTGGAATTGATTAAGTTAAGAAGTAAAAATTTGATACAACTAATTCACACCCCCTCTTAGTTGTCTTGTGCAATTCAACAATTAGTATCAAAGCTTTGGTTCCTCGTTGAAAAGCTTAACCGCTTGAGGTAGATCAAATGGCACACAAGTTGCAACTTCCTATGTTTGATGGAGTTGATTACAATGACTAGAAAGAACATATGAGATGTTATTTGATTTCAATTAGTTTTAATATCTTGAAAGTTGTGGAGACAAAGTATGTATTTCCAATAGCTAGACCTTCCATTACTGATGAAGTTGTAGCCTTTGAAGAAAATGAAAAATCAAGGTTTGCTATCTTTAGTGCATTATCAAAAATTGAAAGATCAAAAGTTATTTCTTTAGCTACTATTAATGAAATATGGACAAAATTGAAAGATATTTATGAAGGGAATGAGAGAGTGAAGTTATCAAGGAAACTAACTGCTAAGCAAAAATTTGAGAATCTAAGAATGGAAGATGGAGAAGACATTGCAAGCTATTATCAGAGAGTTGAAATTATAGCAACTAAAATCAAGAATCAAGGAGGTACCGTGAGAGATGAATATATAATTCAGAAGATCTCAATGACCTTACTAGACAATTACAATGAAAAAATATTTGCACTAGAATAACAGTATGATCCAAAGACATTTACTACTTGGAACATCTATTTGGTATCTTGACTACATTTGAGATCAAAAAACTTGCAAGAGATAAGGAGAAGACTAAAATAGCCTTTAAATCCATGAAGATAGAAGAAGAAGAATATGATGATGATGATGCAAAATATTTCAAAGAAAATTTCACAAGGAAATTGAAGAAAGGTATTGGTAAATACAAAGGTAAGTTTCCCTTTAAATTTTTCAGTTGTGGAAATATTGGTCATTATGCATCAAGATGTCCTAATAGAAATACACAAAAGAAGAAAAAGGATAATAATAGTAGTTTCAAGGATAGGAAGGATAGAAAGTTGAAGAAGTTGTATTATGTTAAAGAGGATGCAAGAATTTTTGATGATGAATCAGACCTTGAGGAAGACAAAGATGAATTTCTATTTCTAGCCTTGGAAAAGAAATCTCCAAAAGAACCTAGTCTGGAGTGTAAGAAGAATGAATCAGAAGGTACTCTAGTAACTCCTTTTCATGCCAAATAGGATGAATACTTTTGGGTAATTGATAGCAGATGTTCAAACCATATGACTACAGATAAGAGTAAGTTTACTAAACTTGAGAAGTATGATGGAGGTATAGTCATGTTTGGAGATGATTCGGATGGTAAGATTGTTGGTAAAGGAACAATTAGCTTTGATGAAAAACATAACATTGGTGATGCATACTATGTAAAGGGTTTCAAGAATAATATTTTTATTAGCATATGGCTTCTAGTATTGTCATTGATGGCAGCCTAAGTCATCCATCCAGTCCACAATTTAGTATTGGTTCATACTGGTAGAATAAAATGAAGAACAAGGTATCCAAATAAAGGTAAAGATGTCGATTTGTATACTTCACTGGACTATTATTTTGAGTTGTGGATATCATAGAAATATATGTTGATTTTTGTACCTTATTCAAGAAGTATCAAGGTGTTTATTTACTAGTGTATGATCTAGGAGATCCAATACATTTATTTTCTAATTATCAGTACTAGAAGGATGACTTGGTAGATATAGCCATTGTGGATATCTAAGGAGTAATTGATTAAAAAAAAATTGTGTTCGAACATGTTTATTTGGGTCTTCACTATACTATGGCTGACTATGGATGGTGCGCATAAAGATTTAGTTGTTGATCTAGCCAACATTTGGAAAGTATATTATTAAAGTCGACATATGAATGATCAAATCTATGATAGTGGATATATAAGATCAGTTGTATCATTTTGGAGAGGCGAATGTGTGAGATGTGAAGTATGTTAGTGTGTGGTGTGAAATTTAGAAGGATAATGGTGTGAATTTATCTATGTATGGATTTATGATGCAAATTGTAGAGCAGAGTAGGGTGAAGTGCAAAATTAGACAGAAGGTCCAAAATCTAATCTATGTGCCTAACCGGAACTGTTACCTGGCATAAGTAGATGCTATTACTTCAATTCAAACCTTTAGATGGTTTTAACCTAAACATTTTGTAAGGCAGTGAGCCTTTCTATTTTGAGCAGTTAGATCTACGTAGTGAGCTTGAATGCATGTGCATTGCCATATTTGGTGATACCACAATACTGGTTTATAATTTTTGGGCAAACTCGACACCAAACTATTTTTTTTAACTAAATCTTCACTTTCGGGCTCCTATAGCGGCTAAACCATGAGGAATTTGAAGATGATGAAAACTAGTGATTTGTGATGTTTTGTCTATAGATTCTAAATATATTTTTTTCAATTTTTTTTGAATCAGATTGCCCTTATTTTTTCATCTCCTTTGAAAACTACTATTTTTTTAAAAGAAAAAATTTTAAGGAGCGATGCTCATCATATACAACATTTTTTTTTTGTACGAAGGATAAAATTCTATTTTTTTCAAATTTAGATTTGTAACTATGATATCTAGCACTTTCATTTGGTTTTATAGTTTTTTATTGAATATTTTTTCCTTAATCAAGTTTCAAAGTCAAACCAATTAAAATTTAGACATAGGTAGACCGTATACAACATAACTTTTTCTGTATATGGAAATTCAATTTATTTTTTATTAAATTAAGGACATCGATACCTAGCCACACATATTTTTTAGAATTTTATTTTGATAATCTGCTATTTTCCACTTGTGCAAAATAGAAGGATTGATTTTTGGTGAAAAAACTATGTTTAATCAAACTAAAAAAAATACATAATAAAACCAAAACATATTAAAATTATATTCATTGGATAGCTCATTCTGAGGACTACCATCATCTAGTTGGGTTTGTGAAGTCTCCTCGATTTTCATCCTCAACCCGATCTTTGAAGGGAAAAAATTTGGATATTTTTGGTGCCAGGAGGGGAGAATGGGGGAAAAGGGGGGTTCTAGAAAACCTGTGGGGGTTCATTCAAACCCCTAGGGGTTTGTTTGAACTAGGATTCAATCAAACCCTTGTTCATTCAAACCCCATTCCCACAAGCATTGTTTTGGCTTATTTTTTCAAAAAATGTGAGACTCGTCATTAAATGATTTCGATCGAAGGGGGGTTCTATCAAACCCCATTTGGGTTTGCTCGAACAAGAAGTTCATTTGAACCCCCAAAAACCATTTCTTTTTTGCATGGGGTCATTTTTTGCAACTTTTCCTTCCTCACTCAAATTGTAAACCACTTTTGTGGGTTCACCCTTTTGTAAAACATAAATTTGAGTACTCAAATTATGGATTGACCTCCACCATTATTTTTCCCCTAATAGGGGTTCCAGGTAAAAATCCCTGTGTTACAGTGTTGTGGATAAATACTTTTAATTTTTTCATCTTTCCTTTGGTTTAATGTTGAAATGGTTTAAATATCAAATTAATAAAGTTCAGATTTGGATTTGCAAAACATTGATTCACCCCCCCTCTTAGTGTTCCCTTGAGTCCAACATTTGGGATTAGACCCTAGTTCCTCAGAAGAAGTTTAGCAACAATTAGGATATTATTTTGAGTGTACTATAGGCTCATGTTGTGCACAATTAGATCAAATTAGAGATTTTTTAGAATATCTTACCAGAAGAAATGATTGAATGCATAAAAGAAACAATGGACTCTTAGTCTCAAGATAAAGAAGGAGGTGAATTTATCCCACATTTGTAGGGGTAGTTTAGGCTATCACTCACCAAGTTGAAAAATAATATGAATGAGCTAAGGAAATGCATAAGTGCAACAAATAACATCTATAATTATTGCATCTATTGGCCTCATGTAGTTGGGAAATACAAAGAGAAGTTGGAGAAAATTGAAACAAAATTGAATGGTATTGGAAATTGTTTTGATATGTTTTAGGATCAGGATGGTACAATCAAGAAAAGAATTGAACAGCTACATTCTGAGCACACAAAAATTAAGTTCACCAAAATTCACTCGTGGACACTTTTTGGAAAGTGAAGGACCTAACCGAATGCAGACTGGAATATATGGTTGAGATACTAAGGAAAGGTGAAAAATTAGAACATGCAATCACAATCCTAGAATCTCTCACTCAGATTATCAACAAGACATCTAAGAATAACAACATGATCATAATCATTGGGATTGCAATAGAAGCTTGGTAGAAATTTCTTCCAGAGATGAAAGAAAATCACAAGATAATTTTCTAACTCAAGTAGGAGTTGTTCTTTCTCTAATTTTGAATCAGTTTTGAAGTTTTGGCTATATTTCAAAAGGGGAGTTTGAGCACATGTTTTTTCATTGAATTGTTAGCATATGGCTTGTATGTTTTTCCATTGATGTCAAAGGGGGGAAGAGAGAAATGAAAAATTCCTCATCACTCTTAGGGGGAGTTATGTTTCAAAATTTTGAAGTTTGGCAATGTACTCATATTGGTTTTGATGCTTAGTCAATTTTCACTAAGTGTTTCCATCAATGCCAAAGGAGGAGATTGTTAGCATATGGCTTCTAGTGTTGTCATTTATGGAAACCTAAGTCATTCATTTGGTCCATAGTTTAGTATTGGTTCACTTCCTTGCAGAACAAAATGAAGAACAAGGTATTTGGTTAAAGGTAAAGATGTCGATCTGTATACTTCACCAGACTATTATTTTGAGTTGTAGAAATTAGAAAGTTATTTTGATGTTCGTACTACCTTACTCAAGAAGTATCGAGGTGTGCATTTACTGGTGTATGATCTAGGAGATCTAGTATATTTATTTTCTAATTATTTGTACTAGAAGGCCGACTTGGCAGATATAGCCATTGTGGATATCTAACGAGTAATTGGTTAATTTTTTTGTGTTCAAACATGTTTATTTGGGTCTTCACTATATTATGGTTGACTATGGATGGTGTGCATAAATATTTAGTTGTGGATCTAGCTGATAGTTGGAAAGTATTTTATTAAAGCCGACATATGAATGATCAAATCTATGATAACAGATATATATAAGATCAGTTGTATCATCTTGGAGAGGTGAATGTGTGAGATGCAAAGTATATTAGTATGTGGTGCAAAATTCAAAAGGATAATGGTGCAAATTTATCCATGTATGGATTTATGATGTGAATTGTAGAGTAGAGTAGAGCGAAGTGTAGAATTAGAGAAAAGGTCCAAAATCTGATCTATGAGCATAACCGAAACTGTAACCTGGCATAAGTAGATTCTATTATTTCAGTTCAAACCTTCAAATGGTTTTAATCTAAACATTTTGTAAGGTAATGATCCTTTATATTTTGACTAGTGAGCTCTAGGTAGTGAGCCTGAATGTAGGTGCATTCCCATTTTATAATATTTATATTTGAGTAATCAAATTATGGATTGACCTCCACCATGGTTTTTCCCCTAACAGGGTTTCCACATAAAGATCCTTGTGTTATGGTGTTGTAGATAATTGCTTTGCATGTTTGCATATTTCCTTTGGTTTAATGTTGAAATGTTTTAAATATAAAATTAATAAAGTTTAGATTTGTAGAACATTAATTCACCCCCCCCTTTCATTGTTCCCTTGAGTCCAACAATTTTAAGTGCTGGAAAAATGTGCAACAAAGATTTTGAGCTTGTGTTTCAGGATAACACTTGTGAGATCAGAAAAGGATCTTGAAATGTGGTTGTAGATGGAAGAATAACTCATGGAAACATCTACCAACTCAAATGTGGTGATGGTCAATGTTTTGTTTCTCAGATCAGTGAAAAATGGCTCTAGCGCCAATGGATGGGACATGTGAATTTTGATAATATGGTTAGGATCAGTTCTAGACAAGCTGTGAGAGATCTTCCTAGAATAAAAAAACCTTCAAATTCAATCTACAAAAGTTGTTAGATGGGAAAACAAATAAGGAAAAGTTTTTAAAAAAAGGATCAATCATCTACCAGAATGCTTGAATTAATCCACACAGACCTTTATGGTCCTACAAGAACAAGAAGACTGAATGGTGACATGTACTTTATGCTTTTAATTGATGGAAAAGTCTCAAGTTCTTGATAGATTCAAAGTGTTTAAGGCAAGAGTAGAAAATGAAGTAAACTTGAGAATTAAATGCTTAAGATCTGATAGAGGTGGAGAATTTACATCCGGGGAGTTCAATGCATTTTATGAAGAGCATGGCATAAAAAAATATTTTTCTGCTCCTAGAACCCCACGGTAGAATGGAGTTGTAGAAAGAAAGAATCAAACTATGCAAGAGGCAACAAGAACTATGATGAAAGAAGAAAATTTTCTTGATATGTATTGGAAATAATCCATTCACACTATTTTTTACATCCACAGCAAAGTTCAAGTCAGAGGTAGCAACATTAAGACTCCTTATGAGTTATGGATTCACATAATTTAAGGTATTTGGTAGTAGATGCTACATTAGAAGAGATGAATTTTTTTTTAGAAATTTTGATGCTAGATGTGATGAAGGAATTATCCTTGGATACTCAAATAACACTAAGGCTTATAGATGCTTTAATAAGAGCGAGAAAAATAATTGAAATTACTAATGTGAAAGTTGATGAAGCTATGTATAGAAGAGTGGAGATAACTAAAGTTGAACCTAATGAGCCTATCTATGTGAAAATAAAAGAAGAAAAAGAAGAGAAAGACAAAAGTGAAGAAGAAGAAGAAGAAAATCTGGAACTTCCACCTAAGACTCCTAAATATGTTTAGAGAAATCATCTGAAGGAATAGATAATTGGAGACAAAAGAGAAGGTGTGAAGACAAGAAGAAAAGTGGTGAAGGTAAAATTGTGTTTACTTTCTAAAATAGAGCCTAAGATTGTGAATGAAGCATGTGATGATAAAAGTTGGGTTAGAGAAATGAAAGAGGAATTACAATAGATAGAGAAGAATGAGACATGGGAACTAGTCCCTAGACCTGCAAACAAGAATGTAACTGGTTCAAAATGGGTATTTAGAAACAAGTTGAATGAAGATGGTGAAGTGGTAAGAAATAAAGCAAGACTTGTATGTAAAGGATACTCATAGGTTGAAGGAATAGATTTTGAAGAAAATTTTGCACCTGTTGCAAGAATGGAATCCATTTGAATGTTCTTTATATTTGTAGCTCATAAAGACTTCAAAGTATATCAGATGGATGTCAAATCTATATTTTTAAATGGGGAACTGGAAGAAGAAGTATATATGGAGCAACTAGAAGGTTGTTTTACTATCAAAAAACTTTGACATGTAAGTTAAATAAAGCATTATATGGATTGAAGCAAGCTCTTAGAGCTTAGTATGCTAGATTGGATAAATACATGACAAAACAAGGATTTAACAAATGGTCTGCAGATAACAATCTTTACTTCAAATTTGAGAAAGAAAAAATATTGATATTTGTTGTCTATGTTGATGATATGATTTTTGGTGGTAATGAAGGTATGTGTAAGAAGTTTTCTAAAGAAATTCAAAAAGAATTTGAAATTTCTATGATTGGTGAAGTAAATTTCTTCCTTGGGCTTCAAGTTAATCAAATTGACAAAGGGATATTCATTTCACAATCTAAGTATGTTAAGCAATTGTTAAAGACTTATTTGGAATAGATGATTATAAAAAACTATGTACCCCTATGGTAACTAGATGCAAGATGAGTAAGGATGATGGATCTGCTAAATTTGATCAGAGCATGTACAAATCCATGATTGGAGGATTGATGTATCTTATTGTCACTAGACCTGACATTATGCATGCAGTGTTATTAGTTGCAAGATTTCAAGTAGAACCAAAGGAAACACATGTAAAATTTGTGAAGAGGATATTCAAATATCTTCAAGGAACTCCAGATTATGGGCTATGGTATCCAAAGAACAATTATTTCACCTTGAGTGCCTACACTAATGCTGATTGGACTGGATGTCTAGATGATAGGAAGAGTATAAGTGGAGGAGCATTCTTTCTTGGAGAAAGATTAGTTTATTGGTTGAGAAAAAAGAAAGATTTGGTTTCCTTATCCACTATTGAAGCATAGCATATTGGAATAGAATCCTATTGTACACAGGTACTTTGGATGAAGAAAAATTTGATGGACATAGGTGTGGTGAGTGCTAAACCTAATTTTATCCTTTGAGAAAATACAAGTGATATAAACATTTCAAAGAATCTAGTGATGCATTCAAGAAAAAAGAATATATCTATCAAGTATCACTTCTTGAGGGAGAAAGTATTGAAGAATGAAATAAGACTTGAATATGTACCTACTAATGAACAAGTTGCAAACATATTCATTAAGGCCCTTCCAAAGGATAATTTTGAGTATCTCAGAGGGAATATAGGGGTTTATGCCCCTCCTTCTTTGAACTAAATGAACATGAAGGTGCATCAATCTAGTGGATCCATAAACTCTTTTGTTTTGGACTGATGATTGAGGTCTACTCTTTAGGGGGAGTAGAGAAGTGCATTGTTGTAGTATGTTATGTGGATTTACCCATTAGGGGGAGTGAATAAAGATTTATATGGTAATAATTTCTTTTTCCATTGATTTCAAAGGGGGAGAGAGAATCATTTGAAAATTGTATGCTTGGCAAGTTGTCACTTCTAAAAATTGTGTAGGATATGGGAGAGAGAATCATGTGAAACTTTTATGCTTGAAGGGTTGTCACTTCTAAGAATCATGTATGTTGTCTTTGATGTTTTTTTCACATCATGTGTTGCCATCAATGAAAAAGGGGGAGATTTTTGCAAGTATGGATCTTTTTGGTGGTGTTTTAATTAATATATTCATTGATTTCAACACTATATAGGTTGAGTAAATTTGTTTTTTCGAAGTGCTTTTGACAAAATTTGAAATATAATGAAATTTGTGTTGAAGTGTGTTTTGAGCATGCTCCACTATTGTGGTCTTCATTTCTTCTATGTTGACACAATGCCCTCACAGATTTATGGGTATGTTCATAAGCTTAAATGGATCATATATTCCAAGTTTCAGCTCCTAGTTTGATGGAAAGAAAAAGTTATGTTCACCAATGTGTGAACAGGTTTGTTAGAGTTATCTGGTTATTGACTGGGAGAAATGTTTTGGCTCCGTAGTCTTCTATTATTTGGCCTTAGATCTCGTGGATCTAGGAGATTACTCTTTTTTATTATTTCTATGTTCTAACAAATTTTCTTGTGGTTTGGAGCTCTAGAAGACCTTCTCTAGAGTCTTTGTGTTTTATTGGTTGTCCTAGTTGAACTAGTGAAGTGTTCTCTGCAAATGAAGTTTTTTGAATCTGTTGCGGATGTATATGAGTTATTCTTAGAGATGGTAAAAATATTCATGAAGAATGTTGAGAAATCTATGTGTGTTTATCTTGTTGATGATATGTGTACTTCAAAGTTCATTTGTGTTTTTATTAGGTTTGGTTGACTTAGTGTCTACATGTTACATTTGGATTTTGCATCAACTTGAATAAGTGTGTGCATGATCCAAGATTTTTTTTGGGTCCTAAATTAAGCATGTATTTGGTCCTCTCACATTCATATCCACCACGGGAATGTTGAGTAGATGACCTATCTTGAATTTGTAAAATGAAATTGTATAATCCGACCTTGGAGAATGTTTCTAAGGTTGAAGATGGTTTAAAAGAAAGTTGAGTTGTAGTGAATTTCATATACATCCATCATTCGATTCAAGCAAGAGAAGAGTGTGTGAAAAAGTGCAAAAAATAGAGTGTGGAAGAGTGAATTAAGGCAATAGTACTTCACTATATTCATAATCTTATGAAAACGTTGTGTAGTGTGTGTAACTTCTAGTGGTGGATCATTATCTATTTCTTTGTACCTTTTTTGTAGGCAGTGAGCCTCTCTTTCTAGACAATGAGTCCTAAGGTAGTGAGCCCTAAGGCAGTGATCCCTTCATCTAGATAATGAGCCTTTGTATATGGGTAGTGACACCTATGGGAGTGAGCCTGTGTATCTAGTATTGCATTACTACTATATTGTGAGTTAATCCTCACTGTGGTTTTTCTGTCATTAGGGTTTTCCATGTAAATTTGTTGTCTTTGGTATTGTGTTTTTGTTATCTACATTTCATGTTCATACTTAATAACAGATTGAGGTTAAAGTTGAATTGATTAAGTTAAGAAGTAGAAATCTGATACAAATGATTCTCCCCCCCTCTCAATTGTCTTGTGCAATTCAACAAAATCTCAATTTTTAGCTTTTGTTTGTTACATTCATCTATCAGTTTCAGTTCCTAGATTATTTTTCATCAAATTATTTGTATTTAGTTTAAATTGCTTCATTTCAATGCATTGTTAAAAATTCAAAATTACATCAAAATAATTCATTTTCAGCTTACTGCATTATGTAATCACTAAATTGCCTTGTTTAGTATATGAAAGTTACATAGTTTACTTTTCTATGTTAGCATTCTTTCTTTTGAAGTTGTTAGTGTTCATAGAGTATCGCATGGCTTGTATGATTCTATTTTCTCTACTCATGATCATAGTCTAGGAAAGCAAAGTAAAACCTTTGATAAGAATCTGGGATATCCTCCTAGTATCTATTGGATTTGTAAGAATGTCATAACACAATAGGATGCAAGTGTATACAATCATATGTTTTCTTCTCCTGATGCCTCTCATATTAGTGATGAAGGTCTCTTGGTGGAAGGATATACAATCTTTGAGAGTCTTGATTATCCCTCTCCTCCTCTCCCTTGGGAAGATATTATGAAACAGAAAGATGAGATCATTAACAAAACTTTACTTAGTCTCTATTTATCTCCCAATACCTCCCCTATATGTCAGAATGCTTTAGTGAAAGAGGAAACAATCTTGGACAATCATGAAAAATAGATTTGTAAAGAGGAAATGTTAGTATTAAGATATCCAATGATTGATAATTGTAACATTATTTCTCTCCTTCCTATTGTCCCTACATTTTTAAAAGATCTCTTCAAATGAGACGATCTAATCATTGGTAAGCATGAAAATAATTGTTTTCCTTCTCTTGATGCCTCCCCTATTTGTGATGAAGCTAATTTACAAAATCTAACCATGGAATGTGATGAACATCTTGAAATATCTCCCACTAGGGTAGATATCATGGCACAAGAGAATGAGACCTTAGAAAACAAGGATGAAATCAAGGGAAATATGTGTCCTATTTATGATGAAGACTCTTTTTGTGTTAGAAGATCCAATTTATGAGATTTGTGAGGGTCCTATTTTCCTCTCTTCCCCTAGGAAGAATTTTATTGAACAAGAGAATTATATTATTTATAAGCAAGAAAATCCAACCATTGATCACTCCCTTACTTGTGATGAAGAAATTTTAGAAAAACCAAATAATGAATGACAGGAACATCTAGTTTGTAGCTCTCCTAAAAAAACTCCTACTAGGGATGATATCATGATGCAAACACATGAGAACATTGATACATGTTTTTCAAGCAATAGTGATACGACTTCCTTAAACAAAGATGATGAAGTGACATTAGACTCCCCTTCTCTAATATATCCTGAAAATAAGGACAAGTATCTTCAGGTTATGAACATTAGTGCTCCTTCAAGTCCTCTAATTAACCAACCACCTAAGACTCAACTTATCCTTCATCCACCCTCGCAATAACCACGAGTTCAAAATAAACCCATGCTCATCTTAGAACCACCTCAAAAGCAACTCGATGATGATAATGTTTCATAGAAACTGAGTTACAATGGAATTGCTCACATATATAATAAGGTGTATACAATCAAGATTGATCTTGAACCCCAAATTTTTTTGCATGTCGAGAAAGAAAAAGAAATTATTATTGAAGAGGCCATAAAACTATTGGAAGATGCTTCGAGTTCCTTTGATTTTATACCTACATACATGGGTTAGTACAAGATCATAACAAAAGTCTACAAAGGGAAATAAAAAAGCGTTAATGTCAATACTAAATTCAAAAGCATCCACTTCAACCACTCTAGAAGAAAAGACAACATTCACAATTTTTTTTGATAAAGGTGATTATGAGAAACCTCCAAATCTGAAAGAAATTAAAAGGCTTTACAAAAGAGGTTACAAAATTATGAAGCAACTTGGCTATATTGGAAAAGGATGTGGTGCTAGAGAACAAGGTATTTGTGTCCCTTAGAGCCTAACAAACAAGAAATAACTAGAACTCTTGGTTATTGTCCCTTCAAAGAAACAAAAGCATCAAACAATCCTTCACTTAATATGAACAACCTTACAAAAGATTCTTCCAAGACAAGTTTCACTTTGGTGCATCCTGAACTAATAGATACTACATGTGGGAACATTTCATTAGATAGGAATAATCAATAACATTATCTGCTAATCCTTTCCTTGCAATGTTGTAGGATCATAGGATACTCACTATTGCATGTTTACATTAATTGCAAATCATTTCCTTTTTGCAAGGAGTAGTATACCATCATCTATCACCTCAAATAATTCTTGTCTTGCACAGAGTGGGGGTAAGAATTTGATAGCCTTGTCCTATAAATCCATTACCATTCTCCCTTTGGCTAGTTACTCACCTTTTGTTTATACTAATCGATATTTGGAGGTGGATTACTTGCTCTAAGTTAACTCATTTGTGCCTTACTAGTATTTTTCCTTTTCATTTTCTTTGTGATTGCATTTGTGTAATGTGATCCCCCATGAAATTTTGTTTGATTTATCCTATCTCTTTTGTGCATTTTTTTATATGTATCTTCAATTTTCTCTATGTCATAATTATCTTTTTAATTTTTCTTGTGTTTTCCTTCTCAAGATGATGCAAGGTGTCCAGACATTCGTGTCTCTTCTATGTTTACCCAAAAGATTTTTCTTTATATTTTTCATTTTTCTTGTGCTTTCCTTTTGGGAATGACACAAGGAACCAATACATTCATGTCTCTTCCATGTTGATGGGTGAACTCACAATATTGGTTTACAATTTTCAGCCAAATTGGAAACTTAACTCATTTTTTCTAACTAAATCTTCACTTCCAGACACCTATAGCAACTAAACCATGACGAACTTGAAGATGATGCAAACTACTAATTTGTGACATTTTGTCTGTAGATTCTATAATATATTTTATTTCAAAACTTTTTGAATCAGATTGCACGTCTTTTTCAATCTCCTTTGAAAACTATCTTTTTTCAGTAAACACCATTTCTAAGGAGTGACACTCACTGTATAACACATAATTTTTTTTCCATGAAGGATAATTTTTTTTTTTTTTTAAATTTAGATTTGTAACTATGATATATAGTGCTTACAATTGGTTTCATAGTATTTTATTCAATATATTTTCCTTAATCAAGTTTCAAAGTCAAACTAATTGCAATTCAGACATAGGCGAACCATATAACACATAACTTTTTTGTATGTATCGAAATTCATTTCTCTTGTTGGATCAAGGACTTCAATATCTGGTGCACACATATTTTTGAAAACTAAAAATTGACAATCTTCTATTTTTTCACATGTGTAAAATAGAGAGCTTGATTTTTCGGTGAAAACCTATGTTTAATAAAACTAAAAAAATAAATGTGTAACAAAACCAAAACATATTAAAATTATATTCATTGGATAGCTCATTCTAAGGACTACTATCATCCAATTCGTTCTATGAATTATCCTCTAATTTCATCCTCAACCCAAGCTTCAAAGGGAAAAATTTTGGAGTTTCTTGGTGTTAGAGGATGAGAAGGTGGGAAAAGGGGGGCTTGAACAAACTAGGGGGGTTCGAGTGAACCCCTAGGTGTTTTCTCAAACCCTAGTTTAAGAGAACACCCTTTCCATAAATTTTTTGTTTGTTTTTTTGGGGGAGAATGGTAGGAACCTACATTTAATGGGTTCACTCAAACAGGGGTTCTAGCAAACCCACTTTGGGTTCACTCGTACAAAAAGTTCATTCAAACCCCCAAACACTTTTTTTTTTCCATGGGGTCATTTTTGTAACTTTTCCTTCCTCAGTCGAATTGTAAACTAGTTTTGTTGGTCTACCCTAACCCAAAATATTTTTCTTTATCTTTTTTATTTTTCTTGTTTTTTCCTTTTGGGGATGATGCAAGGCATTGAGACATTCATGTTTCTTCCATGTTGACCCAAAAGGTTTTTCCTTTTTTTCGTTGTCTTTGTGTCATTCTCCCAGGTCTATGAATATTTGGGGAATGATGACAGTTCCATGCTCTATGAAAACATTGTAGCACATACATACTAACCACAGATCCATAGATCCCTCATGTGTTTGTGGAGTCAATCCTCCCTTCCTATTTCATGATGCAGCTTGCTTTAGAAACATATGACTTGGCATAGGGTTTTTCAGAGAAAGCTCTGATGTGTTAGGATCAAAATCATTGGCTAAGTCAAATCAATTTCTCATAGTGATTGTGTAATGCCCCACCACGAGACCCTAAAGGAAGTTGCAACTCAACGTAGAAGCGTACAATTTTTTTTCTTAAAAGTGCATTATTAACAAAGAAGATGCACAACACTTCGCAACAACCTCTAAGGTAACGTGACAAGATTACATTAATTACCAAAACATACACACCACTTGCACATAAAACATTTATTACAATATTAACCATACATTTAATTGCACATAATCACAACGCATTAAAGATTTTAACACTAGGATAACATATAATAAGTTCTAGATTACATTAACTTAAAAGTAGATTACAATACTCATTCCCGATCAAACCTAACTATTACAATTACAAGATTCCTCCTCAAAAAAAAGTGAGGGGAATAATAATTACAAGAGCTAATCTAAAGTAGATAGAAAGCTTAAAATAAATAATGAAACCACTGTGAACTCTCCATTGGAAAAATTTCCAACGCAATCAAAAAATCCAAGGGGACCCAATGGTGTAGGGTGCATGTTTCTCCCAACCAAGTGGTACCCGAAGGCCCACCCCCTGTGCTAGGAGACAGGAACATGGATACATGGAAAATCCCTACAACCTCTAGTCACAAGCAGACTCAACACTAAACAAAACTACGATGAGGAGAACTCTAACTCAAGAATACATTGCAATCTGAGTTTAATAGTTTGACACACTAGTAGTCTAAAGATACTACTAACCTAGGAGAAAGCCACTCAAGATACATGAGTTACCCATCAGATCATTCCAAATCTTGACCCCCATTGAGCTTCACCCTCCTACGATTATTATGTAATTACTCACCACTCCAAACTAAGGAAGTACAAAATATCCAACAATCCATTCAAAGAATAACAAGCCATTCCCTGTTCATGGAAACCAGGTGAATCACTGAAAATGACAAACCTTACTACCATAGAGAACTACAAAAGATAAGACCATGAAATAACAACTCTCAAAGTTAACATTCCTCAAATAGGAAGACTTACAACAACTCATCTAATACCTCTTCTCAATTACCCCTAAATACCACAGACGATATCTCAAACACATCATAAAGGCATAATAGTTTAATATTTATAATATTCCAAATTAACACAACCTTGCATACAGTCAACTAAATAACTTATAACAATTCACACCACTCAATTATCCCAATTTAACTAATTAATTAAAAAGGCTCTTCCAATTAGAGATAAACATCACACTAACAATTTCCCTTATTTCCTCAATTTAAAATAATAAAACCTTTGTTCCTACTATCTTATTGTATTCATTTTTAAATACCTATTCCCGCAACCACACTTAATCAAATATTAATTTCCTCTAAATGCAACTAGAAGAACCACATAAACAATCAATACAATAATAAAATCTAAGATTTGGATTTACTAAATCCTTTCAGATTCAGTGATAAGAAGGATGAATAAGACAAGTTACTTAATTTCCTTTAATTTAATAAGAACCCTTATAAAGACGAAGGAGAAAATTCAACCAATTAACTAATCGACTCTTCAAATATCTCAATTTAACTTATACAACTATAAGAACTTCATTTCATTTATTATTCCAATTCCCTCAATTTCACCAATTTTAGATAATAAAAAATTTGTTCCTACAAAAGGATTATATTATTTAATTAAATATCTCATTCCACAATTACATTTATTAAAATATCAATTTCCTCTATTTACTTAAATACCCATTTCCCTAATAGACCAAGGCATGCAAATAAATTATTCTTCTTTTTATATCTCCTAATTGCACACAACAATTTAAAACTAAAATAACATAAAATCTAATTAAAATATATCCATAAAGTATATCTATTTTAAATATACTAAAATAAATTTCCATTAACAATAAGTATCTCTTCATTTAAAACTAAAACAATAATATATATATATATATATAATAAATATATATATGTATACTATATATACACAAAATATATGTATTCACAATATATGTTATATTTAATAACCTGTCAAATCCAAATCTATAAAAGTGAATTTAAATAAACCGAATTGAACTCCATACGAAAAGGGACGCGGGTTTTAAAAAAAATATAAAATAAGGGAGGGGGGTCAACTAGCTTACCACAGCTGCACCCCATAGTAATGGGGGTGGACTATGGTAAGTCCACCACGCCCATGTAAGGGAAGGGGCAGTGCTTCCTCCACACTTGTGTGGAGGGCACTGCCAAAAGTAGTGGTGCCTCTCACACCATATAAAACATACCGAACAAAACTACATTCAAATAAAAAAAATTCCCTCATCTGTACATTTGCTCATCGTATGACGATTCCTTGAATTCCTTTAAAATAAAATTTACACTAATAAATAAATATGTGGTGATATATATATAAATAATATTTATATATATTAACATATATATATTATATATATATTTATTGAGTTTCAACCATAAACTAAATTGGGGAAGAAAATTCTGAACAAAGCCTTCTACAGGTAAATTTTAACTGGGCAACCAATTTCTTTTCTTCAAGAAATCTTCACAATCACAATAACCGTTTTCCAAATTATGAGAGATGGTTTCAATTTCAATCAAGTTACATAGACTTCCTCATAATAAAATTTAACAAAACTTCTATAGGCAGATTTAAACAAATCACAGAAGATTACAAAAATTCATTTCTTCTAAATTTACACAGAGGCTTTCAAAACTAAAACTAAATTCAAATCACAAATTGTTTTCCTTTGAGTTATTTCACAACAATTCAACAATAAATAAGCCTTAAAAATTTTGAAATCAATTTAAAGCTTCTACAAAAAAAACACAAAAAACTTCTTGCACATGCAATCTTTCAATCTCAATTACCATTTTAAGCAAAGCTTCTACAAAATTAGCTTTTGTACAGACAATCTTTCTCAACAAGTAAATAAATAAATTAAAACTTGCGGGAACCTGTTTTCCTGAAGCTTGAAGAAACTTGAAGGTTGGAGCAAAGCCTCCCCTTCAGGGATCAATTTCCAAAGCTTTTCCCTAGAATCACCACTTGCAGGAAGATGAAAATATACACAAAAGCCACCAAAATTCTTGAGAACCCCTCTTTTTTCTAATTTTTAGCCAAAACCTCTCTCCAAAAATAATATCTTTTTTTCTCCCCCAAAATTCTCCCATGAGAAAACTTCTTTCTTTTCTCAATTAAATTCCCTTCCAATAATTTCTCAACCAAAAGTAAATAATTAATTCTACTCACACACATGTCAAATTAAAAATATCTTTTCAACAGCTAGAGATATTTTCTCAAAGCCTTTTGCATGTTAAAATAATTTCTAATTACAATTTAATTCCAATTACTAATTTAATTTCAACATAAATTTAGTAACTTCTAATTCAAATTTAGATTCCATTTTTCAACTTTCTAAATAAAGATATTTAATTAATTAATTAATTAATTAATTTAATCCAATGGATTAAATTTAATTGACTAAATAAATTAAATTCAATTAATTAATTTAAATACAAAGCTTCTATCAAATTATCTAAAAGTAATTAAATAAAAATTAACATTATATAATGCAATAATTCTAAGCATTTATTTCCATACTCAAGAGCCCTTCATAATTAAAATAATATTAAAACAAGCACCCAAAGACACAACAGACTCAACTGACGACACACTATGGCTAGGGTGTAGACTTGACACAGGTAACCTAGTTACTATCTCCCAATCATCATACCGTTGGGTCAACATGCTCAACTTGTGAAACCTGGTGGAGTCGATGTCATGTACCTACAAACCTGTATCCAAGGCATCAATAGCACATGCATATAAAATCATTATAAAATACACCATGAAGAGGAAATCACAGAATCGCAGGGCACTCGCAAGCGATTGATGTAATCCCATCCCCTTCACCAATACAGTATTTTCAAACTGACACTTCCATCATTAATAAAACTCATAAGCAATAATCATGTCATAATAAACCAACATTATTCTTAATCAAAGCAGGTCAAGTATAACATCAAGGAAATTACATCTCATAACACACATATTTCGTATCGCTCAATAAGAAATGATCAAATAATAAAGCATCTTAATCTAACATAAGAGAAAAACAAAGGGGTGTTACAGATTGTGCAGCAACCACTTTAAAGTGGGGGCATATAATCATGAAATATTTTTGAAAATTTCATGGCATGATTTGTCCTTTTCTTGGTGCTGTCATTAAGTTTGATGTTGCACAAGTGTATGATCCACTATCATGGCATGATGCCAATGAGGCATCCCATAGGAGATCTGACACCTTGATTTTTCCTCTCTTGGAGACATTAGGAACAATGCTCCCTAAGAGGAAGACTATTACACAAACAAAGAAAAATCCCCTTTTTACAAAATTTTTACATGACATTCAAAAGCATTTACAAAAGCATTTTCTTTTTGGTTCCTTATTAAAGTTATCAAGAGTATAACTTTCAGTACAATTAGTATGATGGGAAGTCGATACATTGGCGTGAATTTCTCATTATATGATGAGAATCTGACACACTGGCATGCATTTCTCACTAAACCACTTCTTTGGGACAACTCACCTAGTGGAAAAACTGAGGTTCCACTACCTAGAGTGAGCAACATTTTTTATGGACAAACAACCATCACCTCACATTTCATTGAGTCGGTTGTGCTTGATCCTTTTTGTTTTTGTTTTTTTTTTTAGCCTTTGATAGGGTATGATCATGTATCTATGTAATTTTTGCATACTCAAGTGTCTTGGATGTCTACATTACTTTGAGTTCTACATGGGGTCATCCTTGCACTAAAGTGGGGGCAAAATTTAGTAGTGGAAAAAGTAGTCATTTTCTTCATTGGTTGAATAATTGATATTAAAACTAAATTAATAGTGTCTTCGAGTGGTGTTGTAATGTCTTGTGCACATTCACACTATTCTAGGACCTTTATTTATCTAATTCATGCTTCAATTGTTCCATTGTAAAGGTGTTGTAAAGTATTTTAACACACTCACACTTTTCTAGAACTTATTTTCTTAATTAAGCTTAATGGGATCATTTTCAATCAAAATGTACATAATGTATACATTTTTTAGGTGTTGTAAATTGTTTTAAATAAATTTCACACTTATCTAGGTGATCTTAATTAATTGTGGGTAATTGGAGTTATTAATCCCCTATTTTGGCCTTAATTTTGACACCTCCCGAGGATCCTTCCAGACAATCATAAATTAATAATCAAATTATTTTATTGGGAAAAAATTGGTCCAAGTATGTTGAGCCAAGACCCTTTCACCCTTAATGGAAAATGGATCCTTTTTTAATAGGACCCCCTTTTTCTAGTGATCTAGAGTGGGGTTTTGGCCTTTTTTCAGATCCCCAAAGCTCGGTCGTGGAAACTTAGCCAGGACCCATTCTCCTTTGGTGGTGAATGGGTCCTCCTTTAATGAGACCCTAATTTTTGAATTTCATTCTAGTAAGAATTTAATTATTTTTCTTCCTAGATCTAGTGTCAGCCTTAGCTCTTTGAAATTCGAGGTCAATCTCCTAATTTAGTATAAATAATGGGTTAATTCACATTGTTTCTCCTAACAAGATCTAGCAATTCAATATATAAAAAAATATAGCAAGTTTATGAGTCATTCAAGAATTAAAGTGATCAAGAATTGGAGAATTTCAAAAACATTTACAAGGAATTACAACACATATTTCAAGTCATTGTTACAACAATTCAAGGTATTATCATCATGTCAAGGGTTTAATGAATTCATGTGTGTTGAGATAAGAAGTGAATGTTGCATTGAGGATCCTTTTACAAGATTCATCATACATACAAGATCTACATTCTTCATGGCCACTCCATGATTGCTTGAAAATTTACATCATAAGAGAAAATCCAAGGTGGCATCATTTACATTATTTCACTTTCATGCTTCATTTCATCATATGGTTTAATTACCTACAAGGGTTTTACTGAGGTAAACCCCCTTTCACTAACAAATCAACAAGTTTGCTGCCCTTGAATGTGTTATTGCAGATTTTATATGTTGGAGCAAGATTTGGAGCAAAGTTTCAATTTTTCAATGTTGCTAAAGTTTTCATACACATTGCAAGATCATGGAAAAATATCTACAAAATTAACCGCAAGCTTCTATAACTTGATTACTAGGATTTCAAGAGTGTATACATCAAGGTACGGGATCCTAAAATCAATTTTTTGGAACCCTAAAATTTCCCATTCACCATTGAAGTCAAATGAATCCTCCATAGCTCAAAAACAAGTTTTTGGCTAGGTACATATCTTTTTATGATCTAAAGACAGTCCTCATAGTTGCTATAATAATTAGGTTGTAATTTTGGTTGTTATTAGCATCATATTTTGCATTTAATTTGAAGTGATTTGAGCTTGGAAAATAAGTGATCCATCTCTTTTGTCCCCAACATTAGGGCGGATAGTATTTCCACCCTAATCACATGTAAAAGAGAAAGAAGATAATACTCACAACTATGTAAGAAAATAGAAGTGATAATTAATACTTGAAAAGTGTTATAGGAGAACATTCTTGATAAGGAAGCACCATTATGTCACATACTATATATTTATGAAATTTATGTGTTTACATTGTTCCAAAGGAATACTCATGCAATAGTAAAGTAATTGTGAATGGTTTGAAATTTCTATTTCATAATATTTTATCATGTAAAAGTGATACCAAGGATAACCCTCACCCACTATGCTCAAATATATTAACCTTTTATAATGACAAGGTGGATATCACCATTTTTCCTAACATCACTATCAACTACTAAAGTAGAATATATATTTATAATAAATGTTTGCGAGGAAGTAATTTCGTCGAAGAGGTTACAAAACAATATTAGTTTTATAGTGTAATTTTAAAGTTGGGAGTCAAATCGATCATGTTAGAACCAAGTGTATTGATATTTTGTATCATATTATGAGGGAGATGATTTAATTTTAATTTATCGATGGAAAAATTGGTACTCACATAAACATTAGAGATTATTTGATGAAAAATATTAGTAATAACAAGTTCATGTGGTGTAGGGATTAGATGTTATTATCCCATTCTTAGGAATAAGGTTAATCTCTTGGGCTGAAATAACACTATCTATGGTATGGTAAATATCAAGTGGGAGAATTTTGGGAATTGGATGATATTCACCTTTAGATATTTCGTGTAGGGAATTTCATTTATGGAGTAAATTTTGTATAAATATGACGAGTTTCAAGTATTATGGTATATTCTTTTTATTAGATAATAAATTATGATGTCAAGGTAATAGTTTTAAGGAAAATATATTATTTTTTACATGTGGTGGTGTTTTCATAACAATTCAGAGTCATTTGGAAGAAAAAATGATAAAAAGGTACTATAAATAGTCATAAGTATTTTTTTTTGTATCTCCTAAGACAAGAAATGAGATAGTAGTGGTCGATATAAAAAATGTATTCATAATGAAAGTGTAGAGTTTCTAACTATTAACTCATAGTATATAATAGTGATAGAGTATAGAGGTTGACTATCCAAATGGAAACATCATAATTGGTGATTATGTGGTATGTATTTTTCATGTATATGGTTATATTATAGTTATGTGACTATTAAAATTCTAGAATTTGGTTGTATAGTTAGATGGTTGAGTTTTCCATTGGAAGATCTATATATAACCTCATATGAATTTTCTAAGGTTAGCTAGCTAGATATTGTTGATATTAGAGTGAATATTTTTCTACATGATTATAGTGATCATAAAACAATTAGTTTGTAGATTGAGACTATAATACTATAAATACTTTGTTGTATTTATTCATTGCTTGTTTTGAATAAATTAACTATAAATGTCTTTTGGTGGTGTGTTTTCTCCAAAAATAATTTTGTATTTAAATATTTTAGTCTTGTGTGGGGCATGTGCATGGAAATAGGGACAAAGAGGAGGTCTTCAATAGGTACATTTTTTTAGAAATTAGGAAAAACTAATTTTCAATTAAAATTGAAGATAGTTATGCTCACAATTTGAAGAAGTAATAAGAACAAAAGCCATATTTTTCTAGACCTACTTTCTAAACTACTATTTCTTTTAAATAGTGGAGATTGAGGGGTTCTAATAGGTAGGTCACATGATGTGCTCATTTTTTTATCAAAGAGATATAACATATCATTTGGTGTGACCCCCTGAGAAAGTTAACTCTTTTTTAGACTATTAAAACTTGCATTAGTCAAAAACCAATTAACAACATGTAGTTTATGTTTTATTTAATGAATATATTATTTCTTACTAAATTTCAAAGTGGAAACATCATAAAAAAAAATTGATCATGTGCCACCCAATTTATTTTAGAAAAATTGATAAAAGTTAATAAGTAAAATTGAATATGTAAATAATAAATTATAGTTTGTAATTTTTTTTCAAATTTTGATGAATGCGTACAAAATGAAACTAAAATTACAATATGTAGGTTTTTGTAAAATAATGGAAACAATAGAAAATTAAATTAAAGATCAAAACCTTAAACATAATTGAAATATATAAAAAATGCATTGTTAGAAAGATAAGAGAGCAATCAACATTATTATATGTGTTAAAATTTGACATGAAAAGGTTTGCAAACCTGGTGGGGAGCATGCTCAAGATTGCGTCATTTTTTGGAATCTAGAAAAATATACATATGGGAATTCACATGTAGGTCCAACCCTTTGGGTTGGATACCCATGGAAAATCTAGCCCTAAGGGTTGGATAAACCCAAAGAAAATAATAATTTAAGCACATTATAGTGCACTCACAATATAATCCACTAATGTTATAATGCAAGTGTGTTATAAAATGTGAGTAACCTTTTGAAGAAGAAAAAAATATCTCTTTATCTTCCCATCCCTTTCTACCTTATTTAGCTCACATTATCCCTCTTCTTTAGACTATAAATGAAATTTAAATATGGTCATTTACCTCTATATACTTTAAGTTATATTTTATGTATATAGTTTCAAGATGTTTGAGAATGGTTTCAGATTTCTTGGGGTTATAATACAGATTTTAGTTTTTGAAGTATCTTATGATTTCTAAGATAGTCAAATTTAAGTAATAAAAATAAAAATGCATCTCTCTTTCTCTTTTTTTATCTTAGATACCTCCTTATATAGACCACACTCTCCCTCTTCCTTAGAATATAAGTGATATTTACATATTGACATTTATTTTTTTATATTTTAGTTTAGATTTCATGTATGTAGTTTAAAGGCATTTGACAATGGTTTTCAATTTCTATGAGATATAATATTGATTTTATGTTTTAGAGGATCGTATCATTTTCCTAGCTTAGTCAAGTTTTAGTGATCAATTTGATGTTATCATCTTGAGATTATCTAAAAGTAATTGTAACTATTCAAAAGTATAATCAAGCCTCTGCTAATAAATATGACCTATCGTTATGAAAGGGAACAAAAGTTGGTAAGGGAAATACCCCCCACACTCCACCATCAAGAACTAAGATCCAAACAAAGATGAAGCAAAAACCATTAAATCAAGAGGATAATTAGGCTCCAATACCAACACTACCTCCCTATCTCTCTCTATCTTTATCTCTCCCTCTCCCTCTATATCTCTCTATTTATGTATTTCCCTCTACCTCTATTCTACTCTGTATGTCTAACTCTTGATATATTTATCTCTATACATCCCTATCTCCCATCCTCCCTCATCCTAGACCTATAGATATATACACATATATATATGTATGTATATGTATGTCTATATACATATATGTGTATATATTAATGTCTATATATGTATGAATGTATATATGTATATATATATTTTTTATTGTATCACTCTCTCAATTCCTCTCTACCTATTTCTCTCTCTTTTTGTTCCCCCATCTATGTTTTCCAAGTTATACCCATATCTATATATCTTCATATTTCTATACCTAGATCTCTCCATCCCCCTCTCCCTCCCTCTCTCCATTTATATTGATCTATATCTCCCTCTCGCATGCCTCTTCTCTCTCTCCCTCTCTATATATTTATCCCTTTCTCTACCTCTATTTTTCCCGCCACTCTCCATCCCCCTTCGTTCTCTATCTCCCTACTCCCCATATCTCTATCTCTACCTCTATATTTCTCTTCTAATATCTCTCTCTACATATCCATATATGTCACTATCACTATATCTCACCATATACATATCTCTCTATGACTCTCTCTCATGATTTATATTTATTTTTATCTATCAATATCCCTCTTCCTCTATATTTATCTATCTCATCCTCTATATATGTCCCTATTTATTTTCCTCTCTATTCCTACCTCCCTATAAATCTATATTTACATCCTCCTTTACCCCTCTATATATATATATCCATGATCTCCTTTTTCTTTATCATTATCTCTATTTTTATATTCCCCATTCCATCTATAGATATGTCCCCCTCTTTCTATCCATATCTCTATTTCACTATATTTTTTTCTCTCTCCCTCCAACCTCTCTATTTTCATACATATATATCTATATCTATATCTTCCTCCATTTCTCTCACTACTATCTCTATCTCTCCATATTTATCCTTCTATCTCTCATTTTTATCCCTATCAACCTATCTCTCCATCTCTCTTAATCCCTATATCCCTCCCTATATATATCTTCATTTTTATATATCTCCATCTCTGAGACCTCTCTATATATTTATCTCTTTCATCTCCTCTAAATCCCCTTCTTTATCTCTCCCTCTCACTCACTCTCTATATCGATCTCCATATTTATTTACATTTTCTTCTCTATCTCTCTTTGTTGGTAATGGAGCTTGATTATCTCCCTCATTTAGAGATTGGATAGAGAAATAAAGAGAGAGGGATAGATGGAGGGAGGGAGAGGTCAGTAGAGAGAGATTGAAAGTAAGGAAAGAGACATATAGAGAGATAGGGGATAAAGAGAGGGAGATATACATAGAGATACCCATAGGAATAGGTAGAGATACAAGTAGAGATAAATATAACTAGAGAGGGAAGGAGGGAGAGGTATAGAGAGATATGGGAAGATGGAGGGAGTGGTAGGTAGAGAGTGGGAGAAGGGAGAGGAAGCGTGTTACACATAAGTTACTTATGATTGTCATTGATGTCAAAACTAAATTTGGATGCCGTTAGTTTGTACTTTAATTGATACTTATGTTTATGAGATTGGATTATCATTGATGTTGCTGATTTTCATGGTTAAATGACATGCCTTTTTTTATTTCAAGTAGTATGGAGGATGTTTTTTGTCAGCAGAGATGATATAGTGATGGTATATTAAGATGAGGATTAAAAGTAACATTGATGTTGGGGAGTTGTTTTTGATGGTCTTTAACATATTGTACGTTATTTCCTATTTTTCCTAATCAAGTGTGTGTTCTTACAAGGAATATCTAGCTATTGGATATTGGTGAAAGTTTCTATTACAAGAAGTTTCTTTGAATACTATTTGTGAGAATTCTCTACATTCCTCCACTTTTGAATATGTGGTCTTACATTTTTGGGATATAGTTTCCATTCTCTATGGATGTTGTACTCCTATATTTTCACCCTAAGATCTTGATCTTGGGGGTTTGGCCACCCTCTTTATTATTTCCATCCTATCTTACTAACATTTGTACATTCAAACCCCTCTTGATTGTATTGTTGACTACTTTAGTGTGAGTTTGAATCAAGTTCATCCTCTCACTAAAGTGGGGGATAAATCTAGTATAGAAAAATGAATACCCTTACCTTTTCACACTTTTTTGGGCCACCATGCTTTATTTATCCTTATTTATGGCTTAACTGGCCCAATTTTATGTCCACAATACCTATGAATGACATATTTTTCTAGTTAATTCCAATATTCTCCAATGCCTAAATCATCTCCTAATGATTTTGATTGGTGTGTCCCTCATTTTTGGTTACGACTAAAATTCCACTAAGGTCATATTTGTCCCCTCGAGGTTTCAAGACCCTAATTTTGAGGTATCCTAATTGTGCCCCTTTTTGGTGTTTGTGCCCCAAGTTTCATCACTTGGGACTAAGATGCCACCTAGGGAATCTTAGTCCTCCTTGAGTCATTTTCAAGATTTAAATTCAAATTCTGGTGGGATTTATCCTCCTTCATTTAATGAATTCATATGTCGGCTTGGTGTGATATAATTTTGAGATATTAGGCATAAATAAGTATAAATACAAGGTTCATTCATTCATTTTCATCCTAAGCATTCAAGCATTAATTCCTAAGGAAAATTTATGAGATCAAGAGCATTCAAGAGCAATTCATCAAGGATTTGGAGTCATAATCAAGATTCAAGAATCATGTCAAAGGATATTCTTGCATCATGTGTGTTGGTGTGCTAACATTTGTGATGTAGGGTTTTGATTCAAGCAAGCAAGAAATTCAAGATCTATCAAGAATTTCAATATCCATATCCATTACAACTATTTCACACAAGTTTACAACCATTACAAGGGTTTGGTGAGTTGTAGCATTATATTTTGTTCATTAACCATTTCATTAATTATTATATTACATTTCAAGGTTTGATTACCAACAAGAGGTTTGACCAAGTTAAACCTCCATTCACTAACAATCAACAAGTTTTTCAATCTTGCATATGTGTGTTTATAGATCTAGGTTGTAGACTTGAAGATCACTTGAAGTGAAAAGTTGCATTGCAAAGTTGTCATTTTCATGGAAACTCACTCATAGGTCAAATCTGATTGTTTCAAAACATAAGATCTAGAAGGAAGCAAGCGCAAATCTGGGAGATCGGAACCACAGTCAAAATTTTTTGGAATTCAGAGTGGGACTAATATTCCACCTTAGGCATCCTAGTCCTCCAAAGCATATCTTTAAGGGATTCCTTTAGATTCAGTTCTAACATTCAAATATTTTGTGTTTTCCTTGAAAAAACAATAGTAGGACTAATACACCATCTTTGGTGTCTTAGTCCTCCAAGGCATATTTTGACAACTCATCTGCATTTCTAGATTTGTTATTACATCTCCAGGCTTCCCAGGTACACATACCCTAACTTGGTATTGCTTATTTTATGTATTTGTATCTTCCATTTAGCTCATTTTAGATTATTTTCATATCACATTGTGTTTTCTAACATTGTTATTTCCAAGCATTTGCTTGGTGGTGAACCCCTTAAAGCTGAAAATAACCCTTTCCTAGGTCCTCCTAGTTGTGAATTGACTCACCTTGAGAGGTTGATATTCAATCCAATTAGGGTTCATAGGACATAATTGAATGATATAGATAGAATAGAAAAGAAGGATATTCCCCTCTTTCCCATTTATTTATGGTTCAAGGAATCATAAATCCTCTAAAGTGATTTTCCTTTAGTGTAAGGATGTATGTCATTGTGAAAAAAACATATATCATTGAATTGATCTAGCATACCACCAATCATAGTGGTCATGAAATATAAAATAAATACAGAAATTTATTTTCACTCTACCAACTCTCCAAATGAAACCACATGACATTTTGAAAATTTATAATAATATATAATAATTAATTTTATCTTCTAGTCAAAGTGATGAATTAATAATTATGTTTATAAAATACAAAAAAATATGGCTACAAAAATACTAATTGAAAAACTTAAAAAGAGATTTTTTGTATTAATATAAAATTTCTCAAAGGCCTATCCATCAATAAATGGTGGGTGTATAGGAATATGTGAAAATAAAGATATTTGAAAGGTTAAATATGTAGGGTGATTGGCACTAGTATAAAAATTTAACCATAAGAATTGGATATTATTTTATGAATTACTATTATTTATTCAATCTTCTTTGTAGTTGTGATAAGGAAAATTATGTCATCAAAATCATCTTAAAATTTATCATCCTACAAAACTTTCTACAAAAAAAAGTATATACAATAGTTTCATCGAGCTTCATCATTTAAGAAAAAATTCAAGGCTTTATTTTCTCCATTTGTAAGTCTTGAAGGGAAAAAATCTATTTTGCAAAATACTATTTTTGTTGCAATCTAGTTACTATCATTTTATTTTCTATTTTTGAATAATTTGTCCTATGTTGAAAATATTATAAGCTAATCTAAGAACATATAAAAAAATTTCAAAAAGACTTATCTCACAAGGTTTTATCTTAATTGCAATTTTTCCTTCACCCATGACCTCAACTTCCTTATCATCTCCATGATAGTTTATTTTTGATAGATTTATCTATATTTGGAAAGATATTTTTAATAATTTTCAAATCACTACTATAATTTTTTCTAAAATCCATATATCTTTGGAGATTTAATTTTTAATATTATATACAAAATTAAACTATTAAATATTGTTTCTAAAAAAAATAGCACATTTCTTATACTTTTTCTAGGAGTCATGCTTGAATAATAATAAAATGTTTTGTAATGATAATATTAAACTTGTGAAACAGTATATAGTTGCAACTCGAGTAGGATGCTAGGAGGGAATCAGAGTTTCACTGGTGTTTTGAAATCATCTGAAGCAGATGGTGATGGTGATGCAGATCTGGATGGGGATGGTCTGGTTTTTTTGGTTTGCTAAGGATCTAGGGTTGAGTTTATTTCTTCCCTCACTTTTCTGGTTTTTTGATGTGATAATTGTGCCTACTAAGGTCATTTCAACTGTTCTTTGTCTCTAAGTTCTTTAGTGTTGGTCTTAGCTGCCCCTAACTAGTTTCTTTGCTTTAATTAGTTTGTGCACGTCTTGGTTTTCTTAGAAGATTAATTTCTTCTTGCATTTTCTTAGCTTTTCTCTTTCATTCTATGTTTGTCTTATATGCACGTGGAGGGAGTTTCAAGTGTGGAAATGGAGTAGGCTTCTCACTCTATGTGTTTGATTCTGACTATGGTGGTCCCCTCTCCTTTCATTGCCATTGATATTGTCCAATCCCTTGACTTAGTCCCTGTTGGGGAGTTGGGAATTTAAGCTTTTCTCAAATTTTTACTTGTTTCTAGCAATTTTGGCCCTTTCAAGTGCCTTAGTCGCTTGGCATATCTAGAAATTTTTAGCTCCATTTGTGTTGTTGCTTTGCTTCACCCAAAAAAGGTTCATACTGTTGGAAAACATGAAGCATAGAAGAATAAACACAACTTAAATCAAAATTTAAAACATTGAAATTAAGAAAATATAACATAACTCAAAAATTTAATATTATACTAATTTTCAAAAGTTTTTCTATCACACAAAGCTTTGGCTCTTCATTCTTATAATTTTGCTTATGCAAAGAAATTTCTCACTTTATCATCTGAGTACCCACATTTTGTTCTTGAGATCTATCTTATGCTTCTTCTCTATCTTAAACATTTGCAACAACTAGTCTTAATTAAATTATTACTTCATCTATACAAATATTACACACCCACAAAAGACATGGCTAGAATAGATAAATACAATATTAATTGGCCATAAAGTATGCTAGCAAAATAATGTTCATTCAAATAAATTCTAGTCATATCGAATTAAACACAAGCCAACATGAATCCCATAGAATGTCGTCAAAAGTGAGCAAACTACATCACCATGGAGGAGAGAGAATGTCCTCGCAGTATCACAGTGAACACTACTATCCAAAGAACTAGAACCGCATCATCGTGGAGAGATAATGTATGACCAGTGGTATCATGGGGGATACCTCCCAACCATGAGAGATCTTAGAGAGACCGTAGTGGCCGCGGTAACCACACTAACACAGTCAATAGGCAGACAAAGATCAGAGCAAAAGAACACACCACACTACCACAGAGGACAAGAGGGTAACTGCAGGATGGTGGTAAAGGAAAATAGGCAGTTAACCGCATTGTTGTAGGAAACATGTGGTCAAGCAGCAATAATGAGGTGTGACTTGAGTGAGGGAACCGAGAAGCTGCAGAGGAGGAAACAAAAGGTTGTGGGGCCACTGTAACCACGCAACCACGGGCAGGTAGATGGAAGGCAACAATATGGTAGTAATGAGGGGGAGAAAGGAGGATCACAGAAGTTGGGGTTATTTCCAACACTCCCCCTTAAATTCAACTTCGGCCAGCACTAAGCCTAATCGAATTCTTCCAATGCTCTTTCCTGAACAAATTTCTAATAATTTTTTTTGCGAATGCTACGGTATTCTCCAACACTCCAATTTTGCTTTAATATTTCTCCTTCATCTTTCAATGATTTGATCGCTCTCTATTTCTGAGTTGCCCTGATGTTTGAAATTATTTTTCTTCTCAATTTGAATTGGAGAAACTGCAAAACATTTTCTCTCCTTTTCATAAGTTCCAATCTTTGCAGTTCTTTATAAATTTGTTTTGTGGCTACGACCTTCCTCTACAACTTCAAATCTTGATCTTCTTGTCCATTTTTCTTGGCAATATCAGTTCTTTCAGTAATTCCTCTTTGAATACTAGTTGCGGCTATCAACAATCCATTTCTTTTGGAAATTCTCTGATCTTTCTCTTACCTTGGTTTCTGCCAATTCTTCAAAAATTTTGATAAGAAAATATTGTTTCAATATGATTCTTCAATTACTTAGATTTATTACTTCCTTTGAGGACTGTAGCCTCTTTTCAACAGTCATCCATAAAATTTGGTCTCCCTTGATCTTCCATGATCAATTCTTCGTTTGCAACTTTCCTTTCTAGCATTTGATGCACCTCATTCATGAACATCATCATACATTGATTACTAACTATCACCATATGAGTTGTTTCTCATACCCTTTTCCATTTGCATTCTCTATTAAAGTGGTTTCAGATTACCACAAACTAACTGTAGTAATTTCATTATTTTAAGTGACTTATTTTGATTTATCATCACTTCCCATAGTGGAACTTTTCTCGTGCTAGGGAATCTTGTCTTCATTGTTTTTATTTTTTGTCTTCATTCTTTCTTTCAAAATGCATCTGCATTTCATTCTATTATTTCTTCCTCGAATAGTTGTTCTACTTTATTCCATTTGCTATAGTTGAATTCTGACAATCTCTTTCAAAAATTATGATTAACATTTTTAAAAAGAACTTTAGATACCTCTTCCTTTCCTTGTTTTGTTTCCATTGAATAAAACTTCTCTTCAAAAATAAATTATTTAAATTGAGGCTTCAAACTTTACAAGCAAAAAAAAAATCTCTAGATCTTCAGTATTCATTTTTTGTGACCTATGTTCTCCAAGTCTGGAAAGCCTCTTTTCTTAGGCATTTTTTTCAACCCTGTCTCTTTGAATTTAGACATATCTCGATCAGTTATCTCCACTGTCAGTCTTCTTTTAATAGAAGAAAAACATCTTTCAATATTTTCCTTCAATCCTTTATCATTTTCTTTCTTGACAATCTTCATATGCCTACCTTTTAAAACATCCAAAAACATTACTATAACTGATTCTTTTAACAACTTTTGTTGTCCCAAAATTTGAATTATATATATTAGTAGCTTTATCTACTTCTTTAATTTTTTATATCTCTTTCCATGTAACTCGTCTACACTCAAACTTGGAAGTTCTTGTGACTTCTTCTGCACTTCCTTATATTGTGATTGCAACAATGTTTTCTAGCTCTTAAAAACTATCAAACCCCTTTCACACAAAAATTATACCATTCATTTTACCCTTTCAACTGCAACAGCGGTTTCAACATATTTTGTATCAATTGTTCAAAACATTAGCATGGTACTTTCTGGGCGGGTGCATGGAAATGGGTAGCAATTTCATGGACACCCCCTAAAAACAATTTTGGAAAACCATAACGTGAGCGCGTTATAATGCGCTTGCATTATGGCTTGTTATGCCGAGCCTGAGGTTTGAAAACTACAAACCAATAACGCGAGCACGTTATAACATGCTTTCATTATATATTATTAAAAGAAAAAAAAGAAATACAAATATCTCATTAGGATTTTGACTAGTGTTTTTTGTAGCCACAGCCAGAATCACCACAATTTCATGCTCGCGTTCTAAAAGGAGAATTTCAACAAATTTCTTCACCAACAATCCCTATTTCTTTGCAAAAATGGTGCCACGATGATGAGGATCCTTGAGAGGTAAGGATTCTATGGTTTTTGTTTTGAATTAGTTAGTTTTAGGTTGAATTTGATATCTATTTGTTTGAATTTTTAGGAGATGCAAATCAACTTGCAAACCCTCAAAATCATCAATAGGAAGACCAACGAAATCCTCAAGATCAAAATCAACCACAACATCAACCTCATCCACCAATGACTCAACTCCCTCCTGGCACTCAACAAAATTTAATGAGTGAAATTGAGAACAACAAAAAGAGAATTGACGATTTGATCAGTAGGTTGAGTGATCAAAATGGTTCAACTGCAGAATGAATGACCCTAGCAAATTTATTAAAAGATATGTTAAAAAATGTAGATTCAATTAGCAAACAAATAACTAGATGGAAAGATATGAGGCGGGTGGCTAGGGATTATTATGTCAATAAACTATCATATAAGGATGTGAAAAATTTAAAAATTAAAAAAGGTGATTTGTGCTCATTGTTCACTGACCCATGCACAAATCAAAATCTTACCCTTGAGGCGAAGAGGTTTCCTATCCATTGGTGCCACCACCAATAGATTAGGGACCAGGTTTATGATAGGTGGTACATGGTCTTCGATTACCCACCGTGCAACAATTACGAGGTCTCGTAATATTTCCTTAGGAAACTATATAGTGAGTTCATATTGAACAAAATTCCAAATTACTCTGATATGAGGGATTTCTAGGGGAGAGGTGGGGGGTCAGCTTAGGATAGACCTGGTACATAATAGGATCCTACGTGCAAAGGTAGACGAGCTCTCGCTAGGCCACCTCGTGAGCACGTCATTATGCCTTCCATCACAAAGGAAAGTGTTGACCTATAGACATTGCAGGCAATCAGCACTTTGACCCAGAGTGTCATCCATCATACTAGCCCTATTCTACAGTGCCATCTAGGGGAGTCTTCGAGTGGTGGCCTTAGAACACATGTGTGTCAATCTTGTGGGGCTGCTTGTTCATATGACCCCACCAACACTTAGGAGACTAGTAGGCAATATTTTTCTATAGCTATGGAGACGGAGAGGGAAGATGACATTTTGCATGAGGCATAGGGCATTGATAGTCAGGTAAAATTTAGTGCATGTGTTCATTGAATTTAATTTATTAAATTTTGATTTTGAAATGTAAGATTAACTAAAAATGTTTTATGATTTTAATAAAATTGTAGGGTCACAGTGTTGAGACTAGATACACTAGCCCCCCACCAACCTATTTTTGTATTACATGTATCGCTAGGGTATGTAACTAGTAAACAATTATAAATTTATTGCATGTTAATAGCATTGTTTTACGAATGGTAATTTAATATGCGATTTTGGATGTTGAACAAACTAATATTGGAGGTTTTGATGGAACACTTCCCAGTGGTGGTGGATTTACTCAAACCTTCACATAGGTAATAGAATAAAGAGTTTAACTAATGAATCAAGTACTTAATAGATTTGTGTAGTTTATATGCACATCATTGATTACGTTTAATATTTTGTTTTTTTATTTTCAATTGTTGTGAGATGATACACCTCCGAATGTGATGAGGGAAATGGATTTGGTGTGACATCTACTATACAATCCTTGATGGCTTTTACAGAAGAGGTATGAGGAAAATTAGTAAATTTTAATTTACATTTGTTGTTATAGATGTTAGTTAGTGAAAAATCAAACCATTATTGATTCACATAGTTTAATTTCTATTTGTATGGTTTATACAGGGCTTTAGCATGCCTGAGCATGGGTGTGAGAATATTTCCCTCATGGAGAGAGATCGTGAGATGGCTGTAAGTTATTATTTTGTCAAATATATCAGTGTTTATAATGTAATTTCTATATATTCATGTCTTTACTTCTTATTTTAACAGTTAAAACTTCACCATGAACTAAACCCTAGGATGAGTAGCAAGAGTACTCCACGAGTGCAGAAAAAATGAGTGACAGACCTATTGCCATCTGAGCCAAAAGGAAAGGGAAATATTTTATTTCCAGGGCATGGAGAGCAATGACTTTTGATTCCATATTCATTTGTTTTATGCCTACATGGCAGTTTTGTACACATTTTTTATTGGACATATTTGACATTGTATGCCTATATGGCATTCTCATAAGCCTATATGGCTATTTTGTACATATATTTCATACTTATATTGACATATATTCATGTATTCCTACATGGCTATTTGGTTAATACAAATATCTTTTATCAATGCCTATCCATATTTGCATTCTAAATTGATGGTTCAATAGTTATGAGTTACGTGTATTCAAGGTAATTTCTATGCTAATACAAATATCTTTTATCGATGCTTATACTTATGTGATTGATGTATGTTTGTGTATGGGATCATAGTAATTTTTATTTGATGATGATATTGTGCCTTTAAGGTTTATTTACTAAAGGGTGCATGAAACAAGTTTTAAATCCTTTAAAATATTTGAATTTCTTAGGTTTTTCTATTTGTCGAGTCTCGGCTTCAAGCCTGAGTCCAAGTCAAAAATTGGCTTGTCAAGTCCGAAGCTAGTCCAAGTCTTGTAACACTTGTGTGAACACATCGAGGAATAATGTATACACCATTAAAGAGAGAACCCATCCTTGTTTCCAAACAAACCATGGTATAGATATGGGTGGTCGAGATAAAACATCACTCTTCTGGATAGTTCGAACCATAATATTTCATGGCTGCAAACACACCTTCATTATGTGTGTTCTTGATCCTACTGAAGAAATGGTGGAACATGTTGTAGATCAAATATTGCAACCCTAAGTGCACAAGAAGGTTACTTGTCCCGATTTCCACAAATTTCTTTAAGATGTTCATCCTTCTTGAGTAATGCCAACCACTATCATCAGTTGCCATGATTCTAATGGAAAGTCAATTTGTTGCAATACCCAAAGGCTAGCAAGTTCGTTCACTCTAATACCATTGTAATGACTCGAGCTCTGGATCAATATATTTTTTATTTATTTCTTATTGGATTGACAAAGGTTGTCATCCAATATTATTAAGATAGATAACGGAGTCCCCAAATTATAAATGAAACAAATTCAAAATATGAAATCTAATTCAAATATTAATTTGATAATGGAAATTTGATAAATAAATATAATAGTTGTTTCTAATTAATCAATTAAAATCATGTGCTAGCTTTGAATATAAATCTTCCTATCATTGATAAATAGGCCTTGAGAATTGGGATGCCTTTCCTGATCGATACTGTGTACTCATGCATCTAACTTTGAGTCCTTTCTAGATTATATGCTTGAAATGTATACTCCCATATTATAAACAAATTATCATATAGACCAATCCCACACTACGTAATTCAATAATAAAAATAAGTCTACAAATTGATTACCCTGACCTTCCCTTCTTATTCTCTTTTATACTCAAAAACTACACAATTGAATCCTGATAGCAATATCACAATTTGACACATTGTAGAAAATACCTCCTACTTATCAATTGATGAGCTAAAGGGGCTCTATAATGAATGTTTCATAAGGCACAACACTTGCTGAAGATTTTGCAAATGGGGTTGCAAGCTAAGTGGGCTTAACCTTGGGGAAAAACAATTGTGGTTAAACGCTTGAGCTGGAGTAGTACTAGGATGGGTGACCTCCTGGGAAGTCCTAGTGCCTCACCTCTATGAGCATCACCTACATGCAATGAGTGCTAAGTGGGCCATTCATTATCATGAGAGATGGGTTCTTGTGAACTCAACCCTCTTTCAATCCATGTCAGCCTTGGGACCATACAGGAAGTTGGAGGTCGTACCAAGTACGGGATCAACAAGTTTGTATAAAAAATCTAAAAAACAGAGAACAGTGTGAATAATTCTTATCTTATCTTCTCCAAAAGTTCATCAACAACCTCTATTCAAGCCTCTATAGGATTTACATAGTGTTTTACACCCTTTTCTAATTGATCCACACCCTCAACTTACTAAAAACCAACTTTCAAAACAAGTAACCATTGCATTTCAAATTTGTTGCTTTAAGCAACTTACAAATTTGAAACTTTAGACTCCTCCAACCTAAGGGATCAATTCCACATGTTTTGATACGAAAGATGACCATGCCTAGTGTAAAAATACCTATTTGGATGTGTTGGAATAGTCCGCTTGGTCACACAAGTTGTAGAACCAAAGTTGCGCTGCTTTGCAAGTTTGCATTGCTTGCATTTGATGCTTTTTCCATCAAGTGAAATTCTGCCACCACAGGAAAAATACTCTGAGATAGCCAAAATCGAGAGAGGTTTTTGTAGAGGGGCTCAACCCAATCCTATAGGATTAGGTGAAAAATTTCTAAGCATCACGATATCTGAGTAATAGCATGCTAAAGTTTGTAGCCATTTTTCACTTTGGACCCTTAAGGGATCGATACGCTGGAACGTAGCTCGGATCGATTCCACATGTTTCGGTACAAAAAAAGAACATTAATAGCATAAAAATACCTATTTGAATGCATTGGGACATTTAGTTTGGTCATATGAGTTGCAGAGTGAAAGTTGCACCACTTTGCAACTTTGCATAGCTTGAATTTGACACTTTTTCCATCAAGTGAAAATCCACCGCCATGAGAAAACCACTCCAAGATAGAGAAAACCGAGAGAGGTTTTTTCTAGAGGGGCCCAACACCTTCCTGTAGGATTAGACAAGAAGTTTCTAAGTGTAACTGTATCCAAGTAATAGCATGTTGAAGTTTACAGCCATTTTGCACTTTGGACCCTTCAAGGATCGATCAGGTGGAACATAGCTCAGAGCGATTCCACGTGTTTTGGTTCAAAAGAGGACCATGCCTAGCATAAACATACCTATTCAAATGTGTTGGAATAGTCTTCTTGCTCACACAAGTTGCAGAATGAAAGTTGCACCACTTTGCAATGCTTGCATTTGATGCTTTTTTCATCAAGTGAAAATCCACCACCACGATAAAATCACTCCAAGATAGCCTAAACCAAGAGAATTTTTTGTAGAGGGGCTCAACACAGTCTTATAGGATTAGATGAGAAGTTTCTAACCATCAGGGTATTTGATTAATAGCATGCTGAATTTTGGAGCCATTTTGCACTTTGGACCCTTCAGGAATTGATTCGGTTGAGCATAGCTCAGAGCGATTCCACATGTTTCAGTGCCAAAAAATACCATTCCTAGCATAAAAATACCTATTCAAATGCGTTGGAATAGTTATTTTGGTCATATGAGTTGCAGAGCGAAAGTTGCACCACTTTGTAACTTTGCATAGCTTGAATTTGACACTTTTTCCATCAATTGAAAATTCGTCGCCACAAGAAAACCACTCCAAGATATCCAAAACCGAGAGAGGTTTTTCTAAAGGGGAAAAACTCCTTGTAGTATTAGATGAGAATTTTCTAAGTGTAACAGTAGACAAGTAATAGCATGTTGAAGTTTGCAGCCATTTTGCACTTTGGACCCTTCATGGATCGATCAGGTGGAACATAGCTCAGAGCGATTCAATGTGTTTCAGTGCAAAAGAGGACCATGCCTAGTGTAAACATACCTATTTAGATGTTTTGGAATAGTCCACTTGGTCACACAAGTTGTAGAATGAAAGTTGCACCACTTTGCAATGCTTGCATTTGATGCTTTTTCCATCAAGTGAAAATATGCCACCACGGGAAAACCACTTCAGGATAGCCAAAATCGAGAGAATTTTTGTAGAGGGGCTCAACACAATCCTATAGGATCAGATGAGAATTTTCTAAGCATCACAGTATCTAAGTAATAGAATGCTGAAGTTTGCAGCCATTTTGCACTTTGGACCCTTCAGGGATCGATCCGGTGGAACGTAGCTTAGAGTGATTCCATGTTTTTCGGTGCGAAACAAGACCATTTCTAGCATAAAAATACCTATTTGGATGCATTAGAATAGTTAGTTTGGTCATACAAGTTGCAAAGCGAAATTTGCACCACTTTGCAACTTTGAACAACTTGAATTTGACACTTTTTCCATCAAGTGAAAATTCGCCGCTACGAGAAAACCACTCTGAGATAGCCAAAACCGAGAGATTTTTTTCTAGATGGTTCCAACGTGATCCTATAGGATTAGATGAGAATTTTCTAAGTATCATGGTATCCAAGTAATAGCATGCTAAAGTTTGCAGCCATTTTGCACTTTGGACCCTTAAGGGATCTATTTGGTGGACATAGCTCAAAGCGATTCTACATGATTCGGTGCGAAAGAGGATCATTCTTAGCATAAACATACCTATTCAGACGTGTTGGAATAGTCTACTTGGTCACACGAGCTGCAAAAAAAAAGTTGCAAATTATTTACATGACCTTTTTCACATTGTTTACATTTCAAAATTTAGAGTTTGCAAATTTTCCTATTCAAGGCATTGACAAAACAAGGTGCTAATACACCAAACATGAACTCAAACCTTACAATATTTGAGTATATCTCATTATGTAATTAAATCTTATTACAATGCCTCAGGCACTTTGTTCTCATGGATCTTTTATAATGTCACTCATACATTTGAGATTCTTTTTAAATGTCTACATCATAGGTGCTCATTATGAGGTTAACTTCAAATGAGTAACTTGAGATTCCATTGCTAAGCTTCACATGCTATTTTATAATGGCTTGAAATCAAAATTGATATTTCTCAATATCATCAAAATAAGGATGTTGCATTTCTTTTTTGGCTAAGATTCTCTTTGATGGCTCTTAAATCAACATTTTCTGCAACGAAAGATCAATCAATTTTTAGTAGTTTACTTACAAGTACACAAATTAAAAGAGAAAAAGAAAGAGTATCCAAAATGGAAATAAAATAAAAATAGATGGAAGGCACTTACAAATGTTGCATTGTTTTTTTGGCTGACATTCTCTTGGATAGCTCATATATATGTATTTTTTGCAAAGGGACACCAATCACTATAAAATAATATGATAGCATTGGCATCAAAAAAATTAATGTGCATACAAGTATAAGTTAATAAGAACCAATGTGCATATACTTACAAATTGATCCAACAAACCATTTGGGTTTGCTCTACTCTTTATTGTGTCAAGTCTTGTTTGAAGGTCTACCCCCATATTTGTTCAAATGAATATTGGATGCCACAACAAGGTTCGAATAATGAAGAATCTTATAATGCATGCCAAAGTCCTAACATAGCCAATGTTTAACACTTGAATGTGGGTACCTTCTAAGCCATGTTCCAGTAACCACAACTGAGCCTATAGGGTATTCAATGTTTTCTCCATCTATAACTAGGGCTTCCAAAAAAAATTTGGTCTCAACACAATGACAAGTAATAGTTTGTTCCTTCTTCATTGTCTTCATATAAAATAATTGCATAAACATACCCTGCATTGATATGTGCAAAAAACCTCTTGAAATTTTTCAACATTACAAATACAGTACAAAGTAAGATAACGATATGAAATTTCAACAACTAAGAAAGTAGATATATCACCTGGTTGAACTACATCTGATACGTGGTCAAAGTCAACCGATGATTCCATCTGTGTTAGTTCCAATGTCAGTGGAGGGTGGTACATGTGAAGTGGGCTAAGATAACTTGTGAACCATTTGTCAACCCACTCCCCTGACTCACAATCATTCTAGGCTTGCACTGAACATGAAGAACAAAAGCATGCCATATTTTGTATATCGATACTCAATGAACCTACATTTGAGCTAAGGAAAGAGTGTACCTCACTTGATCCTATTAGTGTACAACAGTCTTCATATGGTGCAATGTTAGTATCATCCATCAACCAAAAAAATCTATGAACTAAAGATGTACCTTTATTATGTAGACCCATCAAAGCATTACACAACTCGATGATTGATTTTGCATCTATCAACTTTGCACTATCTTTATACTTTAACTCTTCTCGTGGTAATGATCTTTTCATGCATGCTCCTGCACCATCATTCTCCCCCTTTCCATGTCTAGCCTCACAAAAGTTCCACATATGTTGAACACCTATAATGACATGCATCCTGTACAACTAGTAGAACATGTCCAAGTTCTTGAATTATGTTGCACAATTATTAGACCATATTATATGTTGATCGTACTCTATGCCCCTCTGAGCCAAACCACTATAGAACATCTAGAAGAAACCTTGCATGAACTCTAGAGAATGTGTGTGATCATGACTAATGTAAAATCGGTACTCCCTCAATACCTTCTTTTGCTCATTTGTACTATCAGATGCATGAATGAATGCTATGTGAACAAATATCAAAACTTGTGTGGATTTGTAATACTGTGACTACATCAAAATAAGGATGTTGCATTTCTTTTCTAGCTGACATTCCCTTGGATGGCTCATATATCTGTATTTTTTGCAAGGGGACACCAATCATTGTAAAATAATATGATAGCACTAGAATCAAACAAATTAATGTGAATACAAGTATAAATTAATAAGAACCAATGTGCATATACTTACAAATTAATCCAACGAACCATTCAGGTCTGCTCTACTCTTTATTGTGTCAAGTATTGCCTCATGGTCAGACTCACAGACCTTCCATAATGTCTTGTTCAAAGGTCTACCCACATATTTGTTCAAATGAACATTGGATGCCACGATAAGGTTAGAGTAATGAAGAATCTTATGATGCATGCCAAAGTCCTGAAATAGCCAATGTTTAACACTTGAATGTGGGTACCTTCTAAGCCATGTTCTAGTAACCACAACTGAGCCTATAAGGTATTCAATGTTTTCTCCATCTATAATTGGGGCCTCCAATTTTTTTTTGGTCTCAACATAATGACACAAGTAATAGTCTAGTCCCTCTTCATTGTCTTCATTTGCAATAATTGCATAAACATGCCTTGCATTGATATGTGCAAAAAACCTCTTGAAATTTGTCAACATTACAAATATAGTACAAAGTAAGATAACGATATGGAATTTCAACAACTAAGAAAGTAGATATATCACCTGGCCTAAATAGATCTGATACGTGGTCAAAGTCAATCAATGATTCCATCTGTGTCAGTTCCAATGTCATCAAAGGGAAATACATGTGAAGTAGGCTATGATAACTTGTGAACCATTTGTCAACCCACTCTCCTAACTCACAATCATTATAGGCTTTCATTGTACATGAAGAACAAATGCATGCCATCTTTCATGTATCGATACTCCAAGAACCTGTATTTGAGCTAAGGAAAGAGTGTACCTCACTCGATCTTGTTAGTGTACAATAGTCTTCATATGGTGCAATTCTAGTATCATCCATCAACCAAAAAATTCTACGAACTGAAGACATACCTTCATTACCTGGACCCATCAAAGCATTACACCACTTGACGATTGATTTTGCATCTATCAACTTTGAACTGCTTTATACTTTAACTCTTCTCGTGTTAATGCTCTTTTCACACATGCTCCTGCACCATCATGCTCCCCCTTTCCATCTCTTCCCTCAAAAAAATTCCACATATCTTGAACACCTCTAATGACATGCATCTTGCACAACTAGTAGAACATGTGTGAGTTCTTGAACTGTGTTGCACAATTATCAGACCATATTATATGTTGATCGTATTCTATGCCCCTCTGAGCCAAACCACTGTAGAACATCTCAAAGAAACCTTGCATGAACTCTGGAGAATGTGTGCGATCATCACTAATGTAAAATTGGTACTCCTCAATACCTTCATTTGCTCATCTATACTATCAGATGCATGAATGAATGCTATGTGCACAAATATTGAAACTTGTGTGGAGTTGTAATATTGTGACTACACCTCATTTTGTGGTCGTAGAGTTTAGTTCTTTGCAAAGTCAACCACGGATATTATGCTTCCAAGTGGAAAGGTTTCCTTGCATAGCTTGAATTATGTGTGCAACCATCGAGCTCTATGGGTATGCATTGCATACTCAGATAGTATATTGTCATGAAATATGGTCATAAATTGGTACAGTAGAATCTTCTCAATAATGAAATCACACATTTTTGCTTGAGACCCATCTTTTTTAGCATATGCCACTATTTTATACTTCCTGAACTCTACTAGTTTTTGTCCCACCTCATCTGTGCTTTCCATATGTTGACATATTGGCATACGCTGGAAGTCACCACAATGCTCGCATGAACCATCCAAGCATGTTTTCCTATAGAATATTTGGCCATCCTCTATTTCACATAAATTTTTTGATAAGAACTCTCTTGAAGATTTTGGTGGGGCTTCTATACCACAATCCTGCAAAACATCGTTAGTATGCAAATCTAAACATATAGAATGATAAACATTATAATGGTTAGAAAATTCAATATGTAGTCTACAACAACAAGTAGTGCATGTGTGATTTATCTTGACATAAAAAGTTTTAAGCAGTTCAAAAAATCTTTGAGAAATACTAATTTGAGGATAATCATTTTCAAATTTCCAAAAAAAATGTGTTTGAGTCATATCCGAAGAAAAAAATTTGGATGTGGCTCACGATTCCGACTATCGATTCTCCTTCTTACTGCATCCCTTTGATTCGGAGATGGCCTTGTGTTATTCTTCCAATAATCTTCAATTAGTGTTCTCAAGGCTTTAACAACTTCTTTATCTTTTCGTGACAGTCTCCCCGAGAATGCCCATAATTCATTTGTATCATTGCCCTCAGTTCTTTGTCATCTTTGAATGGCTCATGATAAAGTTTTTCTACTAATTCCTATTTTTTCACTAGTATTTTTAATTAGATGAGCTCTCTTTTTTTGACATCTTACCAAATTCGATGTAATGACACATTGGGTGAAATTACTATCCTTTGAGTGTGAGGTCTTACCCACACTCTCATAAGCATCCATTAGATTCTTCACAATAGTGTCTTCACTCGATGCATTCTATGTTCTCAACCCAAGATTCTTCATGATGTTCCTATACTTTACACCTCGTATCATTTCAACAAATAGTTGACATCTTGCAGTCTCACTTAGCCTTTCAAAGAATCATTCCCAAATCTTATTAGCATATGTTCTACAAGTGCATGTTGAAATCTTACCTTCCATGTGCTGCAAAATCTCATCATCAATATTAATCAAATACTTTGGCTTTCTGCACAAAATTCTTGGTGTTGTTCTCCTAGTTACATACATCTCAACAATAGGAATTCCACCAATATTTAATTGAGGTGGGCTAGATTGCATACCTTCAATCGAGGGTGAAGAAGAAGACATACCTTGAGGTTCACATGGGGATGATGGCATACCTTCTTCATCAATTTCGAGTGATGATGTACTCTCAACTTGAGATGTGTTGGATGGTGTCTAACAATATTCACTTGTGGTACATGGTGTCCCTCCATATTCACTTGCAGTAGATGGTGTCCGTCTATATTCACTTGTGCTAGGTGGTATCCCTCCATATTCTCTTGTGCTTAATGGTGTCCCTTCATATTCACTTGTCGTAGAGGGTGTGTCTCCAACTATGGTATCTGAATCTGTCTTACGATGATGCTTTCACATTCATGCTTGGTGTGTTGCCAATTCCCATTCTCTTTTTGATGATTGAGGTTCCTCTACAATCAGTTTGTTTTCATCAATCATTTCCAATTTCTTATTTTCACAATAATCTGCCACCCGAGCTCTCTCATTTTCTTTCAAGGTTTCATTCTCTTCGTCTATTAGTTTCCTCTTTGTCTTTTTCTTTGGCATGGCGAATAATTTAATCTGTACCATGGTAATGAGATGAATATTAGTTCCTAAAAAATGTATCCATTCAAGTTAATTGAAAAATATCTGTCAATTAAGGCTTCATTTAAATAATACTTGCAATCATCGTGTACAAAATTTAACCTAGAGATAGACAAATGTGTACAAACTATGGAAGCATTAGGCTAGCCAGAGCACATTTCTAACTAAAAGTGAATAACCATGATGGTGATTCTGAAAACTAATGAGTGAATGGCATTGTGAGTGTTTTATAAGTTTGTGGTGTAGGATCACCTTGACAATCTATGCTTCCATTTTGAAATTTGATTCAATTTTGGGTATCTTCATGTTGTAAGAGGGTCATTAAAGACATTTTCCATGTACCGGGTATATGAGATTTCAAAGGTGGTTGTTTGTTAGTTATAGGAATTGGGGGGAAGTTTTTTTCACTACAAAAGGTTTAAACAACCTCCATTGGCTCGAAGGGAGGATTTTTGTTCATTTTGAAATCCATTTTTTTGATAAAAAATGTTGTTTTCCAGAAATTCCCTGGCTTTTTTGCACTTTCCTACACTTGTATGGATCTATACAACCTCCCCTTGATAGAAAAATAATATAATATTGTAGGAGCATGTATTAACTCTCTAATGCATCAGTTCTAAGGGCTTAACAGTACGTTTGAAAGGAGAAATTGACAATTTCCTGAAACTACTCATTTCAAGCCAATTAAGGGTTTAAGTAGGATTTAATTATGAAATGACCATCCCACCTATTGTTATTATTTTTTTCTTGGTGGGATGGAATTTACATTTTTATATTATGGTATTTTATTGTTGAACATAGCTTGGAATGAAACTAATGATAATAGGATGGGGTTCTTAGGTTGAAACAACACTTTTCCATGAGAATTTGAGGAACTAAGTAGTGATTTTGAAAAAGTGTTGAAGGAGTGGTCTATGTAATGAACTTTTGACCTTGTGTAGGGTATTTTGAAGATGCTTTATGCTTTGGAATGGTCTAGGAAGGGCCGGGTATAGGAGTTTCTATAAACCCTCCCTCTTTAATTTAAAAAATGGGGGTTTTTGTATTGGAAGTCTAGTTGATCAGGTAAGGTCCTAAGACCTAGAAAATATCTTGTTTTGAGACCTAATTAAATACTATTTTTTGGTTTGGAAGTCTAGTGTGAGGATCTAAGGGTAGTTCCTTTGTAAAATTGGACCTTCTTAAAGGCCTAAAATAGTGAAAAGGTCAGTTTTATTAAAGTTGTCCTAAAGGAGTCATGTGATGGGTTAAGGTATGTCTTGCAAATCTGAAATGGGTGCTAGAATCATTCTTTTATTTTCCCAGTGTTTTGGAAAGTTTTGGAGTTAAGGGCCCAAAACTAGTTTTGCACAATAACTAGATTCCAAAGGTGAAATGTGGGAAATAGTGTTTATATTTTTTTTCCAGCTTGGAGGAGTGTTGGGATTGGTCCATTAGGCCTTTTTAATCTTGCTAGATTCCTCTTGAAGGAAATTTGGCATCTTCAATGGTTTTGGGTCCTCTAACTCTACATCAAAAATGAGTATCACAGTCTGAAGTGTGTGCATGGTTTGGGAGATACATGTGACAATTTGTAGATGGTTGGCTACTAGTAATGTGGATAGTGAAAAAATAAACTAATTTTTTATGGAAGGGAAGACTTCTGAAAGGTTTCATTTTTGTTACAAACAATGGTGCGATTATGGAAGATTTAAGACAACTTGTGAATGACATAATCATTGGTTGATGTTTTGAGGAACCTTGTTGATTGTAATAAGTTATTATCAATATTTTCAAGGTTTTTTGAAGGTACTTAAAAGGAATTGGGAACTCTTAATGCTAATTTGAGTATACAAATCAATTTTTTTGTGAAGGGAAATATAGTTGAATAAGTGTGTCAAGAAAGGTGTTGATTTCTTCCTTTATACTGCATCAGTTTGTGCAAAGTAATTGGAAGGTGTTTGGACCCTTCAAAGGAATGGGAGAGGCTTGGATTTTTATTAAAGGATGAATTTTGGTGAATGGTTATGAGTTTCTAACCAACTTTATGCTATGTTACAATCAATTTTATGATGGTTAATCTATTTTTTTGAGTCTGACAAAGAGTTGAAACCAAGTTCTAATGTTTTGATGAAAAGATGATTGAATTTGTTTGTTGATCTTCTTCAATTTAATTTAGGGTAATAAGTACCCTTGATGATTTTTGGATCCTGGTAGATGTTCTGCATCAAGTGTAAAATAGTAATTGGCAAGTGTATATAATTGTGTATATAATGGTAATTTAAAATGTGCATTGACATCCTAAGGTTATAATGACAACCAAAAATGAAAGCAAGCCATAATAGAATAAAAGAAAATTTGTAAAGACTTCACATACCTAAAAAATCAAACTTTCAAATGGAGGATTTTAACCCAATTATTTAGCCTTAGCTTCTTCTTTCTTCAAACTCCACAACAATTTGACTTGTTCAAAACCTTGTTCCCCTCCAAACATCAATTTTATATTAGTTTTCAATGGAATTCAAACTTCAATTGATATTATATGTCTTTCAATGTGGAAACTCTGCTATTTCATGCAAAGGTGGTAGAAATATCATCGAAAATGTAATGGAATGTGAAAAACATGCTTTCACACTTCACAACATCATCAAAAAGCTGCTTTTTTGTCATAGCACACGCAGAACCAAGGGAATATGTAGACTGTGGGCTTTGAAATCATGGGTATTTAGATATTTTTATCATTTTAGTGGAGTAATTTTGTTATAAGGCCAGTGCATTATGTGAAATATGATTTTCTTAGTATATTTTTATTCTCCATCTTTGTCTTTACCCTCTATCCTAATTCTATAGATCTCCCCACACCCTTATAGTAGAGGAGATAGAGGTGAGTGTGTGTGAGAGAGAGAGGGAGAGAGAGAGGTAGAGGGAGAGAGGGAGAGGGAGAGGGAGAGAGGGAGGGAGAGGCAGAGGGTTAGAAATAGAAAGTGGGAGGCATGGAGATAGATAGGGAGAGAGGGAGTGGGACTGGGAGAGAAAGCTAGAGAGAGGGAGGGGGAGAGAGGGGGGAGAAAGAGAGAGTGGGAGAGAAAGAGGGAGAGAGGGAGGGAGAGGGAAAGGGGGAGAAAGAGATAGTGGGAGAGATGGAGATAGAGAGGGAGGGAGAGAGAGAGGGAGAGAGATGGAGGGAGAGGGAGAGGGAGAGAGGGAGGGAGATACAGAGGGTTAGAAATAGAAAGTGGGAGACATGGAGATAGATAGGGAGGGAGAGGGAGGAGAGTGGGAGAGAAGTGGGAGAGAGGGAGAGAAGGAGAGAGGAGAGAGAGGGAGAGGAGAGGGGGAGAGAGAGAGGGAGAGGGAGAGGGGGAGAAAGAGAAAGTGGGAGAGAAAGAGGGAGAGGGGGAGGGAGTGGGAGTGGGAGAGAAATAGGAAGAGAGGGAGAGAGGGGGAGAGGGGGAAAAAGAGAGAGTGGGAGAGAAAAATGGAGAGAGGGAGGGAGAGGGAGTGGAAGAGAAAGATGGAGAGAGGGAGGGAGAGGGAGAGGGGGAGAAAGTGAGATTGGGATAGAAAGATGGAGAGAGCGAGGGAGAGGGAGTGTGAGTGGGAGAGAAAGATGGAGAGAGGGAGGGAGAGGGAGAAGAGGAGAAAGAGATAGTTGGAGATAAAGAGGGAGAGAGGGAGGGAGAGGGAGAGGGGGAGAAAGATATAGTGGGAGAGATGGACCCTCAACCCTTATACCCTCTTAATCCTTGAACCATCAACCCTTAAACCCTAATCCCTGAACCCCTATACCCTCTTGAACCCACAACCCTCAACCCTCAACCCTTAAACCCTAATCCCTGAACCCCTATACCCTCTTAATCCCTCAACCCTCAACCCTTAAACCCTAATCCATGAACCCTTATACCCTCTTAATCCCTCAACCCTCAACCCTCAACCCTTCAACCCTAATCCCTCTACCCATATACCCTCTTAATCCTTGAACCCTCAACCCTAAACCCTTAAACCCTAATCCCTCAACCACTATACCCTCTTAATCCCTCAACCCTGAACCCTTCAACCCTAATCCCTCTACCCCCATACCCTCTTAATCCCTTAACCCTCAACCCTTCAACCCTAATCCCTCAACCCCTATACCCTCTTAATCCCTCAACCCTCAACCCTTAAACCCTAATCCCTCAACCCCTATACCCTCTTAATCCCTCAACCCTCAACCATCAAACCTTCAACCCTAATCCCTCTACCCCTCTACCCTCTTTATCCCTGAACCCTGAACCCTCAACCCTTCAACCCTAATCCCTCTACCCTTGTACCCTCTTAATCCTCGAACCCTCAACCCTTCAACCCAAATCCATCTACCCCTATACCCTCTTAATCCCTGAACCCTGAACCCTTAAACCCTAATCCCTCAACGCCTTTACCCTCTTAATCCCTAAACCCTTTACCCTCTACCCCTATACCCTTTAAATCCTAGAACCCTCAACCCTCAAACCTTAAACCCTAATCCCTCAACCCTATACCCTCTTAATGCCTCAACCCTAAACCCTCAAACCTTCAGGCCTAATCCCTCTACCCTTATACACTCTTAATCCTTGAACCCTCAACCCTCAACCCTTAAGCCCTAATACATCAACCACTATACCCTCTTAATCCCTCAACCCTCAACCCTTAAACCCTAATTCTTCAATCCCTATACCCTCTTAATCCCTCAACTCTCAAACCTCAACCCTTCAACCCGAATCTGTCTACCCCTATGCCCTCTTAATCCCTGAACCTTGAACCCTGAACCCTTAAACCCTAATCCCTCAACCCCTATACCCTCTTAATCCCTGAACCTTGAACCCTCGTCCCTTCAACCCTAATCCCTCTACCCATATACCCTCTTAATCCTTAAACCAACAACCATCAACCCTTAAACCCTAATCCCTCAACAACTATACCCTCTTACTCAACCTAATCAACCCTCAACCCTCAACCCTCAAACCCTAATCCCTATACCCATATACCCTCTTAATCCCTCAACCCTCAACCCTCAACCCTTCAACCCTAATCCCTCTACCCCTATACAACCCTTTAAACCCTAATCCCTCAACCCCCCTACCCTCTTAATCCCTCAAACCCTCAACCCTTCACCCCTACCCTAATCCCTCAACCCCTAACCCTACCCTCAACCTATAATCCCTCAACCCTCAACCCTTAAATGCTAATCCCTCAACCACTATACCTTCTTAATCCCCCAACCCTCAAACCTTAAATCTTAACCCCTATACCCTCTTAATCCCTCAACCCTCAACCCTTAAACCCTAATCCCTCAACCCCTATAACCTCTTAATCCCTCAACCCTCAACCATCAAACCTTCAACCCTAATCTCTCTACCCCTCTACCTTCTTTATCCCTGATCCCTCAACCCTCAACCCTTCAACCCTAATCCCTCTACCCCTATACCCTCTTAATCCTTGAACCCTCAACCCTTCAACCCTAATCCATCTACCCCTATACCCTCTTAATCCCTGAACCTTGAACCCTTAAACCCTAATCCCTCAACCCCTATACCCTCTTAATCCCTGAACCCTCAACCCTCAACCCTTCAACCCTCAACCCTTCAACCCTAATCCCTCTACCCCTATACCCTTTTAATCCTTGAACCCTCAACCCTCAACCCTTAAACCCTAATCCCTCAACCCCTATACCCTCTTAATCCCTCAACCCTAAACAGTCAACCCTTCAAGCCTAATCCATCTACCCCTATACCCTCTTAATCCTTGAACCCTCAACCCTCAACCCTTAAACTCTAATACATCAACCACTATACCCTCTTAATCTGTCAACCCTCAACCCTTAAACTCTAATACATCAACCACTATACCCTCTTAATCCGTCAACCCTCAACCCTTAAATTCTAATACATCAACCACTATACCCTCTTAATCCCTCAACCCTCAACCCTTAAACCCTAATCCTTAAACCCCTATACCCTCTTAATGCCTCAACTGTCAAACCTCAACCCTTCAACCCTAATCCATCTACCCCTATGCTTTCTTAATCCCTGAACCTTGAACCTTGAACCCTTAAACCCTAATCCCTCAACCCCTATACCCTCTTAATCCCTAAACCTTGAACCCTCATCCCTTCAACCCTAATCCCTCTACCCCTATACCCTCTTAATCATTGAACCAAAAACCCTCAACCCTTAAACCCTAATCCCTCAACAACTATACCCTCTTAATCCCTCAACCCTCATCCCTTAAACCCTAATCCCTATACCCCTATACCCTCTTAATCCGTCAACCCTCAACCCTCAACCCTTCAACCCTAATCCCTCTACCCCTATACCCTATTAATCCTTCAACCCTCAATCCTTAAACCATAATCCCTCAACCCTCAACCTTTCAACCCTAATCCCTCTACCTCTATAGCCTCTTCATCCCTAACCCCCAAATGCTAAACCCTTCAAACCTAATCCCTCGACCCCTACACCCTCTTAATCCCTCAACCCTCAACCCTTAAACCCTAATCCCTCAACCCCTACACCCTCTTAATCCCTAAACCCTCAACCCTTAAACCCTAATCCCTCAACCACTATACCATCTTAATCCCCCAACCCTTCAACCCTAATCCCTCTACCCCTATACCCTCATAATCCCTGAACCCTGAACCCTGAACCCTTCAACCTTAATCCCTCAACCCCTATACCCTCTTAATCCCTCAACCCTCAACCCTTAAACCCTAATCCCTCAACCCCTATACCCTCTTAATCCCTCAACTCTCAACCCTCAACCCTTAAACCCTAATCCCTCAACCCTTATACCCTCTTAATCAATCAACCCTCAACTCTTAAACCCTACTCCCTCAACCCCTATACCCTCCTAATCCCTGAACACTTCAACCCTAATCCCTCTACCCCTATACCCTCTTAATCATTGAACCCTCAACCCTCAACCCTTAAACCCTAATCCCTTAACCCCTATACCCTCTTAATCCCTCAACCCTCAACCCTCAACCCTTAAACTTAAATCCCTCAACCCCTATACCCTCTGAATCCCTCAACCATCAACCCTTAAACGCTAATCCCTCAACTCCTATAACCTATTCCCTATAACCTATTAATCCCTCATCCCTAAATGCTAAACCCTTAAACCCTAACCCGTAAATCCTCTACCCTCTACCCTTAACCCTAATCTCGCAACCCTTAAACCCATTTATTAAAATCTCTACCCTAATCCCTCAACCCTCCTGACTCTTAAATCCTCAACCCTTAAACCCTTAAACACTCAACCCTAAACCCTCCACCCTCAATCCTAACCCCTTAAACCCTAAACTTTTAAACCCTCTACCCTCTACCCTCAACCGAATACTCTCTACCCTAAACCCTAATCCGTCAACCCTTATACCACGAAATCCAAGAAAAATATCTACCCTAATCCCTAAACCCTCAACCCTTAATCTCTCAACCCCAATAACCTCTACCCTATATATTGGACCCTCAACCCTAATCCCTCGACCCTATACCTTAAACCCTCAACCCTTAAACCCTCTACCCTTTACCCTATAAATTAAATGCTCAACCCTCAATTCTCAATCGTCAACCCGTAATCCCTCAACCCTCAATCCTTAAACCCTAAACCCTCTACCCCTTACATTGAACCCTGAACCTAATCCTTTTACCATATACCCTCAAACCTATACCCTAAACCCTCTACCCTCAACCAAGTAAACCCTTAACCCTAAACCCTTAACCCCAAACCCTTAAACCCTAAACCCTTAAACCTTCTACCCTATACCCTCAACCAAATACCCTCTACCATTGACCCTATTCCCTCAACCCTCAAACCTTAATCCCTAATACCCTAGAAACCATCAACACTATAGGTCCTCCACCCTATTCCCTCAACCCTATACCCTCAACCCCTATCACTTTCTCTTTATCTATACATCTCACCTCTCCCTCCTCCCCTCCCTCCTACCCTCTCTAATTGTCTCTATCTACCGTCTCCCTCTTTTTGTGTACCTCTCATTCAATCAATCCCTACCACCCTCACTCACTCCCTCTCTCGCTCCCTCTATCAATCTCTCTTTATGTCCCTCCCACTCCATCCCACTCTATCTCCCTCTCTCTCATATCTCTCCTTCCCACCCCCTCTCTCTCTCAGGTCTCTCCTTCTAGAAACCTACCTAGGTAACTCTCTCTTTTTCTCTCTCCCCTCTCTCTATTTATCCCTCCAACCCTAACTATATAAGTCCCTCTTAGTCCACCCCCCTCTTTCTCTACCTCTATCAGGTCACTCCTTCCCACACCCTTTCCCTCTCTCAGGTCTCTCACTCACACCCACTCTCTCCCACTCCCTCTCTCTCCCACTCCCTCTCTCTCCCACTCCCTCCCTCTCACACTTCATCTCTCTCACACTCCCTCTCTCTACCTTTCTCTCAAGTCTCTCCCTCTCACCCCCCCTCACACTCTCAAGTCTCTCCCTTTGGCATCCTACCTACATAACTCTCTCTTTCTCTTAATCTCTCTCTCTCTCTCCCCCTCAAATATCTCTCTCCCACCCCCCTCTATCTCTCCCTCTCTCTCAATCCTCTCTCTCCCACCCCCCTCTCTTGCTCTCCCTCCCTCGTTTTCTCCCACCCTACCTAGCTAAGTCCCCCTCACTCAAAACCCTTCTCTCCCACTCCCTCTCTCTTAAACTCTCACTTCCACCCCCTCTCCATCTCTCTAGACTCTCTCTCTATCTAAATTCTCCCTTCATCTAAAGACATACATAAATGCATACATACAAGCATAATACATATGTACATATAATCTTACATCCATACAAACATACATGCATACATGACATACATGTACATACAAACATACAAATATATCCTCATACATTCAATATATTGGCATTTAACATAAAGGAAGACATAACGTGAGGGCGTTATAACACACTCGTGTTATAAAGCACTCACGTTATGTCCTAGTTGACATGTTCCCCACAGAAGCAAAAACCATGTGAAAAGTGAGATATAACACGAGCGCGTTATAACGTGCTCGCATTATATCTTGCTTTGTGAATTCTCAAGCCTTAGGCTTGATATTTTCCTTGGAATACCATCCCAAAGGCTTGGAAGGAACTCCCAATGACCAGAGGCATGCTTTTAAAAAATCCACCATATCTCTCATAATCTTGTTCGTTCTCACTGTTAGGACTACACATGGTTCATTATCAAAAAAATTGAACACATGAGTAATGTTGGGTTATCTCTTAGCTATCCAACGATGTAATTTTTTTCACTTTCTAAAAATCTTAAGTCTTTCATCCATAATTGATTTTATCTATATGTCTTTTTTTTGCCAAAAAGCAGTGTTTGGTATTTTTTTCATTATAAATTAACAGTTCATCAATTTTTTAAAATAAATTTCATTTTTTTAAACTAGACTCCATTCTACAAAAATTAAAAAGAACAATTAGTTTCCAAAATTTGTAGGATTAGCATGGCCAAAATTCTATTTTTCAGGATATGTCCACTTCACAAATTAGTAAAAAATCAAATATTCATTAAAAAAATATCAGAGAAATCATGCATCAACTACATATTGTTAGCTAACTTCTGACCATTGCGATTTTAAAAATACTAAAAAAAAGTTCACCATACGAGGTTCATACAAGAGTTGCTATGTTATGTTTTTCTGACAAAAACAACACCAATTTGTGTATGACCCTCATTTGAACCCATTAATCTCAACCATTTTCAAAATAAATTAGTAGCTTAGAAAGTAGACTCAAAGCACTTGAATCCTTTTTTTAGTTCCATCTCAAAATTTTGAGTGTAAGTATCCTCAATTTCATGTCCAAGGTTAGTATTTTTTGATTTCAAAAAAAAGTTGTCCACTTAAGTCCCCTTTTTGGGAAACATATTGGTGCACTTACCCTTCTATATTTTCATAATATGAGATTGTCTCATTAGACAACAATTTCTTTTCACTCTTAACATTTTCCATTTCTTTTGAACTTTCATACCTCTCAAAAAATTTATGAACTTTCACATATGACAACTTGTATAGTATTTTGAACATACCTATTAGCTTTTGCCAACCTGAATCAGAAATCCATCCATAGTCCATCTTTATGCATTCTGAAACAAATTCATTCTTTGACACCGTATTCCTGCATATTCTCTCATAGTGATTTTTTGAACCACAAACTGTGCAAGGATATAAATCCCAACACTTCTCCTTGTTATGACCTTTTCTATGGCAGTGAGAGAACACATTAATCTTCATTTCACAAACAAATGTATCTACACTTGTAGAAGAATTTCCCTTTCCTAGGACATATCCAAGACCTTAATTCTTCGGCCTCATTGTAGCCTCAATTGGCTTTCTCATTCCTTGTTCTTGTTTTCCTAGACCTTGCCCTGTATAACCCTTTTGTTTCATGATTTTCAACCCTGCATTCTCTTCACAACAATTAACATCTTTTGTAGATTCTAATACTTTATCACAGTAGGCAATATTTGCAAATTATTCAAGATGTTCATCTTGACATTTTTTATCATCAACATTTTCAACAAAAATAGATTTTTCAAATGAAATACACAGATCTGTTGTGTCACATGAGACATCACAAACTCAAAATTTTGTTTTCGTAAAATCATTACATGCTCTTAATTTATCATTTTCTTCTTTCAATTTTATGATTTCCTTCAGCTGTAAACATTTTTCCTCTTCTACCCTTTTCAATATTTTTCCCAAATCTTCATTCTTTTTCTACATTTCATCAAACTGTTTTTCTCTCAGTTCAAATTCCTCATTTCTTTTCTTGATCTCTTCAAAGGATTTCAAAATTTCTTCTAACTCTCCATTTCTAGCTTTAACCTTTCTTAGTTCTTTCTCAAGATCATCATTCTCAACTAGCAATATACATTTCTCTTTCAACATCTCTTTTATTCTCTCAATATTACACCCATTATTCTTTTTCATAATTCAATTCATCTTTAAGAAAAATTAGTTCTTCCTATAAAACATCTTTTGCAGATGATAAATTTTCATTCTATTTCTTAACCATTTTTCCTACTTTCCCCATTTGTAAAGGAAGTTTCAACTCACCTCTCTCAAACCTTGTTTCAGGGATATAGCAGCTTCATTGAGCTTTTGATCTTCTTCAGCCTCTGTTTTTCACGTCTTCAACAACTGGGTCTGCAACACTTTGTTTGTTCTGAAAACTATTGTTCTACACAAACTTTTCCTTCAACACAACTACTTCTTCTAACAATACACAACAACTATCTTCACAAATTTGAAGAACTTCTTGTAACATTTTTTTTTTCTTGTAAGATTCTACACAGCTTTTCTAATGACTGTAATTTCTTCTCTTTGTTTTAAAATGCATCTCTTCTGGCTCTTCTTAGCAATTTTATCCAAGAATTCTTCTTCTTTTCTCCTAATGTACACAACCTCCTATTTTCTTCTTCCTACAACTAGTTAGAAAATTCTTTCAAAACTTCAAACACACTCAAAATCTCCCTGTTAGCTAAACTAGCTTCAAATTTTTTTGCAAAAACTTTTGTGATATCTTCCTCTCTAGGAATGGATTCTTACTCACTTAACTAATTATGCAATGAACCAACTCTTTTCTACTGACAAAGAACTCATGGCTTCCTAAATAAATAACCCTTTTTTTAAAAAAACATCTTTTCTCTTTAAGTCTCTTCACAAATTTCTAAACTCAGATAAACTTCTCAGACTTGGCAAACATAATGCTCCTAGAAACACTATGGATATTTCTCAGACTAGACAATGACACTTCACATAGATTCACCATAAATCTCTACTCCTAGTGAGCCTGACCAACACTGATTTGATACCACTTTGTTGGAAAATAGGAAGCATAGAAGAACAAACATAGCTTAAACAGAAATTTACAACATTGAAATTAAGAAAATATAACATAACCCAAAAAATTTATATTATACTAATTTTCAAAAGTTTTTCTATCACACAGAGCTTCGGCTCTTCATTCTTACAATTTTTCTTTTGCAGAGCAATTTCTCACTTTATCATCCGAGTACCCACATTCTTCTCTTGAGGGCTATCTTATGCTTCATCTCTATCTTAAACATTTGCAACAGCTAGTCTTAATTCAATTATTACTTCCTCTATACAAAGATTACACACCCACAAAAGACACGGTCAGACTATATAAAAGCAATAATAATTGGCAATAAAGTATGCTAGCAAAAATACGTCCATTCGAATAAATTATAGTCATGTCAAATTAAACAGAAGCCAACATGAATCCCACAGAACGCCATCAAAAGTGAGAAAACCACATCACCATGGAGGAGAGAGAAAGTCCTCGCGGTATCATGGCAAACACCACTATCCAAAGAACTAGAACCGCATTACCGTGGAGAGATAATAGACAATCAGCGGTACCATAGGGGATACCACCCAACTGCGAGAGATCCTGGGGAGACCGCGGTGACCATAGTAACCACACTAACACGGTCAAAACATGGACAAAGCTCAGAGCAGAAGAACACACCACACTACTACAGACAGATAGGAGGGTAACCATGGGATGGTGATAAAGGAAAATAGGAGATTAACTACATTTCCACAAGAAACATTTGGTTAGGCCACGGTAATTAGGTGTGACCTGAGTGAGGGAACCGAGAAGTTGCAAAGGAGGAAACAAAAGGTTGTGGGGCCACAGTAACCGAGCAACCATGGGAAGGTGGATGGAAGGCGGTGGTATGGTGATAAGGAGGGGGGGAAAGGAGGAGCGCATAAGTTGGATTTATTTCCAACACATACTTATCATTTGATTTTTCTCTCTTTTGAGGTCATATATAACATTTTTGGTATTGAGATTATTGTGTTATCCAAGTCCCTTAATGTGGTGGGGTTTGGTTTGGTTGCTCTAATATCTTAGATCTGCACACTATTTTCTCTACGAGCTTCAAATATTCTATCGAGTATTTGCTAGTGGTCTCTGAAATTCTCATTTTGATGGACTCTTCTCTGTTTAGTCAGTTCCTCCCTTTTGTGCTCAGGATCTTACGGAGGTGTCATGCTTTTGCTATCATTATTGGCTTATTTTCTACCACTTTCCGTATAATGATTGTGGTTGTTTTATGCATGTCCTCTTTCTATCCTATGAATTTCTTGATGTCCCTTGTTGAGGGGTGGAGGACACTATGCCCTATTTTGAAGATGCTTGTCTTTAACTCTAGAGCCTTCAAGTTGGTTTTCTTGTGGGTTATATGTTCTAAAACATTTATGTTTGTTTTTCTAATTTTCTAGCCCTAGGGGTTTAGGGTTTTCTGATCTTTTGGATGACTTTGTCTAAACCTATGGTTGATTTGGCCCCTATTAGGGTTATTTTGGAAGTTCTATGGGACAAGCTGAACTTGTATGAGGAAGCCTTTGATGTCCTATTTTTTTTGGAATGCTCACTCCTTTTGTGGATGGTTTTTTTATGATCTTCAATGGAGATTTGGACTCCTAATATTTGTATTTTTTATTTTTTTTGTCTAAGATACACATAATGGTCATTTTGATAGCTCGATTACTTTAATTTCCCATGTTTGTCAAGTTTACTCTCTCTACTAGTTTTTGTAATCATATTTTCTCTACAAATTGAGTCTTCAATTGGGGTGGAGACCTCTTCTATCAAGGTGGAGTCAGGTTCTGAGAATGTAGTGGGTTTCTCATGATTCTTCAACATATTTTATCCCTTGAAACTACTATTAAGATGGAGATCTCTCCTATGGAGGTGGAGTTTGGGTATGTTGGAGAGTCTTTGGTACTACAAACAAGGTACTTTCTGTAAATTTTCCTATAGAGGTGAAGAGGTAAGCTAGATGATGGGGGTTCTCTAGGGTGTTGGCAAGAAGGTGAGTCCACTTTTTGACCATTTACTAAATGTGTTTGTTGGAAAAACAAGGATAGACAACTAAGAGGGGGGTGAATCAATTTTTATAGAATTTAAACTTATTCAACCTTAATCAACCTTTAATCTCATATCTGATAATTAAAAGTGAAAGCATAAATCAACAAAACATCAGAAACACATGAATACCAAGATTTTATACGTGGAAACCCTATTAGGGGAAAAACCATGATGCATGTTAGTCCACAAGATTATATCCTATTAGAAGTATAATGAAAAATGAATAAGGGATGCACATGTATTCAGGCACACTACCTAGAGCTCACTTCTCAAAGGGAAGGCCCATTTCCTTACATAAAATAATCAAATTAAATCCATTTGATGAGGTTGAGCTGAGAAATTAGCTTCTACAAAATGTTGATGATAGTTTTGGTTAGGCACAGAAACACTTATTCACTCGCTCAAACTTCTTCACACTCTTCTCTAAAATCAAATGATCTTATCTTTATTTGCATATTTTGCATACATTCACTGAGCATACACACCACACACACACTCTTCAAAATGAAGAAGCAATCGCTCTTATATATCTACTACATGAATTTACATTAACAACTCTGTCAACCACAAATAAAGAATAAATTACAACTATCATCCCAATTCATGAACAACTATCAATGCACACCAACCTAAGTTGGTCACATAGTAATGAAGACCTAAATCAACATCCTCGAACATGCCAAACAATAAAAACTTAATCCATAAGGATCCACAACATGCTACCACCATCATGTCGGCCAAGAACATAAAAACCTTCGAACACACAAAGGAAAATATTTGATCATGAGCACACCAATCAACGTGGACATACCACAATGATAGAGCACAATCTAGAAACATCACTGAACATTACAGTAGAATATACAACAACTCAATTTATGATAATTGCATTATCTTCTTCTAAAAACACCTACTACAGTACCATAATAACTGTAGGAACTCAAAAACTCAAAACTTTCTCCAATATTTATGCGTACCACTAAAACTTTCGGAGAACATACTATATAGGCTCATAAAATAACCCTTTGATGCATCACTTGTGATTACTAGCTTATAGAACTTTCCACCATTCAGATCTTCACAGCTTCACAGACTGCCTGCAACATATTTATTCCAATTTTCTCGATATCCTTGACATATATAGCCTTCAAAATCATCAATGCTAATAGTGTTGACATCAATGACAACCATACATCATCAACATAGCAACAACATCCAATAATCTCCCCCTTTGGCATTGATGGCAACACATGATGTGAAAAATACCATCAACACAACTAACTCTTCACATAGTACTCTTATCCCTCTTTGTTCTACACTTCTCCCTCTTATGCTTCTCCCCCTTGTAGTACAAGGTTTTTCAAATTATACATCTCCGCCTTTAACATCAATGGAAAAGGTACACAAGCTATGAACCACATATCATCTAAATCACCAGACTACTCCCTCTAAGTAGCAAACACCACAACATCAATTTGAAATGAGATCTGACTGTGAGTGCACGGATTGATGCAAAGACTTGCATCTTAGTTCATATTAGGAAGGTAAATCACCCCTAAATTTCCTTTGAGATGCTCAAAATTATCCTTAGGCAATGGTTTAGTGAAGATATCTGTAATTTTCTCCTTAGTGGGCACATATTCCAATCTAACTTCTTTATCACTCACTTTGTCTCTCAAAAAGTGATACTTGATAGATATATGTTTTGTCTTTGAGTGTAACACCAGATTCTTGGAAATTTTTATGGCACTTGAATTGTCACAGAATATAGAAATAGGCTCATTATACTCAATTCTGATATCTCTCAGCATTTGTTTCACTCATAATACTTGAGTGCAATTTTTTGCAGCAGCAATATATTCTGCTTCAGCGGTACATAAGGAAATGAAATTTTGTTTTTTACTTACCCAAGACACCAACTTATTCACTAAAAGGAGTGCACCACCACTTATAATTTTTCTATCATCTACATCTCCTACCCAATTTGCATCTATAAAGACATTCAGAGTAAATTTATCATCCATAGGATACCAAAGACCAAAATCAACTGTTCCTTTCAAGTATTCGAAAATCCTCTTTATTGTAGTCACATGTGATTCCTTTGGGTCAACTTGATAGCTAGAAACCATGCACACAACATTCATAATGTTTGGTCTAGTTTGAGTCAAATATATCAATCCACCAATCATTGACCTATACCTTGTTTGATTAACCTTGAGAGAATCATCATTTTGTGTTAACTTGCATCTGGTTACCATGGGTGTACCAACTGGCTTTGATTCTTTCATGCCAAAAATTTTCAGTAACTCTTTTACATTTTTGGACTCTTCATTTAACTTTTCATTTCATCAAAAAAATTCATGCATAAGTCATCATCACCCTCAAAAATAATTTCATCAACAAAGACTTCAATAATCAACTCTTTATCCTGATCCATCTTGAAATAAAAATTATCGTCAGCAATACCTTTATTGAATCCAAGCTTCAACAAGTATTTATCCAATCTAGCATACCATGCTCTAGGGGCTTGTTTGAGTCCATATAGTGCTTTCTTCAATTGGAAAACCATGTCTTTTTCATCATTCAATTGAAATCCATGCAATTGCTCAACATATTCTTCTTCTAACTCACTATTCAAAAATGTTGACTTCACATCCATTTGGTAGACTTTGTAATTCTTGAAAGTAGCATAAGCAAGAAATAATCTTACAGCTTCAATTTTGGCAACAAGGACAAAGGTTTCTTCAAAATCAATACCTTCCATTTGTGAGTATCCTTTACATATCAGTCTTGCTTTATTTTTGACAACTTCAACTTGTTCATTCAACTTATTCTGAAAGACCCATTTGGTTCCAATCACATTTTTATCCTGAGGTCTAGGAACAAGAGTCCATGTATCATTTTTCTCTATTTGCATTAGTTCTTCCTTCATTGCTTCCATCCAATATTCATCTTTACATGCTTCATTGATATCACTAAGCTCAATTTTGGAAATCAAACAATATTATTCTACAACTCTTCTTCTACACTGCACAACTTTGTTCTTGTCTCCTATAATCTGATTCTTAGAGTGATTTAGCTTTACATACCTTGAAACTTTTGGATTCTCTCTAACTTTTGGTTCTTTTGTTCTCTCTTTTTCACTTCCACTAGATTCTTCTTCATGATTCTCTTGATTCACTGGAACAATTTAAACCCAATTCTATGTCTATGCATTCTTTCCATTCTCAATACTATCTTGTTGGGCATTTGAATTGTATCCATAGTATCTAGATAATCTAGCAATGTCTTCAACTCTGACATTTGCACTTTCAACCATTTTCTTCAATCTTTTATTGTATCACCAATAGGCTTTGCTCTTAGTAGAGTAACCTAGAAATATTCCTTCATCACTTCTAGCAACAAACTTTTTGATAGCTTCATCTCTCTTAATATAACATCTACTTCCAAAGATTTTTAAATACTTAACAATAGGATTATAACCAAACAACAACTCAAAAGGAGTCATACCAGATTTACCATTAACATTTACTCAATTAGTAGTGTATACAATAGTGCTTACAGCGCCTCTCCAATAGATATGAGGAACATTACCCTCCAATATCATAGTTCTAGCAGCATCTAGAATTGTTTTGTTCTTTCTTTCAACAAATTCATTCTGTTGAGGGGTTTGGGGAGAAGATAATTGTCTTTTGATTCCATACTCTTCACAAAATGTATTGAACTCTTGGGGAGTGAATTCACCACCTCTATCTAATCTTAAGAATTTGATCTTCAAACCTATCTCATTTTTTGCCAAAGATTTGAAACATTTGAACTTTTCTAGTGCTTCATGTTTTTCTCTCAAGAAAGCAACCCATATCATCCTAGAGTAATCATCAATAATCAACATAAAGTACCTTTATCCTTGTAGACTTCTGATTCTGGATGGACCACATAGACTAGTATGAACCAACTCTAGCACTCCATTACAATGATGTTGTTTGCTCCTAAAAGAAATTATTGTCTTCTTTCCCATCTCACATTCCTTTCACATAGTGTTAGTAGGCTCTACTAACTTAGGTAGATCTCTAACTGCTTGAGTGGAGCTTACTTTGACAATGTTATCAAAATTTACATGACATAGCCTCCTATGCCATTACCAATGTAAGTGTGGAATGAGGATGTAAAGCAAAAAAAACTTCTTAATATGACATTATATCAAAGACAAATCAAATTGAACTAATTCAAAGCAATAATCTACTGAAAGCATCATATTGTTCTCTATCTCCAAAGATTTATTAAATAACAATGGCTCTCAGATCATGAGTGCACTATGATTGTTAAAATGACAATTCAAAGAACAAGATGGATGTTAATGCAATGATATGGAGCTTAATACGATAATACTAGATGATAAAGAAACTAAACTAGCATGAATTGACATGAAAACAGATAAATGCAGCTATAGGAGGTAGCCATATATGAAAAATTGATTGCTTGATGCTTGGATGCTGATGCTAAATGCTTGATGCTTGGATTCTTGCAGAGTAAGCATGAATAAGTTAGATTATTTGGATCCCTTTCTTGGTTCAATGAGGTTGTATTTATAGGATTCCTGGCTGTAGAAATGCACAGGGAATACATTAAGAGGCTTGGATTCAATCTGGAGGATTGAATGGTGAAAGATGGAGAAGATTGAGAGAATTTTGGAGATTTTCTCTACCCATGAAAACACCAAGCAAGAGAAGAGGAAGAATTTATGGAGGAGGATTGAGAGAAAATTTTGAAATTTGTCTCCAATTTGTCTCCAAAATTTTTCGTGAAGTTTCAAAGCATTAATTGTGACATATTTTAGACATAAATTAGACATAGGATATCTAATTCATTTTTGAGGGAATATAGATGGAATATTCTTTATGCTTTATTCAAATATTTTAATTTATTTAATTTAGCAAAAGAGGGATACATAATTTAATAAAACGAACTATAGAAGTTGTTTATTAAATTAAACAGAAGAATATGGAAATTAATCAATAAAGTGTTTTAATCTTTATTTAATTAATTTAAGATCAATGTGATAGAATAAAATAGGAAAATGATAATTAAATCAAACAAAGTATTTAATTTTGTTTATTTCATTAAGATGAATTTAAATCTGAACTACATAAATAAATGTTTCTATTTATTCGATAGTGGAGGAAATTAGGATAATTAATCAAATAATTTTTATTTAATTAATCAAATGCTCCAGGCCAATTTTAGGTGTATACAACCAGCTTACAGCAACTTGAGAAATAAAGCAATTTCACTAGCAACACCTAAGTGAAAATTATTACCTCTTATCTTTGTACTTGAAGCAATTACATTTACAGAGATTCCCAATATCCTGCACTTTCCCTATTTCAACTGAAGATTGTATCCCTTGTCTACCATCTATCCAACACTCAAAAAGTTGTGCTTCAATCCTTCAACATAAAGAACATCATCAATATTACATTTGCCACCAAGAGAAATAGTGCCTCTGCCAAAAATCACACCAGCATTGTTATCTCCAAATCTTACAACACCTTTTTCATACTTTTCTAGGTTTAGAAACTTGCTTTTGTCACCATTCATATGATGTGAGCATCCACTGTCAATCACCCATTCATCCTTTTCGTCAATTTTCATTGCAAGTGTTTTCTCAATATTCTGATTGTTAGCAGATTCAGTGGACACCCTACCATTTTCCTTAATAGCAATGAATACCCATCCATCTTCATTTTTAGTTTCTTTATCAGATTCATCATTAGTAACACCTTCTTCATCATAATAACATTTCTTTTGAAATCTAGACTTGTCAGGTTTATACTTAGAAACTCTTCAAGACACCTAGATGCAAAATGACCCATTTTACTACAAGAGAAACATGTAATAGGAAGCTTTCCTTTGTACTTACCATGTCCTCTAGATTATCTTTTCACAATCAATGCTTCTAGTTCTTCCAGCTCTCTTTCTTCATCTTCAATCTGTCTCATCTCATCTTCATACTTGAATGTCTCTCTAGAACTTTCTCCGGGATCATATCTCTGTTGGATTTTTCTAGATACAGTAGCTTTGAATGCAAATTATGTTTTAGGAGTAAACTTACCAAACTCACTCAACTCAAAGGCAGCAAGTTTACCAATAAACATGTCTCTTGTCACATTTGTTACTATCTTGATCTCTTCAATAGCATGAGATTTTGTTTTGTAAGAAGAGGACATAGATCTAAGCACTATAGCCACAATTTCATCTTCATCCATGACTCCACCAACACATCTAATACCTATCACTAGTTCATTTACTTTCTGCTCGAAATAAAAAAAAAAAAATCATCTTCACTCATCTTCAAGTTCTCCCACTTTCCTTTTAGACTTGTTAGCTTAGAAATCTTCACTTGAGCATCTCCTTCATACAATTTTTCCAATTTCTTCCAAATCTCATGAGCTTTCTTCAGACCTATCACAATTTTCATCTTTGAATCTGTCCAAGTACTCAATAATTCTTCAATAGCCCTGACGTTGATTTCAACTTCTTTGATTTCATCAGGAGTAGTAGGACCATTCTGAGGAATATTATATTTATTCTTTGTAATCTTCCAAAAGGTTTCACCAATGCAATTCAAATGATGTGCTTCATTCTGATCTTCCATAGAGAGTAATTTGTACCATCAAATCTGGGACTATCCTTCTTGTATGATGCCATCTTGGATCACCTCAAGCTATTAAAATTATTCAAAGGAACTAGCTCTGATACCAATTGTTGGAAAAACAAGGATAGACAACCGAGAGGGCCGGTGAATCAATTGATACAAAATTTAAACTTATTCAACCTTAATCAACCTTTAATCTTAGATCTGATAATTACCAATGAAATCCACTCTTCAGAACCTTTTGATCTATGCTCTTAGTATTTTTAAGATTCCCTCTAAATATGCGTAAGCAATTGAGAAAATCCAAAAATGTTTTCTCTGGTCTAGGGTTGAAGAAAGGAAATGTATGCCCCTTATTGACTGGGATTCAGTGTGTAGACCAAAGAAGTTATGTGGACTAGGTCTCAAAAAGATCTGAACTATGAATAGAGCTCTCCTTCCTAAACAAATTTGGAGAATCTTCTCATCAAATGGAGAATGGAATAAAATCTTAAAAAGAAAATATCTAGCTAATTATGGATCTCTTAAAACTTTTATTGATTCTAATTCTTTTCCAAGGGGATCGGCTCTTTGGAACGATATGACAAAAGGGAGGAAATTTTCTCTAATAGCTTCAAATCGTGGGTCAAAAATTGTAAGGCTACTTATGGATTCTTTATAAAATATTACTGGAGAAATGGGGATTGGGTGAAGCTTAGCCAGATCAGCATGGACCTTACTTTGATCCAATCTTCCCTAATGGTAGTTAGAGTGGACTCAAAATCTCATGAGGATCTTTTGGTTTGGACGGTTAATCCATCGAGAAACTACTCAGTGGCTTTGGTTGTCTCTTTGTTATCTTTATCTCCTAGCCCTCCTCCCTTCTAGGCTAAAGCTTGGTTTAGCCACCTGACCCCTAAGGTCAATATTTTCTTTTGGATTCGACTCCATAATAGGGTGATTATGGTGGATAACCTCTATAAGATGGGTTTTCAGATCCCTAACTAGTGTTACCTTTGTAGGGTTGAAGCAAAAATGGCTAACCATTTGTTCCTTCACTATCCTTTTGTGAATTCTATTTGGGGAAGGTAGTATTCTCTTTAAAATATCTCTTGGGTTCCACCTAGAACTATTAAAGATCAATTTATTCAATGGGTGGCAACCTCCCTTAATCCTTATATATTAAGGTTATGGTCTTTGAATTTTCCTTATATTTTTTGGGGAGTGTGGAAGGAGTGAAACAATAGATTATTCAAGCATAAGGAAAGTACAAAGAATATTGTGTTTGAGAAAATTTATAGGCTTATTATGGAAAAATTTAACATGTTACCCCTTCAAGGGATGTTTTTTGAGTTTTTGGTCTACTCAACTTATGACCTCAAGATGGACAAAGATTGGGAGATTAAAAGAGATGTTTCTAAAGCCTCTAAACCTGCAAAAAGAACTGTGATGGTGTCTTATGGTATCACCCTCCAGGGGGGTGGATAAAAGCCATTTTTGATGGGGCGGTAAAAGGGAATCGAAGAAAGGCAAGGAGCGGGGGTGTGATAAGATATGAAAAAGGCATGTTCATTGCAATGGTGGTTATCTCCTTGGGAATAGAAACTAATCATTTAGTTGAAGCCATAGGAGCCTACCAGGTCATTGATTTGGCAAGAAGGATGAACTTTAAAAACATATGGATTGAGGGTGACTCTAAAAATATCATTGACTATCTCCTAGGATTTTCCCCCCCATCTTGGACCATTAAATATTGGATTGATGAAGCTAGGGCCACTTTATCAAATTTCAATAAAGTTAAAATTTCCCATATCTATAGGGAAGAAAATTATGTGGCCGACTACTTTGCCAATGAGGGAATAAAGCGGAATAAACAGGTGATGTGGCATAATTGCAAAGATTTGGATGTTGACATCAGAGCCTTAATCAACTATGATATCAATCATGGGAGAGAAGTCGCATTTAAATATGATTAATAAGAAAGGTGTCAAGTACCAAGATATCATTCGATATGCTAGTAGGATCATAATAATTGTGATAGATGGGAAGGGCTTGCATGTTTTATGAGTGCTTTGGGTTTATTGTGGGATCCTTAATCTATATTTTCATGGTGTGAGCTATTGGAATAGGGGATTTGTGATGATGGGAGGAAGTAGGAAAATAATTGAGCCAACAAGCTGCATGAAGAACAAAAATAACTCCAAGGTCAGGAAGAAGATAGAGAAGGGAGAGCTTCAACCTTATCCCGAGGGCACTAATTATTTTGAAAAACATTGGAATAATGGAGAGATTATTCTCTTTGGGAGGAAGGTGATGGTGGATGAGGCTCTCATTGGAGAAGTTACTGGTCTCTCTACTGAAGGTGTGAAATTCTATCATCGCAAGAAGTTCTCGGATGAAACTGTTATTAGCTTCCTGAAATCGAAGGAGGAAAAAAATAAGTTGGTAAAAGTCTCTAATAGCTACTTTGAGGTCAGGAGGATCAATAAAATTTGGAGGGAGGTGCTCAAGGTTCTAATGGATTATATTATGTTGGATGGTAGGTTCACCAGAGTCTACGGGTACCACTTTATTGTACTCAATCATTTTAGACATAAGGTAAGGGTTTCTTTCCCCTATTACCTACTTTTTTTCCTTGAATAATAGTATTGAGGAGTTCACAAGAAATCCTAAGAAGAATCTAGTCCTCAATACTGGCCTTACTCGGCTCATTCATGAGCAATTCAAAAATATGTTGAATGTATCTAATCCCATTACTGCCTCGACCTCGGAGGGTTACGATACTAAGTTCAGCTCGTCTGAGGAAAATGAGGGTTTGGACCCGAAGTGGGTTGAGGAGGTTTCTCCCCCTTCCAACAAGAAAAGGAATAATGCCCCTCTCGCTAAGCCCTCGAATAAAAAATCTAGCCCTTTGAATACTCCTCTCGGCACATCTCAGGCGGAGGTTGAGAAGAGGGATGAACCCCCTATTAATAAATTGGTGTCCTATTCGGGGGACTCTCCAGATGAAGACAATGTTGATCCCAATGAAAAGGAGAATTGCTTTTCCTCTTTTCATTCCACTGACAAAGAAAAGAACCCATTTCCCTCAGGGACCTAAATCCTGAAGATCCCGTTTTTAAGTCAGATAATGATTTTCATGGTGATATTCTTACTTTGGCCAAAAATGGAGCAGTCGACCATTTCAAAATTTTGAAATGGGCTTTCCACAAGATAAAGGATCTTAATCTAAAAAATAGAGCTATCACTAATAAGCTAGAAATATTGGAAGCTAAAATGGCAGTGCAAAATTTGGCTGAGGTCTTATGGATTGCAAAAGAGAAGATGGCTATGGCAGAGTACCTTCAAAGAGAGGTTGAATGAACTAACAATCTAAAGAAGGCCAATAAGAACCTGGAAAAGGAAATTGGGAAGATCAGGGATACTATGAAAACTACCATTGATAAAAACTATAGAATTGTCAAAAACAATGCCACAATTTTGAGCACTTTGGTGGAAAAAATAGAAAACACCAAGCAGGGGATGTTGATCATGGATCTTGATGTTGAGAAGAACATAAACAAGTCAGAGGATTTTGGCCCTTCGAAGAGAACCAAACCCAACATGAAGAAAAAAAAGGATTTGTTGCCTCTAGAGACCCAAGACCTAAAGAAGGTGACCTAGGATATGGGCAACCTGGAAGCAGAAGTTGCTAAGACTTTAAAGTCTCTAGATTAATTCTGGATGTGTTTTTTGGTTGTTGTTGGATTTTTTCTATCTTTTTCTTGGTTTTTTCTAGTGCCTTCTATTCCTTTTGTTGGTCTCTTTCTTGTAGCCTTTTGCCCCTAGGTTCTTTGATGCTCCTTTTTATTTTAGCTTGTATACTTTGTGGTTTCAGGTCCCTATAAAACCTATTTTTTCCTCTATCAAAAATAACACACGAACACCAAGATTTTATATGTAGGAACCTTGTTAGAGGAAAAACCATGGTGGATGTTAGTCCACAATATTATACCCTATTAGAAGTATAATTAAAAATGAATAGGGAATGCACGTGCATTCAGGAACACTACCTAGAGCTCACTACTCAAAGGGAAGGCTCATTGCCTTACATAAAATAATCAAATTAAATCCATCTAATGAGGTTGAACTGAGAAATTAGCTTCTACAAAAGGCTGATGACAATTCTGATTAGGCATAGAAACACTTCTTCACACTTCGCTCAAACTTCTTCACACTCTACTCTCAAATCAAATGATTTGATCTTTATTCACAAATTTCTCATACATTCACTAAGCATACACACCACACACACACTCTTCAAAATGAATAAAAAATCACTCTTATATATCTGCTACATGAATTTACATTAACAACTCTGTTGGCCAAAAATAAAGAATAAATTACAATTGTCAACCCAATTCATGAACAACTCTCAATGCACACCAACCTAATTTGGTCACATAGTAATGAAGACCTAAATCAACATCCTCAAAAATTCCAAACAATAAAAGCTTAATCCATAAGGATCCGCAACATGCTACCACCATCATGTTGGCCAAGAACATAAAAACCTTCGAACACACAAAGGAAAATCTTCAATCACAAGGACACCAATCAACACAGATGTACCACAATGATAGATCATGATCTAGAAACATCATTGAACATTATATAAGCATACACAACAACTCAATTTACCATAATTGTATTCTCTTCTTCTAGAAACACCTACTAGAGTACCAGAATAACTGTAGGAACTCATAAACTCATAACTTTCTCCAATCTTAATGTGTACCACTGAAAATTCCATAGAACATACTAGATAGGCTTAGAAACAAACCCTTTGATGTGAAACTTCTGATTACCAACTTACAAAACTTTCCACCATTCAGATCTTCATAGACTGCCTACAACATATTTATTCTAATTTTCTCAATATCCTCGACATATACAACCTTCAAAATCATCAATGCTAATAGTGTTGACATCAATGAAAACCACACATGAAAACCACACATCAGCAACACAACCACAACATCCAATATTTTTTTCCTTGATTTTTCAAATTTCAACACATTTGACGTTAAAAATTGAAGCACTTAGAGATGAAATCTTGAAAAAAGACTGATCATAAAATGTAGTACTCAGAGTCTAGTTTCCAAATATGTAATTTATTTCAATACTTAGAAGATACAAATTAATTTTCAATAGGAATTTCTAAACACCACTATTTAAAAGTCACTTTTTTTATCATACCATGCACGTGTATGTCATCCATATTTTGATCTAAATAGTCATATTTTTCTAAATCCTTTTGGGAAAATATTTTTAACTCACTAAAGCACACTTTCCATATTTTTGTGTAATTTTTTATTGAAGTTTTTTTTTGGTTAATTTTTTACCGGCCATATTTTGTGTTTTGAAAAATCACCATGTACGTCAGGCATAAAATGACCTAAACTTATCATATTTTGTTTTTTTTTTTAAATTGAAAATAATTTTCTAAAGTATGCTTTGGTGGCAATCTGTTTGTCAAAAATTTATGTTGATAAAAAGTTATTAAAATATTAAAAAACCTTGAAAATTCAAGTTTATGGACTTGTTTCATCATAAATTAATTGAAAAATAAAAAATTAATCCAATTGTAAAAAAAATTACATATTTGAAATCTGCACTAGCTCATCTATAATGGGTTTTAATTTCATAAAAAAAAGTTGCAAAAAAGGTTTTAAGACATATGCCCAAAGTCATTATTTTCATGTGATATTACAAAGACCTTCAACTTGCAAGTCAAACCAGGTCGAGAGCTTAGGATCAGGTCACCAATCATTTTCCCAAATCAAAAAACAAAGCAAAAACCTAACCAAAAACTAAAATTTTAAAAAACGGGATCTTGTTCAAAAATGGGATCCTGTTTCATAAAAATATAAGTTTTTATACTTGAATGAAATAGGATCCCATTTTGAAATTGAGATCCCATTCTATAAAACAGGATCCCATATAATGGGATCACATTTTACAAAATGGGATCCCGGTTCTTAAAAGTGAAAAAAATAAAAATTATGAAATGGGCCATTATAAAATGGGATCCCACTTTAAAATAGGTTGCTAAAAAATGGGATCCCATTTTAAAATGGGCTGTAAAAAAATGGTATACCATTTTAAAATGGGTCACTAAAAAAGGGATCCTATTTTTTGAAAAACAAGAACCCATTTTTTAATGGCCTGTTTTTTAGTGGGTCGTTTTGAAACGGGATCCCATTTTCTTGAGGTCAATTTCAGATTTTTTTCTAAAGAAAAAACTTCCATGTTTTGTGGACTCATCTTCTTTATTTTACCCTCTACTCCATCAGATTTACTACTATTTATGGCTCAAAAAATTGGTTCTTTGAGCAACAAGTTTTCTATAGGATAGTTGTCTAAGGGAGTGTTGATGAGCTCAATTTTTTAAAAAATTTTAATGTTCTAGTGGTTTGGGTTTTAATTCCCATTAAAACCTGCATGTATTATTTTGAAGTACAGGTAGTCTTGTCACCACATGGGATGAGTATTGTTGAAGGTTGTTGTTTTATAGCATTGTGGGTGGCCTCTTGGCCTATTCTACTAGTTGTGAGACTTGTTTTAATTTTTTGATGGTTTGAGTTTTAGGTCCCATTAAAACTTACATGTAATGGTTTGAAGTACCAGTAGTCTTTTCCACCCTTGGGTTGGTTGGTGTTGAAGGCTAATTTTTTTAGCTTTGTGGGTGGTTTGTTGGCCTATTTTAATTTAGATGCTTTATTTGGGTTAGATCTATTGGTCGTGAGGCCTATTTCATGCTTTTGTATAGGATCAAGGCCCTAAAGCCTAACTTTTTAATCAAAAACATTAACTTGTGATTTTTTAAAGTTTGTGTTACCTCTTCTATTATTTCTAATACTTCATTTGTTGTTTCTATTATTGTCCCTACCTTTTCCACTAACTATTTTATCTACTTGCATATCATCTTCCTCTTGATTTTTTAGTTTCCTTATAAGGTGAGTCTAAGAACTATTTGTTTACCTTATTCTTCAAAATATTAACCTTTGTTTTAAAATCTTGTTCAATAATTTTTTTTGTGGAACTATTCATATTTTCTTGATTAGTTTAAGGAAACATGATAAATTCATGTATTGTTTTGATTAGAGAAAATAAGTTTTGAAGGGACATAAAACCCTATCATAACAAATAATTTTTTCAAGAGATGAAACACAACTAATCTATCCAAGGCAACAACCCCACAACAAAATACTTAGGAAAAACATCCCTGAGTTTAAAACATGGAATCGGTGATGACCTTTAGTCTGATAAGATTTACATTCACAATCATTGGATGTAGAACTGCAATCCAATCATCATTATCAAACTCCACCTCGCTAGGAGACAAGAGAATGAAACCAAAATAAGGTAGTAAAATCTCCCTAACAACCAATCTAGCTTACCAAAACATCCCACCTCAATAGAAGAGTAAGAAGGTAGATTATAACATAGGCAACAAAAACCCCTTCATAACAACTCCAAACCCCTCCAGCCAAACCAATATCCACCTCCAAAGGAGAATCTAAAAAGGAGGTCAACTATAAAATATCAATAATCTCAACCACATCCACAACCTCTACATCTATAGGAGATAATTGGGTGCTGGCAAGAAGTTGAGTCCACTTTTTGGCCAAAAAGTGGGTGTTTTCCTTGATTTTCAGAGTTTGAGACATTTGACCTTAAAATTTGAAGCACTTAGAGATGAAATCTTCAAACAAGTCACTGATCAAAAAATGTAGTACTCAGACTCTAGTTTCCAAATGTGTAATTTATTTCAATACCCAGATTGTACAAATTGAGTTTCAATAGGCTTTTGCAAAAACCACTATTTAAAAGTCATTTTTTTTTACCATACCATGCATGTGTACGACATCCATATTTTAACTTAAATTATCATATTTTTCTAAATACTTTTGGGAAAAGACTTGTGACTCATTGAAGCTTGTTTTAGATATTTTTTTGTAATTTTTTATTGAATAAATTTTTTTTGTTAATTTTTTATCAAGCATATTTGTCATTTAGAAAAATAGCCATGTACGACACGCATAAGATGACCTAAAGTTATCATTTTTTAAATTGAAAAGAATTGTCTGAAGTTTGTCCTTGTGCAATCCGTTCGTCAAAATCTTATGTTGATAAAATTATTAAAATAGTAAAAAACACTGATATTTAAAGTTTATGGACCAATTTCATCAAAAATTAATTGAAAAATATAAAAAATAATTCAATTGTAAGAAAATTACATATTTGAAATCTGCATTGTCTCATCTAAATTGGGTTTTAATTTCGTCAAAAAATTCTGCAAAAAAGTCGTCAGCCATATGTCCAAACTTGATTTTTTTCCCTAACATTGTTAAAACCTTCAACTTGCAGCTCAAACTAGGTTGAAAGCCTAGGTTCAGACTCCCAATGCTTTTCCCAAACCAAAATCCGAGGCAAAAACCCTACCACAAGGCAAAAAAGAATTCAAATTTTAAATAAATCGGGATCCCGTTTATTTTCAGCTATGTTATTTAAATTTACTATCAAATTTTACTATGAAGTCTGCAACTTCACATGTACGGCCAAGAGCAGTAAAATTGGTCTATTTTTCATTGAGCATTTTTTTTACAGGCGGTGACTTTCTTTTTTGATTAATATTTTCAAAGGAGAGATCCCATTTTTTCAAAGAAAGAACAAAAGGTCTTCAACTTGCAATATGAATTGATTTTTTCAAAGGAGGCATGAAGAAATTAGTTTTAAAGTGGAATTTTGCTAGTTTTCTACTTGTTTTTAGGAATACAAGAGGAAGAATTTAGTCTTTATATGTTTTGAACTTCCAATTTGAATCGAATTTTTTGAAGAATTTCACTATTTACATTCATTTGTGCTTGAGAATTTTATAATCATGGGAAATAAAGCTCATAATAAGAGGAGGAAGACATTGACTCCTAAAGAAATTGAAGCAAACAAAGAGGAAAGACAAAGACAAAGACAAAGAAGAATGAGAATTAAATCAATGAATGATGGGGGAGCATCCAATTCCACAATTATTGAATATGAAAACATAGAGGAGACCATGGTTGTAGATGAAGCGAATTGCAAGAAGTCAATTTGGAGAAGAATATGATTATACAATCAAGTCCTACTATGCCTTCAAATCCCTCTTTCAATGTTATGGAGAATGTTTCAATATACACAAATCTAGGTACGTCTTCAAATCCACATGTTAGTGAAATGGTAAATTCGTATGTAGAAATTTTACAAGATGCTAGATTTAATGATGTTGAAATTGATAATATTCAGAGAGATGAAAATTTTATAGAATTTGTTGAAAATAAAAATGAGAATGATCCTTTTGTTGAAAATGAAATTGAGAATAGTCCTTTTATTGAAAATGAAAATAAAAATCGTTTTATTGATGTAAATGAAAATGAAAACCATTTTGTTGATGAAAATGAAGATGAAAATGTAAATCGTTTTGAAGATGAAAATGAAAATGAAAATTAAAATGAAGATGAAGATGAAAATCTAGAATGTGATGTTGAATTTAATGAAAATACTTTTTTAAAAATTGAAAGTGTTGTTTTTGATAATCTTCCTAGTCAAATTTCTTGGAGGAAAATAAGAACACATGCAAATAAAATATACAACGAATTCTTTTATCGTAAAAAAATTATAATTCAATGTCAACTAATGATGCAATTGATGAGAATGCAAAAAATGAGGAAAATAATGAAAAGGTTAGGCTTTTTATTAAACCAAAAAGAAAAGATCAATCATTAAAACATGCTATGTGTATTGTTGCTAGTGCCATTCAACTGATTGGAAAAAATAGTCAATCTAAAGATAAAAATGCAGCAAGAAGAAATATAACAACTGCTATAGTTAATAAAGCAACTTTGAATAAAATAATGGTAAGAAATATTAGTGATGTTTTAAAAATACATCCTAAAACATTGCTAACAGCGGAAAAAAGAAGAATAATTATAGAAAATGATCCTGTCAACCAATGTTGGAGTTTCAGTGGTCGACTCTTGAGGTTTGATATGAAATTGAATGTTGAAATTAAATCTTTGATTGAAAAATATTGGCATGATAGTACTAGGGTTTCATCTAATGCTAGAGATGTTTTAAAATTAAGGGTGGGGTCCAAAGTTCATGATCCTCACCCAAAAGACCTATTAGATACAACACAAGCTGAATTTTATCAAAAATTTTGTGGTGATTTAGTGTTACCCAGTAATATTAAAATAAGTCAAAGGTCTTTTGAAAAATGTAAACTGTGGTATGTAAAAATTAATAAGCAATGAATATCTTGTTGTTGTAAAATGCATGTTCAATTTCATTATTTTTATGGTGTTTTTTGATATATACATTGTACCTTGCATACTAACATGATTATACAGGAATGTGGTATTAATATGCCACCTAAAGCAATAAGCGAGTTTATTTCAAGTTTGTTTTGTGAAAGATCTAATGGTAAATTGTTCTATTTAAGTTCTTATATTTCTAGACAATGCATTGACTATAGAAACCTTTCATTCTTAGGAATTTGTATGCATGAAAGTGTTGATAATGATTTTGGACAACAATTAGTAGAAGTTAAAAGATTTAAGAATGTTCACTATTCTTTAAAAGATGGAAAAATAGGAAAGTGTTGTGATTTAGTTACATAAAAAGTTAGTGTGCATGCATTCATGAGTGAATTTAAGAATTATATATTACCAAAATATATCATGCACTCTCAACATGATCATGGCTTGATGGCCAATTTCGTGCATGTAGAAACACATTTCCAATTGGTACTATACTTTCAGTGGTTGATTTTGCAGAAAAGTATTCTCTAGCTCCGCAAGAGGAAATTCAATCACAGTATTATAATTCAGTGCAAGTAGCTATGTTTGTCCATATTATTTATAGACATGCAGATAATAGCACTGAGAATGATAGAAAATTTTTGAGGGAGTATCATTTTTATTTGAGTGACAACTGATTACACTCATCAGAGTTTGTTCAATACTGTTTCAGTATATTTTACAAAAATTTAAGAGAAAGAGGAATCCATATGAAATAACACCTCATATGGTCAGATAATTGTACGAGGCAGTTCAAGAATGCTTGAATGTTCTATTCATTAAGTAGGATTCACAAAGAACTTAATATCCAACATATATGGAGTTTTTTTCAAGCTGGGCATGGTAAAAGAGAACATGATGGACTTGGTGCATGTGTCAAAAGAATTATTGCTAGAGAACAATCAAAATTTGAAGATGTAGTAAAATTTAAAGATGCATGTGGGATTGTCGATTGGTGTAATAAAATATTATCTACACCTGGTTTGAGTGAGTACTCTAGAGTTCATCGATTCTTTTGGTTGGTTGACAAAGATAACATTGTACCTAGAGTTGACTATGAGACAATTAGCGGATCTACTAAATGGCATTCATTTAGGAGTTTGAGAACAAGCACATGAGCTATCTGGACAAGGGAGCTTGCATTTTTTTTCTAGTTTTGTATCTCAATAGATTGGGAAGCATGTGAAAATACATAATGGGTTGAACAGTGGGAGCAAAGATCGTTGACACTTGCACAAGCAAATGATCACTATGAAAGAACTATTGAAGAAAATGATCAAGTGTTTGCATCTGAAGACTATGACTGTGTTTCAGACCTTGTACAAGAAGGTAATTTAATTCAATTTATTTCATTTAATTTCACTTTATTAATTTATTTTGTAATACTAAATTTTTTTATATTTATATGCGCAAGTTATTAAATCAATTTTTATTTGCAAGACATGTGTATGTTGTTGTTTCACCTAAGGGGAATGAAGAGCAAACATAATATTGGTTGGCTTGATGTGTGGAGAGTAAACATAAGTTAATATCACCTTGAGAAGATGATGATGGCTATCATTATCCAACAGGTACCATGATCCCCTTAAGACATCTCCTTAAGCAAATTTTGATAACAACTTTTTTGATCCCCTTAAACAATTTTTTAGAAAAAGTTTTTCATCTCATTAAGAAAATTTTGAGAACTTATATGATGATTGTTTTCATATTTTCCAATAGGATCGGTTGTGGTTGTTGGAACTTGGCTATGAAAATACCTAGAAAGGAAGAATGGTCTACCTACATTCAAAGATTATGAACCGCATAAAAAAATTATACATTATTCACATTCGATGGTGGCAACAAATATAAAACTAGATCGGTATCGTGGAAGACCTGCAAATAAAGTGTTATAGAAAGTTTCTATGGAAGAGCATGAGACAATTATATATGCATTACAAAAAAGAGAGGATGCAGATGGTACAATGGAATAAGTAAATATAGGTAAATATAGTTTAAGTTTCACATTGTCCTTTTAAATAGAGGTAATTATTAGTTAAAATATATTTAATTACATGTTTTGATTACATATTGATATTTCTTGTACATTAATAGTAAAAAATAATTTATTATCATTTTTTGTATCCTTAAGCCATCATTGCATTGATCTCATACTTTGAAACAGAAAGGAGAGGATGCCTGAATTCAACCTACACATGTGTGGAATACTTTTAAATGCAAGTACTTGAGTTGTGTACATATAGATAGTTTTATATAAATTAAAATATGTATGTTTTGATGATTTCATTGATATTTATTGTACCTTTTTGATATTAGGCAGTGTGAAAACCTAGTACATTTTGGGCATGAGTTTGAGATGTTCTTGAGATGGCATATCCAAATTTTGTAAACATTGTTTTGAGATGACATATGTACATATATGTCCTTGTATGTCTTAAAATCACTAAATTTCATGCATACATTATTGTTAAATCAATTATGTCCTTAATATGTTGTATTATGACCCCTTAAGACATTCCCTTAAGACATTGTATTGTGACCCCTTAAGACATTGTATTATGACCCCTTAATGAATCCTCTTGAGACATTGTATTATGAACCCTTACTACATCACCTTTTAAGACATAATATGACCCCTTAAGACATCCCCTTAAGATGTAATATGACCCCTTAAGACATCCCCTTAAGAATTTAAATTATGACCCCTTAAGACATCCTATTATGAACTCTTAAGACATTCTATTATGAACCCTTAAGACACCCCCTTAAGACTTTGTATTATGACCCCTTAAGATGTTCTATTATGATCCCTTAAGACATCCCTCTAAGATGTTCTATTATGAACCCTTAAGACATTCCCTAAAGACGCCATATTATGACCCCTTAAGATGTCCCCTTAAGACATTGTATTATGACCCCTTAAGATGTCCCCTTATTTGTTTCCAATGTATGACTTATAAATTAGTGTTGGATTCCATTATTTGTGTTGATAGCTTAAAAAATAGTATTCGATGCCATTATTTTTTTTGACAGCTTATAAACTAGTGTTGGATTTTATTATTTATAGAATTTATGAATGCTTTTGTTCCTTAATCTTGTATGGTTTTTTTTTTTTCTTAAAATTTTATCCTTTTTGGTATATAAATGAATTGCTTTGGTTTGTAAATTATGATTTATTGACTAATTATGGATTGACGTGAATTGAATGAGTTCATTGACTAATTATAGCTAGTTATTGAATTTACATATCATGTATGAAATCACTAAATTTGAAAACTATAATTATTAAAATTTCCTATTAATTTTAACTTTAATTTCACATTAATTTCCTATATTAATATCTTGACTATGAACATAAAATGCATAAATGTATATGTGTAAATTAAAATTTCAAACAATAATAAATTCCATAATTTATGTAAATATGTTAAGTGCATGAAACCAATATATTAAGCGCATGAAAAAATGTCCATTAGAGTACAACCCATGAACTAAAATCCAACTAAGTACTCAAGAACCATGAATTATAAAGTCCAACAGAGTACATGACAAACCAAAAATATAGTCCACAAAATAAACAAATATAACCCACAAAATCATGTTTCTAGGTCATGTATTATCTTTATAATCAAGAGACCTCTTTGTGTCATGCGGACTATGCAGATGACTTGAAACATTATGTACAAGAGAAATATGAAATCATATGTAAGACAATGAAAAAAATTTAATGACAATTTAATTTGTAGTTCATCATATTAAAATTAAATTACCATCATATCTGGGTTTGGATGGTCTACTACACCTGAAGCAACCTCTACATTCTCTGAATCAATCTACACAAAAAAGACAAAAAATGTTGAAATTAGATGCACAAGTTTACAATTAAAAATGATTTAATTGAAATTAATTTATAATCTATCATATTTTAATTGTACCATATCCATGGGTTGTGCACCCTCTTCTGCAGGACATATTTGTACATTCTCAACTACTAGATGTGTCATGTGCTATAAAAGAAAAAGAATTTAAAATATGTATTAGCTCAAATTATATTAATATTCAATTTGAAATTTAAAATTATTTATTTAAATATTCACAATATATAATTTATAATTAAATTTAAATATAATAAAAAAATTAAATTACCATTTGGTCTGGGGCCTGCTCCGCATGCCCTCCTTGAGGTGTAACTATGTCTCGGTCAGTGTTGAAAGTCGCACTAACAAAGTCCTACAAGATCAAAGCTAAAGCTTGTACATACTTGAATTAGGTAAATATATACATATTCAAGTTTGCACATTTTGTGTAGAATTTTTTTTAAACAACCTGAAAATCAAAGGCCTCACGAGTAACCGCAAAATCTAATTTTTGCTCGATGCCCATTTTGATTGTGGTATCAACCTAGAAATACATCTAGAAATGTAACACAAGCTTATAATATCTACAAGTGTACATGCACATTTCATATATAGTGAATTAAAAATTCATAATTGTAACTATACTAATGTAAGTTAAATAATTTACAATATGAATATACCTACCCCTGGTCTACAACGGTCGATAGTGGAGGAGTTCTCAACAACCCCTCAGGTGGAATCAACGTGGAAGCCGATTGACTCACCTAAACCAACATAAATATTTCAAACATATATGTTATTAAATTATAAATTTAAAACTCAAGTTAAAAATGATTTCATTTATAATTTAAAAAATTGAAATCAAATTACCTCATAAGGGTTTCCGATTAGGACTGGTGTCGATGCATGTACTCATGCAACAGATGATTTCCCCATCGTTACTATCGTATGTACACCAAATAGTTTGATTGTTAAAATAAATTGAAAACCTTACTTTGATATATATATTCATCAAAATTCTTATAAAATGAATGTGTAGATGCATATTTATACCTATGTACCAGTGTCCTCAAGATGTTTTCCTCTTGAAAGAAACTCTACAAATGAACTAATGTGACCAAATGAACCACCAGAATCTCCACGTCCACCCGAACTAGGTGTGGCCTGATCAGGTCTATAGAATACTTGATGGCAACTGATACATACATGTGGGAAGGGCCTCGACACTCCTGGAGTGGTAATCAGACCAGCTCCATAGAAAACTCCTCCATCATCATTGTCTCTATGCTCCCCACTCGTTATCACAGAAGCATTCCAATCAAGGTCTCCTACGAGTGCACTAAGGGAACCTACTGTCAAGACCATAGATCAATGATGCATAGGTTCAGGAATGGGAGGACTAGGAGAAAAAATAAGGGGTTGTGCATGCACAGGGCATTGGGGATCAACCCTTTACCCTAACCTCTATTGTGGCATGCCGCCACCAACACCCTGAAATGATTTAAAATCAAAATAATTGGGCTTTTGCCCCATAACAAAATCTACATTGAATTTCCTCAAAAAATACAATGGGCACTCCCAATTAGCATGTGGGGGACTATCAGAAACCATATACCATCGATCCCAAAAATGTGCACTCATTTGTGGATGTATACACCACCTCATGGATATTCTAGATTTGTTTCTAGAATTGGGTTGTCGAGTAACGGGGTCGAGAAAGTAGGGGGCTAGGTGGGCTTTTGCTATTTTAAGGTTTAATATTTCTTTATAAGAGAGACCATCAGCATAAAATTGTCTCATTTGTTCTATGTATCGTCTATGCCTATCTAGATCAGAATCAATGGTCCTGATGGCATCCACAACATTTTGCATTGTAGATGCAAAACATCTAACATGGGGTGGAATCAATGCTTGACTCTGGATAGAATTTATTTGATTATGTATTGATGCAACTTGATCATTTATGTGTGCTCATAAGTGAGCCTCATCAGATGAAATAGGTTGTGGAGGGGGAGGGGGAGGTGGCTGAGGTGGTGGATTGATGATATCATCAATATTAAAATCATCATTGATATGAGATATAAGTGTGCACTTGTATTAATATATACTAAATTAACATAAAAACTTTAAAAATTACAAGAAATAGTTAAATTTGAAACACACATGTAAATTTTTTTAAATATGATACATGCATACATATATTAATATCATATAAAATTGAAACACAAATATACATTCATTGAACTTGATCAAGTAAACTATGTACATACATTTAAAATAAAAAAATACCATTCATTTAACATACATACATTTAAAATAAAAAATACCATGCATAATTTGCATGCATACAACATTAAAGTAAACTATGTACATACATACAAATTTCAAAATTTAACAACTATATGTGGAATTTTAATACATGTGTACATAGTAAAAAATAAACTTGAAACATTCACAAAAAGCTCATTTTATGTCTAACGCATATATATATATCCATCTAGAACCAAAATCATAAATTCACGTCACACAAAATATCCATCGTTCACCAAACTCATCACACAAAATATCCATCGTTCGCCAAATTCATAAATTCATAACTATTTAAGATCATTGTCTTAATTTAAAAACTATTGTGGCTCTCTACTGCATCTCTTCATTTATTTGTGTTTTCCTTTTTAGAATCAGAAGTTCTCCTCTCCTCTATCCATTTTTGATGCTCATCTAAGATCCCATTCATAGCCTTGACAACATCAACAATGGTTTTCATCCTAGATGCAATCATCCTCATAGGTCGTGCGACAAATTCTTCATTTTGAATAATGTTGATTTGATCTTGGATGGTTCTAACATTGGAATTGATTTTTGCTTGCAAATGAGCACCATCGATTTAAGGTGGTGGAGGTGGCAGGCAGGGATAACTTTAAGAAACCCCCCCCTCAGCCAAGGTGTAAAATCCTGGCAAATCTTTCCTTTTATTTGAAAAAATTATTAATTTTCCCTGGTGAATCTTATGCATATTATTCAAAAACTTGTAAAATCCTAGCGAATCTTAATGAATAATTGGTAAAAAAAAATAATCACACTAGCGAATCCTAGTGAATAATTACTAAAATGATTAATTACAATGGCGAATCTCTCCTTTAAAATTTTGCATAGTTGGTTGGCGCAGTTCCCCCATATTTTTTTTGTTTTTTTTAATATTGAAGTAGGGGCTCGGGGGCGCTAGCCACTGGCGGGATCAAGGGGCAGTGCCCCTTGCGGGGGTCAAGGGGGGAGATCCCGCTTGTGGGGGTTGAGGGGGAAATGCCCCCTCACGGGGTCCAACGAGCACACACAGATGAAGTGTTTTTAAAAAATCTCACTTGAAAAGTAAGACTAAATGAAACTTGAAAATTCTACCATCGATTAGCTTTTAAATCAGACAGTTGCAATGAAAGTTCATTCCATAAGTGAATATTGGCATGAGTGAACATCATTGGTGTGACACTTAGGGATGTCCTACTGATACAACAATTTTATATGCACTTAGTGAATTATGTGACTTAGTGAATTTTGTGACTTTATATGCACGTGCCTTTTAAAAAGGTTGTTGAGTCCCAAAAATTTTTTTGGGCCACATGATCAAATCTAATCGTGTGGCCCAAAACAAATTTCGGGCCTCAACAACCTTTTTAAAAGGCACGTGCAAATAAAGTCATGGAATTCACTTGTAGCCATTCAAATAAAAATATAATCGATGGCAATGAATAATAAACCTATTCAAGGCTAAAATATCCCTAAAATGAATGGTAAACTATTATTAGTGGCGATATTTCCCATAAATTAATTGTAATAATATAAAATTATTGGTGAATATAAGTAATATTTGTATTTACAGTATAAACTACTAGCGAATCAGTTCCGATGATGCATCGTTTAAAATATAATGCATTGGTGAATTAATCGAAACAAATTTATTTTTTTGTAAAAACCTAGTGATTCGGCATCCTTTCTAGCTTGTATTATTCACCATTTTTGGAGGTCCCAATTTCAAATATTCACGAATTGGTGAAGATTCACCACTAAAGTTTTCCCCAATGGGGGGTTATGAGATGGAGTGGGTGGAGGTGGATGTGAAGGTGGTGGATATGGATGGTGCGAAGGTTGATTGTGAATATTATTGAATCGATCCATATGATCTCTAGAAGATATGAGTGAAGTTGCATTAGATTTGTAATTTCAAAATGTAAGATACATGTTTAGGATTTATACCCTTAAACCATTCAATATAAATGGCCTAATTGAATACATATGATAAAATAAACTTATAAGCCTCATTTATGTCTAAGGCATGTTACTTGAATGAAAATACAATTAACTATTAATATAAGACAATTTATGAATGTTATAGGGTTTACGGTTTAGAGTTTAACATAGATCCCCTTAATCCATCCTATCACCCTAAACCATAAATTAACCAACCTAGATCATGATTTATCTCATTCATATTATAATCTTGCATGATCTAATTATTTTTAAATTTGGTTTATGAAACTTAGGGTGAAGTTTTGGTGTCCGTTGGAATATAATGAACTTGCAAGTTAGTGAAGAACATTTTCTTGTGGAACAGCTGATTGATATAGGTCTATAGGATAGGATTCATGGGAGTACCCTATAGGGTTCTTGTGGAATAGTTGATTAAGGTCCTAAGACAAAATGAATGCTTTACTAGAGAAAATTTTCTTGTGGAACAGTTGATTGAGATAGGTCTTGTTTCAACTGACGAACCTAGATCATGAAATATCATCCATATTATAATCTTGCACAATCTTGTTATTGTTAAATTTGGTTGCTTTGGGAAACTTCACCAAATTTTAAGAACTTATTTGATCCCATTAAGAAATGTCATATTAGGACCTCTTAAGACATTGATTTACAATTTAGGGTGATAGTATGGCTTAAGGGGATCTATGTATAGTGAGGTCCTAGGAAAAAATAACATGGATTAAGGGAATCAAATTTGGTGGAGTTGCCTAAGGCAACAAAATTTGATTTTAAGGTCCTAAGACAAAATTAATGCTTTAGTGAAGAACATTTTCTTGTGGAATAGTTGATTGAGATAGGTCTTGTTCAATTGACCAACCTACATCATGAAATATCATTCATATTATAATCTTGCACAATCTTGTTATTTTTAAATTTGGTTGCCTTGGGCAACTTCACCAAATTTTAAGAACTTATTTGATCCCATTAATAAATGTCATATTAGGACCCCTTAAGACATCGATTTTTGATTTAGGGTGATAGGATGGCTTAAGGTGATCTATGTTTGGTGAGGTCCTAGGAAACAATAACATGGCTTAAGGGAATCAAATTTGGTGACATTTCCCAAGGCAACCAAATTCGATTTTAAGGTCCTAAGACAAAATGAATTCTTTAGTGAAGAACATTTTCTTGTGGAACAGATGATTGAGATAGGTCTTGTTTCAAATATCATTCATATTATAATCTTGCACAATCTTTTTATTGTTAAATTTGGTTTCCTTGGGCAACTTCACCAAATTTTACAAACTTCTTTGATCCCATTAAGAAATGTCATAGTAGGACCCCTTAAGACATTGATTTACGATTTAGGGTGATAGGATGGCTTAAGGAGATCTATGTAGTGAGGTCCTAGGACAAAATGGCATGGCTCAAGTGAGTAAAATTTGGTGAAAAAATGATGTCTTTAACTTGTTTAGGGTTTAGATTTTTGAGTTTAGGGTTTATGGTAATACGATGGCTTAAGGGGATATTTGTAGTAAGGTTCTACTACAAAATGACATGGCTTAATGGAATCAAATTTGGCTTACGGGGATCTTTGTAGTAAGGTTCTACAACAAAATGACATGGCTTAAGGGAATCAAATTTGGTGGAGTTGCCTAAGGAAACCAAATTTGATTATAAGGTCCTTAGACAAAATGGATACTTTAGTGTTGAGGGTTTAGATTTTAGATTTCAGGGCTTAGGGTTTAATGAACTTAGGGTGAAGTTTGGGTGGCCCTTGGAATAATGGACTTGCAAGTTAGTGCCTAGTTTATGAATATTTTTTTATTTTATGAATAGATTGACTATTTATGTAATAGAAACACATAATTATGTTTGATTAAGATTGAGTTTTATGTATATTTTAACTGGATGTTTTTTTAATTGAATATAAGATTATTTTATTTAATATTTTTTTCATTAATATTAAACTCACTTAAATGAATTTTATGATATAAAACATGTATAATATAAAATTAGTTAATGTTGAATTGAAAGTATTTTATTTTAGATTCTTTGTAATTGAAATAACCTAAAAGAACTTAGAAAAAAAAATATTTAGATTATTTAGTGTCTAGGAAACTAGTGCAAAAATTTAAATCCTAGACCAATACTCTAAGTACATATATATGGTAAATCCTAAACCATGGATTTAATCATTAAAATTTAAAAATTTAAATTCAAAATTTTCCATCCCTTACACATTTCATAATACATTATGAGCCAACTAAACTTTCTTACTATTTGAAGGCATTCAATTGTCTCTATTTTATCATTTAATTACACTTGATCATTATTCACAAATCATTTAAATTTTTGAAAGTACTAAATGCTAGGAACACTTCAATAGGAGGACCTAAATTTAATCTAATTATGCATCACCATTTCCAAGTTTGAATAATATTCTCCTCAATCATGAACTTGATCTTATCATGAGGGATAACCTATGAGAACATGACAATTGAGATCCAACACTCACCCCTAGGTGTTTTTAAATGCCACTACTTAATAACTTAAATCTTCATTTCTAATAGAACTAATTTCTATGTGTCAAGTAACCCTCTCATTTAATTTCACAAAAAAACAATATTATGCATATGTTCTAAACTCTATTCTTTAAATTAATTTATATATTTCTTACCATTATTTTTCTCAAAAGTGTATTTAAAAACTATATTTTTCTTCAAAATAGATTATAACTTAAATCTTAATTTCTAATAATTAATTGTTCAAAATCCTCATTTTTTCTCTAATAGAATAGACATCTATATTTTTTAAAGAGAGTTTGATTTATTTACCATCCCTAATTTAATTTACATTTCATCAAAATACCACATTTCTTCTTAAGTAGTTCAACTTCAATTCAAGAACCCTAGATCCCTAGATGAAGCTAGATTTTGAATTTAATCCTCACTTAAGGTTTTGAATAGACCCTAGATGAAGCTAGATTTAGAATTTAGCGTGTGTTTTTATTTTTGTTTTATTTTTATTTCATCTTTTTAATAGACTGATTATTTGACCTAAAATTAATTATCAAAATTCATATAAAAGATAGTTCTAAATGAAAATTCATATAGCAATAATGTACTCATTTCACAAAAAATGGAAAGTTTTTCTAATCTAATTATAATTTAACATTGAAACTAAAATTTAACATATCATTTTATCCATACAATGCAAATCAAATTTAAAACATTTAAGCAATTTGCAAAAGAATTTTCTTGAGCTCGAATATTAGGGTTTTCAAAATCAAAATGATTTGTTTGATTTCAATTTAAGGTTTTAGCAATTTTTATTGTTTCAATTCAATTCAGGGTTTCAATTTCGAAGCAATTAGGGTTTTTAATACAATTTTTTAGTTTCAATTCAAACTAGAGTTTTGAAATTCTTTTTTTTTTGCTTTGATTTGAATTTGAGATTTCAAAAAGCGTAATTAGGGTTTCTAAATGCAAATTTTCAATTTATTTCAGGTTCTAGGATTTTGAAATGCATTTTTTTGTTTCGTTTCAATTAGGTTTTTGAAATTCAATTTTTTTTTGTTTCTAAAATACAATTCAAGTTTTCTTTTTTTGTTTCTATTGAAAACCTTCACAATTTGACATATTTTTTTAATCTATTTCTACAATTTCTCATTTCAAAAATAACATGAAATAAAATGCTTAAAATGTAAATAAAAATTGAAATAAACATGCTAAAAACAGTAAATTTATCAACAATTTCAATTTGAATGAAAAAATGCAAAAAAATAGGGAAGAGTACGGGTACCTGGAGGTCTTTTGGGAGTCACTGTCGCTCTCAAACTGGGATCCCATGCGCGCAAGAAAAAAATGAAGATTTCTTCATTTTTAAAAAATAAATAGTGTTATAAAACGGGATCCTAATTTGTAAAAAACGGGATCCCGATTTTTACAAATTGGGATCCCGTTTCTTACAAATCGGGATCCCGTTTCCTCTCCGCCGGTTCGAGACCCTCTAGTAAACGGGATCCCATTTATCAAAGAGCGGGATCTCGTTTGTGATTCAGGCTTGGGATCCTGAACCGAAACAAGATCCCGATTTTTAAAAATTGGCATACCGTTCTTAAAAATCGAGATCCCGTTTTTGCTTAGCCGATTTCGTTTTTTTGGCTAAGGAAAAAACTTCCACATTTCATGGACCCAACTTTGTGCATTTACCCAACTCCACCTCAATAGGAGTCACATTTTGAGGAACTGAGAGGAGAGAAATTGAAATAGAGAAAAGGGAAAAAATAGTCCCCTTTAACCTAAAAACCTCTTGGGCCATAAAGAAAAATATATTCAATAGAGCTTTCAAGGTGACCCCGATGAACACTTCTACAAGAAGGTGTCAATAAAACGAGGCCATAAGTAAAATCTTGATAACTTTAAACAAATGGCACAAAACCACCTCTCACGAGGTAGTAAAAATATGGCCTCATGAACTATGAGACCCAAATCCATTGCATCCATAAACAAACACGAATCAATCCAAAAAATAGTAGACAAGGTATCATAATATCCCTTTATAAACCTTAACCAAGATACCACTAGGATAGCCCCAAAAGGATTTGAGAAAGCATCATCAAAGTAGAACTTCATCAAAATAGAAACCCTAAAAAAGCATAAGCATATATATAGCTAGTAAGTTGCTCCAAGTAGTTAGTAATCCATTGAAACCTTAAGGCACCAAAAATTTGGACCACCAAAAAATTTAGTATAGAGGAAATATGCTTCACTCTCACCCTTTCCATAAGACCTTTAAACATAGTCCTAGTGAGAGCCAAAACAATAGTTTCCCTAGAAAAAATAGCCCACAACCCCACAAAATCCCACACCACCAAGGCCAAGAGAGCAACAAAACCTACATAGAAACATATTCTATAGAAAAGAAAACCCTCAAGTAAAATTTTCCATGAATTGAAGGTTTCATGGCTAAAGATAAGCTCCCATGAAATAGGGAAAGATCCCTGCTACCACAAAGTAGAGAGCTTCAAACACAACACAAAGTCACCAGTCGAGGGAGGAAGAGCACTACTTACACACCAAAAATCCACCTATCACCATGTAAGAAAACAAATTGCCAATCTTGAAACAACAAACTGAGCTACGATCCTTAGAAATCGAGACACTGAGGGTAGAGTAACTCCCTCAAGCCAGAACTAGCTTTCACCTTACGCTTAAAGCAAAAGGATAAAACCATGAAAGAGAAAATTGAGTAAGAAACTTTAGAATAGGGTAAAATCACAAGCCCATGTCACACTTTTGGCCAAATAAATACTTTTGAGCCTACTTTTTTTGGCCCAAAAAAAATTTGGCTGAATAGGTTTTGATCGAAATCATGTAGCATATATGTGGCACACAAGGTTTCGGCTGAAACCAAAAAAAAAAAAATCCCTTCTAAACTTTGAATTTGGCTTTCAAATTGGCTTTTGTGTGGGGTTTCTATCAGAACTATTTCAGCCAAAACCCTTTTGATAGAAATCCTTACGGTCGAAATTGTCTAGTTGGCATCCTAGTTGGTAGCCAACTCAACATTTTTCAGAATTTTTTGAAACTTTTAACTTTAAATAAGTATTTCTATAGTTAGAATGATTTTTCTCCAAAAAAGAAAAATACCATTTTGTAGAGCTCAAAGTGATGAATCCAAATATATAATTTTTTAAAAAAATTTATTAGTTTTAATATATGTTATTTTTAAAATAATATAAGTAGGTTGTAAAAATTTAAAAAGAGGTTGATTAGAAATTTTTAAAAAAATAGTAAAACATATTAATTTTTTTTAAACTTATATGGGGCAGTAGAGGAGAGAGTCTTCTTCAGAAGGGTATATATATTTTTAGAAAATGATTAAAAATTTTGAAAATAGTTGACAGCCCATGAAAACTATCAAATTCTGACATGTTTGACTTTAAAACATTACTACAAGAAAAATATACATCAAAATTTGAATTTTTTTCTATGCAGAAGATATTGAAGTTACCTATCTGGAGAAAAAAAATTAGACAAAATTGAAGTTTTTTTCAATTTGTTTCTTGATGGCCCATGAAGTCACTTTTTTTTTTAATTTTCAGCATTCCAAAAAAAATCCTTGAATTGAAAAACTTATAATGAAAACAGTTTTTTTTTTTAATTTAAAAAATTACAGGAATAAACTTCATCAAAAAAAATTCATTTCATTAGTTTACACCATTTTGAAATTCAAAACATAAAGACCACTTTTATGTAGTCAAAGTTCAATTTTATTTTTTTTGTTGTCCAAATCCTTTATAAAGTGTGACACAGGTTTGTGTTTTTACCCAATAAGTTGAGGCACCAACAACAAGTTGTAGCAATGCCACTTAAAATTAATGCAAGAAGACAAGTCTATGACAGAACAATTGGTTACCATAATGCAAGGATAGTCAAAATAAGGGACAAATGCCAAGAGAGATACTCTCATGTTAGATCCCAATGACAAAGCCCCAAAAATTAACACCCCAAACTGACAACCATTTTCTTCATCCTTAGATTCAGATTCACCATCATTTTCTCCAGCAAAGGAGTTCAAACAAGCTCCCTCACTCTAATTCCTATCTAGTTTCACCATCACTTGAATTCATGTATTGTTAGTAGAATTTTATTATTAGACTTCTCAACAAATACCTCAAAAAGATCAAAATACGGAGGTATGCAACTCAAAAAATATAAACATTTTTTATCTATTAAATTCTCTCCATATGATATAATTTAATTCGCTAAACCCATCTCTCAAGTAAGATATATTGCATAGATTTATAATATTTCATGAAAATATCTCTAAAATTTCTTCTAAGTGTTTTAAGTTTTTTAATCTTCTATATTCATCAATATACGGGTATTTGCAGGATCATCATGGAAAAAATAGGCCCTTAAGTGGTAATACAATTCAAAAAAATCAGAGTTAGGCAACTTGACGTAAAAATTTGAATAAGTTATCTATATTATTTCAAAAACATGTAAGAAAGGAATCTATAAAAAATTGAATTTATATTCTAAAATACTAGGTTAATTTAAAAAAATAAAAAATATATTTGGTCAAAATTTGAAATTTCAATGCAGTAGTACTTAAACTTAAGGGAAAAAGTAAGAAGTAGGTGTTTGTCTGACCACCCTAACCACAATAAAATGATAATATTTTTTTATAACATTTAAGATATAAGTAGAGGATTCATGTCTCAATGTGATGCATATTTTTTTGTAATTTTTTTCCAAGTAAATAATTAATTATGAATTTTTCATTACAACTTTTAAAAAATATAAAACTCGTATGTCTGACCACCTTAACTTGGTCAAAACTTCATGAAATTAATTTTTATTTTTTTTAATCCTATAGTATGCGAAGCATAGAATGTGACACATGTTTCAGATTCAAAAAATGTTATATTGTTTGAAAGCTATAGATGTTTTTCAGTCAGCCTATTAATCAGGACTTTAGTCGTAATTCAAATAGAAAATGAATAATAATTATTTATTAAATTCAAAGTAAAGCACAATTTATATTGGTGGAAATCTGAGAATCTCATTTAAAAACCCTTTTCATTTCATCAATTTTGGGTAAAAAAAAATTCATCAGCCACATGGGCCATTATATCACTTACATATCACCACTTTTGGCCCATCATTATCCTGCACATACCCATACATTATATAGTAGATAATATTTCTATTTTGAAGTTTTCTAATGAATAGTTTCTAAATTACCATTGAGAAAATAGTGTTACACATATTCACAAAAAAATGACAGAGATTAAATTCACACCCTTAAAGTCCAAATAGGGCATCAACCCAAAGTAAGGTAATATTAAATATTAAAAACCCACTAAGTGGGCAAAGCAAAATGTAGTAGGGGGGCTAGTCATCTAGTTTTCCCTATACATCAGTGTGATCTAAGGTAATAATAAGAGGGTGACATACATCATTATCATTACTATTATTTTATTCTTGATTTTTTTATTAACCACTTGAGTAGGAGAGATAGAAAGAGATAGAGAAGGAAATTTTTTGGAGTCAAGATAGAAAGAATTTTCTCCACCAACAAATAGAAGAGAGGTGAATAGCTCCTATTAAAAACTTTCAACTATTCCCATTGACCATTATTACTTCTCAAATGAGGAGGAGAATCTTGAGAATGATCCCCCAATTTCTATATGTAAAATATTTACACCTACATTGGTACCTTCAAGGAGGAAATTGACCTTGAGAAGAGGTGGGAGTAAAAATTACTCTAGCCATAGTAAAAGAGGCATTACCCTAGTGATCCAATAATACCTATAACTGGGACACTTCAAGTGCAACATTATCTACTTGTACTCAAATCTATAATATCACATTATAAAATGTCATAGCTTTAGTATAAATTTAAAATTATCGATCAATAGAAAAACCTAAAAAATAGTAAATGTTATATCTTTCCATATTTAAAACATAATGTACACCTTAAAAGAATACTAGATATTGCTGGATATTTTGGTTGTGTTGCTGATATGTGGTTGTCATTGTTGTCAACACTATTAGCATTGATGATTTTGAAGGCTATATATGTCGAAGATATTGAGAAAATTGTAATAAACATATTGTAGACAGTCTGTGAAGTTGAGAAGGTTAGAGTGATGGAGATTTATGTACGTTGATGGTCAGAAGGCACATATTAAAGGGTTTTTTTTTAGATTATCTAGTATTTTGTCTAAACTTTTTAGAGGTGTGCATCAAGAATTGAGAAAGTTCTGAAGTTTTTTGTTCCTACAATTACTTAGTTACTATAGCAGGTGTTTCTGGAAGATGTAATTGCAATTCTGATGAATTGAGTTGGTGTGTATGTTTCTAAGATGTTCAGTGATGTTTCTAGATTGTGCTCTATTAGTGTGGTGCATTCACATTGATTGGTGTACTTGTGATCAAATATTTTCCTTTGTGTATTTGAGTTTTCATGTTCTTGGTCGACATGATGATGGTAGCGTGTTGCAGATCCTTATGCATTAATATTTTACTATTTGGAATGTTCAAGGATGATGATTTAGGTCCTCACTATTTTGAAACTGACTTAGGTTGGTACGTATTGAGATTTGTTCATGTATTGGGGCCGACAGTTGTAATTTATTCTTTATTTTGTGGCTGATAGAGCTTTTGATGTAAATTCATGTAGTGCATATATAAGAACAATTGTTTTCTTTAATTTGATGTATGCTCAGTGTATGAATGCAAAATGTGTGAATAAAGATTAGATCATTTGATTTCAAAGTAGAGTGTGAATAATATTGAGTGAAGTGTGAATAAGTGTTTATGTGCCTAACTAGAACTGTCATCAAGCTTTTGTAGAAGCTAATTTCTTAGTTCAACCTCATCAGATGGATTTAATCTGGTTATTTTATATAATGCAATGAGCCTTACCTTTGAGTAGTGAGATCTAGGCAGTGTGCTTGAATTCATGTGCATTCCCTATTCATTCATTTGTTATACTTATAATAGGGTATAATCTTGTGGACTAACATCCACTGGTATTTTCCCCTAACAGGGTTTCCACATATAAAATCTTGGTGTTCATGTGTCTCTGATGCGTTTTTGATTTATGCTTTCACTGTTAATTATCAGGTCTAAGATTAAAGTTGAATAAGTTTAAATTTTTTAACAATTGATTCACCCCCCTCTTAGTTGTTTCTCCTTGTTTTTCCCTACAATTGGTATTAGAGCTACTTCCTATGTAGAAGTTTAATAACTTGATGTGATGTGAGATGGCATCATACAAGAAGGATAGTCATAGATTCGATGGTACAAACTACTCTCTATGGAAAGTCATAATGGAGTGTCATTTGAAGTACATTGGTGAGCCTTTCTGAAAGATTAAAAAGAATGCTTACACTATTCCTCAGAATGATCCCTCTAGTGTTGATGAGATTAAAGAAGTAGAAACTAATACCAGGGGTTACAGAAGCATTTCTAAGTGCTTTGACAGATTCAGAGATGACAAATGTAATAGGTCTAAAGGTTGCACATGAGATTTGGAAAAAGTTGGAAACATTGTATCAAGGAGATGCACTCATGAAATTTGTTAAGCTACAAAGTCTGAAAGGAAAGTGGGAGAACATGAAGATGAGTGAAGATGAAAACATATTTTCTTTCATGCAAAAGGTAAATGAAATAGTGATGGACATTAGATGTGTCAATGGAATCTTGGAAGAAGATGAGATTGTGGCTAAAATACTTAGATTTGTGCCTACTTCTTACAAACAAAAGCTCTTGCTATTGAAGAGCTCAAGATAATAGAAAATGTAACAAGATACATGTTAATTGGAAAACTTGTTGCCATTCAGTTGAGTGAATTTAGTGAATCTTCTCCTAAGACAGATTTTGCATTCAAAGCTATTGTATCCGGAAAAAGCCAACATAGATATTATCCGAGAGAGAGCTCCTGGAAGACATTCAAGTATGAAGGTGAAATGAAACTGATTGAAGATGAAGAAAGAGAGCTAGAATAATTGGAAGCATTGATTGTGAAAAGAGAAGCCAGAGGACAAGGTAAGTACAAGGGAAAGCTACCTATTAAATTTTTCTCTTGCAGTAAGATAGGTCCTTTTGCATCAAGGTGTCTTGAAAGAGTTTCTAAGTATAAACCTGATAAGACTAGATTTCAAAATAAGTGTTATTATGCTGAGGAAGGTGTTACTAATGATGAATTTGATAAATAAACTGGAAATGAATATGAATGGGTATTCATTGCTATCGATGAAAATGGTCAAGTGTCCACTGAATCAACTAGTAATCAGAATATTGAGAAAGCTCTTGTAGCCAGGATTGATGAGAAGGATGAGTGGGTGATTGATAGCGAATGCTCACATCATACGATTGGTGACAAAAGAAAGTTTTTAAGCTTGGAAAAATATGATGTTGGTGTTATAATATTTGGAGATAACAATGTTGGTGTTATTTGTGGTAGAGGCACTATTTGTCTTAGTGGTAAATGTAATACTGATGATGTCCTATATGTTGAAGGTTTGAAGCATAATTTTTTGAGTGTTGGTCAAATGGTTGACAAAGGTTACAATCTACAGTTCAAAGATGGTAAGTCTAAGATATTGGGAAGCTCAAGAAATGTGATTGCTTCAAGTACAAAGATAAGAGGTAATATTTTTCATTCAAATGTTGCTAGTGAAAGTTGTTTTATTTCTCAAGTTGATGTAAGATGGTTATGGCATAAAAGGCTATGTCATGTAAATTATGATCACTATCAAAATAATCTCCACACAAGCAGATAGATATCTACCTAAGTTAGTGAAGCCTACTAATACTATATGCAAGGAATGATAGATGGTAAAGTAGACAAGAATTTCTCTTAGGAGAAAACAACCTCATTCCAATGGAGTACTAAATTTGGTACATACTGATCTATGTGGTCCATCCAAAATTAGAATTCTACAAGGATAAAAGTACTTTATGTTGCTTATTGATGATTATTCTAGAATGGTTTGGGTTGCTTTCTTAAGAGAAAAACATGAGGAATTAGAGAAATTCAAAAGCTTTAGAGCTTTGGCAGAGAATGAGACAGGTTTGAAGATCAAATGTTTGAGATTAGACAATGGTGGTCAATTCACTTCTTGGTATTTCAATTCATTTTGTGAAGAGCATGGAATAAAAAGATAGTTATCTGCTCCCCGGACCCCACAACAAAATGAAGTTGTTGAGAGAAAGAAAAAACAATCTTATATGTTGCCAAAACTATGATGTTGGAAGGTAATGTTCCTAATTTCTATTGGAGAGATGTTGTAAGCACTGATGTGTATACTATCAACCAGGTGAATTTAAATGGTAATTTTGGTAAGACTCCTTTTGAGCTATGGTTTGGTTATAAGCCTACTATTAAATATTTCAAAATCTTTGGATGTAGATCTTATATTTAGAGAGATGAATATATTGACAATTTTTATTATAGAAGTGATGAAGGAATCTTTTTGGGGTAGTCTACCAAGAGAAAATCATATTGGTGTTACAATAAAAGATTGAAGAAAATGGTTGAAAGTGAAAATTTCAGAGTTGATGAAGACACTGTTAGATCATCTTGGTATTGTGGATATGATTCAGATGACTAAAACCATAACACTGAGAATGGAAAGAGTGCACAGACACATAATCAAATTCAAGGTGTTCTGGTGGATCAAGAAAATCATGATGGAGAATAAAGTGAAAATGTAGAGGAAAGAACAGAAGAACCAAAAATTCCAATGTATGTAAAGTGAAGTCATTATGAAAGTCAGATCATAGGAGAAAAGAACAAAGGTGTGGAAACTAGAAAAAGAATTGCAGAAGAATATTTTCTGATATCCAAGACTGAGCCTAGTAATATCAATGAAGCATGTAAATATGAATATTGGATGGAAGCAATGAAGGAAGAACTAATGCAGATAGAGAAAAATGATACTTGGATTCTTGTTCCTAGACCTCAAGACAAAAATTTGATTGGAACCAAATGGATCTTTTGGAATAAGATTAATAAGCAAGGTGAAGTAGTTAGAAACAAAGAAATATTAGTATGTAAAGGATACTCACAGATGGAAGGTATTGATTTTGAAGAAACCTTTTCCCTTGTTGCTATAATTAAAGTTGTAAGGTTATTTTTGGCTTATGCTACTTTCAAGAATTACAAAGTCTATCAAATGGATGTAAATTCAACATTCATGAATGGTGAATTAGAAGAAGAAGTCTATGTTGAGCAACCAGATGGATTTCAACTAACTAATGAAAAAGACATGGTTTCCCAATTTAAGAAAGCACTATATGGACTCAAACAAGACCCTAGGGCATGGTATGCTAGATTGGATAAATACTTATTGAAACTTGGATTCAATAAAGGTATTGCTGACAACAATCTATATTTCAAGATGGATCAGGATAAAGACTTGATAATTGAATTCTTTGTTGATGACATTATTTTTGAAGGTGATGATGACTTATGCATGAAGTTTTCTGATGAAATGAAAAGTGAATTTGAAATTTCAACGATAGGAGAACTGAAATTATTTTTAGGATTGCAAATTACTCAGTTAGATGATGAAATCTTTATTTCCCAGTCCAAATATGTAAGATAATTATTGAAAAATTTTGGCATGGAAGAATCAAAGCTAGTTGGTACACCCATGGTAATCGGATGCAACCTAACATAGAATGATGATTCTCCTACGGCTAATCAAACAAGATATTGGTCAATGATTGGTGGATTGTTATATTTGACTCAAACTAGACTAGACATTGTGATTTTTTTGTGCATGGTTGCTAGATATCAATTTGATCCAAAGGAATCACATGTGACTACAATAAAGATAATTTTCAGATACTTAAAAGGAATAGTTGATTTTGGTCTTTGGTATCCTAAGGATGATGATCTTACTCTGAATTCCTTTATAGATGCAGATTGGGCAAGACATGTGGATGACAGGAAAAGTACAAGTGTTGGTGCATCCTTCCTAAGGAAGAACTTGGTGTCTTGGCTAAGTAAAAATAAGAATTACATTTCCTTATCTACTATTGAGGCAGAATATATTGTTGCCACAAATAACTATACTCAAATATTGTGGATGAAGAAGATGCTGACAGATATCAGAGTTGAGTATGATGAGCCTATTTCTATATTTTGTGACGATTCAAGTCCCATAAACATTTCTAAGAATTTGGTGCTACACTAAAAGAAAAAACATATATCTATCAAGTATCACTTTTTGAGAGACAAAGTGAGTGATAAAGAGGTGAGATTGGAATATGTGCCCACTAAGGAACAAATTGTAGATATCTTTACTAAACCATTTCCTAAGGATACTTTTGAGTATCTCAGAGGCAAGTTAGGGGTGATTTCCCCTCCTAATCTGAACTAAGATGCAATTCTTTGCATCAATTCGTGCACCTATAATAATATTTTGTTTCGCATTGATATTATGGTGGTTGTATGTTTCAGATGATATGTGGTTCAGAGCTTGTGTACCTTTTCCATTGATTTCAAAGGGGGAGAAGAGCAATGTGAAAAATCTTTGTAGAAGAAAGGGGGAGAATTGCAATAAGTACTAAGATAGAGAAGATGGTAGAACAATGTAAGAACAAGTTGAAAAGAGTTAGTCGTGTTGATGGTATTTTTCCCATCATGTGTTTCCATCAATGCCAAATGGGTAGATTATTGGATATTTTGGTTGTTTTTTTGATATGTGGTTGTCATTGATGTCAACACTTTTAGCATTGATGATTCTGAAGGTTGTATATGTCGAAGATATTGAGAGAATTGTAATAAACATATTGCAGGCAGTTTGTGAAGTTGAGAAGGTTAGAGTGATGGAAATTTATGTACATTGATGGTCAGAAGGCACGTATTAAAGTTTTTTTTGTTGAGCCTATCTAATATGTTGTCTGAAATTTTAAGAGGTGTGCATCAAGAATTGAGAAAGTTATGAAGTTTTTTGCTCCTATAGTTACTCAGTTATTGTACCAGGTGTTTCTGGAAGATGTAATTACATTTCCGATGAATTGAGTTGTTGTGTACATTCTTTTATTTTCAGTTATTTTTCTAGATCATGCTCTATCACTGTGGTACATTCATGTTGATTGGTGTGTTCGTGATCAAAGATTTTTCTTTGTGTATTCAATTTTTATTTTCTTGGTGGACATGATGATGGTAGCATGTTTTGGATCCTTATGGATTAATATTTTACTATTTGGCATAGTCGAGGATGTTGATTTAGGTCTTCACTATGTTGAGACCAGCTTAGGTTGGTGTTCATTGAGATTTGTTCATGTATTGAGGCCGATAGTTGTAATTTATTCTTTATTTTGTGAACAACAAATTTGTTGATGTAAATTCATGTAGCAAATATATAAGAATTATTTTTTTCTTAATTTTGATTTATCCTTGATGTATGAATGTGAAATGTGTGAATAAACAACAAATCATTTGATTTCATAACAGAGTGTGAAGAATATTAAGTGAAGTGTGAAGAAGTTTTTTTGTGCCAAACCAGAACTATCATCAAGCTTTTGTAGAAGCTAATTTCTCAGTTCAACCTCATTAGATGGATTTAATTTGATTTTTTTATGTAAGTCAATGAGCCTTCCCTTTAAGTAGTGAGCTCTAGGTAGTGTGCTTGAATGCATGTGCATTCCCTATTCATTCCTTTAGTATACTTCTAACAAGGTATAATCTTGTGGACTAACATCCACCATGGTGTTTCCCCTAACAGGGTTTCCACATATAAAATATTGGTGTTCATGTGTCTCTGATGTGTTGTTGATTTATGCTTTCACTGTTAATTATCATATCTAAGATTAAAGTTGAATAAGTTTAAATTTTGTAACAATTGATCCACCCCCCTCTTAGTTGTCTATCCTTGTTTTTCCAACATATCTAAGTGAATTTTTTGAGGAATACAATTTCAATCCACTATTAATACCATACTCTAGGAAAAATAATTAGGTTTGAATGGCTTGAATAAATTATGTATCCAATTCTAAATATCCTAAACTCTAGGACAAAACCAAAAGAGATTTTTTAGAGACACTTGATATCTATAAAAATAGAATCAAGGAAAAAAATTCTAAATGGAAAATATTGAACCAATTAAGAGGCCTTGAAAATGCTAAGAAAAGTGAGTCAATTTGAGCTCTAGCACTACCAACTATATCATGTGAAATCTATGTTTCAAACTAGCATTCATGATTGCATATGCCACTATTGATTCAAGGTGGGCACAATGGGAAACTGAGGATAATTCGAATGATACCTTTTATGAGGGTTATAATTATAAAAAATAATATCTATATACCATTTCCATAACTTTCACTATTGTTTGCAAGATCTAATACCAAATTTGTGGTCCATATTAGCTAACATGGCTAATTATGTCAAAGGTTTCATGATCTTGATGGGAAATATAAAATTTGGCCTTGACATCATTCTAAGAAAATATATTCCTTATATTTCTAGAGAAGATGTCTAAGGATGTTCTAATCCTACAATTAAAAAATATTAGAGTATGAACCCAAAATTTTTTTGAAAGAGGATTATTTTAGTAGTAAAAGATACAAAACAACCAAATAGTTTGTTCCATCATGGAAAGGCATATTAAAACTAGAACCATTCTATAAAATTAAAGGCTTAATTAATTGGCATGCTCACATAATACTTTTCATCACAAAGGTTCTTTGAATCTCAATAGCCTCTTACATAATAAGAAGGGTATGGAGACCAATCCATTTATAAGTTGGTCACCTAACTAGATGACTAAAATAAATACAATTCCATATGAAAATATTTTAATATTTATTACCCTCAAGAACTTGAATTATAAACTTAGTGAAAATTTCCAAACCTTAGCTCTAAGTGGTGAGTAATCCCAACCCTCATGGAAGAAAAGAAAACTCTCAATCCATGCAATCAAAACCTCAATTATTTTCTAAGGAATAATCTAGAGAAAATCATGAAGAAGCTCCTCTAATTTTAAATAAGAAGCTTTGGAGGGAACCCAATAAGAATAATAGTATGCATGAGTAGCCACAATAATGTTGAAATAAATATAGAATCTTTTAGTTATAGATAAATTTATAGTGATCCAATAAGCCAAAAAAAAATCTTGTGAGAACAACTTGCCACAAAGAGGCCAAAGATGCTTGACAAGAAAAAGGGATGCCAATTTTTTTTTTAATTTCACAATGCTCATTCTGTTTCCATCCAAAATAAGTAATCCAAAAAGGTATGTGGATTATAAGTTGTCTATAACATTGAGTATTTTTCCAATGAATTGAAAAACCTAAGGCCTTTCAAAAATATTCAAATGCCAAAGAACATGCTTTATGTTGTTATCCTCTTCCAAAAGAGAGAAAAGAATAATTATAAAAGTGGTTATTAACAAGATCTACTAAATAAGGGTAAATAAATGTTTTTAACTTGTCTAGTCTCTTAGAAATAAAATGATCAAAGAGGTACCCAAACCCTTCAACAAAAATCATATACAAAGTTAGAGCTAAAGGGAAACCTTCTCGTACATATAAATAGAAAGAGGACAAATACATTGGATTGCTAATCATTGATAGTAAGAAAGAAAAAATTCATTAAAATTATTACAAATAGACGGAATGAATTTAGATCTAAATCCTAAGGCATGCAACATTACTAGCATAAACAATCACTCAATAAAATCATTAACCTTCAAAAATCCAATTTTGATGAAGAGAACATATTAATGACATTGTCAAGCATATTTCATGCCTTCTAAAGCTATATTCATATTATCTAATATGCATTTGGATTTGATAAATTTAGTTTATTTATGACACACAATTTAAAGAAGAATATATCATAGCTCTAGCCTACTAAGGATTTAGCAATGATTTTATAAGGAATATTGAGAAATTTGATTGGATACTAATTATAGATATCATCTAGGTCCCTAGATTTAGGAATGAATAAATAATATTTCCTTTATTTATAACCTTTCCTAAGGACTTGACCGATATGGTTCAAGATAAACCTTATGAAAGTCCTCTCTAACACAATCCCTAATACTTTTGTAAAATTCACAAGAAAATCCATACAACATTGGGGCTTTATCAATGGACACGGTAAAAATCACTTTTTAAAGATCAATAGTGGGGAGAAAATTATAATAAAAATTTTCAAGATAAAAGCTAGCAAGGAACAAGCTTAAGGAATTCATGTAAATCATGCTCATGTTTAAGAGAATTATTATAAAATTTCAAATCCTACTTATAATGTTTAACAAAGGTTTCAAGGATATTTGGAAGATATTTAAGAATAGTCTACCCATATTTGTTGTATTTAATTTCTTGAGACACATGAAGAGATTGAAGAGACTGGAAAGAATCTTTAGAAGCTCTATCACCTACTTTCAAGCAATATAATCTAGATATTATTTGAGCGCATCCAAAAGAGTGATTATCAAAAAAAATCTTATGATTATAGAGCTTAAGTAACATGACCTACAAAGTAGGAGAGAAATTATTAACCTTGATAAAAACAATAACATGTGGATATTTGAGGTGGTAGCCTTGTATTCATGATTATAAAAATTGGAAACCTAGCAAGCATAGATGTGAAGAAAATGACCAGTACACTTATTGTCCATATTCCACCAAGAAATCTATCTATTCATCTAAGAAGGCATAGCCTTCAAATTATACACTACTCATATGTGGGCCAACAAGGGTTAATAATTTAATAAGGAAGTTATAATAAAAAGAATATTTGACAACCTTAGGGGTATCAACTTACCACTTAATATTGAATTTGATAGGATACTAGCTAGATAAAATGATATCTACCAAGGGCTTGAACAAAAGAGAACAAGAAAGGAAAAAGAGAAGAAATATTTATTAGAGGTTATAACATGATCAATGCAACTAAATACTATATAAGTCCTATCCCAATAATTATTCTATAATAACAAATTTAAGAATGATTATAATTACAACCCATATTGGATAAAAAAGACCCAATTTATTTCACATGTAGTATGATGCATCCCTCTCATTAGTTATCTAATGTATAGGAAAAGTCCCATCTTTATCATATGCCATCTCAACCATATTAAAATCTCCGTAAATAACACAAGTAGAAACAACTAATGAATCAACAACCCACTATCATAATAAATATTTCTCTATAACATCATTAGAAGTATAAATATTGATAATACCAAAGGAAGGATTTTCAACATTTAAGATGATCAAAATAACCATATTGCTAGGGTTAGAACACTAATCTACCACATACTAAAGTAACTTAGGAGAGAGAGATGACAACACCTCCATGTATACTATCATGATTTCTAGAAAGAAAAGGAAAAAGGGAATTAGATAGCCAAATTAAATGACAACTAGTAAAGTTAAGAAATTAATCATCTTGACCTCATGTACTCAAAGAGCATCCAAAATTGGAAAATTTTGATGAGAATATCTCATTACATATATCCTAGATAGGTTAGTGAGACCTTAAACATTCCAAGAGCTAAAAAAATATTAATGAGAATCAAGTGGCATGCCATCTCTACTTTACCTCTTCAAGAGAGGAATAATGATTTTGCAAAAAATCTTCTCTAAAAAAAATCCACAACTAAATGTTGTGGATTGACATTGTGATTTTTCTATAGTATCCTCTCCCTCCTCTACCTACTCTTTTAAAATAAAAGACAAACACATGCTCTTAGGAGAAGAGAGAGATTAAATATTTCTTTCTAATTATGAGGATGTAATAGATGATAACCACAACATTCAAGTGAATCATGGTCTCATAAAAGGCTCACAATTAGAGGAAGCAACCTCTTTCACCTTCTCAAAAGGGTTGAAGATGTTCCCCTAGTTAAACTTGAGTAGTTTCATGGTTATATTTGAGAGGGCTTTTGGCCTAAGAACCATCAATATTTTGACCTATATTCTTATTGCTCCTAGCCATAGTCCAAAATTCACTATATTTTGAAGGAGGAACCTCAATACACTAGGAGGGTATGTGCAAGATCGTCATGTAAAAAATAGGCCCTTAAGTGGCGATGAAAATTCAAAAAATCAGAGTTAGGTAACTTGACGTAAAAATTTGAATAAGTTATCTATATTATTTCAAAAATGTGTAAGAATAGAATATGTAGAAAATTGAATGTAGTTTGTAAACTTCTAGCTTTATTTTATTTTTTTAAATCTATTTGGTAAAAATCTAAAAATTTCAATGTAGTAGTACTTAAATTTTAGGGAAAAATAAGAAGTAGGTGTTTGTCTCACCACCCTAACCACAATAAACTAATAAAAATATTTATAAGATTTTAGATATAAGTAGAGGACTCATATCCCGATTTGATGCATATTTTTTTGTAATTTTTTTCCAAGTAAATAATTAATTATGATTTTTTTATTACAACATTTTAAAAATATTAAAAAATTGTATGTCTAACTACCTTAACTTGGTCAAAACTTCATGAAATTCAATTTTTTTTAAACCCTATAGTATGTGAAACATAGAATGTGACAGATGTTTCAGATTCAAAAAATGTGATAGCATTTGAAAGCTATAGATGTTTTTCAATTAGCCTATCAATCAGGACTTTAGTCATAATTCAAATAGAAAATGAATAATAATTATTTATTAAATTCAAAGTAAACAATAATTTATTTTGGTGGAAAGTTGAGAATATCCTTTAAAAACCCTTTTCGTTTCATCAATTTTGGGTTAAAAAAATGTCACCAACCACATGGGCCATCATATCACTTACATATTGCCACTTTTTGGCCCATCATGATCCTGCACATACCCAAGAGGAGGGTTTCTTATAAGAAAAATTAGAGGGTAGTCTTTAATATTATGCTTACAAGACACAAACTAAAATAAGTATTGGGAAATTAAGGTAAAGCATGTGCTGGGTGTGGCATAGATGTCCAATATAGATATCAACAAACTCTTTTAAATATCTAGAAAGGTATATGGACCAACACACACAGACAGACACTTTTATGAGTGAACTTGATATACTATATCAAGTTCTACAACATAAATGAATTTTTTGAGGGAAAAATAATAGTAAAAAAAGGCCAAGAAAAGGAAACTTTAAAAATTCAAGAAAAAGAAGAACATGAAGCATCTTTTCATCTAAGATGGAAAATTCATGTATGCATAGGTAAATAAATAAAGAGAGATTCATTAAAAAACCAAAGAGCGTGTTTAAAGATAGCCTCTACATCACTAGACTTAGAGGAAAGGAAAAGAAAAAACCTCTAGTAATTTTTTTGAATAACATCAATACGAACCCCATGTAGGGCCTAATGATTGTTAACCCATTCATAAAACATGCTTTTGGGAGTTCTTCCAAAAAAGTATCTTATCAAAGTAAAATGTTATAACCATTTTTAAATTTTATCAAATTCAAGGACAGCTAACACTAGATCTATTGAGTTATAAAAAGGCTTATCTTTTTGAACGCTTTGGAAATAAACTTCTCGGTAGACTTTACTCAGAGCCGCGCAACCTTCAACACTAGTAGAAATTAATAGGTTGATACAGCTTGAGGCCATAAAAAGGAGTATCAAAAATATGCAATAAATGTGGAAGGGTGAAATATTTCCTACACCAAAGTTGTGGAATGACATAAGGATGGAGACAAACTTGAAAAAAGAAAAACCCTAGCAAAGTTCTTGTTTCTTGAAAAATATATTTTTTTGTCTCATTTAGATTTTAATTACAACTATTCCTAGTAAAAATGATTCATGTACTACTTGTTAAAAAATAAAATAGGGCTTTTGAATCTTTCTCTATTCTCCTTTTGTTACTCTCTTTCTTTTTTAGTCCAAATTGCAAGAACTTGTGGATATGTAGGTTTTATACTACCATTTTCAACCAACTCCCACAAATCTTGAGAAATAAAAGTTTCTTCATTTTAAAATTTCAAAAATTATAAATATCCCCCTTTAAATAGAGGTATTTTGGGCTAAGAATATTTAAATACTACTTCTAGTACCCATATCTTGATACCAAAAAGTAGACAAACTCTCTTTATAGTGCCTGAATTCTATTGATTGGCCTTGGAACAAATGAATAGTTCTTCCAAATGCAAATAAAACAGTGCTCTAAAATAGATTATTTGGTTCTCTTCACAAATTTTAATCTTCAATTGCTAAATTCTTCTCCCAAAACTATCGAATTTCTCGCTTGGTAGACAAAGCCCAAATTTTAGCTTTGATATCAAATAATGGTATTTTCACATTGAAAAATTCAATATTATAGAGTTGAACAAAATAGAAGAGAATTAAGAAGACAAATAAATTGTTTCAACAATTAATTTATTAATTATATTATAAATAGAATGCACAAAATTTTCTTTATATGCATGTTGCCCTCAAAACAAGAAACTTTTTAGAGTATGATGGTGCTTAAAATAATAATTAAATTTTTAATAATAATCAAAATTAGAAGCAACAGAAAATTATGAAAATATATGAGACAATGGACATTTACATGTAGTAATGGCTTTGAAATGTGGTTACATGTGTCAATGATCATTAAGTATTACCATTATTAGATCAATCATTTTATATACTCATTTTACTCTTGTATGTTGGCTTTGAAAAGCTTGACATAGTTGTCAAACTTCATTCTAGTCTTTTTTTTGTGTTTGGATTGACGATTCCCTTATGAAAAACTCTTATTTTTGTTCATTATGGTAAAATTGGACTCCAAAATTTTTTGATTAGATGTATTAACAATAAAGATTAAGTAGCAAACAACAATGCATGAATACTTTATATTAGAAATGGGTCCCTAAATAAACAACCAACACATTAATCATAACATATCAAAAATTTATCATAAATAGACATGATACTCTTATCTAAAAAATATTTAATTTTATTTTTTTTGTTTGTGTGTCTAATAACATCTTGATCATTAACCAACCCTAAAGAGCCTACATTTTGAAATAGAAACTAAATTTCTAAATAAATCATTTACATTTATAATTTAATGGAAATAAAATTAATTAAAAGTTAAAACATTTTGTATCCACATGTGCAGGTCGATTAGTCGAGCCATTGTACTCTAAAATCTAAATTGCGAAAACTCACAAAAAAATCATATTTAAACGTACAGGTTGTTTAAGCCTTTTAATCCCAAAGAGAGACAGTTATGCTGAAGAAGACGACGACCACCACAAGCAAGAAGATGATAACGAACAAGATCATCGTGCAAAAGACACGCGTACCTTTTAATAGAATAATGATATCTAAATTTTATCAAAGCTGACCCTAACTGAACGCAATTCTTTGTGAATGGAACTTTGTAAGAAGCTGCATTTCATACCTCCAAATGCCTGTAAATGAATAGGGTATGTAACTTTTGTATAAGTTTTATTTGCACTGCTGCATTTGTTCTTTATGGGTTTTTGTTAGGCTAACTCTGTCTGGCTAGGGTATTAATCAATCTTTTGTTTGTTGGCAGGTCACAGTCCCTAGTCTTTTATTCACTATTTCAGTTCAAGAGTTTATCATTCCCTGATGTAATAAAAATGGAAGACACTGATAACGTAGATATTACAGATAATTCATGTGATTCTAGGAATGGGAAAATAATGGGTGCCGGCTCCTCGACAAATCAGAGCGGAGACAATGGAGATGGAAAAGAATTTGACCAGCAGGGACAAGATGATGAAGAACAAGAAGCAGTAACAGCAAGAGATGGTGATGAAGAGCATAGTAATGAACTGCATAGTGATGAACTACTATGCTTTTCTTCATCACTTGGAGATGGGGATGATTTGGCTTCTGAAGATACCACAAATAAAGACATAAACAGCGGAGATGAACAAGAAACTGAAGTTGATGAAGAAGATAAGGATGAAGCAGAAGAGAAAAATACTGAAGAAGAACAAGATGATGACTGTAAGCAAGAAGATGATAACAAACAAGAAGATTGCAACAGTTACTTATATATTGGTGCTAGCTCATCTGATGTTGGTATTGGGGATTTTTGGGCTACTGAGTCCCCAACAAATAAAAGCATAAATAGTGGAGATGATCAAGAAGTATATAAGCAGGAAGAAGACCATCAACAAGAAGATGATGATGTACAAGATGTTAAAGAAAAAGATGATGCAGAAGATGATGAAGAAAAAGATGATGCAGAAGATGATGATGAAGAAGAACCAGATGCTCAAACAGACGAAAAGGATGAGCAAGAAAATGATAGCAATGAAGCTAACCCCAGCAACAGCGACGTAGATATCACTGGAAGTTCATCTGATGGGGGAAGTACAGAAAAAACACAAAAAGATACAGAAGATGCAATTGCAGAGGATGGTAAAGATGATGAAGATGGAGGAGGAGCAGAAGATGAAGATTCAAAAAATGAGCAAGAAGATGATGATAAGGAAGGTAAGCAAGAATATGATTATAGCGCTGATAATCATGGAGGAAATACAGAAAAAACACAAAAAGATAAAGAAGATACTATTGAAGAGCATGGTGAGGATGATGAAGGGAGGGAGGCAGGAGAAGTAGAAAAGGCTGAAGCAGAGATAAATTTGAAGAGGGAAATAAGTTCAGAAGGAAATCAAGATCTGGATTACACATTGAACTCAAAAAGGCCGAGGACATCGGAAGAAGAGGCTGACTAGACACAATGGAGACCAATAAACAGATGCAGGAGATATTTTGAAGAGGATGGTGATGATAAAAATGAAGATGAGTTGGAATAAATAAAAAGGAAGCCCTCAAACTAATTGCAGTTATGGATAATATCCTCAATGTGATGGAGATGTCGAAGAACCTGGTCGGCCAGAACAGCAAATTGATTCTTCACAAAATGATCAAAAAGATAAAGATGGAGATCATAATGATCATTATGGTAATGGCGATGATCAGGAAGAAAATCAATGTTAGAAAGAACGATTTATGTACCCACCAGGAGGAAGAGAACCAAACAGACGAGACTGAAGAAATGGATCACTTTTAAGATATATTTAAGCTTATGGAATGTAATGACTGTGACGACCCAAAATGAGAAAATAAGTTTATCGTTTGTTAAATGCATGAATAGCTTAAAGAATTGGATCTTAATTGAAAATGTTATCAGACTATGGCTTGTTACATGCTTAAAGACACAGACGCTTAATAATTACTTTTTTCCAAGTTAACCATGTATCTTTTGACCAATGCATGATGGAGTAAGTTGTGTGTTTCAATTACTTAATAGTGTACAGTTGTTTGAATATTGTAAATTTTCTTTCAGGTGTTTCTACTATTGTAGTAAGTTGTTTCTATCGTTGGCATGTTGGTTATGTTTCTTCAAAGAGTCTTGTTGTAGTTAAGATTTCTGTATATTGAAGCAATTGTAATGCTTTTAGCATCATGTAATTAAATCATATGATCGAGTGATCAGTGAGTAGAAGTTGAATGTGTAATATTTTAAATTTATAAATTTATAATCACTTTGATCAAATTGAATAAAAAATATATTTTAACACTCATACATTCTTAATTTGTGAATTATGAATATGTGTATGTTTTGAATTGTGTTCATTTATCTCTAACCTCCAATAAGTGGTATTAGACCATAGGTTAGGTGATTAGAGAATGCTGATTATTGAAAATTTATAGAGAAGAATATCATAGGAGAAAGGAGCTAATGATAGATCATAGGATTTTATCCAATCCCATTGTCAGTTATATCTACCAAAAAGGATATCACAAAAAAGAGGAAGCCACAATATTGAATGAAGTTTCCATGTGCAAAATAACAAATTGTTAACAAGAAGATAATAATTGTAGCAGTTTAAACACCACTAGTTTGAAGAAAGAGGCTATTGCATAAAGTATTCTCAGCCTTGAATGGATCTCATCCACCATCAGAGGAAGTCACTACCACATCACAAGTAAAGAAGACAAAGGTATCACTGCCACTACAAATCTTATGTCATACAAATTATTTATGTGATATAGCTAAGATTCTTTAAATAAAGAATGTAAAGTTGGAGATAATGTGTTGGAATCAACAAATAGTGTTAGTTGTGATAATAAGAACAAAATATGTTTTAAAAAGAATGAAGATTTTAAGATGGCAAAAAGAATTAGATATGTTACAAGAATGAAGGTGTTTTCATTGATGTCAAGGAAGTTGGTTATTGATTGTACATGTTGAGGATATTGAAAAAATTATAATAAAGAAGGGTTGTAGTTTGTGCATGTATAGTTGAAATTTTGAGGAAGTGTTATGAGTACATGGAGTTATCCTTATGTTTCTATGTCTGAAGGTGTGTTAGAGTGAAGTAATGTGTTGTAATGGTGTCTCTGGTACTTGGTCTTCAAGTATTTTTGACAAAAAAATTATAAATAAAGAAAATAGTGTCATGCAAGTATTGAGTGTATGCACTAGGATATTCTCTGTGTTTCTTTTGTGTTCATGCTATACTTGTGTGGATTTGAGGTATTGTTCATGATTGTTTCTAGTTGCTATATCCAAAATTTGGGCTTCTAGATCATCGTACAGTGCGAGATATTTTCACTAGTATGTGAATTATGCATTTCAATGCGTCTTGCAGTGGTCTAGGAGAAATGTATTTGCTCCACATTTCTCCACATTGTGGTTTCAGAATTGGCATATCTAAGAATAAGTTGATAAGGTTTCTCTCTTGCTTTGTTCAGAATGAATTGAGGTTTTGTGTTTCTATTGATGAGTTCCCGAGTTACAGTGTATTACAGTGGTTGATAAGGTTATTCAAATGTATAAAATATTCATACTCTTCGGGTGAAGTTTATTGCAAAGCTTTTGGATAAATTTACATCTATTCATTGTATATTCTAGATCGTGTTCAAGTAGAGTTTGTTGTCCAAAAATATTGGACTAAGTTAAGGATGTGTGTACTTAATTGTTTTATGTGTTTGCATGGGTGTTGGATGACCTTTTGTTAAACACTACTTGTGAAGCTCATGGAACTGTATAGATGTGTGTTGTGGCTCATTTAGGTCCTAATTAAGAATGTTTTTGGGCTGCCCTCATTCTCTTCCACCATAGGAATGCTTTGGTGTCAAACTAATTTGAATTTATAAATATAAATTGTGTATGGTAGACCTTGGAAGGGTTTCGAGGTTGAAAATGGTATTAGTGGGTAAAAGCACAAACCTGTGTCACAATTTCAACCTAATAAATAGTTCTAAGCGAACTAATTTTGGTCGGAAATGTTTCGGCCGAGTATGTTTCGGCCAAAACCATGTGGTGTATACGTGGCACACATGGTTTCGGCTAAATAGGTTTCGACCAAAATCAAAAAAAATAAAAAATCTCCTTGCCAACTTTACAATCAGCTTTCAACTTGGCTTATTATATGTGAAGGGGTTTCTATCGGAAGGGTTTTGACCAAAACCCTTCCGATAGATAGAAACCCTTTCTGCCGAAACTGTCTAGTTGGCATCCTAGTTGGCAACCAACTCAGCATTATTTCAGAATTTTCTGAAACTTTCAACTTTAACTAAGTATTTCTCCTATCAGAATGATTTTTCTATAAAAAAGAAAAATATCATTTTGTAGAGCTCGCAGTGAGGAATCCAAATATATAATTTTTTTAATATTTTGATTAGTTTTAATATATGTTATTTTAAAAATAATGCAAGTAGGTTGTTAAAATTAAAAAAGAGGTTGATTATAAATTTTAAAAAAAATAGTAAAATATATTAAAATTATTTAAAACTTATACGGTTTAGTAGAAGAGAGAGTCTTCTTCAAAAGGGTATAATTTTTTTTTTTAAATGATTAAAAAAATTGAAAATAGTTGACGGCCCATGAAAACTATCAAATTCTAGCATGTTTGACTTTAAAACATTATTACGAGAAAAATATACATCAAAATTTGATTGTTTTTTTTTCATGCAGTAGATATTGAAGTTACCTATTTGGAGAAAAAAAAATTAGGGATAAATGAAGTTTTTTTCAATTTTTTGCTTAGCGGCCCATGAAATCACTCTTTTCTAAATTTTTCAGCATTCCAAAATTTATCCTTAAATTAAAAAAAACATAATGAAAACATTTTTTTTAATTTTTTTAAAAATTACGGGAATAAACTTCATCAAAAGTTCTACATTTCATTAGTTTACACCATTTTGAAATTCAAAACATAAAGACCACTTCTATGTGATCGAAGTTCATAATTATTTTTGTTGTTGGTCGATTCCTTTATAAAGTGTGAAAAAGGTTTGTGCTTTTAACCTAGTATGAGTTGAGATTTTTGTGAGAGACATGGATAGATTTGATATATGTGTTTGATGCGAGATTGAGAAGATCAATGTGAAATGCAAAGTGTTGAGTTCTTGAAGGTAGCAAGCTAAAGGTGCACTTTATAATTCAAGCATGCCTGCAAAAGTGTGAGAAAGTTGTGGTGGAATTCCTATTGCATTGAGATAGTTTTCTCTCTGTAACAACTCTCTTCTTTCTTCTTTGTAATTTTGTGGCAATGAGCCTTTCTGCCAATGAACCTCTCTGGAAGTGAGCCTCTATATTCGGTTTTGGAATTCTTTATATTGTGAGATAATCTACACTATGGTTTTTCCCTCATTAGGTTTTCCACATAAATTTGGTGTTCATGTGTGCATGGTTTTACTTATTTAAATTTATGTTTCTACATTTAACAATTAAACACATTAGCAGAGTAAAAAATTTATGAATGCATGTAGATCTAACTTCTATTTATATTTTTAAAGGTTAAAATTGCTACATATGTTTCACCCCCCCTCTCAGTTGTCTTTTTCAACAAGATATGAAGGAAAAGGTTTGGGAAAAGTATAGACAATGAATGTAGAGCCTATTGAATCAAATGTGAGGATAAAAATGAATGGCTTAGATATGGAAAATAATTTTTTTTCACAAGTAATATAAGTACTAAAAATCTAGTTCAAATAATGCAATATTCTCATTGTCATAGAAAAGCACATAAAAAATAAATGTGTTGCCTGATCTTCATCCTTGTACTATTTGTGGATTGAATTATCATTCTAAAAAGATATGTTAGTTCATACAGAGTTGAATAAATAATCTATGAGTTATTATGTATAGATGAATTAAGGGTGGATTTGTGTATCTAATTGGAAAAAAGGTCACAACTGTGTTTAAAATATTGTACAATATTTGTACAATCTAATAAATATTCATATATTGAACAAAATAGAAATCAAGCAACATTTAGATATTTGAGTGAAGTGACTAATAATTGACATTGGCCCAAAGGAATCCATTACCTTGAAATACAACATAAAATTGGAAGATTAGGAGTCTCCACAACTAACAGTGAGTTTGTAGGAAGAGTACTTTGGGATTAGATTTTTGCATATCAAAAGATCAATTGGTAGGGATATTCATAAATGCACTATCAAAGGAGAATTTTTCAAGAACTAAGATAAAACTTAGATGCTATGGATGTTGAAGCAATAATTGGTTGAGATTAAGGAGAACTATTGGAATATTATAAGGGTATGTGCAGGATCATGGTGGGCCAAAAAGTGGTGATATGTAAGTGATATGATGGCCCATGTCGCTAATGACTTTTTTTACCCGAAATTGATGAAATTAAAAGGGTTTTTTAAGGAAATTATTATCTTTCCACCAATATAAGTTATGCTTTACTTTGAATTTAATAAATAATTATTATTCATTTTCTATTTGAATTACGACTAAAGTCCTAATTGATAGGCTGATTGAAAAACAAAAACATCTATAGCTTTCAAATGATATCACATTTTTTGAATCTAAAACATGTGTCACATTCTATGATTCACATACTATAGGATTAAAAAAATAAATTGAAATTTACATGAAGTTTTGACCAAGTTAAGGTGGTCAGACGTACGAGTTTTTATATTTTTTAAAAGTTGTAATAAAAAAATCATAATTATTTATTTACTTGGAAAAAAATTATTAAAAAATATACAGCACATCGGGACATGAGTCTTCTACTTATATCTAAAATCTTATAAAAACATATTATCATTTTATTGTGGTTAGGGTGATCAGACAAACACCTACTTCTTATTGTTTCCCTGAAATTTAAGTACTACTGCATTGAAATTTCAAATTTTCACCAAATAGTTTAGAAACTACATTCAATTTTCAACAAATTCTATTCTTGCATATTTTTGAAATAATATAGTTAACTTATTCAAATCTTTACGTCAAGTTGCCTAACTCTCATTTTTCTAAACTTTATTGCCACTTAAGGACCTGTTTTTTCCATGATGATCCTGGACATGCCCATAATTTTTCATACAAGCCAAAAAAATTTATATGTTTCTATAATTCTTTACTATTATTAGTTATTTTTATCTTTTGCACATGTCAACTATATTTCTAGAAACAGTCGTGTGGTGGTAATGACCTCTATATATTGAGATAATTTTAATTATTTTTGCATCATGTAATCATGTGAGTGAATCATATGATCAAGTTATTAATGAATATAAGTTGAATATTGAAATATTCTATTTTTTTGGATTTATGATCATTTTCATCAAGTTGAATAGAAAGTGTGTTATAACACTCCAACATTATAAGTTTGCGAATTTTAAATATGTGTTTTCTAAGTTGTGTTCATCTACCTGTAACTTTTTTAAAAAATTATGGTTGGAGTGTTGGTGTTTATTCCATCTGAACCCCAAAATTCTCTAAAGGGGGGCTAGTCCTTATGTTCAAAAAATCCCTATGCTAGTAGCCAACACAATGAGTGAAGAATTATGAGGTCTTTACTCCTACACTTCAAGCTCTGTGGGACCTGGGAGGGTACTTCCCTATTGTATTCATTCTAATTTTTTAAATGGAGAACACTTCTACATATATGGGTTCCTACTACTTGGAAAATGAACAAAATCAACTAAGGATTTTGTTGATCCTTACGTAAATAATTGTCCACTTACTAGGAATGAGGGTGTATTTCAAACTTACATCTCAGAATTGACAAGATTTTAATAAGTATTGTTCTTATTTTTAGCCTAGGGCTAGGCTTACCACCGATTCATTAATTTCAAGAATTTGTGAGAAACAGGCCAATGTCTCATTGATAGGGTAAGTTCTAGATTCAAACATGGAACACCCAATAATACACAAATTATTTAATCCTGAGATAGATAGACTATTTTCATAATTCCTTACATTACAAAAACTCTCATTATCCAAAACAATGCTTCTTACTAAATCCCATGTAAATTCTTATAGACTTATGACTCTCCTCAAGCATTTAATTAACTCTTTGAGCTAAAGCACAAAACAAAGTCATACATTCAATTAACCATTGAAAATAAATGAAAAGATCCTTAATATTTTCATTTATAATCTACAAAAATGTACAAAGCAGAGTACATGCTTTATAATTTAGATTTTTTTTATATCAGTAATTCATATAGAACTATTTAAGACTATTACATAGAAGACTTGAACCCAAGATGAATGGCCAACATATTCATCAAGCATTCTATATTATATCTATTTTCTACACTTATAACCTACCTAGACCATTCTAGACTCAAAATTATGACCTCTATAATGAGCCTTAAAACCCTTTTATAGACTAAGGGAGCAACAAGCATCGAGCTCATTATAGTTACATTTCAATATTTTATTTTAGAAGAAATTTAAATTTCATTTCAAAAATTACACGATGGTGACTTGTAACCATTTACTAAGTAGGGGAAACTGCAATCACAACCATCAAAATGGTTTGACAATCTCACCGAAAGTGACCTCAACCGTGAATGAAAACCTATGTTCCACATCCACATCGAGCCAAAAATACAGCAATATCATTATCACAACAAAATTTGATACCTAGACACCACTTGCATCACCTAGAACCAACACCAGCACCAGAGCCACGATATACATGCCCACTATGTGTCTTGGCAATAGTACGAGGAGAAACCACCGCTCCTTCATATTTTTCCTTGCCCATCATTGAGTAGTCATGTCCACTAGGAGCCTTCGCAAAGATATGAGAAACTGCAAGCACCTCTTTCCTTGGGGGAGCCAGTTGGTTCAGAATCATGAGGTGTTTTCGATACCCTGAGTATGTTTCGGTCTCAATATCAGATGGGCTATTAGTAATAGAAATGGGGGAATTTTTTTAACCATAGGAAGCTTGGTCATACCTGATCTTTCTTCATATTCTCCTCACAAATCTCATAGCCTCTTTTTCCTTTACCTCTATCACATCTGCAGTCGTAGCTTGGTCTTTCAACATGTGGTTGCTTCTGGTATCAACTAATATGGGCTTCCTTCCACAAGTGTTGTCTTTTTGTTCTTCTTTCAAAATTGAAGTATCCTTAAGAGGGTAAAAGCACAAAGCTATGTCACACTTTCATCCAACTTATCAGCACAACTTAATTTAAGTATTTCTTACTAAATATTAATTTTAGTCAAACATATGATCTAGTAAGATTCATTCTACCTAAGTTAGATACTTCCACAACCTTCTCAACTAAAATTATTGGCTATAAATATATGGAGCACCACTTTGAGTCCAATTTACCAAAAAAATAAAAATATTTGAGAAACTTGAAGTTTCAATAACTCCTACTAATGTAAATAACATTTTTTTTAAATATAAAAATACCTTTTTGTAGATCCATAAGTATAGTTCAAAAATATATTTATTTTAATAGTTTAATTATTATTTTTACTAAAATTAGGTTATGAGCATAAAATATTAGGTTGATTATAATGCCAAGGAAAAATACTAAAACTTATTAAAACAAATGAAAAAATATGATGCACTAGATAAAAGAATCTATTTCATGATGGTATAATTTTTTTCCATTCTAGATAAATATTTAATATAAAAGCCAACATTTGATGGAAAAAGTTGGTTTTTGATTCATGCACATTTTAATATTTATTTAAAAATATGCATTTATCAAAATTGGAAAAAAGTATATCTATGCACTAAAGTTCCAAGTTATAAATACACAAAAAATTTGAAAGAAAAAAACATTACTATAAAAAGTTTGACATCTCATGCAACTTCATTTTTTAGCATTTTATCAACAACTCAATTATAGTGTTAATTTATGAAAAACTAGTTTAAAATATTTTTTTATATTTTTTTTTTAAATAAAAACATAAAAAATACATATTTTACTAGTTTACACATATTTTACTAGTTTACATCATTTCAAAATTCAAAACATATATGCCACTTTTTAGTGAATCAAGTTTAAAAGTTGGATCAATTTTGGTTGTTTCCTTCATAAAGCATGACATAGCTTTGTGCTTTTACCTAGGAGTGCTTTGTTTGTGTATTGGAACATCACCATGAAGCTTCTACAAATTCAATCTTAGAGATCTTTGCACTGATGGAAAATAAGCAGTCGGCCTACTCATCTTACCAAGATAGGGAATTTTACAAACTCACACTAGAATAATCACCACTCTAGACAAACATAGAAAATTCAAACTCGTGATTGCAATGGTGAAAATGATAACCCTTAATCTGCATTTATTGAGAAATTTAGTGATGTCAATCATCAATGTTCAATTAAAACACATGTGTGAACAAGCAATCACTTGTTGGCATCCACTCCATCACCATTAACCTCCCAGGTGCATGGAAATTTACACATCACACTTCATGATTACAAGTAGTTAATCCTTCACATGCACAGAGATCAACCTGAACACTCTTGAAGAGTATACACCATTAATGCTCGCTCTTCGCAAAGAAAAAATGGACATCACATGCATGTTTCTGGTTTTTGAACATTAATTGTCGATCCATTGATGAGGTGGTAGATCAAACAAGTCTTATTGAGTTGACTACACTTGAATTCCCAAAGATCATTGCTCATCCATATCTGGCCAATTGGAACTCGCCAGCCTGGTGCCCAATTACTACAGGCGGGCTCCACCTTTTTATTCATCATGGTTAGTTGAGGACATCCACGTGTCAACCTTATGCTAACCCCATTGGGTTTTTGTAGACACAAAAAATATACAAGTTGATTCTACACACTTGATCCTAACTACTAACATCATTTCATCCTGAATCACCTTCTCAAGTTGTCATCACTTTTCATCCCTTAATTATATAAATCATTATTTATCTGATTAAGTCATTCTTCCTTGTTGATTAAATTAATCAATTTAATTCAATTAACCCTAAGTCTCTATTTAATTAAATAATTCATTTTATTTAAATTAAATCTTTAAAATCCTCCTATTAAATTGAATAAATTAAACCTTATTTGATTTAATCTAACATCAGCCCCTTTTAGTTAAATAAATTAAAACATTTATTTAATTAAATCTTTTTTCTCAATCTTGATTTAAATCAACTCATAAATCAAAATGGTCACATCACTTAATCTCTCATTAAATTAATTAACCTTTGATTAATTTAATTCTAATCCATGTCACATCCTCTAGAGAATGCAACTTGCACAATAAATCATTTATTTTGATTTATTAAATACCTATTTTCTCTCAACATGGTATAGAAGGGGAATATTCTTCTAAATTTGAAAATACCTCCAAGTGGATTTGTAAATCCAACAAATAATTCACTCTCCTCTTACATGTCCTTGTGCATTGAGCCAAGTGGCATTTAAGTCATTTTCCTTCCCTCTTCAACAAGTCATTTCACAAATTCGAAAATCCACCTAATAACATTTATGGGAAAACTCATCAAAATGTGCTCATTCCTCCTCCAATCACATGTGGACAAGTGGCCTTCTCTCATTGGTTGGTCTTTTGTCCCACATTCATCCAAATCCTTCAATCTTCCATGCTTCATACCTATAAATAGAGGCCTACTCTATTGAATTGATCATCCATAATTTGAGTAAACTCACTATACTCAATTTCATCTTCAGGCATATCCATTTTCATCTATTTTTATCAAGTTCTTAGCTATTTTATGTAGGAATTCAACCAAACTGGATCAAATCATCACAAAGCTTGCATAGGAATTGGGAAAGGGCCAATTTCTACACATAATTGGCACCAAATCCCCCATGGGATCAAGAGTTTGATTTACATTGAATGAGATTTGATAGCTTTTATTTATGTTTTCTTGTGTTCTTCATCTCATTTCTTGTTCTTTGCAATTTAAAAGGATTTCATGGTGAATCCTTGTTCTTACTTGCATTTGATCTAATTATGTGTTTGTTTGATGTGTTTGTGCAAGTATAGGATTGGGGTTCACAGTTTTAACAAGCACTCACCTTTTCCTTGCGAACCAAAGGGGATTGTCTGAGATTAGATCCTCACATTCGATCATCACCGTCGATTTAGAACTGCAAGCCATAAGCCCAATAGTGGAGACCTAGCCCCACATACATATAAGGACACACATCCTCATCTCACAGACCTCGCACCAAATAACCAACCGACGGTTGAAACTAGCAAGCCAACGAGGATCGGCTCAGATTCACTCCTGGGATTGAATGATCTTACAACCTACACATACGATAAAGTTAGTTCTAAAGGCAGGGCCATGACTAGGCCAACGACAATTTGACACCTAGGAAAACATGACTTAAACATAAGTCTTTTAAAAAATATTTTCGATCGACTTAGGGAAATTTAAAGTGTGATAATGAGCGGGGTGATCGACTCTCCCAAACAAGGAGGTTGATGACAATACACATTCAAAGGTCTCAAGTGATGACTTAAATGATCAGTAACCAACTGTGCCAAGTCAACATGAAATTAGAAGGGTGAGGTTTTATGTGAAAAGTAGCAAATTGAAGGTTTACTAAGACAAAACCCTTCCCTATCTTTTGGGGACAAAGGCTCCTAAAATTTGATCAGACCCAAGTATTATTTAAAAATTTTGGGAGCTCCACCAGTGGCTCATGCTTGGGGACATATACCCCTAGTGGGTATAATGAGAATCCAAAATCTCGGTGCAATACCCCTCTATTTTGATCTATTGTGCGAACTATGTTGTTCCTCTCTATGCTTTAGTTTTGTTTTGTACTTGGACTATGTACTTGATTTCAGTGGATCATTGTTTTAGCGTGACTTATTTTGATGTGGTGATATTACATTTGGCTATGATTATTATGCTATGTTTGGAATTAACACATGTTGATATTTAATTTATGATGTTTCATGCTTTTGATTATGCTGCTATGTCAGATGCGTCAGTTAGAACTATTGTATTGGTGAAGAGGACGGTATCGCATCACTCGCTTGCTAGTGCTCTACGATCTCGTGATTTCCTCTTCACGGTGTGCCTTATTTATGACATGTTATTGCATGTGGATATATTCTGTGTTTGCAGGTTGATAGGTACAGGACATCGCCTCCACCTAGTTTCTCAAGTTCGAGCATGTCCATTGCCCAATAGCAATCGATTGGGAGATAGTAGCTAGGATTTCCGCGTCGAGTCGTCACCCTAGTTGTAGTATGTTGTCAGTCTTGTATAATCCTGTTGTTCTATTTTGCTCCTTTGCCTGATTTCGGTCTATTCGGGGAGTTAGAATACCGTAGGATTTGTGATTCAATTATTGAGTAATTTAAGTTAATTAATTTGATATTTAATCTTATGGTAGATTTAATTATTAAATTGATTAAGTTGTTCATGTTGAAATGATTTAAGTTATTTATTTTGAAAATGCATGCAAATTTGAATTGAAATTGGAAAATTAGAAAAATAAATTAAAAGTCAAATTTGAAATTCAAAATTCAAAAATTCAACAAAAAAAGATATTTCCTAATTTCTGTTTTCAAAAATTTATGAGGGTGGTTGTGGATTTTGGAAGGAATTTGCATTATCTTTAATTTCTTCACAATTTTTAGACATGGAGTTTTTTTTGAGAAAATTGGGAAGAGAAGACAAAGATTGCTTGTTTTTGTGGGTTTGAAGGATAAACTTGGGGAATCTGAAGTGCTCAAGAGGGTTTCAAGGCAGCAGTAGGTTCATCCACATACTCCAAGGAATTCAGGTTCACACCTTGTTTGTTTGTGATTTTTTTGATTTCATTATGTTGAGCAATGAAAGGTTAAGTTCGATGGTTATTGCAATTCTTCATTGTTCTTGATGTTTTTTCCATCTCCTTGTAGCCTTCAAATGGTTAAATGATGGAAAAAACATAAATTTTTATTTTTCTAGATGAACATATTTAGGCCTAGGAATTATTTTTTTCATAAATTCTTATAGCAGAGTTATGCTGGCCAAATTTTCAAAAAAGTAAAATAAATAAATCTTTTCCAAAATTTTATTATTACTATTTGTTCTACCTTTTCAAGTTCTAGTATTTCTATTGAAAAAAATAAAAAAAATTGGCAATCCCATTTTGTTGAGGAAATAAAAAATTAAACTCAAAAAAAAAAAGAAAAAAAAACGAAATTAAAAAAAAGACAGTGAAAAAAAAAGAAAAGGGAAATTAAATGGGGGGGGCGCTGGGGAAACGATCCCAGCATGGCCTCCCCGTCCACAGCCATGCGCGAGCGCAGTGCGTGACCACCACCAATGGTGGCTGGCTGCGCAAAGCCACCACGGGTGGTGGCCGACACTGCCACCCGCGCCAAGCCAGTGGCACCTTTACCTCTGTCGCGCCCTGCACGGAAAACCTTAGCCGCTCCCCTCCTACTTCGACAGCTAGTGGCACCACCCTCTGCAGCCACCAAAACCCCACCTCCGTCGTCGTTGGGTGTATTCCGTGGCCGGGCTGACCTCCCTTGGCACTTTGGACCATTGGGCGCAAATTCCGAGGTTCGCGTGACCCAACCCTAGGGTTGGCATGCGAACTGAGGCCGCCCTTTGCATTTTAAAAATTAAAAAATATATATATAATAAAATAATAAAATTTTAATTTAAAATATTATAATTTTTGTAATATTATAATATTATAATTATTATAATGTTTAAGGTTAAAATTTATTATTTTATTATGACTAATTCCTCATGTAGTTTAATTACTTGAAAAATTTAATAGTATGACTATTAAATTGATGAATTATGGAATTGTAAATAATAATAATTATATTATTATTTTAATAGTAATATTTTAAAAAGAGTATATCATTGTGTTATTTCTTTATGAGAGAAGGAAATATTGTTTCTTTATTGGGTTTAAATGATTAAAGAATAATATTTTATTTAATTGGGAATTTGTTTTAATTCAAATTATGGGGTCATGGGCAATATGTTATGGTTTTAATGCTGCTTGGGAATGAAACGTTTTTTTGTTAAGTGGCGTAATTAATTATGTGGTTTAACGCACTGTTAATGAATGCTAGTTAGGAAATGGGTTTAGTGAACTCAAATTAGAACTTGATTCTTGTCTTGCATTGATCTACGTGCGTATCATTTGGAAGTGTGGGTTTCTTAAATGTCAAGTCTTCTAGTTGGGATTTTAGTCTGTGGGTTGTCATATTGTGTAGTCAACCATAGATGACCTTGGGTAGTGCATAACCAGTATGTTTCCCGGTTATCACGAACGGAAGTTTTGTTGACTGTACGTCATGGTTAGGGATGTGATACCCTTGCTTAGCACTTGTGTACCCTTGGGTTGTGGAGTTGTTCCACGTGTCGTCTTAGAGGAGTGGCTTGTAGTGGGGGCCAGCACACAAAGTGGTGCCAGGATAACTCGTTGCAAGTTAGTTAATCCAGTGATAATTAAATTAAATGATTAGAGTATCATGTAGCATCAAACATTTAATAAGATAATTATGCCTTGCTCATTATCACAAGGGCTTGTACAGACTTGTGTCGAGATGAGAAGGCCTGGAATGGCAAGATCGTTATCTTGTCACTAGGAAAGATAACTGATTCTACATTGGTTTACATGAGCGGCCGGAAGTCGTTAGAGGTTACCAAGATAAGCCGAGATGGGGGCCGGGACCTAGGAAGACTCACCAGGATAACCTATGCAATGATGTGATGACACTTCTCCTAGGTCGAGAGTATATTCGCATCAGAGATGCAATTGATTAAGTAATTTTTGGAAGCATTGTAACCCTGTGATTAAGTGTTTTTACTGTATTTATTTTAGTATGGTTATGTTAGCCTATGTCTAGTGGTAGACATCCTTGGTTAGAGATTCTGGTTACTATCTCCTAGCACGAGGAGTGGACCTTTGGGTTCCACTTGGTTGGGTGGAATGTGCACCTTATTCTGTTGAGTTTTCTCCTTGTTCGTGTGGACAAGACTTCCAGTTGGAGAGCTCGTGGTTGTTTCAGTTGCAGTTCTTCTTGTTATCCTTTCCGTTATTCATGTTATCTTTACCCCTCTTGTTATCAAGGTGGAATTTGTAATTGTAACCCTATGTTATTGGACTTGCCTCATTCGAGGAATGAGTGATTGTAACCTTATGGTTTATTGAATGGATAAATGAAATTGAAAGGCTTATCTTATGTTTGTTGTCATTTCATCTTACTTGGAATGTATGTGTTAATTTATCAATTTCATAGTTATCGTAGTTTATTTTCATGTTATGTTGAGGTTCTATATAACCTTTGTCTCGTAACCTTAGAGGTTGTTGGCATTAGTTAATTACTTACTTATTAATTATCCTTTTATAAAAAAAAATTATTTTGTTTAAGTAGTTAAATGCAACTTCCTCTAGGGTTGCGTGGTGGGGCGTTACACTCAGGTAGAAGCAGACTAGTAGAAGGAACAAGAAACCAAGAACAAGAACAACAAACCATATACATTAATCACATGGACATAGAATGTAGCTTTCATTTCCAATCTCAGAGGCCTCCCTTAGTTTCTTAGTTTCTTAGGCTTCATTCTCCAAACTGGAGGCCCAATGGCCCCCAAAACTTAGAATTGATTCTTTCCTCAATCAAATACCTTATCCTATGTATATTTCAATGGATCAACCCTCTGTACAATCGACTCCATCATAATGGTGGATGCCAAAATCTGCAAATGGTTAGTAAACTCATAAACCAACATGATAGAAATAAACATCCTTATAAAATATTGCATTTAGTCAAACATGCTGAATAAGACATTGAACAACAAGAAAACTAAATAAAGCATATAAACATGAATGCAAACCTATTCCATAGTGGATTGGTGCTATCCTTTATGTAGAAGGCATCCCTTTCCCAATCCTTGCCAAGCAAATGAGATGCAAAGTGAACTCAAGTTACCTATAATGAGGATGCTCCAAATTGTAGATGAAAAATGAGAGAAAAGACATTGAATTTATAGGAGAGATTGAGAGAGGAGAGGCCAAGATTGAGAAATGAGGGACTAAAACCCAACAAATAGGAGAGCCAATTGTCACAATCTGATTGGCTCATGATTGTGCAAGTTTTTGCCAATGTGCCCATTTCAAATTTGAAAATGGCAATAAATGAATATGGTTGAGGGATTTGGGAGGAATTTTGTTTGAACAAAAAAGTCAAACAAGGGGAGTTAATGAGTGCATATTCCTTGGGAATATGCCTTGTGAGGAAAATAGGGGTTTTAATAAATCAAATTAAATAATTTATTGTGCAAGTGAATGGGACATGTGTTAGTCTTAGCATTAATTAGGGATTTTGACTAATTAAGCTAGTGATTAGGTGGTGTGACATTTGATTTGCATTTTTGGATTTGTTTTAAATCAAATGAGGGGAAAATGAATATTAGTCTTTTAATTAAATACAAGTGAGTTAATTAAATCCAGAGACTTTAGGAAGTTAATTAATTAATTTGATTTAATTAATTTAAGAAGAAAATGATCAACTATGGTGTTAATCACTAGTGTTTTTTTTGCATGTCTACATTTTTTCCCTCTTTGAAGCAATGTACTTGTTGCATTGGTTCAAAGAAAGATGTCGCTAACATCAAAATAAAATAAAAATCTGATTTTTTTCAGATGCCCCCTTGAGAGATCGAGCAAAAAGATTTGATTTGAGGTCGATCTCACGATAAAGAGGTTCAAAATGGATGTATGGATGGTTAGACTATATGATCTATATGATAATGATGATGTAAATGAGATGTTTGGAAGATGCTTAGAATAACAAATCTATATTATCCTAAACAACTTAAATGATTATGTAATGAATTTGAGATAAATGAGATGGATGGTGTTGTCCTATGATGATATGATGTGATTATGCAAGATAAAAGTGAGGATGTAGGATGGATGCATTGTTAGCGTGAAAGAAGATAGAAGAATGAGAGGGATCAACCCTTAAATCCAAGAAGATGCATATGTCCAACAAGTCCACTAGTTGTCGAGACTTTATTGGATATGATAATGAATGATGATGATGTATTGCTTATACAAGGATGGGGGAGATAAAGAGCATACCCTTCTTTATGTTTGATAGCACACATAGGTGTGATGCATCAAGGTATTAAGAACCAGGATGGCGTTGCACCTAGTGTGATGGACTTAGACTCATCAAATAGATAGGAGTACTCTTGTTCACACTTGACAAATGAAACCTTATTCAGAATGTACTTCAGATATTCTAAACATTTTGGGAAAAAACATAAAAAGGAAAGCCTTCTTATGTGGTCAACAAGACACCTAAAACATCCTTCCTACAAACAAAAAAAGTACGCATGACGAAGTTATTTTACAAGAATATCCAACAAGAATGGAAGATAAAAAGATAATGATCATTGTCCCATTCCTTTCTCTCTAAACTTGTTTTGTTTAGGCATCATCGAGAGGTCCTTGGAATGAGCACAAAATAAGATAAGTCAAAAAGACCAGATAAACTAAATAAACAAGCTAATGTTCTTGGTACCACTAGCCAAGGCTAAACTATTGGGGGGAATCTGATGCTTATGTCCATCGTGAGAAGGATACATCCTAGGACATGTTGTGATCCGGGTTTTGGTGGGACTAATTGGGTGATAAGCTATTGATACTCCAAGTTGACCAACTTGCTTGCTTACTGACCTAGACTTGAGGCTTTGAAATTTAAGCTTTCACTTTAGAACCTGCTAGACTTACTTTTGACTGACTCATCGAAGGATGAAGGTGATGATTGATTTATTATGGGTGACGAGTACTGCGAGTGAAATCGAGATGAGACGAGTGTACCATTTTGGGTTTTTCAGATATTTGGATGTTTTTGAAATTTTGATGAGTTTTTTTAATGTTTTTGGATTTTCACATGATTTTGACAATTTGGATATGGATATGTGATGATATCAGTGCTTTGTTTCAGGATTTTGTTGAAAACCAAGCTTAATGTTGATCAATCGGATTAATGGATTGATAGTTTGACTAAGTGTGTTAAGTCAAACAAAAGTGATAATGCACTTGTAAAATCTGGGAAGTTGTATTATCCTAGAGTAAACTCGTACAGAAGAGGGTGGATTGACTAAGTGTGTTAAGTCAAACAAGTTGATGATGGATTGGATAATTTGACTGTGTGTTAAGTCAAATAAGATGATAATGCACTTGTAAACTCTAGGAAGTTGTGTTATCCTAGAGTAAACTTGTACACAAGAGGATAGTCTGACTAAGTGTGTTAAGTCAAACAAGGTGATAATTGATTGGATTTGATTGATCAAGATTGATGAAGCTTGATTTGGAACAAAATTGTTTTGATGATTTTGATGTGACGCTGAAGTACACATTAGATGCAACTGATATGGATTTCTTGGATTGATGTTCGATGAAAGATAAAGCTTGATAAGGAACATCGTCTTGTCAAAATATGCCATGGGCTAGTGATTTGACTTGGTGATCACAAATGTTTTAACCAATTTGATTTCATGTTTTTCAATGTTCAGATCACCACATAAGTTGGATGATATAGATCAAGGTTTATTCTTGAAGCAAGATGTAAATATTTTCCCCCAATGTCTACCAATGTTTGAATGGCCATGGGTGGATATTGGATATATGGATATGACAAGAATGCAAAGGATGCCAAGGATTATCTTGCAATAAGATAAGGTGTTTGCACAAAGGATTCTTATTTGGATAATGCTTCACGGCTCTAATAACGTTGGGTAGGATAGGATCAATGAAAATGACCCATGTCAAGATGTTTACCATAAACACGTGTGAATTCTGTACCAAACTTGGTCAAGATCAAGATAAAGTAGATAGATGGTAATGGGTTGCATAAATGTTTCATGGATGAGCGGATGATATGGCTGGAATCCTAGCTTTATTATGGATGTGATAAGATGTTTTCTCCTAAACTGATGCACATAGATGCTCGATTCTACATATGACACCTGTTTTCCAGGTTTTCATCATGGTACCTTCCCAAAGTGCCATCAAAGTGGTTTTCACTAGAGGACGATTTTTTTCTTTACTGTTTTCAATCCTTTTTCTGATTTTTTTGTATTTTTTGAGAGATTTTAAGATAATGTTGAATCACCTAGTTCTATTGATGTACATGCTTATGTCATAATGTGCCATTAGTATCATGCTTGAAGAATTTTCTTTGCCAAGATATGTGCACTTGAATGCAACTTTTGAGAATCCTAATTTGCTTTGCTGATACCGGAGTTAACTTCATCTTTTTGTGCATATCGCAATAGAGATCCTTCTGAATCCTTATGATGAAGGGTCATTGCCAACACATGTTTAATGTGAGAATTGGATATTATTGCGTGGAGGCAAGGATGGTGGAGTTTTTTTAGGAATAAAAGATGGATCGGTTGATAGTTTGGAACCTTTAACTCTCCAAAATTGGGAAGATGAGAAATTATGGATGGATATGGAAGTGTGTGTGGAATTAGGACCAACTCCTTGGTATACCTTGTATGTTGCTCGAGAAGCCTGCTTTTGCCTTCATGGAAATCTTTGATGGATATTTTTCCCTTGTTTATTTTTCCCCATAGTTTCTTTGGCTAATTGTGTTTGATAGGGATAGTGTTTCTTTGTAATCTTTCATATCCATATGTATTTGATTTGTCCTTCGTGTTTTACTGCTTCATTTTCTTTGATGATATTCTTCTTGCTTTTATTCAAATCTTTCTTTTATTGTTGGTCCCAATTTGTGGATGGGGTGATGGGTTGATGAAGATTCATGATCTGGCGGGTCGTAGTATTGTCACTGGTTTCATCACAAGGATTCTCCGTGCTCCCTATGTTGAAGTTTTCTTGAGATGATGTTGCCCCCAGTTTTGTGGAAGTATCACTGATATGTTTATATCCCTTTCTTGTTGAATAACCAAGGCCTTGATGTTTAGGATTTCCAATAATCTAGACTAGTTTTAGGATACCCTGTTCATGTAGGCCTAATCCTTTGCCTTGATAATTCATCTGTAGAAACATATTTTTTGCAAATAGGATATGATTTATCTTGGAAGTAGGGTGCTAATTCTTATGTGCTCTATCATGGACCTTCAAAAGTGTCAACTTCTTTATTGATGAGATATCCTCTGCTAAGAAAGGTGAGTGATCCAATTTTATAAGTGATAGGATCATCCATATGTGGGATGAATGCCTGATTGATATCTTTAGCTTGATCTTGTGAAATATTATATTTAGTTGCTTCTTCAAGTGATGTTAAAGATTCACTGTAAAATTATTCCTCCTCATTCATTCTTGATATGCTTTTGTATGATTCTTTTGATTCACAACTTCTGTAGAAGCCTTCTTCACGATTCATTTATGATATGTCTCCACAAGATATTTCTGATTCACAACTTCTGTAGAAGCCTTCTTCATGATTTTTTTTTGCTATGTCTCTAGATTTTTCTATATCTTGGTCATGTGTACAAATGTTAAGAGTAGGAGACTCTTGTTCCTTGGTAATGATGTCAAGAGTATGATACTCTTATTTTGAATGAATATCATCTATGTGTCCATCCATTATAGTATCTTGGAGATAATAATTCTTGATCTTGACTAATTCTGGAATTACTTTCGACATGTTTTGGATCAAGTTCTTGACATGGGTCGATTTCAAAGGATGGATTGCTTATAGTGGGTTCTTGAACATCGTTATTAGGCATGGAAAGTGGCTCAATATCCTTTTGATCTTTGAGGATTCCTTCACTATCTATAATCATGAGGTCGAGGGATGTCAATATGTCGTTGGAAGGGCCATTGCTAGACCTTGATGAAGTTTTTTATCATGCTTTGAAATACATTCTTGAGATATGTCCTCTAACTCATTAGGTGATGCAGAGATATTTTCAACATGATCATTGGTCGAGGGATCTTGATCATCATTTTCAATGATTGTGGTGGGAATTTTTTGCAATCTCTGTTATGGGAGTAAGGCCTGCGTTTGCTGCTGAGCCAGCAACACTTGTTGTTGGTCATGTTGTTTTTGTTCCAACAAAGCTTATTGTTGGTCTTGTTGTTGAGCTACTTGTTGATGGATTTCTTGCAATAGTGCCTAGAATTGTGCTTGCGTCTGCCAAGGTTGGTGTTGGGCTTGAGCTTGAGCTTGTGTTTGTTGGGTGGTTTGTGTTGCTTGTGTAGCTTGTGCAAATTGTTGGTTTTAGAGCACCTTTTTATGAGCAGCTTGCAACATGATGGAGAATGAATTTTTCATGAACTGTGTTTTGACGATGGTGGCGGTGGATTATGAATGGTGTTGACTATTGCCATCTATTGTATCAGTGGAAAAATGGGAGGATTTGATATGATGCTTTGATTTATGAAGGGGGTGTTGCTCAGATTCAGTTAGTTGACAGTTGGTAAAGGGGGAAAGCTCATTTCTTGATTGTTTGGTTGATAGATTTATAAGTTTTGGCTTTGATTTAAATCTACCATAGGAAAAGATGTTCCAAAATTTAGATTGGGAATACTTACATTTGTTGTACTTTTGAGGTTTGGAGGAGATAATGATGCCATGTAGGGTTTGCATAAATGTGAGTTTCGAGAATCAATTGGTGTTGCGACACTTGGATAGTTTAGTTGACTCAGATTACTCATGATGTATGAGTCGAGTTTAAATTCCATGTCCCTCTTGTGTTTTGACCTTGTTGTGAAAGTGAACCTCTAAGGTGTTTAGGACCAATGACGGGATGAAAGATGGAAGGGGTGAATGATATGGGTGTTTTAAACTTTTGGGAACTTTGGATCAATGTTGGATTTTAGGACTTGATTTTATTTGATTCAGATTGAGGATAGTTTGAATAAGTGTGTTAAGTCAAACAAAATGATAATTCACTTGTAAACCCTAGGAATTTTTGTTATCCTAGAGTAAACTTGTACACAAGAGGGTAGTTTGACTAAGTGTGTTAAGTCAAATGAGGTGATTATGGATTGGATAATTTGACTAAGTGTGTTAAACCAAATAAAGTGGTAATGAACTTGTAAACCCTAAGAATTTGTGTTATCCTAGAGGTAAATTCACTCAAGAGGATTGATAATTTGACTAAGTGTGTTAAGTCAAATAAGGTGATGTTGATGTTCCAAAAGTCTAGCATAAATGATGTTTTCAAAGTTCCCAAGAGTTTGGTGAGGTGAGATGATTTTTGATTGATGTTTGAGATGGGTGAAGTGTTTGACTTGATCCTAGATGAACCTAAGAGAGACTTGTTTACAAAACCAAGGTATTGAAGAACATGTTTTTCCCTAAGAATAACTCAAACCAAAATAGCAATGTTCGCATGGAAAACCATAAAACAAAAGATTGAAAGCACATGTGTGGTTCAATTGTCTGTTATCTTGCTTAGATTTGGTTCCTTTTGACACAAGCACTTTCTTGATTATTTTTTTCAAACTGAATGTCCAATGTCCTAATTTTCTTTCATCCCACAAAGTGCATTTTGTGGAAATCAAGGCAAAGGTTTCCTAGTGTTTAACCTTGGTGAAAACAAATGATGATAAAATCCAAGCACTTAGAAACCTCTAAGGATATGATCCCTAGGGAAAGCAAGAGTACTGAGATTCATCAAAGGATATTTGTTTCCTCCAAGGGGTTTGAAATTTGGATCTTTTGTGGATGTTTTTTTTTCAATTGTTTTGAGGACCAAGCAATGTATTTTCCATTTCCAAGCACATGTACAACCCTAAGATGAAGAGACAATATTTTGTTGGGTTCCCACTTGGATGAATCTAGTTGTGCATATTTTGTGTGGATGACTAGATGCTTGACCACACTAGCTCCCCTCCATGACACACACTTCTTGGGTCAGCCAAGCATTATTACCCATGAATCTCCCATGGCATACTTTTCATCTCTACAACAAAACCGCATGTATGATGTGGGGTAGCTTCAAAAGACATGACCTTTTGCACCAACAAAATAGATAAGGATTTGGCCTTCTAAACAAGGGTTTTAATTCGGACTTTCCATTCGTGGAGGTTGACCCATGCGGTGAGAAACCATTGCTTCCCTTATCATCGGATCCAACCAAGTGATACTGGCTTTTGTTCCAGTACCCACTTTTATATCCCAGCTAGAAATACACTTGGCTTTAGTGTGTTACCAGTTGGGTCGTTCCCTTGGGTGAGTACTTTTTCCCACAGGAAGGCCCTCTAAGATAAACAAAAGTGAGTAGACATATTCATAGTTTGATCAACCTTCATTTAGAAACAAAGGGAGAACACTCACAATAAGTTTACCAACACTCACAAGATGTTTTGTTCAATTTTAGATCCCCAAATCAAAGTGTGAAGGCAATATTTTTGACAACTTAATATCACAAAAATAATTTTGATTCTCAAAATCACTGTGAAGCATGAGAGAAGTGCATATGCCTTTTAAATGATACTAATTTTTGAAGAATATTGCAAAGTATGAAAAAACACTTGTTCATTTTAGACCATAAAAGCAATGATTTTGGTTCGTTTTAAAGCACCAAAATGAGATGTGAAAGTTGTCTTGTTCAATTGTAGCCCAAATCGAAATCTAGTAAATGTCTAAGGTTTTTTTTAACCAGCTTTGAAAAGATCAAATCGGTGATTGATTTTAAGCCCAAATCGAAAAGTGAGTTGGTTTAAAATAGCAAACGAGAGTAGAAAATGGAAGATCTAGCTCAACAAGCATTAAAAAATGTTTTTTCAAGTCTCAGTTTTGAAAAAACTTCACTCCAATTCGTTTTCCTTTGTTCAATTCCAATGTCCAGCTCCAATGCTAACCTACAAGCATTTCAAAGGTATCACAAACAAGATTTATTTTAAGAAATCAATAAACAAGAGAAAAAAAAAAGTTACACCCATCCTGCGAAGTTTTCAAAATCATATATTTGTGTTTGATAGTTTCTATAGAATTGGTATAGAGTATAAACTCCTCGGTAACTTGAAAACCCATTTTCAACCTATAAATATAGTCATTAAAAACAAATTTTAAACCCACTCTATGATTCATATGTCTTGATGATTGTTGTTCTCTTCTAAAACAATTCTACATTGTCAGCACTCAAATCATTTCTTATGCATAGTCAACTCATACATTCAAATCTTGTATCTTTGGACAATTGAGATATAAATTTAATGTGTATGGTTTGATCATCTTAATCTTGAATACATCCCATTATGATAATAAATGAAGCATGGACAACTCACAACCTAAGATAAGAAATGATAAACAAAAACAAAACAAAATTGTCTTCATTATCGTTTTAAGCTTTCTTAGATAAAGAAATTAACAAGTGTGAATTTTGCATAACTCACATCTCCTTGGCCCAGACTTGCCTCCATTCCTCTCACAATATTTTTCTCTTTCATAATCTATTTCAATAATAAAAACATTTATTTCTGCTCTCCCATTAAACACACATTTGAGTGGCGCATCAAGACATCCCATTAAGGCTTGCAATTTGAACAATATAGGATGTAAATATTTAAAACCAAAGGGCATAAACCTCCCTACTCCCTGAAAAGATGGGCCTCAAATATTGAAGCTAACACCAAAATGGCTTTATGCACAAATCCCATTAGATTATTTTCAAAGACTGATGGACCTGTCAAAATGATCCCAAATGCCAATACAAAGACAAACAGGTAAGTCATGAGAGCTATTTAGACAAAAGGAAATCAAAGCATCACTGTCAAATATCAAAGAAAATATATTTATCAAAGGAATGTCAAAAACCAAACCTCATGAACATTCAAGCAGTGAATAAATGTAGTTAATAAATGGTCTTTTACAGACTTTTAAGCGAATGCAACTAGAAGGTGAAAAGAAATGTGCCCAAATTCCTTTGAGAAATTTTCAAACTAATGCAATTCGTAGGGAATTGAAGATGGTAGTTGGGATCTATGTCAGATTTCTAAGACTTTTAGCATCATGCTTCCCTCAATTCTACGCAAATATAAAAAACATTGTGTTGATCAAAGAGAGTAATAATCCTGATAGTACTTGGGCACACAAGCTTACTAATATAGCAAAAATACAAATCATATAGTTGTGTCAAGTCAGACAAGGTAATCGCGATCGAAACAGAAGCAATGAGAGGTTCACAGGCAAGGATATAAGACACTTGGTCATGATCTATATTTTCATGATGTTGGTTTATGCACTATTCGTTGTCCAACAATACATAATAATGAGTCATCCCAAATGCACATTCATCAAGGCATATTTGTCATCATGAAATGCACAGTCTGTCTATTGAACATGGGAAGGTGAGGCAGAGGCCTAGCTTTAGTGGTATAAGTAGGTATTCATATAACAAGAGATTTAGATGAAAAATAATGATGACATATGATTATGATCCCACCTCCAGATGTCATGGGCGGCCACTCTTAGTTAATAGTGATTAATGTTGAAATGTGTTGATAATCGACGCAATGCCATGCTTCGTACCACCGCCCCCTTAATGTCAAATACAAAGCACTAACAACAAAAATCCAAAAGACTAATGGCCAAATAGAATCCTTAATCGAACTTATGAAAATGATTATTGCCAATGAAAGTTACAAAATACCCCAAAATCCATTAATAAATGCCAAATTATCGGTACTGAAATAGAGAGATCTTTGGCCATAATCATCTTGGAATCGAGCTTCCTAGACAGCACAAATTCATTATCAATCACAATGTCAAGAAAAACTAACAATATCAGAATGCTACAAGAATTATCACCTTCTGTGGTTGTCGATTAGTTGATGGCAATATTTAAATTAGAAATGATATTGGACAAGGAAAATGTCAATGTACGCAACCATTGAAATATAAGTTGGAAACAATGCTACCACCAATGCATGCCAATTAGATATAAAGGATAGAAAATGTCAAAAGAGAAAGTAATGGTAGTTTGATACCACCATCAATCACCCCCTACAACTTTCAAATTGGTATGAATTTCTCATTTGAAGGCATTAGAAATCAAACAAAGAAAATGAATGCAAGCACCTACGACTGCACGGGAAATAATGACCATAAATGAGGACTAGGAATTGAGTGAATGATTTATCTCTGATGCTTCTAAAAAAAAATGTACTGGAAATGCAGAAGAGCAGCACACATTCAGCTATTACTAATTGTTTTTAAAACATGGTGGACTCTTTCACCTTGTTCCATACCCCACGCATACCATTTCTTCATTATCCCTTGCTTGCTAAGACTCTGGAAAAGCTATAGAGTATTATTCAAACCATCAAAGAAAATAAATCCCACATTTTTCCAATAGGAGGATAAAGATCGGTGTTGGTTGCTTTAATACAAAGATGCCTTGGGAGTTTGATAGATTTTTCAATAACTGTAAGAAGGTTATGAAAAGCATAAGTACGGCTGAATAGATACAAGAAGTGACTATAGATGCAAATGATAGATCTGGGTTTAGGCTCTTTGCAAGCATGCCATGATAGGTCAAACATTTTGGATTTGAGAATTAATTTAACTAACCACTGGGCGCTAAATTTATCAAGGCATTGTCTACATGTTTTTCATATATCAAGTATCAAGAATCAAGAAACGTTAGAATCAAAGGAAAACCACTTTGTGTCATATTCAAAACTTGCAAACAAAGTGCTAAAAATCTGCAAACCATAGTGTTTAAAAACTTGCAACAAGACAAATTGTTAACACTAAAAAACAAAAATTTCCACCAAGAGAAAAAAAAAGACAAAGGTGCCCTCCTTCTAGCGCCATTTTGTGGATGCCAAAATTTGCAAATGGTTAGTAAACTCAGAAACCAACATGACAGAAATAAACATCCTTATGAAATATTGCATTTAGTTAAACATGCTAAATAAGACATTGAACAACAAGAAAGCTAAATAAAGCATATAAACATGAATGCAAACCTATTCCATAGTGGATTGGTGCTATCCTTTGTGTAGAAGGCAGCCCTTTCGCAATCCTTACCAAGAAAATGAGATGATAGACAATGAGATGCAAAGTGAACTCAAGTTGCCTATAATGAGGATGCTCCAAATTGTAGATGAAAAATGAGAGAAAAGGCATTGAATTTATAGGAGAGATTGAGAGAGGAGAGGCCAAGATTGAGAAATGTGGGACTAAAACCCAACAAATAGGAGAGAGCCAGTTGTCACAATGTGATTGGCTCATGATTGTGCAAGTTTTGGCCAATGTGCCCATTTCAAATTTGAAAATGAAAATAAATGAATATGGTTGAGGGATTTTGGGGGAATTTTGTTTGAACAAAAAAGTCAAACAAGGGGAGTTAATGAGGCCATATTCCTTGAGAATATGCCTTGTGAGGAAAATAGGGGTTTTAATAAATCAAATTAAATGATTTATTGTGCAACTGGATGGGACATGGGTTAGTCTTAGCATTAATTCGATATTTTGACTAATTAAGCTAGTGATTAGGTGGTGTGACATTTGATTTTCATTTTTGGACTTGTTTTAAATCAAATGAGGGGAAAATGAATATTAGTATTTTAATTAAATACAAGTGATTTAATTAAATCCAGAGACTTTAGGAAGTTAATTAATTAATTTGATTTAATTAACTTAAGAAGAAAATGATCAACTATGGTGTTAATCACTAATGTTTATTTTGCATGTCTATAATGACCAACATGGCTAACCATTTTTTTCAAACTGTCTTGTCCACAATTCAACTCTGATGTACTTTTATTTGGTTTTAGTAGAAAAATGAAATATCCATATTCTATTTTATCATCCCTATCATCAGTTATGTCCTCATATTAAAATTTCATGTCGGGTTGAGAGCTCCCAAAAATACTTCGGCATAGACCTTGTGATAAATCATCAGGTATATCAAAATAGAAAGATTAAAATTCAAGAGTCTACTTGGATGGGAAATCAAGACAATGAAAAGGATCCAAGTATCCTGGCCTAAAAAAATCAACACTCATATTATCTTCCATACCAGTTTTCTACCTATTTGATGACATTATTTTCATAATTATGTCAAGAAGGTACTATGCATCAACAAAGAAACACCTGAGCCTAGCCTCACATTGATCAATAACACATACACTATTAGTTACATCACTCAATATCCCTTTACACCATTCAAAATATTTTGAAGTGTCAACATGATTTAAAGATTCATCAAACCATTTTTCCTTGTCAACATGTAATTGAACTAATCCAGGATCAATGCAATCATCTGATTGAACAACTTGATCATCGAACATTAAAACTCTTCCTTCGTTAGGGTGTACATCATTTTACTTTATACATGTGGTTAACAATTCAAGAGCTACCTCAAAAAAATTATCTTGAACCACATGGACATGAGTACATTCATCAACTCTAATCTCATCACATTGGAAAATAACCTCCTTATCTTTGACACTTTCATCAGCAGTAGTATTTCATTCAAGACCATTGGCATGAGAAATGGCATTCTCAATCTCAAACTTTTCACCATATAAATCACTACCAAGTACAATTGGTAGCATATTTGAATTACATTCTTGGCTATCACCAGATGCAGTTTTCTCATTCACCTATGGGTAAGTGACCTTATTGGCACCTGTACCACTACATCCTTCATGTGAATAAGGAGCTTTTGATCCAAGGTAACCATCTTCAAGGATGGAATCATAAACCTTAATGTCAGTCTGGATTTCATTCCTTCTTTCTTGACCTGTATCAGCTCCAATATAGTCATAGGTGGTACTTGCCAAGGATTCATCAAGATCTTGAAGAAAAAGTGGATTATTCCTACACTAGTAAGAATCATCATTTATCATCTCATCTAATGGTGAAGATTCATCATATAAGGGATTTTTCCACACCTTCATTTTTGTCTCATATACCCCTTCCTTCTCAGTATGATGATTCACATTCCTAGAATAATAAATGCACATGAAATCATTACAATCACCTGAAGAACAAGGAGAAGGATTCTCAACATCATCTGCATCATTTGCACTCAAGATTATTGACCCACATTCTGAGAACTCTTCACATGAAGAAAAATTTTCACTCCCAAGCAAACGCATCCTCTCAAGTCTATCAAAATATCCTCTACATGGAGCAAGATATTTTTCCTCTATTTCATAAGAAGAATTGTAATCAACAAAGGACCAACCAAGTTCAATCTCACCACCTTGATCTCTAACTTGTGATATAACATTGACTAGGTATGCATCAACATCATTGAATTCATCATGATTTGAAATTACCTCTTATCTTCCGTGTATTTCTCCAATTCTAATGAATCCCAAGGGCATAAATCATGAATGATTATATCCTATCTTCATATTGGATATCTTCATTCTCATCACCGCTATCAGAGACTACATCTATGTTTCCTATGAACTGATAATAATGATCAATAAATTGTTCACATTCAGATACATTTTCTTCACGTGATTTCTCTATCTTCTGATCTTTCTCAGTATAGCAATCATTGCTAAAATTTTGAGAAACAAACATGCTGAAATTTTGAGAAACAATAGGTTGTATATGTCCATACTTGATCTCTTCTACATTCCTTATCTAGCCCACTACCTGATCAAGACCATAAGGTTTCAAATCCTTTGGTAATTTACTCAACCCTGGCTTATAAACCTCACAAAATAGGTCAATGCAAATTAAATCATTGGGTGTAACACTCTTTGGTATCTCTATCGAGATATCCAAAAATATTGAAAACAATTCATACAGTGATTCTCTTGCATATTTTTCACTTCGTACAACTTCTTAACAAGGCACATTGAATCAACCTTTCCCAAATCTTGTTGATGTATGGTTGTGGTATGCCCAAGATCTACATATTGTGACGATGGAACAGGTAAATAATTTGAAGCATCTTTGTCTTGACAAACATTCCTACTACCTTCCCATTTTGGTTCATTAGCTTGAATCATGTTGGTGAAATTCAAATTAGTAGCTAAATTTCCTCTCATGATTGATTATTTCAATCTGTTTTCAATATTCATGGCGGTTTGGTAATCTTGTTGCAATGTAGTATGATCTTTGTCCCTCAAAACGTAGCTCATCTTTCTATCAAATGCACCAAGGTACAAAACCAAACATTCAACATCATTTTGTCTCACATTTTCAGGAATGTCCCTTATGGCTCTAGAAAATCTAAGATTGAAAGGAGGGATCAATTCCTCCTCAATCCTACGGATTTCCATAAAAAAATTCCTCACCAAAATTGGATTCACTCCCTCACCAAATTGACCCATGAAGGCCATCTTAAGCTCATCTCAGGAGTGTATAAAAGGTGTTGGTAGAAAATAAAACTAGTCTCTCGCATCTCTTTTCAAGGTCTAAACAAACAACTTTTTGACCACATCTTCAAAGTTTATTTCATAATCCCCCATCATATCAACAAATTCTTGCAAATTTTTTCTTGTTGATTTAGACCTTTCACCATTGTATCTTGTTATTTTATCTCTAATCTTATGTGGTACCATATTTGGGTAACCACAAATATTACCAAAATTAGTAGACCTATATCTTTCGGTACTAAAATTTCCTTGATGTGATAGGGATGGTTTATTATGCATGGTTGTATCAACACCCACATCAGGGTGTGTAATTTGACAATACATTCTTCTACTCCCTTAGAATATTTTTTAATACTACCTTAATATCAAATAAGAAAGCACAAAGTCCTTTTGGAATTATTATCCTAAATCCTTACAATGCAAACCTTCTATCTCTACCTTGCATAACATCTATCAACAAGTGAAATTCGTGAATATGACAATTTTACATCCTTTTCAATTTTACTTTAGAATCATACAAAGATTACCATTACCTTCCCTATCTTGGTGTTATTTTACCAAATTGGTAATTATTTATATCATATGTCTTGAAAATTCTAAAAAATTACTTATAATTGTGACAATATTTTCTTCAAATTCATGAAAATACCTGGAATTTTAGAGCGTCCATTCACCTTCAATTTTGAAACTTGCATATTTGAAGCTCTGGTATATTCTTTATCAGGTTCTTTGAGTCAAAGTCTCCACCTCTCTTCATAGAGGATTAAACTTCAAATAATATGAAGTGTCCTAAAAATAAGTCTCATTTTGGGTTTGCTCCAACAGTAGAGTCATCTTCATATTCTTCAAACTTCAATGCAACTGAATCCTTCCCTAGGTTCAACAATTCTTCAACATATGAACAAGATGTTCAGTTTTAGTACACCATTTAACTCTATAGTACAACCTACGATTAGAGAATGCAAATTTGTCCCCAATAGAGTAACCAATTCTATTGGTGTTTTTTCCAACTAAACCCTAGAATTCTCTAAAGGGTATCCAGTCCTTATTTTGAGGTCTTTACTCCTGTACGTTAGGTTTTGTGGGACTTGGGAGGGTGTTTCCCTATTGTGTTTATTCTAATTTGTTAAATGGAGAACACTTCTACACAGATGGGTTCCTACTACTTGGAAAATGAACAAAATCCACTAAGGATTTGGCTAATCCTTAAGTAAATAACTTTCCATTTACTAGGAACAAGGGTGTATTTCAAACTTACATCTCAGAATTGACAATATTTTAATAAGTATAGTGATGGGGGAATTTTTTGTCCATAGGAAGTTTAGCTATACCTGATCTTTCTTTGTATTCCCCTCACAAATCTCACAGCCTCTTTTCCCTTCACCTCTTTTATATCTCCAATCGCAGCTTGGTCTTTCAACATGTGGTTGCTTCTAGTATCAACTGATATGGGCTTCTTTCCATGAGTGTTGTCTTTGCATTCTTTCTTCATATTTGAAGTATCCTTAGGATTAATTTGTTTGTTTACTAGAACATCACCATAAAGCTTCTACAAATTCAACCTTGAAGATCTTCACACTAATGGAAAAGAAGCAATCAACCTACTCATCTTACCCAAATATGCAATTTTATGAGCTCACACTAGAATAATCACCACACTCTACACAAAAATAGAAAATTCAGACTCCTAATTGCAATGGAAAAAATGATTTAACCTCAATCCACATTTATTGAGAAATTTGGTGATGTTAATCATCAATGTTCAATAAAAACACAAGCACAAACAAGTGATCACTCATTGGCATTCACTTCATCACTATTAACCTTTGAGGTGCATGAAAATTCGCACATCATGCTTCATGATTACAAGAAGTTAATCCTTCACATGCACATAGATCAACTTAAACACTCTTGAAGAGTATATGCCATTAATGCTTGCTCTTCACAAAGCAAAAAAAGCCATCACATGCATATTTCTGGTTTTTGAACATTAACCATTGATCCATTGATGAAGTGGTAGATCGAACAACTCCTATTGAGTTGGCAGTATTTGAATTCCCATAGATCATCGCTCATCCATCTCTGACCAATGGGAACTCATCAGCATGGCACACACTTACTACAGGTGGGCTCCACCTTTTTATTCATCATGGTCAGCTAAGGATATCCACTTGTCAACCTTTCACTCACCTTGTTGGGTTTTAACAAGCGCTCACCTTTTCCTTGCAAACAAATAGGGAACAACTGAGGTTAGATCTTCATGCTCGATCATCTCCATAAATTTAGAACAATGGGTCATAAGGCCAATAGTGGAGAGATGGCCCCACATACATATAAGGACACACATCATCAGCTTGTAGATCTTGCACCAAATAACTAGTCAGTAGTTGAAATCAACAAGCTAGTGGGGAATGACCCAGATTCACTCCTGCAATTGAATGATCTCACAACCTGCACATGTGATAAAGTTAGATCTAGAGGTGGGGCCATGACTAGGTCGACGACAATTTTACCCTTGGGAAAACATGACTTAAACATAAGTCTTTTAAAAAATATTTTGGCTCGACTTAGGGGAATTTAAAGTGTGACAATGAACCGGGTGACCGACCCTCCTAGACAATGGGGCTAGTGATAATATGCATTTTAAGACCTCAAGTGATGACTTAAACAACCAATAATCAACTATGACAAGTCAACACAGAATTAGACGGATGAGGGTTTATGATGAAAAGCAGTGAAATGAGGGTTTTCTAAGACAAAACCCTTCCCTATCTTTTCGGGGCAAAGGCTCCAAAAATTTGATCAGACCCAGTTATTACTTCAAAAATTACAAAAAAATTGGAGCTCCACCAAGGAGGACCTAAGAATTCCTTCTAGGAATTTTCCAATGTGAACCCTTTCTTATACTTGGGGTTTTTCATGATCATGCAAGTCTCTATTATGAAATCTTACTCTTAGAAAATTTTAGTTTTTGTTGTAATTTTATTTTCTACCTTTCATTATATGTAGTTCACAAAATTATATTGGTTTTTAATGTCAAATTGCACTACTTTCCTACTATTCTTAATAGAGAACTATAATGAATGTTTATATACATAATTATGTAAGTTTTTGCAAGAATATTCTAGTAATTTCTCCCATAACCTAAAACTACAAAATAGTTTTTTCTATTTAAGTATAAAATGTGTATTATTATTACAAAGTTTTTATTTTTGGCATGCTGACCATAATTCTATAAATTTTATTATTCTTTGATAGACCTATATATCATGAGGCAATTGTAAAAAACATTATCAAGTTGAATATAATTCTTTGATTTTGAAACATTAATGTCTAGAATTGCCTCTATCTACCAACTTTTTGATCAAAGTAGGGAGATTGGGGAAGAGTTGATGTTGAAGAAGAGATCCAAAACAAATAATGTGAGATATGACCATTGAGAAATTGAATTTATTGTGTTTATAAATTTTGAAGAAGAAAATCATTAATAGATCATGGGTGTGTAGTTTGAAGACAAGCATAGCCACTAAAGAAAGGAATCATTGTTAAGGAGAGCCTGAAGGAAAACTAATTCACCCATTTTAAACAAGGACTGTTGATTTGAAAGTTTCTTCATATAAATCTCATAGTATTTAAATAAACCAAAAGATATTGAGGGTTTACAAATTTTGAGGCTAACTGGTTTTTAAAAATAAATCCTACCACCACAAAGAGGATTGAACATTTTTAAGAAACCAATTGGGTGAAATTAAGAATTTGGGTCCACATATGGGGAAAGTTTCATTTTTGGAAAAAGTCCAAACAAAAATAGGTACCCATTTCATAAAAAAATAAGTACCTATTTAGGCTCAAGCTCCCAAACAATTGTTTTAAAATAGTTACCCATTTCATTTTATTTAAATGGGTACTTGTTTTTTTCTAAAAGGGGTACTCATTCTAAAATGGGTACCTATTTTATTTTTCAAAACACATACCCATTATAAAATGGGTACATGTTTCCAATTACGTTATATTTTAGAATGGAGACACATTTAAGAACGGGTGCACATTTCATAAATTTGAAAATTTGAAACCCATGCCTTTTGTCTTAGGATTAGAAACCAACCCCTTAGCCTTGGACCTACAAATACAATGCCATTAAAACATCCAAAAAAAAAACTAAATTTGGCAATATGGTTGATGAACTCTTTTTTTAAGATTTTTTTATGAAACTAAAACCCATTATTGATGACAATGTCTAGTTTTCAAATATGTATTTTTTTAATTATTGGATTTGTTTTCTATGTTTTAATTATTTTAAGAGGAAACTCGTTCATACACTTGAAATATTAGTTTTTGTATTTTTAATAAATTCTATTTTTTAAAGTTTCTTGTGAATTTTTAAGGAATGCAAGAGTAATCCATTATTAATGCCATATTCTGGAAATAATACCTAGGTTTTGAGTGGTTTGAATAAGTCATGTATCTAGGTGCAAACATCCTAAGCTCTAGGACAAAACCAACAATGATATTTGAGAGACTCTTGATATCTACTAAAAGGGAATCAAGGATCAAAAATTTCCAAATGGAATCATCTGGAAATAATGAGGAGGCCTTGAAAAAGAAGGTACCAAGTAAAGTGAGTCAATTTGAGCTCCAACACTACCAACCATTGTAGCACCCCTATGTTTTTATCTTTTGATCAAACAGTGTGTTCTTTGATAAGCTTATATTTTTTGTCAGTACCTTGACTTTGATAGACTATGATACTTTGTTATTATTTGATCGCTAAATTTGGAGCAATGTGGGTTTTATATTATGATGTGAGGGTACATTATTCTGATTTTTATTATTATGACATTCTTTTGATTAGCATAGTCTTTATTTGAGCTAATATTGTTACATGCTCATGATTATTTTATTGATGTTAGATTCATCAGTTTGTTGTGACATTGTATTAGTGAAGGGAAAGAAATTGCATCACTCACTTGCGAGCACCCTGTGATTATGTGATTCTCTCTTCACGGTGTGTTTGATTATGATATATATGCATGTTTGATATATGCTTTGTTTGCAGGTACAAGACATCGACTCCACCTAGTTTCATAGGTTTGAGCCTATCCATTGCCCAATGATATTGTTGATTGGGAGATATTAGCTAGGTTTCCCTTGTCAAGCCACCATCCTAGTCATAGTGTGTCATTAGTTTTAGTTGGTTATTTTTTGTTATAATGTTGTTCAATTTTTCTTTGATGTTATTTATGTTGCAAAGTATGTTAAAGGGAAATAAATTCTTTAAATATTTTAGTTGATTATTTAATTAATCTTGTTTATTATGTTAGAAGATTGTAATTTGATTTAATTAATTAATTTAATTTATTTGGTAAAATAATTGAATCTTAGGATGAAATTTATTTTATTGAGTAATTAAATTAATTGAATTAAGTTTAAATTAGAAATACTATGTATTTTTGAAAATATTAAAATGTTTTAATTTCTAGAATTATCTAGAGGGATTGGTGTTAATTGATTTAGAAGATATTTTTTTCTCGACATGTGTTTGAAAATATTAATGATGGTTGTCGAAAAAATTGTTTTCACAGAGAGAATAATTGTTGAAATAGAGAGATGTAAGAAGTTACTTCATGAAAGAGAGGAGAAGATATTTTGTGGGTAGAGGTTGTTTAAAAATTAAGTGGTGTTGTTGTATTCTAGTTGTTGAATTTTGGGGAAAAGATAGTCTTAGGAAGATTCTTTGGCTTTGGAATTATTCTATTTTCTTGAAGAAGCTTTGTTTTCTAGAGGAAGCTTTGTTTGTTTTGGAAGAAGCTTGGTTCTGTGGAAGAAGCTCTACATCAATCCACATCCCCTCAAGTATTTGGAATTCATGTTCCTTTGTTAGTTAATTTCATTTCATTTTGAAAAGGTTCTTAGATTAACTTTTTCTCTGGAAAAAGATTGTCTATACAAACTAAGAATCTTTTTTAAGTTTTTTGTTAAATTTAAAAATATCGTGTCTGAAACTTACCTTGAAATCTTCTGTAGAAATTATTGCAAGTTTTATTTGGGATTGTGTTAAACAATGAAGAACCCAGAAAAAAAACAATAGGAAATTGGAAAACCTCTTTTTGGAAGGAATTTAAATTCTCTGTAGAAATTTGGGTAGGAAACTTCTTAGGAATTTCCCTTGTAAATATTGTCTGTAGAAATTTATTGTTCTTCCTCCTTTAGATTTTTTATCTAGGAAAGTTGAAAACCTCTGTGTTGAATTTGAGAAATTCTTTTGTAGAAAATCCTTATAAATTTTCTTATCTGGGCATTTGTGAAAATAATTTTCCTAGCTAAAATAATCAATCTGATAAAATTTATATATATATATATATATATATATATTCTTCTATGGTAATGGAGTCTATTTAAATTTCTTTTGAAAACCTTGTGTTGCATTTCTGTATGGCGATTTTAATACTATAGCTGGTTTTATTTTTTATAAAAAAAAAATTAAAAGTTTGAAATAGATAAAGGTTTTTATATATATTGATCGAGGGGGGGGGGGCTACCACCATAGCCACCATTCCCAAGGAGGAGGAGGTTGTGAGGGAAGCCTGCCTACGCTATCCTCCCCTCATGGTTGCACCCACATGAAGATGGGGGTTCGGCTATGGTAAACACAACCTCCCCCATCCCCCTTGACTTATATTGTGGGCTTTGTTAAAAATAGCATTCACCATTTACTTTGTTTGTCCACCATTTATGAGTTAGTTGGTGGGTTTTGATTTATTATATTTGGTTATTTTTTGTGAAATATATATAATATATGCATAATATATATATTAAATTTATATTTAAATATATATTCATATATATATGTATATATATGTATATTTTAATATATATATTTTATAATTTCTCTAGAAATTATAATTAGTTATTTAAATAATATATATATATAGTATATGTATATAATTATATATATAAATATATATATTTAATTATGTATATATTCTACTATATATGTGTGTGTTTTTATGAATTATATAGTTGATGGATGTAATTGCACAAGTTTAATATTATTAAAATAATATGTTTTAAAAGAAGAAATTTGATATTTTTGTTTAAAAGTAATTGAGAAATTGAATTTAACACACAGATTTGATTTCTTTTGTGTTTGTAAAAGAGATATTATTAAATTAGTTTATTTGGGGCAATATTTTACTGTATTTCATTGAAGGGAAATTGGATTTAGGAAATCTAGAAGATAGATTTATTCCCTATTTAAATTGCCCTTTTAATTGTGTTTTCTTTTGTTCATGTTTTGGGGAAAATTGGTCAAAAGTGTTAGTCGTTATTCTATAAGTCTTCCAAAAGTGGTATTTTAATATTTGCAGTTGTTTTATTTTATTGTCAGCCCTTTGGTTTCCCTTGGGTAGTGCATATAGTTGTATTCAGTGAATCACCCAATTACCACGAATGGGAGATGTGTTGCCTCCTATATTTAGGAGTGGGAATTGTTATCCAGTTTTGTGCACTATGTTACCCTTGGGTGTTGGATTTGATCCGTGTGTTGTCAGTAGGAGAGTAGCTTTCATTAGGGTCAAGATCCCTAAATAGGTAAACTGGGTAACCTATCAAAAGTAGTTAATCAAGTGAAAACAATAATTTAAAGTAATTGGGGGTCTTGGGTAGCTTCTCATATTAATTCAAATAAGATAGCCTCACTCATGGAATCAAGGGCTCATTTGGGCTTGGGATGAGTGGGAAGGCCTAGATTGGCAAAGGTCATTTGTCTTGTCTTTTCAAAAGGTAAGTTAATCCCGCATGACTAAGAATGGGGGTTGAGGATCGATTGAGGTTGTCAGGGTTTAACAAGATAGGGGGTCACTAACCTATGAAGATCTACATTGGGTAACCCATGTCGAGCTGGTGTGATGACACTCTTCCTATGACAACAGTCTGTGTGTATGGTCTAGTTGGCATACTTGATTATTTTAATCTTGAAGCAATGTAACCAATGTGTTAGTGTTGTAATCATATTTGATTAGTTAATTTTTATGTTAGCCTATGTCTAGAGGTAGTTTTTCTTGTCTAGGAAGCCTTGTTACTATCTCCTAGCATAGGGGGTGGGCCTTTGAGTACCACTTGGTTGGGTGGAATGTGCACCTTACTCCATTGGGTTCCCTTCTTATGTTCATGATGGCGAGATCTTCCAATTGGAGAGCTCATGTGTACCAGATGATATGTTCCATTCATTTGATTTATTGTATCATTCTAGCACTTTGTATTTGTATTATTCCTCAATTGTGTTCGAGGAGGACTCTTGTAAATTGTAATACTATTGTACGATCTTCCTCATTCTAGGAATGAGTATTGTAAGAATTATTTGAAATAAATATAATCTATGGAACTTTATGTGCTTCTATCTTATATGATGTTTACTTTTTTGAGTGTATGTTCTTTAAATTCATGACTAATTAATTATATGCTATGAATGAGTTAATGTTTATGTTGTGGGATTCAGTCATAAGTTGATTCGTCTGCCTTAGAGGATGTTTGTAATAGTGTAGTGCACCTTTCATGTTATCATTGCACTTTAAAAGAAAACAAAAAATTATACTCTTTCATAGTAGTTGCATCTTCCTCTAGGGTTATGTGGTGAAGCGTTACACATGGTATTAGATCCAGGTTTAAACACTGGGTTCTTTGGGATAATGATGAACCCGTTAAGCTATTAGTTGTGTAGGTTTTAAGTTGTGTACCTTTTCTAATACCGTGGTGTGTCTATGTAGGATTATGCCACCCAGACGAGGTCAAGGTAGACATCGAGGTCATGGTCATGGAGATGGTCGTGGAGGTAGCCAGCACAATTCACCTCCTCATGTTCCACATGATTTAGATCATGAGGAGCATCAGGCTTCTCAGAATGCCCTAGGAGGCAAAGATCAGCATCAAGATCCTCTAGGGATCGAGGGAGCATAGTTGTGTAGGTTGTTAGAGGAGACACTAGCTCACCTTGGGCCAAGACAGGATGGAGATTAAGTTAATATTGGTGAGAGAGGGGTACCCATTCAGTTAGAGGCATTCGCAGCTACACACATGAGGGATTTTCTTAGAGCTCATCCACCCACCTTTGATGGATTTGGCAGTGGTCTTGAGGCTGAAACCTGGTTGATTGACCTAAACTTTTGTTTTTTGATGCACCCCTATAGTATAAATACCAAAGCTAGGTGTCCAATCATGCACTTGAGAGGATTTTCTTCTACTTGGTGGAGGTTAGAGGAGTAGAAGCTCTGAATTGATATTAATTTTTTTTCATGGGACATGTTTCTTGAGGTTCAAAGCATGATTTCTTTCTGATCACTGGTGGCAGTGTCGTGGTGATGAGTTCCATGTCTTACGATAGATGGCTATGTCAATGGAACAATATGAGCATCATTTCTACAAGCTCAAGTAGTTCACTGGCATTGGAGATGATGAGGGCATGCTTGTCCAACATTTTGTCAGGGGCTTAAATGCCTGAATCAGTGGTGTTGTGTGGGTTTTTGAACCCAAGACCATGGAGACGGTGGTGGAGAAGGCTAGGTTGGTTAAGGAGAACTTAGCGATGGCATTAGGTGGCCATACAGGAGTGTAGATTGGCAGTGTTTCAGCTGCAAGACCTAGTGCTCGTAGTGGTCAGGATCAAGGAGCTAGACCACCCAAGACTTAGCAAGTTCCTACTCAAACTAGACAGTAGTAGAGTGCTCAAGGGAAATGTAAGGATTCACAATCTCATCATAATAGTGAGAGTTCTCCACCTAAGAAGAACCAAGACTAGTGGCGCAATAAGCACGGTCATCAAGAGCAGTCGGCCCAAAGCTCACAGTCTGCGGCTTACTGGGGTAGTGTTCAATAGTACAGTGCACCTCCAGGTGATAGGGGTTTTGGGCGTAACACAGGATGTTTCTTGTGCAGTCAACAAGGCCACATTGCTAGCCATTTTGGGCAAAGGAACACTATTGGTTTTGGTCAGGGGCCAAATTTTTGAGCTGACATTGGGTGATGCAGGAAATTCACACCAATTATTTACTGCAGTTGATAACCGTTAGGTTGGGTATCAAGGTGCAATTTTTGAGGCTTCTGTTACTGGATGGGTAGCACATGAGACTCGCCCTCAAGGGTCGAGATATTAAGTAGGTGAGGTTCTAGTGGGATCTTAGGGATGATACTTCTACTACCTAGGAGGATATGACTCGGATGAGGGAGCTTTATCCCTATTTATATGTAGGCTTCCAAGAGTAAGACTGACCCTATGGGGTAGGATGTATTACCCCTCCGTTTTTCTCTTTTGATCAAACAGTGTGTTCTTTGGTATGCTTATATTTTATGTCAATACCTTGACTCTGATAGACTATGATACTTTGTTATTATTTGATCGCTAAATTTGGAGCGATGTGGGTTTTATATTATGATGTGAGGGTACATTATTCTTATGTTTATTATTATGACATGCTTTTGATTAGCATAGTGTTTATTTGAGTTAATATTTTTATATGCTCATGAGTAGTTTATTGATGTTAGTTCATCATTTTTTTGTGACATTATATTGGTGAAGGGAACAAAATTGCATCACTCGCTTGTGAGTGCCTTGTGATTCTGTGATTCTCTCTTCACTGTGTGTTTCATTATGATATATATGAATGTTCGATATATGCTTTGTTTGTAGAGTTGCAGGTAGAGGACATTGACTCCACCTCGTTTCATAGGTTTGAGTGTTTCCATTACCCAACGGTATTGTTGATTGGGAGATATTAGTTAGGTTTCCCTTGTCAAGCAACCACTCTAGTCATAGTGTGTCGTCAATTTTAGTTGGTTATGTTTTGTTATAATGTTCAATTTTTCCTTGATGTTATTTATGTTGGAAAGTATGTTAAAGGGAAATAAATGCTTTAAATATTGTAGTTGATAATTTAATTAATCTTGTTTATTATGTTAGAAGATTGTAATTTGATTTAATTAATTAATTTAATTTATTTAGTAAAATAAAATTTAATCTTAGGATTGAATTTTATTTATTTGGTAAAATAAAATTTAATCTTCGGATTAAATTTATTTGGTAAAATAAAATTTAATCTTAGGATTAAATTTATTTTATTAAGTAATTAAATTAATTGAATTAATTTTAAATTAGAAATAATATGTATTTTTGAAATTATTGAAAAAAAAAAATCTAGAAATATCTAGAGGGATTGGTGTTAATTGATTTAGAAGATATTTTCTTCTTGACATGTGTTTGAAAATCTTAATGATGGTTGTTGGAAAAAATATTTTCACGAAGAGAATAATTGTTGAAATAGAGAGAGGTAAGAAGTTACTTCACGGAAGAGAGGAGAAGATATTTTGTGGGCAGAGGTTGTTTAAAAATTAAGTGGTGTTGTTGTATTCTGGTTGTTGAAATTATGGGAAAATATAGTCTCAGGAAGATTCTCTGGCTTTGGAATTATTCAGTTTTCTGGAAGAAGCTTTGTTTTCTAGAGGAAGCTTTGTTTGTTCTAGAAGAAGCTTGGTTATGTGGAAGAGGTTCTACATCAATCCACATCCCCTCAAGCATTTTGAATTCAGGTTCCTTTGTTATTTCATTTCGGAAAGGTTCTTCAATTAATTTTCTATCTAGAAAAAGATTACCTGTACAAACTAAGAAGCTTTTTAAGTTTTTTGTTAAATTGAAAAATGTCATGTCTGAAACTTACCGTGAAATCTTCTGTAGAAATTATTGCAATTTTTATTTGGGATTGTTGTTAAACAATAAAGAACCCAAAAGAAAAAACAATAGGAAACTGGAAAACTTCTATTTGGAAGGAATTTAAATTCTCTGTAGAAATTTTGGTAGTAATCCTCTCTGGAATTTTCCTTGTAAATATGTCTAGAGAAATTTATTGTTCTTCCTCCTTTAGATTTGTTATCTAGGAAAGTTGAAAACCTCTCTGTTGAATTTGAGAAATTCTTCTATAGAAAATCCTTGTTAATTGGCTTATCTGGGCATTTGTAAAAATCTCCTCTAGCAAACTATTTGTGAAAATAATTTTCCTGACTAAAATAATCAATCTAATAATATATATATATATATATATATATATATATATATATATATATATATATATATATATTCTTGTATGGATATGGTCTCTGTAAATTTCTTTTGAAAAAATTTTGTTGCATTTCCGTACAATGATTTTAATACTATCGTTGGTTTTATTTTTTATAAAAAAAATTGTAAATTTAAAATAGATAAAGGTTTTTATATATATTGGGGGGGGGCTACCCCATAGCCACTGCCCCTAAGGGGGAGGAGGTTGTGAGGGTGGTTTGCGTGCACTACCCTCCCCTCATAGTCGCACCCACATGAAGATCGGGGTTCGGTTGTGGTAAACACATCCACCCCCATCCCCCTTGACTTATATTGTGGGATTTATTAAAAATAACATTCTCCATTTACTTTGCTACATCCGCCATTTATGAGTTAGTTGGTGGGTTTCGATTGTATTATATTTGGTTTTTTTCGTGAAATATATAGTATATACTATATGTGTAATATATATATATATGAGAAAGTATATTTAAATAAATATTTATATATATGTATATATATGTATGCATATATATTTTATAATTGCTCTGGAAATTATAGTTAGTTATTTAACTAATATATATATAGTATATGTATATAATTATGTATATAAATATATATTTAATTATGTATGTATTCTACTATATATATATATATATATATATATGTGTGTGTGTTATATTTTATGAATTTTATAGTTCATGCATGTAGTTGCACAACTTTAATATTATTAAAATAATATGTTTTAAAAGAATAAATTTGATATTTTTATTTAAAAGTAATTGAGAAATTGAATTTAAGAGATAGATTTTATTTCTTCTGTGTCTATAAAAGAGATATTATTAAATTATTTTATTTGGGGCAATATTTTACTGTATTGAACTAAAGGGAAATTGGATTTAGGAAATCCGAAAGATAGATTTATTTCCTATTTAAATTGCCCTTTTAATTGTGTTGTCTTTTGTTTGTGTTTTGGAGAAAATTGGTCAATAGTGTTAGTAGTTATTATGTAAGTCTTCTAGAAGTGGTATTTTAATATTTGGGGTAGTTGTATTTTATTGTCAGCCCTTTGATTTCCCTTGGGTAATGCGTATAGTTTTATTCAATGAATCACTCAGTTACCATGAATGGAGATATGTTGCCTCCTTTATTTAGGAGTGGGAATTTTTATCCAATTTTGTGCACTATGTTACCCTTGGGTGTTGGATTTGATCTATGTGTTGTCAGTAGGAAAGTGGCTTTCATTAGGGGCAAGAGCCCTAAATAGCCAAACTGGGTAACCTATCGAAAGTAGTCAATCAAGTGAAAACAATAATTTAAAGTAATCAAGGGTTTTGGGTAGCTTCTCATATTAATTCAGATAAGATAGCCTCACTCATGGACTCAAGTGCTCATTTGTGCTTGGGATGAGTGCGAAGGCCTGGAATGGTGAAGGTCATCTACCTTGTCTCTTTGAAAGGTAAGTTGATCTTGCATGAGTGAGAATGGGGGTCGGGGATCGGTTGAAGTTGTCAGGGTTTAACTAGATAGAGGGTTGGTAACCTATGTCGAGATGGTGTGATGATGTACTCTTCCTATGACAATGGTCTATGTGTATGGTCCAGTTGGAGTACTTGATTATTTTAATCTGGAAGCAATGTAATCAATGTGTTAGTGTTGTAATCATATTTGCTTAGTTTAGTTTTATGTTAGCCTATGTCTAGAGGTAGTTGGTCTTGTTTAGGAAGCCTTGTTACTATCTCCTAGCACAAGGGGTGGGCCTTTGGGTACCACTTGGTTGGGTGGAATGTGCACCTTACTCTGTTGGGTTCTCTTCTTATTTTCATGATGGTGAGATCTTCCAGTTGGATAGCTCGTGTGTACCAGACGATATGTTCCATTCATTTGATTTATTGTATCAGTTTAGCACTTTGTATTTTTTATTACTCCTCAATTGTGTTCAAGGAGGACTCTTGTAAATTGTAATACTATTGTATGATCTTCCTCATTCTCAGAATGAGTATTGTAAACATTATTTGAAATAAATATAATCTATGGAACTTTATGTACTTCTATCTTATATGATGTTTATTTCTTTGAATGTCTTTTCTTTAAATTCATGAGTAATTAATTATATTCTATGAATGAGTTAATTTTTATGTTGTAGGATTCAGTTGTAAGCTTAGTCTTGTTCCTTAGAGGATGTTTGTGATAGTGTAGTTCACCTTTCATATTATCATTGCACTTTAAAAGAAAGAAAAAAATTGTACTCTTTCGTAGTAGTTGCATCTTCCTCTAGGGTTACATGGTGGGGCGTTACAACCATATGGTGTGAAACTTGTGGTGCCAAACTAACATTTGTGATTTTAACTTCCACTATTAATTCAAGGTAAGAACCATGGAAAAATAAGGGGAAATCCAACAATACCCTTGATGATGGTTATAATCATAAAAATAAATATCTAGATACCATTTCTAGACTTTAAAAAGATATGCATAAGATCTGATTCCAAATTTTTTAACCTTGTTAGCTAGGATGGCTAATTGTGTCAAACGTTTCATGATCTTGATAGAAAATATATAAAAAAATCCTTGACCTCTTTCTAGGAAAATAGATTCATATTATTTCTAAACAATATTCCTAGGAATATTTTTATCCTACTTTTAAAAACATAAGAGCATGAACCCAAGTACTCTTTGATAGAAGATGATTCTAGTAATAATATAAGAAACAACCAAATAGTTTTTTGGCTCATGGAAAATACTAATATAAATACTAGAACCATTCCAAAGAATTAAAGGCTTCATTACATTCAATGCTCACAAAAGAATAATCACAAAGCTTCCTTGAATCTAAGTTGCCTCTTACATAATAAGAAACATATGGAAACAAATTCCTTTTCTAATTGGTCTTTTAACTAGATGACTAAAATAGATGCAAATTCACATGAAAACTATTGGTGATGATTTCACTCACAATGACAAGTCGAATAAAAACTTCACAGACAAAGTGCAAAGAGCCTATCCTTCTTGAAAGATATGGAACAAGACAATCTTAAAGGGGAATCTGCTTTGACAAGAAAATATTGACTAAGTTCAATCCCAAGTCTCTAGTAATCAGGTCATGATTATAATAAGTTCACTCCAAGGTATGATGTGATTCTTCTGTTAATCTAAAAGGGAATATAGTTGTTTAGAATCATATATATATTATACACAGAGTTTCCAATTTGGACCGTAAGAAAAAATATCATGAAATTGAAAGATTTGAAATAATATTTCATGAACATCAACAATTTCTTTGCTATCACTTAAGTAGATTTAGCATTAAGCATTCTTCAATTTCATGGAAAATAAAATATTTTCTATAAATTTCCATTCATTCATCTATTTTTTGGAACATTTTCAAGAATTTAAACATCTATTCTAAAATAAATCATAAAAATACTGAAAAATTAAAATTTATTTTGGATATTCTCCATGCATGCCTCAAATAACTAACCAAATAAAATAAAATTGCTTTATACTTCACTAGATTTCTTTGCAACTACATATAAAATGTTGTGAGATTTTAAAGAGAGGGTTTTAATTTGGACACTGAGTAAGTTTTGTAGGCACCCTTAAATGACGCAACACATAGTCTTGTTTAGTTGAACTAAAAAAGCCAGCTACAAAAGATTCATGAGATAGGTAGCTATCAAATTGGATTTAATATTGATTAATGTCTATGTGCATACAAGTTTTTAGACTGGAATGATTCAGAAAATAGGAAAAAATAACAAAGTTCTTAAAAATGTTTTGGCTCTTACGACATTCACAAATTTTGAACTTAACTTAAAAAAGGGTATCCTCTAGCCTTTTATAGAACACAAGGCATAGATAGGATAAGATAAATACATGAGATAAAATTCAAGGGAAAAATCATATCGAGGCATGTGGAATATAGTGACTGGAAAGAGAATTGCAATCGAAGTCAATGAAGGTCAACTCCAATTGTACATTGAAGCTCTTCAATCTTTAATCTTTTATTATCAGGGTTCCTTCTTGGAACCAAAAAAATCCACTCAAAAGAATGTAGGAAATTCCCATATATTCAGAATGATTAAGTCAAAATTCAATTCCTACACTTTGGGTTCATCCTCGATTTGAGAATTCTAGGAATGAGTAACTCTTGAAATAGGTACACTTCTTTTTTGCATGCTTAAACTCCAGAGTCTCGAGCTCCCGATATCTAGCACATCTTTACAACAAAATCTATTCCTACATGAGATTTTAAAGTGTATCATTAAACCTATCAACACCATCAGATCTATTTGCAAATATGATTTACCTGACTATCCATGCTCAAAATTTGCATTACAATCTGCATCTCCTACAATCACAAATTCTACTCATTAAATCCCTTTAAAAAAAACATGTATAAACATCTCATGTAAATAAAACCATTATTCAAATGGTATAACATAAATCTCTCATTAATAACACATTTTCTAGCATATTATAAATCCTTGCATGATTATCTTCTAAATACACCATGTTACCGGACTATCATACTCATTAGATAATCACAAAATCTCCAAACTTCACTCTACATCACTACTTGGTACCCAGTACCTAGTATTCAAATTTACCCATGAAATTTCCCCGAACTTTAGTTTCATTGTATTTCATCTTACTAGGATCCAAATATTGGGCCGAAACACTCTACTCATATCTTCATTACCTTTTTCTCCTTCTTAAACATTCTCGATTCTCGATATCTGATACCTGGACCACTTACATTATGCAGTACTCCTTAATCAAAGATCTCCCTTTACTTTTTACTTCTAGTGATCTTTCAACTCACTAGCTCCTACCATAAGAGTTAAAAAAAATTATACTTGGGTCCCCCAAGCCTTAATTTCTTGGGGCATGTTGTGAAACCACACAACTTGAAACCAATATAACCAAATTTAAACAAAATTTCAAATTAAATCACTAGTTGTGAATTATAATTTATCCATATTTTAAAACAATAACCTTTACCTTTGCCTAGACTTTGGCATAAAAAAATTAAAACTCCCCCATAAACATCCGTGTATGTTCTTATTAATTCGAATTTTTGGAACTCAATAAAAATAATTAGTTCATTAACATTGAACTACATAATATGGTAATCCTCCAAATCCAACCAAGGATAGAGCATTGATGCTAGTCAAGCTTTCATAGCTCCAACAAGGATATCTCTATAATTCCCCCTAAACATTGATCTACTACCATCCAGGTGTCTATAGCCCCAGTAGAGATAATTGGATAGCCTAAAGAGTTGATTTCTCTTTTTTTTTTAGATATTGCAATGATAGCCCATTTTTCTTTTGATATTTCAATAATAGTTCATTTTCAACTTGCAGGAAATGAAGCCCGCTATTAGGTTGGGAATTATAGTGGTAGCAAAGGTTACCTTCTAATTTTTCATTCAATGCAAATCCCTTCATCAATTCACCATTTCCCAAAAATTCATTTAATAATTCCCTATTGGTGCATATTTCTAGCTAAATTTTACCACTTTATGCCAAATGCTAGCTAACAACAACTTGCTATGTGTTAAAAAATATGCATAAATTAAAATTTAGCTATGAACAATTTAATCACCAAATTAAATCTAAATTTAGAAACATTAGTCACCACCCTTTCGATTAAATCATGTGGAAACTGATAAATACTTGGCTAGTTTTACTGATTTGATAGCGCTGCAACTCATTAATGGATCAAAAATATCATGACTACATTGAAACATGATAAAGTTATTCTACATTAAATTCACATGGTTGACTTTGCATGTATTATTTCTTTCAACTTACTTGGGTGATGATGTGTATTGCCTTACCAACTTCATTTTCCTTTCTATTTCACACACACAAGCACCTGCATAATTCATACAACTTAAAAAAAATTGAAATGACCACTTAACTTCGAAATCTTCGTACTACTCAAATTTGAAGAAATTTATCACCAACTATGTGTAAAGAATTAATTTGATTCAACATTATGTTCTAAAGACAATTATATGGTTGCCACCTTGCTTACGATTTCTAGGACTTCACTCGAGACAACTATGTACCACAAATTCCTCATGGCTTTCTATAAATTTTTCACTTCTTCTCGAATTGTTCACACGTTTTCTTAGCTTTCTTTTTTGTTTTCCATTTTTTTTAGCTCTATCTATTCTCACTTTCTTCTAGGCCATGGATACTCTAATTTTCTTAAGTTGTTCTCGTCACCAGAATGTTTTCTTAGGAAGTATCACATCGTAAAGGCTTGATAATATTTTCTTCATTCGGACTTCTAGTTTCACTATACCAAACTTGTGCTTAGTTCTTGAGGAAAATTATGTAGAATCAAGCTTCTACTTTCACTTTTAGTTTGACATGGCTGCTCATTTTGTAGTGTTACTTCTAGATATTGGGATTCATGTAGAAAATGTTTTCTCGGTTACCAATTTGATAGTAAGGCCTGAATATTTGGAGACTTTGGACACTATTTTGTCTATTGCACACTCTCGACCATCAGAATCCCTTACATGGATGATATTCCTCAGTTCCTCGAGTATGGGGAAGTAGTTCTACTATGACCTTTCCTCATAGACCTCCATATTCGTGACTTTGAATTTCACCAAGAACTCACCTACATAGGGTATTTATCCCTAATAGATGAGGCATCTTGTATCCACTGAATGACTACTACTACCTGTAGCTAGGCTTACTCTTTTTGACTTTTTGATCTTTTAAAGCAAGAATTTTGTTACTCATGTATATACCTGATACACACACACACACACATAGATATATATATATATTTAGTACATCTTAAAGCATGTATTTATTATGTATGGTTTTATAATTTTGCATTCCAAAGTATAATTTTGCAAACGTTTGAATTAACTCTCATGTGTATAAGATAAGTTAAGAAGAATTTGCAAATTTAGAGGCCAAACGAAAAGAAAAGGAAAAGAAAAAAAGTGACAACTAAGAAAAGAAAATAATACAAAACAAACCCTAACTAACCAAACTTCTAATCAAACAAGCGATTAACCATAACAGAAAAAATCATTTTAATTTCTATGATTATTTCCATTGTCATCTTAGTATGAATTACGATAGGCTTATCCTTAAATTCATTCAAAATAATCTCAACCATTCTGCTGTAACAATGAATTATTTTAAATTTTATGCATTTAACAATCATGAATTCAAAAGTATACTTACCAATGAGTTGGCTCATATATATGATAATGACCTCATTAAAGGTCGATTGCACACACTTCATTTGATGCGACCATACTCTACCTTCTTCCAACCCTATTTCATAGTTTTTCTTTGTACTATGTTCATTTTCATGAATGGTTGTGTCCATTTCTCGAATTTCTCCTTCGAAAATATTCATGTCTTTGGTTCTATCTTCACTTTGCACTTTGTTAGACCAAGATATATTGCAATTTATATTGTTATCAGAGAGAGAAAAATTAAAAGTTTGATACTCTGTATCTTGCATAAAATCAGGAAAATTTCCTTTTTTAACTTATAAGTTTTTAACTTGGGGTAAAATATACGCATCTCCTACTCGATTTTCTCACTCCTTTTCCTCATTTGTGTTTTCCACATATAAGGAGAATGATGACTCATCAATGTCATTTCCTCATTTTGATGTGATGTTTCTAAATCTTGACATTCTCATTTATTTTTTAGCAAAATGTTAGGATTTTCTTTATAATAATTGCAGTTATCCAACTATCTTGATGTATTAGCTGATTTTTTAATATTTCCAATTCCATTAGGGTTGCATGTATTTATCACTAATAATTATTTTCTTCTAGTAGTTATAACTTATTTTGTTAATGGAATTACTTTACACATGGCCAAGCTTACTCTAGTTAAAAAAAATCACAATCAAGTTCACCGTGATTAGTTGTATCATGAATTCTACACTTCGTGACTCTACCAAAGGTGAATAAACTCAAAGGGTGTAATATTTGGTTAAATTTTTTCCAAATTTTCTCAACTTCCATACTGAAATACCAACTTTCATTTAATTTCACTTTACAGTATTTCTTCTAAAACTCAGGACTAATATAAAATTCAAAATAGGCCCTCCTTCTAACGCCAATTCTTATTGATGACGATTTCACTCACACCAATAGGTCAAATAAAAACTTCACAAACAAACCACAAAGAGCCTATCCTTCTTGAATATATGGAACAAGACAATTTAAAATGGAAATCTGCTTTAATAGGAAAAGATTGACTTAGTTAAATCCTAAGTCTCTGGTAATCAGGTTATGATTGTACTAAGTTCACTCTAGGGTATGATGTTATTTTTTTATTAATATCAAAGGGAATATAGTTGTTTAGAATAATATATATATTAGACACAGAGTTTCCAATTTGGACCATAAGAACAAATATCATGAAATTGAAAGATTTAATAATATTTCAACAACATCAACAATTTATTTGCTATCACTTAAGTAGATTTAGCATGAAGCATTCAAAAAATTTATGTAAAAAAAAATATTGTCAATAATTTTCCATTCATTCATCTATTTTTTGGAACATTTTCAAGAGTTTAAACATCTAATCTAAAATAAAGCATAAAAATAGTGAAAATTAAAATTTCTATTGTTATTCTCTGTGCATGCCCCAAAGAATTAACCAAATCAAAGAAAACTACTTCATACTTCACCAGATTGCTTCAGAGCTACATATAAAATGGTGTGAGCTTTTAAAGAGAGGGGTTTTAGTTTGGACACCAAGTAGGTTCTATATGCACCTTTAAATGGCACAGCACATAGTCTTGTTCAGATCAACTAATAAAACCAGCTACAAAAGATTCATGAGATAGGTAGTTATCAAATTGGCTATGATATTGATTAATGTCTACCTACATACAAGTTTTTAGACTACAATGATTTAGAAAATGAGACAAAAGAACAAAACTTAAAGAAGTTTTGGCTCTTCAAAAATCCACAAATTATGAACTTAACTTAAAAAAGGTATCCTTTGGCCTTTTATAGAACATAAGGCACAAATAGGATAAGACAAATACATCAGAGAAAATCCAAGGGACAAATCATATCAAGACACGTGGAATATAGTGACTGAAAAGAGAATTACAATCGAAGTCAACAAAGGTCAACTCCAATTGCACGTTGAAGCTCTTCGAGTTTTAGTATTTTATTATCATGATTCCTTCTTGGAACCAAACAAATCTGCTCCAAAGAATGTAGGAAATTCCCATATATTCAGAACGATTAAGTGAAAATTCAATTCCTACACTTTAGGTTCATCCTCGATGTGAACATTCCAGGAATGAGTAGCTCCCTGAATAGGTACACTTCTTTGTCGCATGCTTGAACTCTAGAGTCTCGGGCTCCCAGTATTTGGCACATATTTGCAACAAACTCTATTCCAGCATGAGATTTTAAAGTGCATCATTGAACCTGGCAACACCATCGGATCTATCCACAAATTTTATTTTCTTGACCATCCATACATGAAATTTACATCACAATCTACATCTCCTGCAATCACAAATTCCACTCATTAAATCCCTTTTAAAAAAACATTTATAAACAACTCATGTAAATAAAACCATTATTCAAATGTTATATCATAAATCTCTCATAAATAACACACATTCTATCATATTATAAATCCTTGCATGATTATCTTCTAAATACACTAGGTTACAAGACTATAAGACTCATTAGATAATCACAAAATATCTAAACTTCTCTTTACATCGCTACCCGGTACCTGGTACCCGGTATTCATCTTTACCCATGAACTTTCCCCAGACTTTGGTTTCACCGAACTTCATCTTACTGGGCTCCAAATATTAGACCAGAACACTCTACTCATATTTACAATCTTGGGGCCTATTGTGAAATCACACAACAAAAACCTTCTAATCATCATTACCCACAAGAGCTTAAGTTATCCACATAGTGTAAGGGTACAAACCTTAGTTCTATGTGGAGATTAATCCCAAGCCTCCGGATTCATGGGTAAAATGAAAAAACTCCCAATCCATGCAACAAAAACCTCAATTATTTTATAAAGAATACTAGAAAAAATCATTAAGAATCCTTTTTTATTTTAAATAAGAAGATTTGAAAGGAACCCAACAAGAATATTGGAATAAATCATCACACCTAGGGGCTTTATTAATGGCCATGGAGATAAATTGATCATAAAAGTTTCACTATGAGGATAAAATTTGACAAAGAACAACCTTAAGGCATCCATGTAAAGCATGGTCATGTTGAGGAGAATTATCATAAGACTTGAAAACCTACTTATAATTCTTAATAGAGGCTTGAAGGATATTTGGAAGATCCTAAGAATATTCTATCCATATTTGATATATTTAATCTCTTGAGACATATGATGAGCTTGAAGAAGTTTAAAAGACTCTTTGGAAGTTGTATCACCTAGTTTTAGCCAATTTAATATATATTTTATTTGAGCGCCTCTAACAAAGTGATTATGAACAATTTTATTTTAATGATAGAGCTTAACCACCATGACCTACAAAATAGGAGACAAAGGTTTAGCTTTGAGAAAAATAGTGGCCTATGGATAGTTGAGTTGGTAGCCTCATATGTATGATTAGAAAAAAATGGCCAACTAGCAACCATAGATGTAAATAAAGTGATAAGTACACTTAATGGCCCTATTCCACTAAGTAATACATCTAGTTATCTAAGAATCCCTAGCCTCCAAATTCTCGGTTCTTGAAATTTGGTCCAACATGGGTTAATAATTCAATAAGTATTAAAAAATTAAGATTTAACAACCTTGGGGGTATTCACTCACCACTTAATATTGAATTTGACGGGAAAATGGTTAGATAAAGTGATATCTACCAAGGGATTTGATTGAAAGAGAAAAAATGGAAAAGGAGAAGAAATATTGATTAGAGATTATAACACAATCAAGGTGTTTAAAGACTTTATAAGGCCTAGCCCAAAAACCATTCCACATAACCATTGAGAATTATTATAGTATTAATCCATATTGGATAAAAAATAACTAATTTATTTCACATGCAGTAACACAACTCCCTATTGTTAGCTATACAATGCATAAGAAAATTCCCATCTTAATCATATGTTATCTCCACCATATTAAATTATCTACACATGACCTAAGTTGAAACAAAAATGAACCAAAAACCCACTACCATAATAAAGACATCTCCATAGTATCATTAGAAGTATAAATATTGATAATACCAAAGGATTGATTTTTAGCATTTAAATCTCTTGCAAAACCTAGATTAGCCTTCTACAAGGATAAAATCAAATATGTGAGAGAAATTTACTTAAATATGTGCAAATAATTCTATTGAGAATAATAAATTACATGAGATAACTTTATTTTATAGAGAAAGATGAAAATCCCTAAAAGGAAAACCTAGTTAGGACCTAAGTAAACTTAATAAAGTGTAATTAAATATTTTATTACACCAAAACCCCACTTAAGTGCAACTTTGAGAGAATAAGAAACATGTAAATAATGTAAGGATGGATGCATGAAATAATGAATGGGTCATCGCTACAAGGATATGTTAAGTACCCATGTACATATGCAAAAATTGGGAAAAAAAGAAGAAAACCTAGTAGGACAAAAATCCTCCCCAAAAGATATAATAATCACAAGAGAGACCATAAAACCACTCCATAATGAGATAACTAACTACAAAAAAGCATTAGAAGCATGCTTGTGGAGTAACGCTGAAGTCCTTAATCCAACAAACAAGGAAAGATAATTTTTTTTACTAGAAATCATATAAGATTCAGTGAATGACTCAAGTCAAAATCCTTGTAAAGAAACATTAGACCCAATGCTAAGGAACACTAGAAACCTCACAAATTGGTATATCCTTGGAATCTATGAGGCAATAGTTGATTGAAAAATGATCATGCAAAATAAATAGAGAATGAAACCAAATAATGAAAGATGGAGGACTCCATAAGACCCACAAGTACACCATCCATCACATAGATACATAAGAAATTCCCCCACATATAAGAGGGACTCATATGATGAAAAATATTGGAAGCTTTGTGTATCTTGATGTCGATGCCAAACTATGAATAAAACTAATCCATAAGAGAAAGTGTCATGAATATTATATAACATTTATGATGAAATGAATGGAACTCAAAATGAGATATGACCTGATATGAATCTGATGTGGTTCAAGATCATTAACCATAGCCTCTTAATTTTGATACATGAACTGATGTGAACCAGAATGTTTCAAGTCATAAGAAAGATGAAAAACCCTAAAAGGAAACCTAATTAGGACCTAAGTAAACTTAATAAAGTGTAATTAAATATTTAATCGCACCAAGAAATATCTCCATAGCATCATTAGAAGTATAAATATTGATAATACTAAAGGAATAATTTTGAACATTTAAGAGGATCCAAATCACCCTATTTATAGGGTTAGAACCATAATCTACCACATACTAAAGTAACCTATTGATGGGTTTTTTTTTCACCTTCTCAACATAGACAAAGCACAAGTGCAATGTCTCTCTTGAAAGGTAATTTCTACAACTAGGTTTTAGAAATCACCCCAAGGTCTCTTGGGTGTCAGGTCATGACAATGCTTGGAATCGTTCAATTGGTTGATGTGATTTTCTGGTAATCACAAAGAGAATTTATGGTCCGCTAAGCATGGAGGTAATTGGATATTTAGAAGGATTTTATGAATTATGGAAGTGGATGCATAGTTGCTACAAGTTCAGGATAGCAAGCTAAAGCTCCTCTTTACTCATCAAATTTTGTCTTTTAGTGATGCTGAAACGTTTTTCTAACTCTAGTTTTTAAAGAAAAAGTCAAAACGAAAAAGGGATAAGAAATTTCCTAAATCTGAAACTCATGTTGAATATTAATAATGGAGGATTCTATAGTGGACATCCTTCCTAAAACTAAGTTCCACTTGACCAAGGATAGCCTACAGTATCATAAAACTAGTGCAATCTTTTAAAGTTTGCAAGTTTTCAAACCATTCATTCACCATTAAATCATTAATAAAGATTGAACTTAAAGTGCAGCAACATAAACATCGCTCATACTAACTTTACACTGCAGTCTATCATCAATAAATTGCAAAAAGTATGAGCAAGGAATAAATCAACACCATAACATTCTTCACCATTAAAGTGAAACATATACTAATAACTAGAAGAAACTTGAAACTAGAATAGCATAGCCAAAATCTAAGATTATGAGCATGAATCATGCACACATGATAATAAAACACAAGAATCCATCAAAACAATGCTATTCTCATAAATTTTCTCCAACATGCTTTTACACAACTCATCTCTCTCTTTGAAAATGAGAGGATGCCCCTATTTATAGTTTTCCAAAAGAAACATGAATGGACATGATTAAATTTAATTATGTGGCTCAGATTCATTTTACATTAGGGTTTCACTTACCCCCAAATATATAGCAATATAAAATACCTCCTTGTCTTTTCCCTATTTTTTCATCTAATGGCTTGGCACTATAGTAGTTTTTTCATATAGTATCTGCCATCCTCTATAGATATTTTGACAAGAATTCATCATCTGTAATGGGTTTTCTAGCTACCTTTTGAACATTTTCATATTCTATAACCTACCAAACACAACCATAAGCTTCTTCTCCTCAAAGAGTTTGGACTTGAGCATCTGGAAGGACATCCTCTTGGTTCTTTCTATACTTCCTTTTTTATTCTCTATGTATCTCGAGGTAGCCTCAATCATTTTCTCCGTCTGGATGAAAGCTCTTGCAATGAACATAAATTCTAGTGACAAGGTGTCACAAGTTCCTTGCTCCATTTTTCAATGGAACAAAGGCTTAACATTTTTTGAATCCAGCTTGAGGGCGGGTAGCTCAAAATTAGTCAACAATTTCCAATATTTTGTAATATCCATCTGATTTTTAGTATCCCATTCATTATCAAATTTGAGGTCATGCAACTTTATCAAGAACTTCTTTCATGTATTTCAGGTTCATCAACCAAGTCTCTACTAGCCAATGGTCTTCCTTCACCATTTTCAACTCCTTTTCCTAGATATCTCATGGAAGCTTGAGGATACACTCCAATTTAGGGTAAGTGATCATGTATACCTTTGGGAACTCCTTACAAGTGCTCATCATGCCCTCTATGTCCTTTCCCAAGCTTCAATACATGTTATACATGGTGATTGCATGGTCAATCCCCTTATCACCAGTAGATACCACTTTTTCAAACCAGATAGCCATGGACTTGGTCCAATTCTTCTATTTCTCCATTTTGTCGATATCATCCTTCAAGAGAAATGAGAGTGGCACTAACAAGTCTATTCAAACTTCTTCTTCTATAGACGTCCACTATTGGATGTAGGCGGTAAGATCCGCTACTTGTGCTTTTAACTCCTCTTTCATAGACTAGTTCTTATTCATTTGTTGCATTATGGTGGCTAGTGATCCTTGGAATTCATCTATTTTCTTCTCATGGGTCACCGGACCTAGATTTATTATTGATATATTGTAATCAAAACCTATATCTTTGTCTATTATAACGGTAGTGATTTGTATTATTCGAGACCCATAGGCATCTATTGTGATACGAGAACTGGTCTTAGGATTTTTCTCTTTCCTGATTCTTGTTTCAACTCAAACCAATATATTTTATAGCCTTTCCTTTGGATCAACGACCATGTGAGCCTTATTTTTTAATTGCTTTTCCAACTAATCAAGCATTTTAGTTTGACCCTTAGGTGATTCATGATCACCTTCCTCTTCTTCCCATTCCTTTTGAGGCTCATCCTCATCATCATTAGGAATCTTTCCATCATCTTTTTCCTCTTCACTTGAGTTCTCATTCAACATAGCCTTTCCTTTTTCTTGCTCAGCAGAGGCTATGTTTTCCTCAATAAGATCCTGTTGCTGGAGGGAAGTACCTTTATGCCTGACCTCTACATTTTCTTTAGGCTCAACATCTCTCTCTTTAGTGTTCTCTTCTTCTTTTATTTATAGCTCGTTCTTGGGAAGAACTTCCTCTTCTAGAGGCATTCAATCTTGCCTCATGCCCTCTTCTTGGCCAACTCATGGAAGCTCTTCAAGGATCTCCACATTTTTATTAGTACCTTCTTTCTCATCTTCTAAATGATGCTCCTAAAACAAGTCACTCCTGTATAATGTTTGAGGGACTTTGGCAGTGCTTGCCCTCTTCTCCTTCAACCAATTCTAGTTGATTGTTCATTTGCACCCAAGGGGATCCAAATTTCATACCTAGTTGGTGAATTATTTCTCAACCTCCACCATCTTATCAAAGATTGGGACATTGAAGATCCTTCCAATTGAATTGGAAGAAAAATACACCAATACTCTACCATCATGATCAATAATCTTCCTATTGGAGTGATAGCACTCTCTAAAATCCATTACCAATTATAGGGATACAAGCATGGGAAGCAAACCAACCACTTTAGCTAGGCTACTCTTCTTGATTTTCAAGGCCCTATCTATTTTGGGGTCCAACATAACCCTCTCCCTAAATTGATCTATACTGACATCTTCAAAGTCAATATTTGAGATTCACTCCCAGTTGGAGGTGATCTTTGACATGTGTTCCACTCTATGATACTCATACTTCATTTTTTATTTCTCTTCTTTTCCTCTAGGGGTGTAAGCAAGCTTCTTTCCCTTATCACGCTTCTACATAGGCTTCATGAAAGGTCTCGTAACAGGTTCCATAAATCTTGCATGCAAAAGATGCAGTAAGTTCTCTTACATATTAATCAAAGTAGATGTTAATTAAATCCTACAAATCAAGCATTAGCTCCATTCATACATCATCAAGAGATAACAAAATCCCTCATTATCAATTTCTTTTGGCTTCTTGAGATTATTCAAGCCAATGTGGGTTCAGGGGTGTGGGTTTCCCTAGGCTAGAAGCCATTAGGGTGAAGATATTTAAGTAACATCCAAGGGGGCACAAAGAACCATAGAAAATATTTTGCATTGAGATGTCCACATTATTGGTTTGGAAGGAAAATCCCTTAGCGAATGGTTTATAATGTGCAAAAACAAGCTACAAAATACCTAGAATAGTTGAACAATGCCTTGACACTTTTGGTGGTTTGGGTTGTACAATAGATGTGAGGTGGGAAGATCCCTAGTTTTAGCCAGTAGACAGTGGCTTTCAAGGGATAGAAACCTGCATATATAGTTTCACACTGCAGGACCCACAAGTGGGTCGAATGGCCAGGGTTTTTCTTAAAGTCAGATCATTTTAGGTTGGTAGATAGGATCCATCGAGCTACCATCGGTTTTTCACCATTAAGTAATTACCTTTAAGGGATGATGGTCTACAATCACAAACCCATGGTGAGCTCACAAACTTGAATTAGGAATTGATGAGTTTCATCAGAGTGAAATAGAGACCAGCCCTATGATGTCCATAGTGTTGATGGAGGTGGACACTCAAACGTTAGGGCACAATGATGGAGTTAGGGCTATATGGATATGATGACCCATAGAATATGACCTACAAGCTACTCCTGACTTAGCATTTTAGATTTGGTAGACTCAAAACAATAATGCATAGATTGAAGTCTACATTGTGGGCAAACTGGATGACCTTGTCGCTAGGTGATGGTAGTGGGATAGCGCTAAGCTGCACATAGCAGTCCACAATTATGATTTGACTTAATCAGATTTCAAGTGATGGGGCTTGGTCAAATTAACTATGGTGGGGGATGTGGGTCTCACACCAGGGGGAGGGTGCTAGGATCTGACTGCAAGGTAACAACCTAGGGGTGGTGTTGACTTGCATACAGGATTCCACATAAGAATCATGTGCAAAGTTGGTAACTTAGCCACTTTTAGGGTTTAAAACAAGAACAACAGTGGTAGGGGTGTGATCTACAAGGATTCATTTGTCATGCAATTTACAATGATGGAAAAATAGGGATTTTCATAGGAACAAAGATGTATTTTAACTGTTATTGAGGATATTTTGAATGTTGGGGGGTAAACTTCTCATGTGGGTCTGACGGTTACAAAGGATCTATTGGATTTCTATGGTAAAGGAGATTTTGGATCCCTCAAATATTTTCTACTCTCAAAACCCTAACTTTGCAAAGAAATTTCTTATTGAAGGTCAAATCGTGAACATACCTGGTAACAGCACACAGATTCGATGAAAACCCAGGTTTGGATTTGTTGTAACCTTGTGCGGGTGCATGCTCCTCGTTCTCCACTTTTGTCTCCTTGAAACTTTTAAAATGTGAATGAAAAGGATAGTTTGGGAAGCATATTTATATTTCAAGGGGCATTAATGATGTGTAATAAATTCTTGGTATGAAAGTCACAGTGTAGGTTGGGTAGATGGGGTTTGTGGAAACTCAACTTGGTGTGTGCATCGGTGAAGACCTGGATGGCAATGATAAGTGTGGATACCATAATGTGGGAATAAGGGCTAGGTTAGCTACTACTTAGTGGGGAAGCAACAATAGTATCCCACCAAGAGATACCTATAGATACGAGTCCATAGGGGTTGAAGGACATTAGGAAAAATTTCAAAGGTAAACCTACAAAGGGATTTCTATAAAGACAAAATACTTAGCAAATTTGGGAAAGGTGATTTTAGCCATTTAAAATGTGATGACTTCAAGGCATGTGACCAACTTAGAGCTCAAAGTTAGGGGCATGCAAAACAAGGCAAAGGAAAAGATAACCTTGCAAATTCAAAAGGGAAGGAGGGGGTCCCCAATCCAAATAGGGTGTGTGTGCAATAGGCACAACAAATGGAGACTCTTTTGGGAGAATGCTCCCAAGCATTCTAAGGGTAAGGATTCATTCAGAACATAGAATATTTGGTTTCACAGTAAAAAATCTAGCTTCCTTAGATGAAAGGAGGACATGATTCTTAGTTGAATCAAGTCACAGAGTACCTCAGAAGTGTGTGTGTAGTGATTTCGTCTCCCTCCTTTAGAGACCATCAAGATAGTGATCAATCATACAAAGTAAGCTATATAAATTGTCTAACACCAAAAGTAACTTGTACATTGCTTCGCTACTAGTCAGGAATCCATAGCCTCGACGGAGTTGTTTTTGTGATCCCATGAACATTTCTCTATTTTCATTCGGGCATCCATATCCCCAATAGAGTTGTCCGCACACCCATATATTTTCTTGTTTCAATATTTTATTTTCACTTTTCTATTTTCCTTTTATATTTATCTTGATACTCTTTTCGTTTTAGCTCAACGGCATAAGCACTAAAGCTTATAGTGGATTTGGAATCACAATGGTCAATGGAGGAGATTAGTATTTTTCACTTGGTGGAGCCTCATAATAACTATCATGTCACTCATCGAGACTACTTAGGTATATTTTTGTGTGTCATTTAAGGAAGCGTGATGGGATTCTAGCAAGGGTTCTACCCTAGGTTAAGTTAGATTTCAAGTAAGGAAACTCATTTCACAAGAGCGATCAAAAAATTATAGTAGCTAATGAAGAATTATCCAAAAAAAAAAGGAAGTGGGCAGCAAAATTGGCCCTTTGACAAGCCAAACACAAACAGGAAGACACCCTCAACAAAAGAAAAATCCAAGTAATGGCAAAAATTGAAGTGAAAGAAAATTAGAAAGGTGAAAAAACTACTTTAACTATGTACACCTACATATAAAGGGTGAGCTTGAACAAATCAAGCAAGGAAATAATGCTTGAGTTAGTACCCATTGATAGGCAACAAGATATCCTCCCCAGTTAGTGTTTTGAGGTGAAAGGTATTATCTCCTAGAATTTTTGAAATTTGAAAGGGGCCAAGTCAGAGCTTGTTGAATTTGTCATGCCCCCCTTTCTTCTCACGGGCCTTGTCCCAATAGAGGACCAAATCAATGACCCTAAAGGCCTTTACTTTGGTTCAGCAATTGAACCATCTTTTGACTATGACCTGGTGTTTGGAAAAAAAATTACTGCTTGATCACAAACTTCTTCTAAATGTAGCAATTCAGTGAGGCAAGCCTCTTGACATTCTCCCTCTTCATAGTATTTGTTAACAAAATGGAGTGTGGGAATCTTTAGGTGGATTTGGAAAACAAGCTCCATGCCATAGACAAGGTGAAATGGGAAATTTCCTAAAGAAGCCTTGTGATGAATGTGATCGGCCCATAAGGAAAAAGGAAACTAAATGCCAATCTTTTGGGTTTTTATCAAGAATATTTATGATGACAGATAGTAGATTTTTGTTGGTAGATTCAGCTAGGCCATTCCCCTAGGGATAGTAGTTGGATGAAAACTTAAGTGTGATTCTGTAATCAAAGGCCCAACTAGAAAACTTAAGGGATGTAAAGGCAAGACCATTATCACAAATGAGAGAAAATGGGAAATTGAAGTGATTTAAAATAAAAATTTCCAAGAAATTAGTAACTACTTTAGTCATACATTTCCTAAATGTGATTGCTTTAGTCCATCTAGTATAATAATTAGAAGTGGTCTTAATGTATAGCTCTATGACCTGCAAAGGATGGTGGGCTTACCGGGTCGATGAAGTTGAGTCCCCACTAAGCAAAAACCCTTACCTCTATGACTCATTGTAACAAGATAGAAACATTCCTTTCCCTAGTGGTAGCCATTTGACATACATGGCAAGTCCTAGCATGGTTGTGCACATCTTTGAATAACGTCGACCAATAGTACCTAGCCCATAGGATCTAATGAGTAGTTGAAGGGCCAGATCCATGGCCAATACCAAATTTATGATGAAATTGTTTCAGCACTTCATCTACTTCCTCTTTTCCAAGGCACCTAAGATAGATCTCTTCATGGTTTCTTTTGTATAATATGGATCCTTGTAATATGTAGTTGCTACTCTTCAACCTCAAAGAACATTTTCATACTCCTTGAAACCATGATGGACATTTTATATTCAACAAGTAATATGCAATTTTATCATACCATTCACTTTGGGAAATGTCCTCCAAGTGATACTATTGTATTTTGAGCTTCGGCTCAATTTCTACTATTTTATGATTGAGGGCTTGTCCTTGAACCAGCTTCATAAGATGAATCTCCATGTTGTATTATTGTAGTAGAGTGACCCATTTTTCTCTTCTTCCCCTAACTCATTTTGCATTAACAGGGTCTTCACTATTGGATCCAAGATAATTGTGAACACTTTGTTTCACAAGATATAGTGCCTAAATTTTTAAACTCCCTTGACCAAGTCATACGTCTTCTTTTCAACATTGTGGTACCATAATTTAGCATCCTTCATTGGAGCACTCATGAGTGCAATAGGGTGCTTGTTTCCTTCATCATCTTTATGGGTTAACATGACGGCATAGGAGTGATTTGAAGAAAAAAAGTAGATGTAGAATGACCTTAAAAAAAAATTGGACTGACTAGTACTGGGGTGTCAATAATAGCCCACTTAATTTCTTCAAAAGCTTTCTTAGCTTCTAGTGTCCATTATACTTTAGCATCTTGTTTAAGCATAACATTCAATTGCTTGACTATTTTAGCAAAGCTCGTGAAGAACTTCTTGATGAAGTTGATCTTTCCAAAGAAAGACTTCATTTCTTTCTTGTTACCTTGGGGTTGAATCTTCAATATGGCTTGTATGCATTTTGAATCTATAGAGATCCCTTTTTTATAAAATCACATGTCCTCACAACTTTCCTTTTGTCACCTTGATGATGCATTTCTTCAAGTTCAGTGAGATGTCGAATTGTCTACATTTTTGAAATACCTTGCACAAATCAGAGATGTGGTCCCCTCTTTTCTTTGAGAACGCAGTGAGGTCATCCATGTATATGATGATGTCTTTGAAGGATATGTCCATGGCATGCTAGAATATGGTTCCTGCATTAATCAATTTAAATGGTATCCTTATGTATGAAAACATTCCCCACTTCGTGGTGAATGTCATTTATGACTATCATTGTATTGCACCATTACCTAATTATATCCAAAATAACCATCCAAAAATGACATGATTTGAGACCTGTTGAAAATCTATAATTTCTCATCCAATGAAGGCACTAGGTAATTGTCCTTTCTAGAAGCTCTATTTAGGTTATGGAAATCCACACATGGCTTGATTTCTTCATTCTTCTTTCTAACCAAAACCAAATTTTCCACCCATTTGGAGTTCCTAATAGGGAAGATAATTCAAGAGAACAATAAATTCTGATTTTTTTTTAAGATAATAGGTTCTAGCAATGCATTGATCGGACATTGACACTGTTAGAAAGGCCTCACATTTAGATTGAGGGGAATGGTATGAGTAATAATTGATGTGTCATAGGTTTTTAATTCTTTGTATCCCCAATAAATTATGTCATGATAATTCTACAAGGCGTTAATGATCATTTTTCTTTCCTCTGGTGTACACAACTTGCATATGTACACATTTTTAACTTCATCAACTATACCCATGTTATGAGCATAACATTGATCCTCTATCAAAACCTTCTTAGTTTGTTGGTCCTTGTTCTGATCCAAATCAAATATCCTTTCCAGTTGAACCATACCTCATGGTACTGTGTTTCTCTTTACATTGATCACCCCCTATATTTAGTTCAACATCTTCAGGTTCCACTTCATAGATGATTTGAGTTGCAAATACATCGAAACTCATGATGAGGTCCAAGATTTGTTTATCATCATTAAAAACTTGGAATTTGGTAACATTATCAAGCACTGAGGGAGTAGAGGTGAGCTCTATGGTGAACTTCTTTAGGTTGGTTAAGGACAAAGACTACAGGGTGCTTGTTGCTTGATCCATGGCATCAATAGTTCTATTCTTGCTACAATGGATTAGTTGGATGTTAAATGCATCTAAACCCTCTATAAAATCTCATACCCTGTGCTTATAGTTTGGTAGCCTTTTATCATGACAGGATTATAATTTCCTAATTTATTTCTTTGCCAGCTCAGAATCATGAAATAGTTGCAACATTTTAACTTTCTTTCTTAATTCCATTAAAATTCCATTAACTAATGCTTCATATTTTTCTACATTGTTTGTACAATAAAATTGGAGTCTATGGGAAAAAAAATACATCTTACCCATAGGGCTTATGAGTTTGAAGCTGGATCCCGCTCCCTACTTGGACTTAGATCTATCAAAATGCAGCATCCAAAACTTAGAAGAACCTTTGATCTTGGAACTGGTGGAGCACACTTCCCTCCTTAGTTTTGCATCTTCCTCTATATCACTAGGTGGCTGGGAAAATTTGAGCCATATTTGATTTTTCTATTTTCCTACTTCTTCCTTAGGGGTGCCTTGTCTTTTGATATGCTTCATTGTTTTCTGGCATAAGAAGCCTTCAAATTCAAAGTGAGTTGTGTTGTGAACTCTACACCAGCTTTGTAATAACAGCTCCTAAAATTTCATTCTTACTCCTAGAATAAGTTGATCTTGTACACATTTCTGCATAAACTCTTGGAATCCATCAAGCAACCCAAGGTGGCCATCTTCAAACTCAATTGGGACTTTCATGCTACCTGGGAGGGATGTCAGATTGATGGGAGTATTGCATAACACCAGGACCTCCTCTACTATTTCTTCCTCCTAGAACTCTTCCTCATCATGGTAGGCCATAGGACAATAATTAACTAGCTATATTTATATAAATAATACATCATTCATGTTGTTATACTCGGTGATCATGGACTTCATGTGAATCTCTCTCTCAATGTGGATCCAGTTTGGAAATCCCTTCCATGGTAGCCAAACATGGGAATAATCTATTGCAGCATGTTCTCTCAAGGCATAGTTGAATTCCCTTCCTAGTATGGTACCATATGTGTTGGGGATGTTACTAACTTGAATGTCAATTACCTACTACACCCTTAGGTCCATAAAAATTTGCATGGGTATCTTGTTCATTTCCCCAACTATGTTTACCTATGCCTTGTCCAATTCAGTCACTTTTTGTCAAGAGAGGGTCGAATTTATTCCCTGTTCTTTGCATACAACCAATGGCATGGCATTGGTTGAGGCTCCTGAGTCAACCAAACAATTGTGTAGGTTTTTGGAAAATATTTCGATGGTTGTCAAGAAAGGAGGAGTTTCCAATTTCCCCTAAAGCATCCCCACTAATACATCATCCTAGGCCACTTGAGCATTGTCTTTTTTGATGGTTTTATCCTTTGTTTGCACTTGATTTTACTCTTTGGTGGGAGTTTTATGTATGTGTTGGTTTTTACTAACTTTCTGGTTTGGAGGTTGATCAGGATTCTTCCTCAATATTTCTCTAATCATAGGCTCATTATTTGAAGTATTGAAAGAAACCCTTTTGGCAGGTACCTCTTGTGCTAACTTTAATGGAGAAGTTTCATTTAGTAACCTAAAGAAGGCATTTCTAATAGCGAGTACCCTCTATAATTTGAAGGTCGATAGAATTACTTTAACTCTTTTCAATTCGTCTGCTACATATTCCCCCATTTGTTCAACTTCCACTTCAGAAAAATTATTTTGGGAACAACTAGAAGGTTGGTCTTGAGTTTATCTTGGCTACCTATTTCTGTTGAAGTATTGGGTAGGCACATAGGGGTAGTTTAGATTTTCATTGGCATTAGGATCGAGTGGTGTATTAAACTTGTTAGGTGGGGTAGAAGTCATGGAAGGACTACCAGCCTATCTATTCCTCAAGTTGTATGGGGTTTTTCTTTGATGGAACATATGGACCTCATCCTCATATGGCTCTTTCGCATCTATATGACCATTATCTATTGAATCAAAGAGCTAGGATAAAGGGATCTTGTTACTTACCTCTTTCACCTCTCCTTCTTTGGTGGTGGGTCCATTTTCTATGGCCTCCTTTTTAGGTAAGTTTCTTTCACCTTGTAGGAACAAAGCTTGATTGACCACTAGAACCAAAGAATACTACTGCTCTGAAGGAACTATGTCTCTATAATCTGATCCATCAACTACATTCTAGACCTCCACTTGGAATATTATTGCGGTGGTTTCATATTCCATGCAATCAAATTGAGAATGTATGTGTGTCTTATGGATCCAACACCAACCAGATAAGGTAGCCTCAACCAATTACACTACGCTTGTTGATTTTTTGTCGGCCTCCTATAATTATTTAACAACTAAGACTTTATAGTTGTGATTCAAATATTAGACATCTAACCTGAATAGTTATCTCAATCATCATGAAGGTGCATTTAAATTGTCAACCCAGGGATGTAAACTTGAAATGGGTCAACACTATATGTGCACTAGGAATCCAAAGTATCCTCATTCATCCTATAGCTAAGAAAAACACAATATTGAAAGTAAATCACTTAGAAGGAAATAACATCAATATTGAACATCAACCAATAACTAGACCAAGCTAAAATGCATGACAAAAATGAAAGTTTGAGTGAAAAAACAAGAAAATAATCTGTCTACTTTGGTTGTAGGAATAGTCACATAATGGAATTCTAGTGGCTGTAGGAACAGTCAGTGTGAGATTCTTAACTTATTACTAAACAAATAATATTAACTAAACTAAACTAAGGTACATGATGGAATACTCACCAAGTGGGCCCCATTGGATAAGCATTCCCTAAAACTAAGGTAAACTCAGATGCACAAACTTATAACTTCATTTCATTCATTGCAAAACAAGAGTACAATTGAGAAACATGACTATATTATTAAAAACTTAAGAGTGTGAGTACATCATCAAATTAACATTCTTAGACCAAAGAGCTTAGAAGGAACATCAGAGCCTTATTTAAACACCTATCAAGGCGGTCAACTCCATCAGACGTAGAGGATGCCACATTAGGGAAATGTGGAAAAGAGCAGAGGAAACTACGCATGCAAAGAATCTTCCAGGCATATTTTCCTTAACATGAATCTGGAACAATAGAAACGCTTATATTTTCTCAACGGCAATTACAACCATTACAAGTTAGTTACAATTTGATTTGCATGAGGAATCACCAGACACCAGGAGTCTTCAATCCATTAAATGATCACCTTGTGTTGGATGTTGTGGTTTTGTTGTTTATATGTCATTGTCATTGATGTCAACACTATTAGAATTAATGTCTTAAAGGTTGTATATGTCGAGGATATTGAGAAAATTATAATAACTATGTTGCAGACTGTCTGTGAAGCTGTGAATATCAGAGTGGTGGAAAGTTTTGTACATTGGTATTTAGAAGTTTTTCATTAAAGGGTTTTTTCTTGAGCCTATCTAGTTTATCCTCTAAAATTTTTAGGGGTGCACATCAAGATTTGAGTGAGTTGTGATTTTTTATGTTCCTACAGTTCTTCTATTACTGTAGCTGATGTTTCTAGAAGAAGAGAATGTAATTTTGATGATTTCAGTTGTTGTGTATGCTCCTATGATGTTTGTTGATGTTTTAAGATCATGCTCTATCTTTGTGGGATGTCCACATTAATCGATGTGTTTAGGATCGAATGTTTTTCCTTTGCATATTCATGTTTTCATGTTCTTGGCCGACATGGTGGTTTTAGCATGTTGTGGATCCTCATAGATTAATTTTTGAATGCTTGGTGCATTCAAGGATTTTTTTTTAGGTCTTCATTAGGTTCTGACCGACTTTAGTTGGTACAAATTAAGATTTATTAATGAATTGGGCCGACAATTTGTATTCATCTACTCTTTATTTTTGGCCAATAGAGTTGATGAAATTCCATGAAGCGAATATATAAGAGAAAAAAATTTCTTCATTTGAGGAGAGTGTGTGTGTAGTGTGCGAGATATGTGTGAATAAAGATCAGATCATTTGATTGCAAAGCAAAGTATGAAGGATTTTGAGTGAAGAGTGAAGATGTTTTTTTGTGCCTAACCAAAACTATCATCAGCCTTTTGAAGAAGCTAATTTCTCAGTTCAATCTCTTCAAATGTATTTACTCTCAAAGTTTCATGTAAGAAATTGAGCCTTCCCTTTTGAGCAATGAGCTCTAGGCAATGTGCCTGAATGCATGTGCATTCCCATTATTCATTTCTCTTATACTTTTAATAGGGTATAAATAGTGGATTAACCTCCACCGTAGTTTTTCCCCTAACAGGGTTTCCACACAAAAATCTTAATGCTATGTGTACTTATGATGAGTTTTTGATTCATGCTTTCACTATTATTTATCAGATCTAATATTAAAGCTTGATAAAGTTAAATAAAGTTTAAATTATGTGACAACTAATTCACACCCCCCCCCCCCTCTCAATTGTCTATCCTTGTTTTTCCAAAAGTTGGTATCAGAGTAGGTTCCTTTGAATAAGTTTAATAGCTTGAGGTGATCCAATATGGCATCATACAATAAGGATAGTCCTAGATTCAATTGTACAAATTACTCTCTGTGGAAGGTCAAAATGGAGTGTCACTCAATGTGCATTGGTGAACCTTTCTAGAAGATTACAAAGAACAAATATGTTATTCCTCAGAGTGGTACCTCTACTCTTGATGAGATCAAAGAAGTTGAAACTAATATTAGTGCTATAGAAGCATTACTGAGTGCTTTGATAGATTTAGAGATGAAAAATGTGATAGGTCTGAAAATAGCACATGAGATCTAGAAGAAGTTGGAGACATTGTATGAAGGAGATGCACAAGTGAAAGTTTCTAAGCTAAAAATTCTAAAAGGCAAGTGGGAAAACATGAAGATGAGTGAAGATGAAAAAATTATTTCTTTCATGCAAAAGATAAATGAACTAGTGATGGGTATTAGATGTCCTGGTGGAAATTTGGAAGATGAGATTGTGGCTAAAGTGCTCAGATCAATGCCTACTTCTTACAAAAAGAAAGCTCATGCTATTGAAGAGCTTTAGACAATAAAAAATATGACAAGATACATGTTGATTGGTAATCTTACTACCTTTGAGTTGAGTGAATTTGGTGAATCTACTCCTAAAAAAAAAATTGTATTTAAAGCTACTATATCAGAAAAAATCCAACAGAGATATGATCTGGGAGAAATTTCAAGGAAGACATTCAAGTATGAAGATGAGATGAAACAGATTGAGGATAAAGAAACAGATTTAGAAGATTTGGAAGCATTGATTGTGAAAAGATAATTTAAAGGACAAGGTAACTTAAAAGGAAAATTACCTATTAAATGTTTCTCTTGCAGTAAGATAGGTCATTTTGCATCAAGGTGTCTTGAAAGAGTTTCTAAGTACAAACCTGACAAGTCTAGATTTCAAAAGAAATATTATTATGTTGAATAAAGTGTTACTAATGATGAATCTAATAAAGAAACTAGAAATAAAGATGGATGGGTATTCATTGCTATCAAGGAAAATGGTCTGGTGTCCACTGAATCTACTATTAGTAACAATATTGAGAAATCTCTTGCAACCAAAATTGATGAAAAGGATGAATGGGTGATTGATATTGGATGCTCACATCATATGACTAGTGACAAAATCAAGTTTATAAGCTTGGAGAAATATGATGGTGGTGTTGTAATATTTGGAGAAAACAATGTTGGTGTGATTTGTGGCAGAGGCACTATTTCTCTTGGTGGTAAATATAATATTGATGATGTCCTTTATGTTGAAGGATTGAAGTATAATTTTTTGAGTGTTGGACAGATGGTTGACAAGGGATACAATCTTCAGTTCAAAGATGGAAAATGTAGGATTTTGGGAAGTTCTGGAAATGTAATTTCTTCAGGTACCAAGACAAGAGGTAACATTTTTCACTTAAGTGCTACTAGTGAAAGTTGTTTAATTGCTCAAGTTGATGTAATTTGGTTATGGAATAGGAGGTTGTGTCATGTTAATTTTGATAGCATTGTCAAAGTAAGATCCACACAAGTAGTCAGATATCTTCCTAAGTTAGTGAAGCCTACTAACACTATATGCAAGGAATGTCAGATGGGAAAGAAGACTAAAAATTATTTCTGAAGCAAACAGCATCATTCTAATGGAGTACTGGAGTTGGTGCATACTAATCTATGTGGTCCCTCCAGAATCAGAAGTATACAAGGATAAAGCTACTTTATGTTTCTTATTGATGATTACTTTAGGATGATATTGGTTGCTTTCTTGAGAGAAAAACATGAGGAATTAGAGAAATTCAAAATTTTCAAAGCTATGGTAGAGAATGAGATAGGTTTGAAGATTAAATGCTTAAGATCAAACAGAGGTGGTGAATTCACTTCTTGGGAATTCAATTCATTATGTGAAGAGCATGGAATCAAAAGATAGTTACCTACTCCCAAGACTCCTCAATAGAACTAAGTTGTTGAGAGAAATAACAAAACAATTCTAGACGCTACCAAAACTATGATGTTGGAAGGTGATGTACCTCATATCTATTGGAGAGAAGTTGTAAGCACTGTTGTATATACTATTAACTGGGTAAATGTCAATGGTAATTCTGGTAAGACTCCTTTTGAGTTGTGGTTTGGTTATAAGCGTACTATTAAATATTTCAAAATCTTTGGAAGTAGATGTTATATCAAAAGAGATGAATATATAGCCAATTTTGATGCTAGGAGTGATGAAGGAATCCTTCTGGGTTACTCTACTAAAAGCAAGGCCTACCGGTGCTATAATAGAAGATTGAAGAAAATGATTGAAAGTGAAAATGTCAGAGTTGATGAGGATACTGACAGATCATCCAAATACTATGTATATGATTCAGATGACCAACATGATAGTACTAATAAAGGGAAGAATTCTTAGACACAAATTCAAGTTCAAATTATTTCGGTGAATCAATAAATTCTAGAAGGAGAAGCTAGTGGAAGTGAAGAAGAAAGAATAGAAGAACTAGAAGTTCAAAAAAATCCCAAAGTTCCAAGGTATGTAAAGCTAAATCGTTTTGAAAATCAGATTATAGGAGATAAGAAGAAAGTTGTGTAGACTAGAAGAAGAGCTATAGAAGAGTATTGCCTGATTTCCAAGACTGAGCCTAACAATTTCAATGAAGCGTGTAAAGATGAATATTAAATGGAAGAAATGAAGGAAGAACTTATTGAGATAGAGAAAAATAATACATAGATTCTTGTTCCCAAACCTCAAGATAAGAATGTGATTGGAACCAAATGGGTCTATCAGAATAAGCTGAATGAACAAGGTGAAGTGATCAAGAATAAAGCAAGATTGGTATGTAAAGGGTACTCACAGATGGAAGGTATTGATTTTGAAGAAACCTTTGCAAAAGTTTCTAGAATTGAAGCTATAAGATTGTTTCTTGCTTATGCTACTTTCAAGAACTACAAATTCTATCAAAGGGATGTAATGTTAGCATTTTTAAATGGTGAATTAGAAGAAGTGTATATTGAGAAACTAGATGGATTTCAACTAACTGACAAAGGAGATATGGTTTGTTGATTGAAGAAAGCATTGTATGGACTCAAACAAGCCCCTAGAGCCTAGTATGCTAGACTAGATAAATACTTGTTGAAGCTTGGATTCAATTAAGGTATTGCAGACAATAATTTGTATTTCAAGATGGATTAGGATAAAGAGTTGATAATTGAAGTATTTTTTGATGACATCATTTTTGAAGAAGATGATGACTTATTTATGAAGTTTGTTGATCAAATGAAAAGTGAGTTTGAGATGACAATGATTCGAGAGCTGAAATTATTTTTGGGATTGCAAATTACTTAGTTAGATGATGAAATCTTTATATCTTAGTCCAAGTATGTAAAAGAGTTACTAAAATTTTTTGGCATGGAAGATTCAAAGCTTGTTCATACACCCATGGTAACCGGATGCAAGTTAACACCGAATGATGATTCTCCTAAGGCTAATCAAATAATGTATAGTTCAATAATCAGTGGATTACTATATTTGACTCAGACCAGATCAGACATGATGAATGTTGTATGTATGGTTTCTAGATATCAAGTTGATCTAAAGGAATCACATGTGATTGTTGTAAAGATAATTTTTAGATACTTAAAAGGGACAGCTTATTTTGGCCTATGGTATCCTAAAAATGATGATCTTACTTTGAATGCCTTTACTGATGCAGATTGAGTAGGAGATGTCGATGATAAGAAAAGTACTAATGGTGGTGCATTCTTCTTGGGGAAGAATTTGGTGTCTTGGCTAAGTAAAAACAAGAATTCCATTTCCTTATAAACTGCTAAGGCAGAATATATTGTTGTTGCAAACTATTGTACTCAAGTCATATAGATGAAGCAAATGTTGAGAGATATCAGAATTGAGTATGATGAGCCTATTTCTATATTTTGAGATAATTCAAGTGCCATAAACATTTCTTAGAATCTAGTGCTGCATTCAAATATAAAGCATATATCTATGAAATATCACTTTTTGAGAGACAAAATGAGTGATAAAGAAGTTAGACTGGAATATGTGCCTACTAAGGAACAGATTGCAGATATCTTTACTAAGCCATTGCCTAAGGATACTTTTGAGTAACTCAAAGGGAAGTTAGGGGTGATTTCCCCTCCTAATCTGAACTAAGATGCAATTCTTTGTATCAATCCATGTACTTACAGTCATACATTTTTTTCAATTGATGATATGGTGGCTACTACTTAGGGGGAGTATTTAAATGATTTAGATATGTGGTTCAGAGCTTGTGTACCTTTTCCATTGATGTCAAAGGGGGAGAAGAGTAATGTGAAAAACCTTTGAGGAAGAAAGGGAGAGAAGATTCATGAGAGTGCAACATCCAAGGAGGAAACTGTTGGACAAGAGATAGTTGTGTTGATGTTACTTTTCACATCATGTGTTTCCATCAATTCCAAAGGGGGAGATTGTTGGATGTTGTGGTTGTCATTAATGTAAACACTTATAATTACTATGTTACAGACTATCTATGAAGCTGTTAAGATCAAAGTGGTGGAAATTTTTGTACGTTGGTATTCATAATTTGTGCAATAAAGGGTTTTTTGTTGAGCCTATCTATTTTATCCTCTGGAAGTTTCAGAGGTGTACATCAATATTTGAGCGAGTTGTGAGTTTTTTGTTCCTACAATTATTGTGTTATTGTATTGATGTTTCTGAAAGAAGAGAATGTAATTCTAGTGATTTCAGTTGTTGTGTATGCTCCTACGATGTTCGTAGATGTTTCTAGATTGTTCTCTATCTTTTTGGGATGTTTACATTGATTGGTGTGTTCGTGATCAAATATTTTTCCTTTGCATATCTGGTTTTTCATTTTCTTGGCCGACATGGTGGTTGTAGCATGTTGAGGATCCTTGTTGATTAATTTTTGAATGCTTGGCATGTTCGAGGATGTTTTTTTAGGTCTTCATTATGTTGTGACCGACTTTGGTTGGTACGCATTTAGATTTTTTCATGAATTGGGCCAATAGTTTGTATTCATCTATTCTTTTTTTTTTGGCTGAGTTGTTAATGAAATTCTATGAAGCGGATATATAACAATGATTTTCTTCTTCATTTGAGGAGAGTGTGTGTGTAGTGTGTGACATATGTGTGAATAAAGATCAAATCATTCGATTGGAGAGTAGAATATGGAGTTTGAGCAAAGTATGAAGAAGTGTTTATGTGCCTAATCAAAACTATCATTAAGTTTTTGAAGAAGCTAATTTCTCAGTTCAATCTCTTCAGATGGATTTAATCTAAAATTTTCATGTAAGGAAGTGACCCTTCCCTTTTGAGTGGTGAGTTCTAGGTAGTGTGCTTGAATTCATGTTTATTCTGATTATTCATTTCTCTTATAATTTTAATAGGGTATAAATAGTGGATTAACCTCCACGATGGTTTTTCCCCTAATAGGGTTTCCATGCAAAAATATTGGTTTTATGTGTATTTCTGATGAGTTTTTTATTTATGCTTTCATTGTTATCTATCATATCTAAGATTAAAGGTTGATAAGGTTAAATAAAGTTTAAATTTTGTGACAACTGATTCACCCCCCCTCTCAATTGTCTATCCTTGTTTTTCCAACACCTTGTTGACCGATATGGCACATGACCAACTAGCAAAATCTTCCTGAATTTGTAGGCCTCAAATTATATCTTCATGACAATATTAGTACGCACATCTACATATCCATAATTATCTTAAAGTGAAATTCATTAATAATATGCAAAATTAGCACAAACAGTTCATATAGCATGTCAATATCATTTGAAAGTTATGAAAATAAGTTCATGTCCTAAGTCTATAGTTTTAAGGAAATATTATAAAAATATGAACTCCCAAGTATCAAACTCTTATGACAACTATAGGAAATGGAAAACAACTCTATCAATAATTAGACAATAAACTAGACTCATCACTCCCCCCAACCTAATGTCTTGTTGGTCCTCTAGTAGAGAAAGAGTTGTGATTTTGTTTGGTCAATGCCCTAAAATTTGCAACTGCAAGTTGTCCTACATCAGTTTCTAATGTGTCTGAATTAGGATCCCAATAGAACCCTTGTTGTATGTTCAACCTACTCCATCTTTTTCTCTCATCAGCTATGTCATACTTGCAATACCTAAATTTTGGCATAGGCCACAGTAGGATAGGTGGCTAAAAAATCAGTGGAAGCCAAAATTGTCCTTTTGTTCTTCCAATCTACATATATTTATCAGCTCTCTTAAGTGGCACAATATATTTGTGTGTGGAATGAGGCTTAGCTTGCTTCAAATCATTAGTTAGGTTGTTCCATCTCTGTAACAGGTATCCCATTATAGATTCTCCTACGGTTCTTGTCATCTCCTCATATTCTTTATAAACTTCCTCTCTCAGGAAAGATCTTATTGCCATAACTTGGTCGGTAGAGAATTTTGTGCCAATCCTTGAAAATATTTCTTGGATTTCTAGATTCGTCCCTAATGGGCATGGGAATGTTGGATTCAGTTTTCCTATAAGTCATGTACTTCTTTACCCAACTAACTTTTTTATGTATCTAGGACATGAATGCCCTTAATTGGACATCTCCAACATATAATAGTGGATTCCAATCATGGTCTTTAGTCACAACATAATTATGTAAATAAAATTCACACAAAAAATTCTTCATCTCAAGAGGAGCAATCCAATAAGCATTGAAAAAATGAATAGGGGTCTCAATGGAAGGATTCAAACCTGAAACAATCCTTGCTAGCTTAAAAATTATATGTTTCTCCTTTAAATACAGAGCATATACCCTCGGAGGATCCCTACACTCTAATATCTGAGGTACTAAAATTGTCATGTCATCCACCTTCTTCTTTAAAGTAGTGATATCTTCATTCATATCTTCAATCTCTTCATCTCTCTTTTCAATTTCTTTCTTTAGCCTATGTTTTTCTGCTTTCCATTATTCTTCCCTCCTTTGTACTTCTTTCCATAAGTTTAGGACTATCGTGTTCATTGAAAAATTAGAGGGTCCATGTAATCCTACTATCATTTTACCAGGCACTTGTGCTTTCTCTTGGTAGAGTACCAGTTGCAGGGCTTTTGTTTGTTCAGCCAATTCTGGCTACAGGGGTGCTGACTGTTCTCTCGGTGCAAGCTACAGGGCCTCTTGCTCTTGTTCATGCTCATGTTCCAGGAACTCTTGTTGCAAGAACTTTTGCTTCTATGCTTGCTGCAGGAGTTCCTGATTTTCCTCACACACCTGGTTTTCAACTTGTTCTGTGATATCAACAAGATCTGTCAGCGTTAAATTTTGTGCTTCCTCAAATATGTCATTTTCCTCAACATTTACCTACTCCATTTAAGATTTTGTATCCTCCCATGATTTTTTTCTAGGTTTAGGGCTTCCCTCCAAAGGTAGACTAAAGGCTAGCCCAAATGATCTTGATTTTCTAGGAGGATTTCTTCATTTTTCCTTTTTTGCAGGAAGACCAGTGTCATCCTTTCGTTTCTTAGAGCTTGGCACTTCTTTTTCTTCCATTTTATTTTTATATTTTCCTTTCTTTAGTTATTCCTTCTTCTTCTATGGCCTAATTCTCATTAGGGTGCTAAGAGGAACATCATCATCAAAATAAAGAGAGGAACTCTCTTTATCAAAATGATTTTCCTTAGAAGAACTAATCTCAATAGTTTGTTTGGCTACAGGAGGGTTTTCACTATGGCTTGCGTCGAAAGTTGAGATACCAGAAGTGGCCCCAACATTAGTTCTTCTCCTACCAACCCTATGAGGTTGAGGCAAAACCCTAGGTCACAAATTCTTTTCTCTAATTTGATCAATATTCAAAAATTCTTCCCAAGAAATATAAGACACATCATGCAGATACTTTTCAACTAATAATTTGATCAAACAATGGTGGGAAATGGAATTTTCCCTACCTTTCTAGGTCCCGGCCACCATGATTGAAAGAAGGTGGTATAGCACGTTGGGCACATTCATTCTCCTTTCGTGCCTCATGTCGTTTAGGAGTTTAAAATGCACAGAATGTAAATTCAATTAGTGAGCTTCGCAAGTAATATACTTCACAACATAAACTACTACCTGCTTCCATAGCTCGGACAGAGAAGTCCTCTTCACACCTTGTTTGTCCATGCTCAACAAAGGGTCATTAGGTTCTATAAATTCGACCCTAGCTGACCTGGCGTCCTTGGTAGTAGGGTAATGTTCACCATCGACATGCAACCCTGTAACTTTTACAATTCTTTCCTCCGTAGTTGTGACTTCCAACCCCTTTATCATGGAATTTCCTTCAGAAAATGTTTGGGCGAATTCCAATGCAACATCCTAATAAATAAAAATTAGCTTTAAGAAATAATCTAGCCATCCACATTTTCTAAACTCGGCCAGATAAGGTGCATCCTATATTAATAAATCATGAACCATGGATTAATTTTGAATTAAGCCACCTCCCATTGTCTGCAATCAAACAGTCACTCTACAAAAAAAAATTTCCTACAATCCTCGTCTAAATGCCAATTTTCTCCTTCCTATAACTTTGCTAAATTTCCAATACTGGTGTTGTCTGAATTTTACCTTTTCGGCTTAAGATTATGATAGGAGCAATTAAAGCAATAAAAGGGTAATAAATGCAAGCTATGATTAAGGAAAATAGTAGTGGTGGATTTTTATTTCACACATACGATTCATCATCTCACTCAAAATTTAAATCGGCTCAATACTTAAATTTTTTTGATGTGAACCATTACGGATAGACATGTGGGCATGGCATTGACACATGCCCCCAACCTAAATTTGCACATGTGAGGTGGAATGTCAATTTGAGAAGGGCAGGGAATAATTACATGCAATGGCGAATGTCCATATTAATTCACAACAATTAAATAAATGTACTAAAATAAAATTAAGATATAACAATTGATGCGCACATACCTGAATTTGTGGAATATTTATTGCAAATATTATGGAGAAAGTACCAATCACTTTTCAAGAAATCAGTTGAGCAATTAATGAAAGTCGAGCATAATGGAATGAATTGAGATGATGGAAGAATGAAAGAGAGATAAAGGTGTAAATGCATGGGTGGATGGGTGAAGAAGTGGACCCCCACAAAGTGTGAATCATTATTATGACAAGTTACATACCTTAATTAGCTAGAAGAAGGGACACTAGGTCCACTTCCTTTAGTTGTAGGAAGTTCGGGTGTTGCATGTTGAGTGAATTGTTGCAAGAAATATTCCTTATAAGTTGGCTTGTGATAGAATCTCAGAAGATGACCATTCACCAACAGCTTAAATCTAACAAGGTCAATGGTAGTAAGTTGAATAGCTCCATTGTAAAATACTTTAGCCACCTCATATGGTCTGAGCCACCTTGTTTGCAATTTTTCTACACTATTTTGATATCTTGAGTTATAGAGCAGTTTCCAATCTCTAGGCTAAGGTTTCTTATCCTTGATGAATTTATCATGCCATTTTATTCATTGATTTTACACTACCTCTGTGTGATGAAAATTTTCCTTCCTCATCTCATCCAAAGCATTTAGCTGCATGATTCTATCTCTTTGTGCCTCAAAGATATTCATCCCCAATTCTACTATAGTCCTAAGAGTCTTATGCTCAAATTCAATGGGCATCATGGTTGTCTTTCCATATAGTAACTCAAATGGAGTGAATCTTGTAGTCGTTTTCTAGGTAGTTCTATAAGCCCAAATAGCTTCTGGTAGCCTGCTTTCCCAATCCTTTTTATGGATAGTCATTGTTTTGATCAGAATGGCTTCAATTTCTCTATTGGTCACCTCAACTTGGCCATTGGCTTGGGGGTGATAAGGATTAGACTTCCTATGCTTAATGTTTTACTCATTGACCAATATTGTAACAAGGGTTGAAGTGAATTGAGTCCCTTGATCAGTCACTATCTCTCTTGGAACCCCATACCGTGTGAAAATTTCCTCATACAAAAATTTTGCGACCTTATTATCTCTTGCATGCCTCATGGCCTTAACTTCTACCCATTTAGTTACATAATTAGTGCATACCAAAATATAGGATTTACCTTTTGATGGAGGATCAATGGGTCCTAAAAATTGACTCCCCACTTATCAAATGGAATGATTACTATCTATGGGTAAAGTGGCATCTCATAAAATTTGGTTGGCTAGCCCATCCTTTGGCATCTACCACACTTCCTTGTATATCTCCCTACATCCTTGTGGAGTGTTGGCCAGTAATATCCTGTGTTCAAAATATTCGTTGTTGTCTTGTTGGCTGGAAAATTTCCTCCATAGGGTTCATTGTGGCATGCATGTAGAATATCATATGTTTCATCTTCCCTCACACATCTCCTCATGACCTAGTTAGGTCCAGTGTAGAACAAACATCCAGCAATCCATGAGAAAGGAAAATATTTTTCAATGAGCACTCTCCTCTCTTTTGGAGAGAAGTGAGGAGGGACTCTCCTTGTGATTAGAAAATTAGCTATGCTAGCATACCAGGGTGTCTACACACTGATGGAAAATAAGTTCTCATTAGGGAAAGAATCATCTATGAGTTGATTGTCCTCTAATGTGGTCAGCCTTCAAAGAAAATCTACAACATTGGCCTTCCCTAGTTTATCCACAATGGTCATGTCAAACTCCTACATCAGCAATAACCATCTTGCTAGCCTTCCTAAAATCAGAGGTTTATTCATGAGGTATCTAATGGCTACATGATCGATGTGCACAAATATCTGGTAGCCTATTATGTAATGTCTAAATTTTTTTAAGGCATAGATCACTGTTAACATTTCTTTTTCTATCACTATATAGTTGAATTCAACTCCTTGCATATTTTTGCTGACAAAGTAGATGGTGTCTTCAATAGCTCTATCTTTTTGTCCTAGGACTTCTCCTATACCATAGTCTAATGCATCTATATGGATGTGAAAAGGAAACTCCCAATTAGGTCCCTTGTGCATAGGAGCATGAGTTAAAGTTTCTTTCAAGTCATAAAATGCCTTGTCACAGTCTTTTGTCCATTGGAACTCAACATCTTTAGTTAGGAGATTATACAATGGTGTTGCCATTTTGTTGAAGTCTTTGATGAACCTCCTATAATAGCCTACATGTCCTAAGAAACTCAGGTAACATATTTTTGTTTTGTAGGGATAGGTAGATTGGTAATCACCTCAATCTTTGCAGGATCTACTTGAATTCCTTTGTGAGAGATGTAGTGGCCAAGAACTACACCTTCCTACATCATCATGAAGCAATTTTCACTATTTAAAGATAAATTGTGGTCTTCACATCTCTATAGGACTCTCTTAATATTTTCCAATGCTTCATTAAAATCAGCACCATAAGTAGTGAAATCATCAATATAAATTTTCATGCAACCATGAGATATGTCTAGAAATATGCTAATGACTACCCTCTAAAAATTTATAGGTGCATTGCATAAGAAAAATGGAAGTACTGAGTAGGCATAGGTTCCCCACAGATAGGTAAAGGTGGTATTCTCTTGGTCCTCTAGTGCAACTTGGATCTATTTATAGCCACTGAATCCATCAAGAAAAGAAAAGTATTTCTTTCCTGCAAGTGAGTCCAAAACTTGATCTATGAACGATAAGGGAAAATGGTCATTTTTGGTGGCAGAGTTAAGTTCCTTGTAATCAATAAAAACTTGCCACTTCCCTCCTTTTTGGGAACAATCACCAATGGGGACACCCACTGGCTATCTGAAATGGGGTAGATAAATACCACATCTAGCAATTTTTGCAATTATCCTTTTACTATTTCTCTCAATACAGGGTTAATTCTTCTTTGGGGTTGCCTCACTAGTGTAAAATCATCTCTTACGTATATGCTATGAGTGAAAATTTTAGGTTCCAATCCCTTCATATCATGATAGTCCCATGCAAATGCATTTTGGTGGGCCCTCAGCAAATTTTCCAATGACAATTGTTGTTCTTCACTCAGTTTACTATTGATATTCATATATTTCCCTTCTGACACTTACACTTGTGTAGTTAACTCTACCATAGTTTCTTCACTAATGCTTAGTACCTTGAGTTCATATGGTAGAAATGCATGAAACATACCTGTTGTTGCAAGAAGTTCAGCTACAAGAAAAATGTCTATAGGATGAGCGGTTGTAGGACAAGCATGTAGGAGTGTCTTCACTGTATTAGTAGAATTAGATACATGAGAGGATAATGCTTCCTCTACCTCATAATGGTTCTGAATTATGTTAGACAATACTTCATATTTAAGCTACAGGAAGGGACTTTTTTTTAACATCATAAGTTGTGCCACAAAATTAACTTCCTCGGTCTCTTCACCAACATGTGGCCATACTGGATCATCCTTATCATGGGATGGCTGAGCAAGAGGATAGAGAACAACATTGTTGGTGCTCTTTCCTTGATAAATGGTCATGTCTCATGTTCAGAATCCAATATAAGTATCTATCATTACTAACCATGGTCTTCCAAGAATAATGGGGTACTTGCCTAGTGTGGCTTTAGGAGAAATAATCATAAAATCTGTTGGGTACTCCCAAGAGTCTAGAGTTACCACTTGATCTTCCACTATAGCATCAGGCTTAATAGTAGAAATATCAGCAAGATATAAGATAATAGGAGTAGGTATCATGCTTACAATATTTAGTTGTTGCAATATGTCCTTGGTCACTACATTTATTGTTGCTCCCAAATAAATTAGAGTGTTCTTTATCTGCATCCCATTTATAAAAAATCCTACCATAGGACTCCCTGGGTCATTATACTTGGGAACAGACAATAAGTGTTCTTTATCAAGCATGATGTCAATAAGCTATTCCACCACATGAGCTACAGTGTGGTCTTTCTTCTTCTTGTCTTGCTTCTTAAGGCATGCTTCCTTCATTGTTTTGTCATATACGGGAACATCTTTTATGGCCTGAAATAGAGGTATTTAGACACATATATGCTTCAACTGATCTAGAATTTCAAAATTTGTATCCTCCTTTTCTTCCCTTTGTTTCACAGGTTCCAACCTCTAGGGAAATGGTGGTTCAAGTTCAGTCTGCTTGGCTGGGACTGGTTCAGGATATTTAGGTGCACTAGGCTGAATGGAGACATTCAAAGGCTCCTCCTCTTCCAGAGGAAGCTCAATGATAATGGGTGTGGAAGGAGCTAGAAAATTAGTTCCTAAATGCAAACGGATGTCACTTACATTCATAACATATGTAGGGAATTGATTTGGATCAATAGAGTATACTGGTTTTTGTTGGGGTTTATTATTTGGGTTAGGTGTGGGTTGGGTTGGTAGTTGAGTAGGTTTAGGTGCATTTGAACTTGAATTAGTAGAAGGAGGCATTATATTAGGTTTTTGGGGCTAATAATGTAGTTGCATGTAATTGGTTGTCTGGTTTTTCCATTGTTTTCCTCCTCTCCATTGAGATGTTTGCTACCAGTTTCCTAGAGGTGGTTGCCAATTCCCTTCAAAACCTCTACCAATTCCCTTGAGGTTTTTTCCACTAGGGTGGAGATTTTTGGTGATTGGGCCAAGCATTTTGATGGTTCCTCCAAGGATTTGGTGGATATCCTCCATAATTGGGTGGATATGGGGGTTGTCATTGATTACTAGATAAATAAGAATTGAAATATGGCCCAACAAAAGATAGTGGATCTAGTGGCATACCCTGCCTTGGATCCCATGGCCTCCTTTGTGCAACATAGTAGACTTGATCATCTTCACCCTAGATTGTCTTGAACTCAGGGGTCATTTACTTGTTGTCAATATTAACTATCATCTTTCATCTGCAGTCCTTCTTTTTTTTGCAATGAGGGCAATATTCTGCTAGCATTGCCTTTGCCTCCTCTTGTTTCTTTTTGGCCTAAAGTGAATTCAGTTGAGTAGATAGATTGTTTAGGATTTCTTACTTGAATTTTTCCAGTAAGTGAGTAATCTCCATCCTTTAAAATCCAGTAGTAGATGACTTACCCATAGAGGATTAGTAAGCTCTCCCTTTCTTTGAGGCTGCCCTAGAATAGTTCTAACATATCTTCTTGATATCCTCCCAAGGAACTTGGGTGATATCTCCTCCCATTAGGTCCAAGGAATCTGTGCAGCTGTAATCAATTCCTCTCAAGAAAAGAAGCTTCTGTGATTCTTCATTGAGTGTATGGTGTGGAGATTTTGTAGGAAAAATAAAAATCTTGAAATGTAATCTTCCAGGCTCTCATCTTCCTTTTGTTGCATCCTAAAAATGTCATCTCCTCTCATGTCACTACCCCTGCAATACTCTTTGTATTTCTCAAGGAACTTTTTCTTCATGTCCTCCCAAGTCTCCACAGTATCTCTGCCTAGGCTCATGAACCATCTTAATGTAGCTTCTTTCAAAGTGGTCAGGAATAGCTTAAGCCTATGGGCATCAGTTGTAAAGTCATAACTCCTGCAGAGTATATCAAACTCAAACAATAATGTATCAAGATCTTTTATGACAAGTCCATAGAACTTAGGAAGTACTGAAGCAGGGATATTTTTGAGGTTGTCTACTTCATTCTGATGATCAATGGGGAAATTAAGAGCTATTCAGTTAGGTCTGTTAGGTTTGTTTCTATTTGCATCAAACATGCATGCTTAATGAAGTTCCAAAGTAAAGGGGTCTTCAATCAGATTTTGATCTTCAGAGAAAACTTCAGAATTGGTCAGATCTAGAAATGTATCAATAAAGGGGTATGGCTCTTCTTCTTCTTCTTCGTTTCTTGGTAGGTTTTGATACTCAACTAGCTGGAATGCATCAGGATTGTTAGGAAGGAATCTCTAATTAGCATCTCTCCTCCTCCCTCTACGCATGCGGTATGAACTTAGTATCAGCTAGTTTCACACAACTGGAAAAATAATAGGGGGTTCATAACTCTTCTACACGAGGGGTATACTAAGAACAACTTCCAAAAATACTACAACAAGAAAAACTAGTAATGACTCCAAAGAACTTCCTAGTTTGACACCATCCCTTACAACGGAACCAAAAATGTCAGCCTCCTATAATGATTTAACAACTAAGCCTTTATAGCTATGATTTAGAGATTAGAAATCTAACCTAAATAGATATCTCAACCATCATGAAGGTGCATTTAAATTGTCAACCCAAGGATGTAAACATGAAATGGGTCAGCAATGTATGTTCACTAGGAATCCAAAGTAGCCACATTCATCCTACAGCTAAGAAAGACACAATATTGAAAGTAAATTACTTCAAAGGAAATAAAATAAATGTTGAACATCAACCAATAACTATACCAAGCTAAAATTCATGATAGAAATGAAAGTTTGAGTGAACAAGCAGGAAACTACTTTGTTTGCTCCGGCTGCAGGAGTAGTCACATAATGGAATTCTAGTGGTTGCAGAAATAGTGAGTCCTAGATTCTTAACTAAATACTAAACAGAAAATAAAAACTAAACTAAAATAAGGTACGATAAATAATACTCACCAAGTGGGCCCCCTTGGATAAGTACTCCCTAAAACTAAGGTAAAATCATATGCGTGAACTTATAACTTCATTTTCATTATTGGAAAATAAGAGTACAATTGAGCAACATGACTATATTACTAAAAACTTAAGATTGTGAGTACATCATCAAATTAACATTCTTTGACTAGAGAGCTCAGAAGGAACATTAGAGCCTTATTTAAACACCTAGCAAGGCATTCAACTCCAACAGACACGAAGGATGCCACATTAGGGAAAACGTAGAAAAGAGAAGAGGCGACTATGCATGCATAGAATCTATCGGGCATGTTTTACTTAACATGAATCTGGCATAACAGTAATGCCTATATTTTCTCAACAGCAATTAAGACAATTACAAGGCGGTTACAATTTGATTTTCATGAGGAATATCTAGCTGTCAAGAGTCTTCCCTACATTAAATGGCCACCTTGTTGACTGATATGGCACATGACTAGCTGGTGGAATCTTCTTGAATTTGTAGGCCCCATATTATATATGTATGACAATATCAGTATGCACAACAACTACATATCCATAATCATCTTAAAGAAAAATTCATAAATCACATGCAAAATTAACACAGACAACTCATATAGCATGTCAATATCATTTGAAAGTTATGAAAACAAGTTCATGTCCAAAGTCTATAATTTTAAGGAAATATTATAAAAAGATCAACTCCCAAGTATCAAAGTCTTATGATAACTATAGGAAATGGACAACAACTCTATCAATAATTAGACCATAAACTAGACTCATCACTTTTCATTACCGCTTGGCTGGTTGAGAGGTGTGGGAATGCCTCCAGTGTTTGGCCTTGTGCTCCAACTTCAATTTTTCCTTTGTGCAGGCCTTCTTTCAAATTTTTGCCTTGATTTTTGACCTCTTTCATAATTCTGGCTAATGGATGTGCCAAAATCATTATTGTCCCTATTAATGTTGGCTTGAATGCTCCTTTGAGAAGCCTACAGTTGGTTGTTATTGTTCCTCAAATGTGTCATCTCCATAGAAATCTTCTTTACTAGTGTTCTTAGCTAATCAATTTGATCCTTTTTTGTGTTACTCTGTTGTGGTGATGAGTTGTAGAGGAATATTGGTTGCATCAAAGGTTATTTTTGTTGAGTACGTGGAAATTTTGAATTTGACAAGTATGTAGCCACCTGGTGCTATTTAGGATAAGCCTATTGTTGCAGAGGATGTAAATATTGTGGTATCGATGGTGCTTGACTCAAGGACTGCCCTGGATGTGGTACTATTGGCAACTATAGAATTTTGTTCATCATGTGTGTTTGATGGGCCAAGGCATGGGTAACCCCTTGGATTTGATTTGGATGAGTAGTTGTTCCTAATGAGGGTAGCGGTTGTGCAATTTTTTTCCCCAATTATGTGCTTGTTGTGACTGCTTCTACATAGGCATCCACCAACTTCATAGGTGGTGGGAACATTATTTTTACCAATGTAAATGTAAGTTTATCCAAGGTAACGTAGTACACTAGTCGAGCCAAAGGATTATCCACTGTATAGGGTGGTTTCAATTTCATATAAGCTCTATGGAATTAGTCATTGAATTAGCTAATACGATCATTAACTTATCTCCTAACAAACATGAACTATTGATATAACTCTGAGGGGCTAATAGGAAGCTTGAACTTCTACAAGAAGATATTCTTCATATGATCCCAAGTAGTGATGGACCCGGTTGGAAAATGGATGTACCAATAAAAGGCCTCATTCCCCAAGGAGTAAGGGAAGAGCCTACAAGCCACATCCTTATGCTCAATTTTCATTTCTTTCAAAGTTGTTTGAAAAAATTTGATATGTTCTTCCATTGTCCTTTGTGGATCTCATGGATGGAATTTGGTGCAAAATCCTTCCAAATTCTTAGGTATGGCACGATAGTCATTAAAGGACAAAGGAGAAGGGTTTTTACTAAACCAAGCCATTGTAGGAGGTGGTGGTGGTTTTTTTTGTGTTATAATAACTTGAGGTTGTAATGGGGTTGCAGCTAGGGCATTTCCTTGGAGGTGAAGTGTAGGGGTAGAGCCAACACCTTGGTCATGGGGAGTGAGGGGTGGAATAGAAATTTGGAGCGGAGCAAAGGATGGAAGTGTTACTTGAAGTGAACGAGAGGAATGGGATGGATGGATGGAAGGAGATGGAGGGGATGGAGGTTGAACAGGTAGGGCTAAAGTGGATGATTCCCCTCTCTTGGCTCTCTTAGCCCTTGTAGGGGTTTTCAATTCTAAGGATTCTCCCTCGTTTGGTGTGGATCTAAGCACTCTATGGAACCTTTGATGGGAGAAGGAACCAATTTGATCAAGTTTAACCTAATCCCCTCCTTCTAGCACTAGTTCTATTGATGAGTATTTTTTGCACCTTCTCAACATAGACAAAGCACAAGTGTAATGTATCTCTTGAAAGATAATTTCTACAACTAGGTTTTAGAAATTACCCCAAGGTCTCTCAGGTGTCAAGTTAGGACAATGCTTGGAATAGTTAAATTGGTTGATGTGATTTATCGGCAATCACAAATTTCATTTATGGACAGCTAAGAATCAAGGGAATTGGATCTACAAAAGGATTTTATGAATTCTTGAAGTGGATGCACAATTGCTGCAAGTTCAGGATAATGAGCTCAAATTTATCTTTACTCATCAGATTTGGCATTGTAGTGATGCCAAAACTTTATTTTAACTACAGTTTTCAAAGAAAAAGTCAAAAGGGAAAAGGGATAATAAATTTCCTAAATCTACAACTAATATTGAACAGTAACAATGGAGGATGCCGCAAGGGATAGCCTTCCTAAAACTAAGTTCCACTTAATAGAGGATAGCCTATAGTCTCATAAAACTAGTGCAATCTTCTAACGTTTGTTGATTTTCAAACTGTTGATCATCAAAGCTTGTGCCTCTCCAAAAATCTTATGGTAAATTCACCAAGTGGGGGAAAACTATAAGCCTCATTGAATACCTCTAGGATTTTAATAGAAAGTTGGCTCTTCTCTGAATTTGGGAAAAGGGTTGAAAGAAATGTAAACAAAAAGACATGAAAGTGGTGATGCATCAACGCTTTTACAACATTTCAAAACCACAAGTTCCTTTCTATGAATGACATGATAGACACAAAATTCCACATCCCTTCATTGTTGGGAAGAGAATGAGAAAATAAGGCTACATTCAAGCACAGTGTAGTCATTCGATCCACCCATAGGAAGTGTGCATTAAGATCCAACCAAGCATAGAAATTTCAAGGGTCAATAGAAAAAGATTCAAAAAGATACATATACTCTTCCTCTTAATACAACATAACATGAAGAAATGATAACCTACAAAGAAAATAGAGAATTTGAAATACATAATCCAGTTTATGTAGATTATAACTTTATCATACATGCATATAGTATGGAAATCGAATAATCAAACTAATAATATTAAGTTAGACATAGTGTTCTGTTCTGGACGAGAATCTAAAGAAAGAAACATTGACAAAGGCCATATCATGCACAGTTTCAAGTATTTCTCCCAAATAACTCATACTTCAAATTTCAAATGAACTTTAAAACAGAGGTTGTATTCCAATCTAACAATAGTTTGAGTAAATAAAATATATAACATGCTAGAGTGAAGTGTTAGAGTATTTTGTAAACTTCAAAGAAAATACTCTTATATCTATGAAAATTAAAGAAACTTTTTTCAAAAAGAAAATATTTAGGAACCCCTTCTGCATGTTACCACATCCAACTTATAGCCACCAAGGATAGAGAAACACAAACTTTGTTTAGGAGTAATGACTGCTAGATGTCTACAGCCGATAGCTTAGAATCTAATATCAAAACTTTTAATTAGGTCGCTACAATTATTCTCGTCAACTTTCAACTACCATATTAATATCCTTTAGATATTTTAATAGGATTTCCCTCGTAATCGCTCGGATCCAGAAAACATCCTAGAAAAGGTCTTGTCAACCGATCAAGTGCCTTTGGTAGAATTGACTTAGATCCTTCCTTTGAAAATTAAGGCAAGGCACGCTCTAACTAACTCTAAATGAAGGCTCTCCAAGGTACAGCTTTTCTACAAAAGAGATGATGTGGTGAGTAGGCAAACAGTCTCATATTTCTGAAAAGTGATTTTAAGAAATCATCTGCCAAGCCGACACGTGGTCTGATTCTCAGCTAAAAGTAAAGTGATCAACAAAACATGTTCAGTCACCACATGGTGCATTATGTGCCATTGGAAACACAACCTTATGCACACAAATCTTCTTGAAGCCAAAAATAAAGCCGAAAATCAAAATAGATTAAGGAAAAAATTTGCTTCATAGTTCTACCGACGCACAGTGGGCTTCGCTTGAGAAGCCACAAACCTAGACCTCTAGGTATTCTTGGAGTTTGAGGAAAGTGGAGTGCAAAATTTCCCAATCTACATCAGTCGATCGAGCAAGACTATAAAAGGCCTTATACGCTTAATCCAACTCGAATACTTCTTTGAAATAAATAAATCCCCACCTTGTTGAAATAGCTCCTAGATGATAATATAGATGAGAAATTTGAAGAAACTCACTCTCAATATATTCTATAGTGGATGTTGTGCTTGACTTTGGAAGATATTTTGAAGTTTAAACCTTATTCCTAACCTCTTTTGTAAACTACTCAACTAATAACACATCCCCATTCATTGAAAGGAGGGGAGGTAATCTAAAGTTGTACAAGAAATTGAAATCCTTTTTAATTTTATCGACCCTTTTATTTAGCACTACCTAACTATTCTTGGTTTTCACCGCTACCTTATGATAGTGGGTGAATTCCATTTCCTTGCTAGACATAGCCCTCTGATCTATTATTCCTACATTTATCAGAGCCTCATTTTGTAGGATTTGATAAATGCAAATCCACAGCTCGCCAAGAACACCTGCATGCAAAATACCTAATGCTGAATGGAGACCAAAGAGATAGAAGCAAGGGTTTGGAAAAACTCAGCGGAGTGAGAGCATAATTGATATTTTCCAAAAAGAATGATTACAATAATTACAAAAGCGGCATATAAGGTGAGAAACCCTAAAGCCGAAGAAAGCTAGGTTTGTGCATTTAATAATTAATAAACATATTAATTATAATACACCTACAAATGACAAGCTTAAGTAAATAGAATAATAGTTAGCATTTAATAATTAAACCAAAGTGATTTAATTATAAAGGCAAATGAACTATTACTCTAACACCCCCCCTTAAGTGAAGCTTAGGAGGAAGCAAACCTAGCACAGCTAAGAAAGCAGGAAAAAATGGGTCCCGGCAACAAGGCTAGATCAGGTACCCAACTACAAAGAAATCTCTGTAAAACGGGGAAATAGAGAAAACCCAGTGGGAAAAAACTCTACCCCAAAAAGAGATACAACAACATGCTGAAAAAAACATGAAGGAAGGAAGGCCTCAACAAGACCCCCCAAGGACAACTTCCGTCACCCCAAGCATAGAACGCAACTGAAGATAGCGCGGAGATGCAAAAGGTTTGGTGAAGATGTCAGCAACCTGCGCGTCAGTGGGGATGTACTCCAAAGAGAGAACACCATCCTGAATCTGCTGACGGATGAAATGCATATGAAGCTCAATGTGTTTAGTGCGCTGATGCTCCACCGGGTTGCGGGAAATGTGAATAGCACTCTGATTATCGCACCACAGAACAGTGGGACGATCAGGAGGAAACCCAAACTCAGTCATCAACTGCCGAAGCCACAAAATCTCCTGACTAGCATGCACTGCCGCTCTATACTCAGCCTCTGTAGATGAAAGTGCGCGAGCATTCTGCTTCTTGCACGACCATGTGATAGGACCAGAGCCAAGGCAAAAAACAAAGCCAGAAGTAGACTTCCGATCATCAACATCACCAGCCCAATCTGAGTCAGTGTAGCCAACAATGTGAGGAGCCCCTGATGTGTAATGAATGCCATACATAAGTGTGCCCTGAATGTATCTCAAAATGCGCTTGGCAGCTTGCCAATGACTCTCATGAGGCTCGTGTGAGAACCGAGAGACTAGACCAACTGCAAAGGAGAGATCAGGACGAGTGTGTGTCAGGTACAACAAACTGCCAACCAACTGCCGATACAATGTAGGATCCACTGAAGGTGAAGTGCAAGAGGTAGACAAAGTAACACCCGACTGAAAAGGTGTGGGAGCAGGCTTGCAATCAAGCATATCAAAGCGCTGAAGCATGTCAAGAGCATACTTCTGCTGGTAAACAAAGATCCCAGCAGGGGACTGCACAATCTGCAGACCCAGAAAGAAGTGTAATAGACCCAGGTCTGTCATCTCAAACTGCTCCATCAATGCACGCTGAACATCCTGAATCATAGAAGATGAGCTACCTGTGATGAGAAGATCATCAACATATAGCACAAGGATCAAAACCTCATCCTCAAGACGCTGAATGTAGACTGTAGGATCGGAATGACAGCGTGTGAATCCTGTAGAAAGCAGAAAGGAGTCCATCTTCTCATACCAAGCCCGAGGGGCCTGTTTGAGACCATACAAAGAACGCCGAAGTCTGCAAACCAAGGAGGAATCCTGCACAAATCCCTGAGGCTGCTCCATGTAAATCTCCTCACTAAGATCACCGTGCAAGAAAGCACTCTTCACATCCATCTGATAAATGGGCCATCCCTGAGAAGCCGCGAGGGATAAGACAAGGCGAATAGAGTTCATCTTGGCGACAGGGGCAAATGTCTCAGTGTAATCAATACCCTCAACCTGTGAAAAACCCTTCGCAACAAGACGTGCCTTGTACTTATCAATAGAACCATCAGCAGCAAACTTAGTACGATACAACCACTTGCATCGCACTAACTTTCTTCCCTTAGGAAGAGAACAAAGATCCCAAGTATGATTCTTCATCAAAGAAGAATACTCCTCCTCCATAGCACTGTCCCACTCAGTATGTCCTGTCGCTGCCCCAAATGTCTGAGGATCACCACAAATAGCATGACTCAGAAGACTAGAACCCGCAATATGAGACCGGGTGCGACGGGAAGTGGAAGGGTCACCAGCCAGAGATCCTGCAGCATCAACTGTAACACGAGCCCATCTAGGCATCTGTGGAGGATCCTGTGGTGGAGGTAAATGGGGATCACTAAGATCATCATCCTCATCGTCCTGAAACAAAGTTGGAAGAGAGGAGGGAGTAGTGGTAAGTGAAGTAGACTCTGGAAGCGGGGTATCTACTATAGGAAGGCGCTCATCAAACTGGACATCCCGTCGAAACAGGACCTCTCTGGAATCAGGGTCAAACAACCTGTATGCCTTAACATCCTCGTAGTAGCCAACAAAAATGAGGTGTCGGCTCTTCTGCTCCATTGCTCTCCTCTGAGCGTCAGGCACAAATGCCCATGCTTCACTACCAAAAACTCGGAATGAAGATATATCAGGCTTGACATGAGACCAAGCCTCCTCAGGAGTCATATGTCGAACTGCCTTGTGAGGCATCCGATTCTGAATATAGTTGGCACAATTGACTGCCTCTGCCCAAAAAGACGAATCCATGGACCTGGACTGTATCATACAATTAGCCATCTCCCGAAGTGTTCTGTTCTTTCTCTCTGCCACACCATTCTGCTGAGGGGTGTAGGGCACTGAAAACTGATGCTGAAGACCATGTTCAGAGCAAAAATCCCTGAAAGTTTGGTTCACATACTCCCCCCCATTATCTGTGCGTATCCGGTGAATAGAAAGACCAGATTGCTTCTCCACAAATGTCTTAAAGACTCGAAATGAGTCAAAGACATCAGACTTGTACTTTAAAAAGTACACCCATGTGCGCCTGGAGAAGTCATCAATGAAAGTAAGCACATATCTAGCACCGGAAAAAGAAGGAGTAGGAAATGACATGAGGTCACTATGAATCAACTCCAATGGTGCCAAAGCATGAGTAGCTCGTCCCTGAGGGAAAGGATCCCTATGTTGTTTGCCAAGAACACAACCCTGACAAACCCCATCAGTGCAAGTAATGTGTGGAAGCCCAAGAACAAGTGCCTGTGTGCTCATCTGCTGAAGATATCTGTAATTGACATGGCCCAAACGCTCATGCCAAAGTCTGCTCACTGAATCTGCATGTGCTATAAGACAGGAACCCATGCCAGCAGAAGACTCAAATCCATCAAATCTGTATAGTCGGGATGCAGTGTCAACACTCCCAGTAGCCACAATCATATCAGAATCATGTAAGTCCCGAATAACCACATCATGTGGTGAGAACTCAACTGTCTTACCAGAGCCAGAGTGACAAATCTGATAGATAGACAGTAGGTTCATCGAAATGTCAGGGACAAAGAGAACATCCTGAAGAGAACCCCCAGCCAATGCAACAGAACCAGAACCCAAAACAGAAAGATGAGATGAGTTCCCAACAGCAATCTGTGAAGTAGCACAAGGAGCAAGTGAGGTGACCAATTGCTGAGTGTGAGTCATGTGGTGAGAGGCACCGGAATCAAGAATCCAGGTGGGCCCAGAAGTCATAGCTCGTGCAGTAAGAGCATGACCTTTCCCTGTAGGGGAGGATGTGGACTGAGGAGCTGAAATGTGATGCTCCTACATGGCTTCCTCTAAAGCCTCCAAACGTTTCCAACACCGAGAAACGGGATGTCCTTCCTTTCCACAAAAGCTACAGGTCTCAACTGATTTCTTCTTAGTCTTGGAGGTAGACTCAGTAGACTTCGAAGAAGATTTACCCTTGGAAGGGTTAGCTGGAGGTTTTGAATCAGTTTTCTGTGCAGGTTTGGAGGAAGACTCATTGCCTGCGGAATCTTTCTTCGGTTTGCTTTTCTGTTTTGGTTTCCCCTGTGAAGACTGAGCAACCAATGCTTGGCTAGAAGAGCCAGAAGCATCCATCTATTGGATCTTTGCCTATTACCGTGTCAACCGATCACAGAATGTCTCAAAAGAAGGCATGGTGTGTCTAGCACCCAAAGCATCCATGGTGGAGTAGAAAGTGGAAGAGAAGATCTGATATTGTCCTCGCAACTTTGAGAGTATCAAGAAGATACACTCGTCATCTGTCTTGGTTTTCCCACATCCCTGCAAAACTGAGCGTAGAGACTTGAACTTCATCAAGAAGTCCTCAATGGTGGGAAAGCCGGTAGGTGTCAAAGTAGTCAGCTCTGCATCAAGCTGTAGTGCCCAGAATTCATTGACAGTGCCAAACAAATCTGAAAACTTGCCCCAAATGGCCCTAGGAGTGGTCAAACCATCCAAGTGAAAGAGGAGATTGTCGGAAATGTTCAGTGCAATCAAGCCCATGGCTTCATCCATTTTATTCCTGTGCTGAAGAATCTCAAAAGGACGCTGTAGGACAGGTTGATGTTCATCTAGGCATGACCATAAGCCACGTGACATGAGTAGCCTGGTCATGTGTGCTTTCCAGGTGTGGTAATTATGAGGTGTCAGTCGGGCCATAGAGGGGTCCGACATTGAGAGAAGAAAAAGACAGAAGTAGAAGGGTCGTTTTCTGAAAGGAAATGACAGAAAGCAAAAGTACCCCCCCACAATGTATGATTCTGACCCTCGTACATCAAATAAACAAATACTGAAAGTACAAAAAATGAGGAAAAAACCTGAACGCCAGATGCAGAGAGAGAGGAAAACAAAGCCTCTACTTTGATGCCAAAAAATAGTGCTCAAATGGCTGAATCAGCAAACAAGACCAGCATAGTTACATCTGGCTTGGAAACACCTTTTCGACAATATTTTGTTTTTCGAAAACGGACACCGTATGCCCAAGATACGGCCAAAAAACCACAGGTACCCCCAAAAAATGAGCTCTCTGGAAAAAACCAGTCAGGGGAAATAATTTGACGGCCGTATGGCTGTCACTGGACATCGACGGTGGCCAGTGGGCGGCGACACCGATAGAGGTGGCGATCGAGCGGAGTGGCAGTGGCGGCCGAGCGGCTGGGCGGCGGTGGCGGGCCCCGGTGGCAGCTCGGTGGCCGCAGGGTGGCGCGTAGGCCAGCGGCGGCACGGGCTGGCAGCACCCAAAATTTAGAGAAAAATTGATTTTTTTAAAATTTTTGAGCTCGTACGGCCCTGGTAGGCCAAAAATTTTTGCCTGTGGTCACTGTGGCCAAAATAGTCAAAGTTTATATGAATTTTGACTCTCCCAGACCTTCTGAACGCAATGGTGGAGTCCGTTTTTGCTCAAACGGCTCCAGAAAATAGCGCCTCCTTCAAAGTGACAGAAAAACCCCAGAGAAGCTGTAGCTGTCGTCTTCGAATCGTGGCCTCAAACACCTTCAAACCAGGCAGTGACAGGGTGGCTCTGATACCATGTAGGATTTGATAAATGCAAATCCACAGCTCGCCAAGAACACCTGCATGCAAAATACCTAATGCTGAATGGAGACCAAAGAGACAGAAGCAAGGGTTTGGAAAATCTCAGCGGAGTGAGAGCATAATTGTTATTTCCCAAAAAGAATTAATACAATAATTACAAAAGTGGCATACAAGGTGAGAAACCCTAAAGCCGGAGAAAGCTAGGTTTGTGCATTTAATAATTAATAAACATATTAATTATAATGCACCTACAAATGACAAGCTTAAGTAAATAGAATAATAGTTAGCATTAATAATTAAACCAA
>CM021104.1:270774859-271091799 GCA_007115665.2 Sequoiadendron giganteum | reverse complement strand
AATTTATTAAAAAAATGATTTTTTTAATATTTTTTTTCGATTTTTGAGCCCGTACGGCCCTGGTAGGCCAAAAAATTTTTGCCTGTGGTCACTGTGGCCAAAATAGTCAAAGTTTATATGAATTTTGACTCTCCCGGACCTTCTGAACGCAATGGTGGAGTCCGTTTTTGCTCAAACGGCTCCAGAAAATAGTGCCTCCTTCAAAGTGACAGAAAAACCCCAGAGAAGTTGTGGCTGTCGTCTTCGAATCTTGGCCTCAAACACCTTCAAACCAGGCAGCGGCAGGGTGGCTCTGATACCATGTAGGATTTGATAAATGCAAATCCACAACTCGCCAAGAACACCTGCATGCAAAATACCTAATGCTGAATGGAGACCAAAGAGACAGAAGCAAGGGTTTGGAAAAACTCAGTGGAGTGAGAGCATAATTGATATTTTCAAAAAGAATGATTACAATAATTACAAAAGTGGCATATAAGGTGAGAAACCCTAAAGCCGAAGAAAGCTAGGTTTGTGCATTTAATAATTAATAAACATATTAATTATAATGCACCTACAAATGACAAGCTTAAGTAAATAGAATAATAGTTAGCATTTAATAATTAAACCAAAGTGATTTAATTATAAAGGCAAATGAACTATTACTCTAACACATTTTTCACCACATAGCTTGGAAATCAAACTTTGTGACTCAACCACTCAGGGGGCATATTCTTGCATAATTTGATCGGCTAGCAAGCCAACCCTTTCATTTATCTCTTGGGAATCCTTCAAAAATTGCAAGATGGGTTTTAGAATGGTGACCACAATAATGATTCACTCCCTATAGTTGGATACCAACCTTATTATCATAGGAAGGGTCATAGACCTTTGTGCAGCTGGGTATGTGCAAGATCATCATGGAAAAAATAGGCCCTTAAGTGGCAATAAAATTCAAAAAAATCAAAGTTAGGCAACTTGATGTAAAAATTTGAATAAGTTATCTATATTATTTCAAAAATATGTAAGAACATAATTTGTAGAAAATTGAATGTAGTTTCTAAACTACTAGGTTTATTTAAAAAATAAAAAAATATATTTGGTGGAAATTTGAAATTTCAATGCAGTAGTACTTAAATTTTAGGGAAAAATTAAGAAGTAGGTGTTTGTCTGAACACCCTAACCACAACAAAATGATAATATATTTTTATAATATTTTAGATATTTGTAGAGGACTCATGTCTAGATGTGATGCATATTTTTTGTAATTATTTTCCAAGTAAATAATTAATTATGAATTTTTTATTACAACTTTTTAAAAATATAAAACCTCGTATGTCTAACCACCTTAACTTGGTCAAAAATTCATGACATTCAATTCTTCTTTTTTAATCCTATAGTATGTGAAGCATACAATGTGATGCATGTTTCAGATCCAAAAAATGTGATACCATTTTAAAGCTATAGATGTTTTTCAATCACCCTATCAATCAAGACTTTAGTCATAATTCAAATAGAAAATGAATAATAATTATTTATTAAATTCCAAGTAAAGCATAATTTATATTGCTAGAAATCTAAGAATATCCTTGAAAAACTATTTTCATTTCATCAATTTTGGGTAAAAAAAAGGTCATCAGCCACATGGGCCATCATATCACTTACATATCGCCACTTTTTGGGCCATCATGATCCTACACATACCCAGCTACTAGGTCTTCATGTAGCTGAGCCTCTTTTTCTTTAATTCTCTCTTCCACTTGATCCCTTTTATTGAGAGCATTTTCCACTTTGGAAACTAGGTTTCTGACTTCCTAATCATGAGTACGCAGATCAGACTCGACTTCTTTCTTGTCACTTCTTAACTTCTAGGCTTCCTCTCGAGCCCTTCGCAAGTCGTAGGAGGCTTGACATTGGACATCATTCAGCTCCTTTATACTTTCCTGAATGTGTTGGTGCTTTGTATTTGATTGGAACTCAACTGTAAGTTCACCTTTTGATTTTTCAATTTCAGCATACAACTAAATTCACTCATTCTGAAGTTATACAAGGGATATCATCACTTCCTCTCATTGATCTTGTATCTACATTATGCAGGTCATTTCAACATTTCAAGCCCTAAGTTTCGACTATAGCCGATTCACTGTTTCCTTTAAATTTTCTAGCTCAACTTCTCACTTCCTTAACTTCGACCAAGCCTCTCATAATCTTTATATACTACCTTTTGAGTAGTCTTAGCTAGATCTACTTTGTTGCATGGGCGAATTTTATTTAAATCCAAACCCACTACACTGATGTCATAATCCTCCATTTGCATTTTCCCTTCGAGTCAGGATGTGAGCGGCTTCATGATAGTAATCCACAAAGAATTTTGCTCCTCATTGAAGCAGGTCTAAATCTTCTTAGCAGTTCGTAACTTGGCATTCTTCATCTTCCTTTTCTACTTCCTGGCTTATCAAGCCCACTTAATCACATCAAAATGTCTTTGGAGAGTTTATGGGGAATCAATGCTTTGTGTTGCAAGAGAAGCACTAAGGGGTAGACTAAAAAGAGTAACAGAAGGGGAAACCTTACATGTATAAGCATTTGGAGAGGAGAATGGAAGAGTAATCATTGAAAATGGTAGAATGCCAAATTGAGATTGAGCACCAGAAGGACCAGTTGAGGTAAAAAGAGAAACAGATGAAATGGGCGATTTATGTTCGAATGCAAATGGACCTAGGGTAATGGGTAACATTGATGGTTTGGCTTTCTTTATAGGGGACTTGGATAGGGTGATCAAAGAATCAATAGAAGTTGAAGTGGATATCGCTTGCTCGACATGTGAGGGTACATCAATTGGTGTGTTAAAAACGATCGGGGGCTCATTTAGAACCAAAATTTCAAGGTTTGTGGAGGAAGGATTATTTTCAATAGGTGGAGGCAAAGGATTGATCAAATATGCAAAATTAGGAAGAAGAGGGGGAGCAAGACTTATGTGGACTATGATCACTCAAACATTCTGCAAAGAAAACTTTGCTTCTTTATTTCCAATGGTTGCATCGGGTACATTCAAATCTCAGACTTGCTTTTTCTTTGTTCGACCCAAATTGGAGTGTCCCAATCCCCTAGCAGATGATCCCATCGAAGCTTGGTCCTCTTTTTCATCTGCTCTCACAAAGGCCACAATATGCCTTCACTAGGGAGATTACTGCTAACAGAATCAAATGCCTTGTAAGGAGATGCAACTAACTTGGGGTAATTTCCTTTCATTGGGTCCTTGGTATGGACTTTTTTGAGGATGAAAACCAAATGAGGAGAAATTGCAACATCCTGTCCCACTTCATGGCCTCCCTTCTAGACCTAAATATCACCAAAAATTATATAGTGGAGTTGTGCCGCCAAATATTTGATGCCTCTCTACTGGAAGGCATCGGTGAGATTGTGTAAGTCGCTATCCCAGGTGTTGGCATCCCCAGAATGATGGACCTTCATCAGTACATTGATCATGGCATGGACATCTCAGCTACCTTTTTTGAGTGACTTCCACACCATGGACCTAGAAATCTATCACACTTTGTCCCTACCTGCAGCTAGCTACTTCCTTCAGGAGTATGGAATTGAGGTCATTCCTGGGTTGGACTTCAAGAAGAATTTTTCAGCTTCTGGCATAAAATAATGGAGACTAGGGTTGAGGTATGTGCACCGTGTGTTGTGTGTTGTGTGCTCTTCATTTTACTGTTAATGAAGAAGAATAACAAGAAGAAGAAGGAAAAAAAAAAAGAATGATTATGGGAAATAGGCCCGCATAACTATGGCTAGAGGTCTACCCTTCTTGTTTTTGTAAAATTCCTCCATTTTGTTCTTTTTTGCATGTTTTCTCAAAGACCCTTTCTGGTTTTTGCTCGAGAGAGCTTTCTGTCAAAATTTGAGCCTCGGGTTGTTTCATACTTGTAAATTTTGATGAATATATAATATAATATAATATTTCCTTACATCTTCTATGTTCTTCATTTTCCTTATCGCTTAATCTAAAACTTTAAACAATATTTATAAAATTTTACATTGGTACATATCTGTGAAATTTTTAAAGAATATTGTACTTTAATGTAACAATTTCAGATAAATACCATTCATCGGTATCTCTAAAGAATTTCCCTCCATGTCTTCGAGCTTGTACACATTCTTCTCCTCGCATGCACTAATTTGGAAGGGTCCCTTCCACAATGCTTCAAATTTGGTGTGTTGCCCTGGTTTTGTAGTATGTTCATCATATTTTAGCACTAGGCTTCCTTTCTGGAAATCTGGGTCAGAAGTCCTTTTGTGGAACCATCACTTGATTATATATTGGTGACCAATCATGGCTCCAAAGGCCTTCTCTCTACCTTCCTCAAGCTTGAGGATTTATTCTATCCATACCTCCATTCCTCTACTTTCCTCTATTTCTAGGGCTTTCAATAATTGTAGAGTAGGGAGTTCCATGGAAATAGGTAAAACTACCACTTTCCCATACACTAATTCATAGGGAGATGTCTTTAGGATCTTCTTTGGAATGATTTGTTTTTCCCACAAAGCAACCCATATATTCTTTTTCCATTCTCTCTATCATTTGGACCCAATGCACTTGATTAACCTAATTAGGTTTTTATTTGTTGACTCCACTAACCCATTTCCTTGTGGGTAATAGTTTGACGAATTCTTGAGGTAGATCCCATTCTTAGTAGAAAAATCTGACATATTTGAACCTACCAAGCCCAATCATTGTTAGATATGATAATCTTTGGTGAACCGAACCTAGTCACCAACTCATTGAGGAAGTTAACAATCTCACCCTCTGTAGAACTTTTTAGGGAAATAGCCTCTATCCACCTTGTGATGTAATCAATCGCTATGAGAATCCACTTGTGACCACCACTAGAGATGGAATTTATCATTCCAACAAAGTCTAATCCCCATTGATAAAAAGGCTCTTCAATCATGATAGGACTTAAAGGAAAAGAAAAAATTCTCTTGCCAGCAAAAAATTAACACTATGTACATTTCTAAAATAAATGGTGTGCTTTAGAAAACATTGAGGGCTAATAATATCTCGCTCACATGATTTTCAAGATAGTAGTCTTGGTAGAGAAATTTCCACCCTTGGGACTGCTATGAAATTCTATCAGAACCCTTTCTTCTTGGTGCTTGTCTAAACATTGGAGCAGCACACCATCATAGTTTCTTTTAAACAAAATCCCCTCAACTAATGCATACCTAGTGCCTTGCAATTAGTAGTATCTCCTTTTGTGCAATGGGAGGGTTGTTGAATAGTGTCCCTTCTACATATATATTGTTTGATCTACCATCCAAGAGTCATTAGACTCAAACTAATTTGAGTAGACTTGATAAATCTCTTTGTCGGCTTCGGATCCTGACTCTTGTGCAAGATACTCACAAAGGCCTCTTCCCCACACTAGCTTAGTCGGTTTGATGTTCATTTCGTATTCTAGGATCTTGGTGATCTAGTTGGCTCTTTATTCATTTATTTCTCCTTTGGTAATATATTCACTTAAACTCGGGTGAGCAACCAAAATAGTAATTTCATTGGCCGAAACCAAGTGTCGAAACTTCTTAACGCTCTTAACAATGACAAAGGCCTTCTTTTCCAAAAAATTATATCTAGTTTCATAACCCTTGAGGGTCCTTGAATGAAAATCAATCAGATGCTTCCCATTATTTTCTTCATCCCTCTGAGTGATCATAGAAGCTATATTATGCTGACTATTGTATACATAAAGAAAAAAATCTTTAGAAAAGTCTAGATTGGCCAACACCAGAGCAGCAGAAATACCTTTTTATCTGCTCAAAATCTTACTTACCTTCAGGGGTCCATTTGAACATCAATTTCTTATTGAGCATCAGCATGATGGGTCTCGTGATGCCTAAAAAGTTTAAATGAACCGGCTGACAAGATTAATCATCCTAAGAAAGATTGCAGTCCTTTTTGATTTACCGATAAGGGTAGGTTCATTATAGATCTCACTCTTTCAAAATCTATTGTAATTCCCTCCTTGGATACTACAAAGAAAAGTATCTTACCTTGAGGTGCTCTGAAAACACATTTTTTGGTATTTAGAGAAATCTCAAACTTTTCACACTCTAGAAAACCTGTTCTAGATTATCAAAATGATCAACCTTTAACATTGAAAAAACTGTCAAGTCATCTAGATAAATCAGAATTGTCAAATTGATCAATCCCCTAAAATAAATTTCCATGGCTCGTTAAAAGGTCGCACCAGCATTTGAGAGTCTGAAGGGCATCTTTTCATATGTGAACGTTCCCCACTTGGTGGTAAAAGTTGATTTATGTTGCTCACCTTTCTTGACATATACTTGATTGTATCTTGAAAAACCATCAAGTAATGAGAACATCTTTGACTTGGCCACAATCTTCAAGATCTACTCCATGGACAGAAGAGGGTAATGTTCTTTTAGCGAGGCCTTATTAAGGTCTGAGAAATTGACACAAAGCTGGATGTCACCATTTTTCTTCCAAACCAATACCAGATTAGACACCCAAGTTGAGTGCTTAATTGGGTAAATGATTCAGGACTCAATCAATTTAGTGAGCTCTTGAGCCATCAATGTCTCAAATTTTAGGTTGACAAGCCTCTACTTCTGTCTGACCTTCCACCAAGTCCTTGGTATGTTCAATTATGTCAGGATCATACCCTCTGAGATCATCATAGGTCCATATTATAAATTTGTTGTACCTAGAGCATAGGTCCCTTAACCTTTCCTTATCTTTCCACAGAACATTTCTTCCAAATTTTAGCTTTTTGTCATTTCTAACATCCAACTCCTTATAATCCTTTTCATCAGCTATAAACCTTTGCTTTCCATTTTCCACATCTTCATATTCAAAGAGGTTTTAGAGGGAAATTAAACCTTAGGGGAGCTTATTTCCTTTTAGCTGAATGACCTCCCTTTCAAAAGGTTGAACTTCTGGTTGTGAATAGTCAAAAAATCCTTATGAATGTTGGATGAAAGTGGCTATCTAGGTTTCATCTTTGAACACTTTCCAATTCTAATTGTTGTCAAGAATCGATGGTCGAACAATGATCTACACTACACTATGTTTTGAATTAAAAGTTGGTTCAAATTGTGGCCTGATTGAAGCCATCTAATTTTCTATGTTGTTCTAAGATCAGGGAATGACTTGCACATTGAAAGCTTCAAAAACTTCAATTAAATCCCACATCTAATGTCTATTGGACATCATTCTCATATTTTTAGCAGTTTCTTGCCCATGGACTTGACTCACAATCAACTCGAAATCTCTGAATACCTAGAACCTCTTGGCATCCATCTGATCCACGAAGAACAAACCATGGATAAAGGCTTCATATTCCACATCATTATTGGAGCACATAAATTGGAATTGATAAGCCTTAAGGGTCTCAAATCATGCCAAAGATAACAATTAGACTCCTACTCTAGAACCAGATTTTCATTTAACGCTATCAAAGTACAAGGTCCATAGATGATTATCTGTCAGATTGCCATACCTTTCTCGATATTTTATCAGTTTTGAATAGACCAGGTCATCATCAAAGATCACATACATGCCCAATCCTATGGCATGTAAATTTCCAAAATGGTCAGAGTTAATGAACTAGTTGAGGATAACTTCTTCCTTGAGAGTCTTCTCACTTGCATCTTCTTCTTCTTCGAACATCTCCATGCAATATCCCTCTTGTATTGAAAAATAATATGTGTCACTTCAAAATAGAGGATTTCATTGTCCACTATATGCTCTAGGTGCAAAGACTCTGAGAGGATCTTCATCTTCATCTCGTGCTTGGTTCATAATGTTAGATGGGACCATTCTAGTGCCAATTATCCACCCATCTTTATAGTGAAATCTCTAAAAAGACACATCCCAAAAACCAGGGGAATATCTATTATCAATACTTCTTGTGAGATTGTCTGGCTTGGGCACGAAAAGAGGGTCAAGGATAGATCCTTTATCCAACCAACTCTCAGAACCTTCTTTACATCCAACTACCTAATTCCATTTTCAAGAGGTTCATATTTGAGCATTAAGGCATCAACCACTCACTTTAGCATGACCATTGTACTAGATCCTAAGTCGATCATATTTTTGTGCAAAATTTTATCCCCAACAATTAATGTCAAAAAGAAGGGAGTGGGATTTGGCTTGCTTACCTCTATTTCTTTAACATTGCACATGCCATTTGTATAAACTATAGCATTCAAAATTTGAGGATCTAACATGGCCCCTTTATCTTTACTTTGATCACACACTAGAATTGCATCCATCTATGGCCTTTGTTCATCACTTTTCAATGCTTCCCAAAGCAATGTCTTCTGCTCAGGAATAGGTATAACATCCCACAAGGACACATTAGCAAGTGTCTTCTTTAGTTTCTCAATCATGTTAAGCATTCCAACTAGTAGGGACTTTAGCTTGAATGAAAGAATCTCTTTTAGCTTCAGAGGAATACAATCTATCGTGAATGGGTTTGGTATCTTATCTGAAAAATGTTTTGAGCGATGGTAGAATCCACTGTTGTTGATCGGTCAATCAGTTCACTATGGGAGTTTCTTTTCTTGCGACGGTGGTTGGCATGGTTGAAGATGAGGTAGATCTTGTAGAACATATTCTCATGTGAGCCTTCTCTTGATCTAGTGTTATAATCCAGCTGGACCTTCAAAGTGTTGGTCGTTAGAGCTTTGTTCATGAATACTGCATCTTCTTCCTCCATCCAAGAAAAAAGTGCTTGATTGGGTGTGATATCCGACTCTTCCTCCATGGACATCCCTCACATTTGTTCCCTAAAATGAGAATTCTCCATTTTGGAAGACTCATATCATTCTACATTCGGAAGCATTCCTTTATTTCTTTATTCCACTATCCTTTACTACATGTTTCCCTTTGGGAAATTTTGGGGCATATGGCTATCATTGCAAGGAAAGCACCATGCATTTTTATCATCCGTCGGGTTATTCTGGCTTGGAATCAACTCCTTGTTGTAGATTTTTTTGACTGTCTGTAATGGAATTGTGACCAAAACTATCTGGTTGGTGGGAGTTGCTTGTTGACCACCCCGACCTGAACGTCCTTGGTATGTGTTTTGTTGATAGAATGGCCTTCCTCCCTAATAGGTTTTGGTAGATTGCTTTAGAGGGGTTGCTTTTTTTCACTTGATGAGAACTAACTCATTGGGAAAGTGTTAGTGTAGGTTTTTTATTTTCCTTATGTTAGGGGTATTTATTTTTTCCTACACATATTGTTTAAGCTTGCTTAGGTTTATTAGGTGTGGTTAATATGAGGACACGTGGTGAAATACATCAGCTACATATGTCACTCTCTCCCCACACATGGGTAGTTGAGTTACACATCCTCTTTTGGCTTGTTGTGCCACCTCTCATAACCACTATTTTGTTTTTACCTAGGTAGGTTATGGGGTAGTTGGGTTTCTCACCCTCTTTTGGCTTTATGTGCCACCTCCTCTTTGTCTTCACCTAAGGAGGTTATGCCACATGTTTTGTCATTTACCAAGTAGGTGATAACCTCCCACCTTTTATGGGTGTAGGAGTTAATGCACCTCTTGGATGTATTTGCCCTTATATTTCTATATATTGAGCACTCTCCTCTCACCTTCACTAGTTCAGCTAGTTCGGTGATTGTTCATGGGAGTATTGAGAGTATTATGCAAATTCTCTTATCTTGTCTATATTTTTCTCTCATTTTAGATTTCTCTTCATTCTGCTATTTTGATCTTCGATCATCTGTTCGGTGAAGTTGCATGTGATCTACGACCGACATCAGATCTTGGCTCGGTTCTCGCTTCTCGCAGAATCTAACATGGTATCAGAGCGGTGTTGTCTGGTATAGTTCATTTTATCTATTTTATTGAGAGATTTGAGACTAATATAGAGCTTATATTTTTCTAAAAAACCCAGTATGATTTTCTCTTGCATCTTTGAATGATCTGGAGAATCATAATAGTTTAAGAGGAAAATAAATGTATATATTTAATCTGGTTTACATATATTTGTTCTTGTGAGATCTGGGTGATTTGTAGCTTTTTGGTAATATTGGAGGCTTTTTCAGCATTTCCAAAGAGTCCAGAAGGTTTCAAAAAGTCAAAATTGACTTTTATTTCACCAAAATCAGAGCTTGGAGGAAACAAAAAAAAAAATCAGAATTTAAAAATTCGAATTTCTCATTGGAGCCGTTTTCATTTTGGCTTCGAAAGTATTGCTTCCACTTCTTTTCAAGAAAAAAAAATTTTGGGTTTTGTTGCCAGCATCGAAAAACTATCTGGGTAGTCATTATATTTTGTAGAAAGTTAACAAATTTTGTAGAAACTGTGTTAGAAAATGGCATAAGTCGTTTTTTCACAGGCAGATTTTGCAGTTTTTTAAAATTGCATAACTTTTGCTTCAAGTATCAGATTTTTGCAAATGAGTACTTGACGGAAAGCTGAATTCGAGATCTCTCCATCCATGAAGATTTGAGTAAAAAATTCTGCCATTTTCAATCAGATATTGCAGGTTGAATCTGCTGCAAATTTTTTTTCTTCAGTATTGTATTTCTTTCACTTTTGTAATCCATTCTTTCAAAAAAAAAGAGAAAAAAAGTGTTGGAAAGAAATTGAAGAGAAAAACACAGCTACCAAGTCTTTTTTCCAGATTTTATTTGAAGATTAAGTTGTAATTTTGGCTACTAAGAGCCTTTAAAGCTTTGTAATCTGGAAAATCCTTGTAAAAGCACTAATCATAAAGTGCCAACATTGTAATATCTGGAGGGGGGTGATTTTTGAGATTAGTGGAAAGGGGGGGTGTCTCGTGTGTCTTCTTTCTTTGCACATTTCCTTCTTCCTTGCAATCTTCTTTTCTGCTCTCATGGATGCATCTACAGTTCCAGTTTTAACTCCATATAATTACTTTGAATGGAAATCGAAGATGGTAATATATCTAAAAAGACATGGATATCATCGTGTAACAATGGGACTTGAAACTGAACCACAGGATGATGCAGAAAAGATTAAATGGTTTAACAAATGTGATGAAGCCTTTGGTACCTTATGTATGTTAGTATCTCCAGACCTACTTTTTCATATTGAGTCTGCTACAACACCAAATGATGTGTGGACTAAATTGGAAAACTTCTTTGGTAAGCAGGATGAGTTAAGAGGTCATCAATTGGAGAATGAACTCATAGGGTTAAGTCCTTCAAATTTTGACACCATACAAGATTTCTTCACAAAACTCAAAGCTATTAGATTGCAATTGGAACAATGTGGAATCAAGAAGGATGATAAGCAACTGATTTTGAGTATTCTTTCTAAGCTTGGTCCTAATTATTCAGTATTTGTTTCTACATTCTATGCCACAAAATGTGCCCTAGGTTCTACATATAAAATGCCTTCTTTAGATGAGTTTGCTGCAGAACTCACCAGGGAGCAGGACAAATTAGTTCTAATGGGTACAATTAAACCCTCTAAGTCACATGCTTTGGTTGTTAATCAGGGCACAAAAGAACAGAAAGGGTCTAATAAACAAGATAAGAAACAAAAGAACCAAGGAGAGAAGAAGAAAGATCAGAAATCTACTACAAAACCAGATAATCAGACCTCTTCATCAAAAGGTGAACAACCTAAAAAGGAGAAGGTCAAGTGTTCTTACTGTAAGAGACCTGGCCATGATGAACATAAATGTTTAAAGAAACAAATTGATCACCTTTCACATCTTCTAGAAAAGAACAATATCAAGGTGCCTGATTCAGTCAAACAAGGTTCATCAGAAGGTTCTCCTAAGGACACAGACAAAAGTAAGGGGAAAGGAAAGGGAAAGGCCCTAGTTGCTATTGCTTCACAACCAGATTCTTGGATCATTGACTCAGGTGCATCGCACCACATGGCCTCATCAAAGGATAATTTTACCTCTTTGGAGCCATGTTCTATGCCTACCATACTTATGGGTGATGATACTCCTATTGAAGTGCATGGGAGAGGGACTGTTGATGTGGGTGAAGGGACATTTGAGGATGTTCTTTATGTCCCATATTTGTCAACTAATCTCCTATCTGTTTATCAGATCACTCACACTGGTTCAGGAAAGCAAGTTAAGTTCACTCCAGATACAGTGGTAATTAGTGAAATGCATAATGGGTCTACAGTTGCAGTGGGAAAAGCAGATCATCAATCCAGACTATATCAGTTTTCTCACTTTGTTCCTGATTCTCCCTTGACAGTCTTACTCACTCATGCAGATGAGGTGAGTTGTTTGTGGCATCAACGGTTTGGCCACTTGAACTACCGTTACTTGCAACAACTCAGTCAACAGGATATGGTTTCAGGGTTGCCTTCTATTCGATTTTCTAATGGAGTTTTCCAAGGATGCATTCTTGGTAAGCATCCTGAGGAGAAATATGATAAAGGAAAAGCTTGGAGAGCTACAAATCTATTGGAGTTGGTACATAGTGACTTGGCAGGACCATTTCCACAACCATCTTTCAGCAGGGCTAGATATGTCTTGACATTTATTGATGAATTTTCTAGATACACTTGGGTCTATTTTCTCAAACAGAAGTCTGAGGTCTTTGATCATTTTCTAGACTTCAAAGCTTTTGCAGAGAAACAATCTGGGAATTTCATCAAGATTTTGCGTACAGATAATGGGGGAGAATATGTTAACAATCAATTTGAACAATTTTGTGCATCTGAAGGAATCAACATGCAGCACACAATTCCATATAGCCCTCAGCAGAATGGTATTGCAGAACGCAAGAATAGATCCTTGAAGGAGATGGCAAATTGTATGATACACTCCAAATCTTTGGCACCTCAGTATTGGGCAGAGGCCATCAATTGTGCGTGTTACATCCAGAATCGGGTTCCTCACAAAGCTATAAAGGGGGTAACTCCTTTTCAAGCTTGGACAGGTCAAAAACCCACAGTGAAACACTTTCGTGTGTTTGGCTCTCTTGCATGGGCCCACATTCCAATAGAGAAACGCAAGGCTATGGATCCGCAAAGAAAGCCTTGCATATTTGTTGGGTATCCAGATGATGTCAAAGGTTATAGACTTCTCCACCCTACCACCCATGAGTTGTTCATGGAGAGGAGTGTTCGTTTTGAGGAGAGTTCTTCTAGTTCTTCTCCTACCACTTCTCCATCCACTATCACATTGGAGACTTTGCATCATGATGACAGTTCTTCTGAAGATCTTAATCTTCCTAATATTGATGAAGAGTCTTCTTCCTCTACTTCAAATGGTGATATTGATGATGAAGATTCACATTCCTCTTCTAGTCATCATTCAGAGGTTGATGATTCTCCTCCAGCTTCTCCAACCTCAACACCTCTTTGGGCTTGACAAACATTGGAGTCAGCAGGAGATTGGGTTGGTGATCCATCAGACACAAGAAGAACACGGTCACAGTTTCAGCATGCTCCACATCTCTTCATTGCTTCAGCTTCTGATCCACAGTCTTTTTGAGAAGCTTCTGGTGTTCCTGCGTGGGATGCTGCAATGCAAGAAGAGTTCAATTCCTTAGAGAGGAATCACACATGGGATTTAGTCCCTCTTCCTAAGGGAAGAAAAATTGTTCGATGCAAGTGGATCTATCGGACTAAATTTGCAGCAGATGGGTCAGTTGATAAGCATAAGGCTCGGTTGGTAGCAAAAGGATTCTCCCAGGTTCCTGGGATTGACTATTTTGAAACTTTTGCTCCAGTTGCTAAGATGAATTCTATTCGACTTGTCCTTGCTATAGCTGCAACACATCATTGGGAAGTTCATCAGATGGATGTAAAGAGTGCCTTTCTTCATGGTGACCTTCAGGAGGAAATCTACATGGAACAGCCACAAGGGTTTGTACAGGATCCTTCACTTGTGTGTCGACTTTGGAAGTCTCTCTATGGCCTCAAACAGGCTCCTCGAGCTTGGTATGCCAAGATGGACTCCTTCCTTCTGATAGTTGGGTTCAAACGATGCCATTCTGATCCGAACGTATACATTCTGCAGCAGGATGACACTCTCACATTCTTGGTTCTCTATGTTGATGACCTATTGATCACAGGGAGTCACTCATCCACCATCAAGGCAGTGAAAACTGCTCTACATGATAGATTTTTGATGTCTGACTTGGGTCTTTTGCATTACTTCTTGGGGATTGAGATCATTCAATCATCTTCAGGGATCTTCCTTGGACAACCCAAGTATGCACTTGATATGCTCTCCAGATTTCGCATGGCTGACTGTAAGCCTGCACCGACTCCATTTTTGTCAGGGGTCAAACTTGAGGCTAAGTGTTCCTCACCTTTGGTTGATGGCACTTTATACCGACAACTTGTTGGGAGTCTCATCTACTTGACTCATACGAGACCCGATATTTCATATGCTGTGGGCATGGTCTCTCGATTCATGCAGGAGCCACATGAGTTGCATTGGAAAGCAGCTAAGCGGATCCTTCACTACATTCAGGGTACTCATAATTATGGGATTCAATATGCAGCGGGCATGGATATTGACTTAGTGGGATACACAGATTCAGATTGGGCAGGTGATTCTCAAGATCGCAAGTCTACCTCAGGGTATTGCTTCTCACTTGGTTCCGGTCCAGTTTGTTGGTCGAGCAAGAAGCAGTCTGCAATTGCTCTTTCATCTACAGAGGCTGAGTATCGAGGGGCAGTTAATGCCACCACTGAGGCTATTTGGCTTCAGAATATTCTCACTGAGTTTGGCATTACATTCAGAAAGCCTACAGTCATCTTTTGTGATAATCAAAGTGCAATACAGATCTCTCGAAATCCAATTCATCATCAGAGGACAAAACACATTGAGATTCATATGCACTACATTCGGGAGCTGATTCAGGAAGGCATCATTGATCTTAAGTATTGTTCTACATCAGAGCAGATTGTAGACATCTTCACCAAACCCTTCCCAGAGAGCAAGTTCCTTCATCTGCGAGCTTTGCTTGGGGTGCAACAGGTGTCTACTTTAAGAAGGGCTTCTTAGTTCTTCATTCTACTCTCTCTATCTATTGGGGGGGGGCTCCACTTTTGGGGGGGCTTCTTCTTCTTATGGGGGGGGATATTCTCTATGTACATGGGTACCTAACATGGCTTCACTTGCCAGGACCCATCTTTTCACCCACCTAAGCTACGCTTAAGGGGGGGTGTTAGTGTAGGTTTTTTATTTTCCTTATGTTAGGGGTATTTATTTTTTCCTACACATATTATTTAAGCTTGCTTAGGTTTATTAGGTGTGGTTAATATGAGGACACGTGGCGAAATACATCAGCTACATATGTCACTCTCTCCCCACACATGGGTAGTTGAGTTACACATCCTCTTTTGGCTTGTTGTGCCACCTCTCATAACCACTATTTTGTTTTTACCTAGGTAGGTTATGGGGTAGTTGGGTTTCTCACCCTCTTTTGGCTTTATGTGCCACCTCCTCTTTGTCTTCACCTAAGGAGGTTATGCCACATGTTTTGTCATTTACCAAGTAGGTGATAACCTCCCACCTTTTATGGGTGTAGGAGTTAATGCACCTCTTGGATGTATTTGCCCTTATATTTCTATATATTGAGCACTCTCCTCTCACCTTCACTAGTTCAGCTAGTTCGGTGATTGTTCATGGGAGTATTGAGAGTATTATGCAAATTCTCTTATCTTGTCTATATTTTTCTCTCATTTTAGATTTCTCTTCATTCTGCTATTTTGATCTTCGATCATCTGTTCGGTGAAGTTGCATGTGATCTACGACCGACATCAGATCTTGGCTCGATTCTCGCTTCTCGCAGAATCTAACAGAAAGGACCTCATCATACTCTTCATATCATTGATGTCTACTCTACATAAGGTTAACCTGACATGCTTGGTTGTGTGGTGGGGTATACATACATAGATTGGGGTGGACTCAAACCTATTGCTTGTGTTGAAGAAGTGCTCAGAGCAACTTCCTCTTGAGGCGTGCCTGAAATTTCTTCAAAAACAAGCATCGAAGGTCATGGTGGAAGCTTCCTGATATCTATCAAACTATTATTTGCATGTACCGCCACCTCATAGGCATTTGGTAAGGAATCCCCTCCTATAGAGGTAATCATCACCACAATATCCAAATTGATATCCTTCAAGAAGAACATGAACGCCATCGCAATTCGAGGTCAGGTGTTGATTGGAATCCTCTACCAAATTTTATTAAACCTTGTGTTGAAGTCACTCATGGCCTCTTGTGAAGATCTCTTGATGGTGATTAGTTTGTGCAGTAGTGAAGAATGATCTCCTTTTTCTCTGAGTTCATCTCATGAGGTGATAGAATCTGAAGTCAAAAATCTATACTAGTCCTAATCCTCCCCTATAAAAGAGGTAGCTAAAAACCTCATAGAAATATTTTCCTCTACGATAGTATGCACTCTACATACACCCACTACATCTTGGAGGTGCTCGAAAGGGGTTTTAAAGTTCTCTCCGAACAATTTCAGAATAGCTTTGAGGGCATTAGCGAGTATGGCAGTCCAAACATTAGGAGGATTGGGTGACTGTAATGGACTACCACTGTCCCAGGTTACAAAATTTCTAGGAGCAAGAAGGGGTATATGAGCCATGGAGAAAAGTTTCCTATGAATTAGATAAACTAGTATTATTATGTGGAAAATTTTTCCTTCAAACGAAGTAGATAAGGCTCTAAACTTTGGGCTCTTACTCCTTAATCTACTCCTTATAGGTATTACAAAACCTATAAATCTTCTTCTTCTCCTAGGTACCAAAGAAGGTAGTTGGGTGTACTAGAAATGGCCCTTTGAGGATGCTCTTTTTTGGACTCTAAGCATGAAACCTCTACTTTCCTTCCTTGGTCTAATTTAGAAATATTTCTGATTTCTAATCAAACACTCAAAAACATGTCCCACTGGGCATGCCAGAAAAATAATTGTTGATCATCAAAGCTTGCACCTCTCTGGTAGTCTTATGGGAAATTCAATGAATGGGGGAACAATGTGAGCCTCACTGAATACCTCTGAGATTTTTATAGAAAGATGACTCTTCTCTAAGTTTGGGAAAAGGGTTGAAAGAAATGTAAACAGAAAAACATGAAAGTGGTGATGTGCCAATGCTTTTACAATATTTCAAAACCACAAGTTCCTTTTTTATGAATGACATGATAGACACAGAACACCACATCTCTTCCTTGTTCGAAAGATAACAAGCAATAGAGGCTAGATATAAGCATAGTGAAATCATTCAATCCACTCATAGGAAGTGTGCATTAAGATCTGACCAAACATAGAAATTTCAAGGGTCGATAGAAAAAGATTCAAAAAAAACTATTCCTCTTAATATAGCATATCATGAAGAAATGATAACCTACAAAGAAAACAGAGAAGTCGAAAGAAATAATCTAGTTTCTGTAGATTATAACTTTATTTGTACATGCATACAGCATGGAAATTAAATAATCAAACTATTCAGATTAAGCTAGACACAGTGTTCTATTTTGGATAAGAATATAAAGAAAGAAACATTGATAGAGGCCATATCATGTACAGTTTCAAGTATTTTTCCCAAATAAATCATACTTCAAATTTCAAATGAACTTTAAAATAGAGGTTGAATTCCAATCTAACAATAGTTTGAGTAAATAAAAGATATAACACATCAGAGTGAAGTATTATTCTCTAAACTTCAAAGAAACTACTCTTATATCTATGAAAACTAAAGAAACTTTTTTTCAAAAAAGGAAAACTTCAGGAACCCCTTCTGCATGTTGTTGCATCTAACTTATAGCTACAAAGGAGAGAGAAACACCGACTTCATTCAGGAATAACGATTGTTAGACATCTACACCTGATAGCTTAGAATATGATCCCATATCTTTAAATTAGGTTGTTGCGATCCTACTCAAACTTTCAACTACTGCATTAATATCCTTTAGATATTTTAACAGGATTGCCCCTCGTAATCGCTCAGATCCAAAAAATAGCCTAGAAAAGGTCTTGTCAATCGGTCAAGTGGCTTTGTCAGCACTGACTCACATCCTTCCTTTGAAAATTAAGGCAAGGTTCACTCTAACTAACTTTGAATGAAGGCTCCCCAAGGTATAGCTTTTCTGCAGAAGAGATGGCATGTCAAGTAGGCAAACAATCTCATATTTATGAAAAGTGATTTTAAGAAATCATCTGCCAAGCTGACACATGGTTCGACTCTCAGCCAAAAGGAAAGTGATCAAAAAAACATGTGCAGCCACCATGTGGTGCATTGTGCACCCTTCAGAAACACAACCTTCCGCACATGGATCTTCCTGAAACCAAAAATAAAGCCAAAAAAAAAATAGAATAAGGAAAAAAAAATCTTCACACAAACCATTCATTCACCATTAAAGAATGAATAGATATTGAACTTAAAGTGCAGCAACATAGAAATAGCTCAAACTAACTTTACACTACAATCTATCATCAATAAACCACAAAAAGTATGAGCAAGGAAGAAATCAACACCATAACATTCTTCACCATTAAAGTGTAGCATATAGTAATAACTAGAAGTAACTTGAAACTAGAACAACAAAGCTAAAATCTAAGATTAGGAGCATGAATCATGTACACATGAGAAGAAAACACAAGAATCCATCAAAACAATGTTATTCTCATTAATTTTCTGCAGCATGCTTTTACACAACAACTCATCTCTCTCTTTGAAAATGAGAGGATGCCCCTATTTATAGTTTTCTAAAATAAAAATGAATGGATAGGATTAACTTTCATTGTGTGGCTCAGATTCATTTTACATTAGGCTTTCACCTACCCCCAAATATATAGCAATATAAAATACCTCCTTGTCTTTTCCCTATTTTGTCATCTAGTGGCTTGGCATTGTAGCAATTTTGTCCTATAGTAGCTGCAATCCTCCGTAGCTATTTTGACAGGAATTCATCATCTATAATGGGATTTCTAGCTACCTTTTGATCATTTTCATATTATATGAACCTTCCAAACACAACCTAAGCTTCTTCTCCTCGAAGAGCTCAAACTTGAAGATCTGGAAGGCCATCATCCTGATTCTTTCTATAATTTCCTTCCAATTCTTTGTGTTGCATGAGGCATCCTTAATCATTTGCTTTGTCTAGATGAAAGCTCTTGTAGCGAATTCCATAAAGTCTAGTGACAAGGTGTCACTAGCTCCTTGCTCCATTTTTTGGTGGAACAAAGCCTTAACTTTTTTTGAATCCAGCTTAAGGGCGGGCACCTCAAAATTAGTCAACAATTTCAAATATTCTACAATATCCATCCCATGTTTGACTGCCCATTTGTGATCAACTTTGAGGTCATGCAGAACTTATTTCCTATATTCCAGGTTCATCAACCAAGTCTCTACCAACCAATGGTCTTCCCTCACCATTTTTAGCTCCCTTTCCTAGATATCTCATGTAAGCTTAAGGATACACTCTGATTTAGAATAAGTGATCATAGATATCTCCAAGAACTCCTTATGAGTGATCCCATAATGCTTGTTTACAATTTCTGAGAGATTTTGAATTTTTTTGAAATCACATATTTTAAGAAAATATAATAATTTAATCCTTAAAATGTTTCATTTTAAGGATTCCAATTGAAGAGGTTTTGATCAAACCACCTTAGATCAAACCCTCTTGGATAGAACCCCGCTAATATTAAACCATACCTATAATGAAGTCTCTTTTACACCTATCAAAATGTTGATAAGAAACCACTTTTGATTTACCTTTTGGGGGATCAAATGAATTCATTTAAAATTTATTTTTTGTAAGTATGTAGTCCTTATTATAAGCTTCCCAAAAAGTATAATTTTAATTAAATATAATTTTATTATTATATTTATTTTTTATTTCTTGTGAATGTAAGTTTTTCACCGAAAATAAAGCTCTATGTTCTGCACATGTGGAAAATAGAAAATTATCAAAAAAAGAATTGAAAAATATCAGTGCACTAGATATTGAAATCCTTAATCCAACAAAAAAATTGAATTTTGATACATACAAAAAAATTTATGTTGTATACAGTCCGCCTATATCTGAATTGTAATTGGTTTGACTTTGAAACTTAATTAAGGAAAAAATATTCAATAAATCACTATGAAACCAAATTAAAGTGCTATATATCATAGTTACAAATCTAAATTCGAAAAAATTATAATTTTACCCTTCATGAAAAAAAAAGTTAGATTGTATACGATGAACATCACTCCTTAAAATGATGTTTACTAAAAAAACTAGTTTTCGAAGGAGATGGAAAAAGAAGTGCAATTTGATTCCAAATATTTTGAAAAAAATATATTTAGAATCTAAAAACAAAATGTCACAAATCAATAGTTTGCATCATCTTCAAATTCCTCACAGTTTAGCCACTATAGGTGCCTGAAAGTGAAGATTTAGTTAGAAAAAATATGTTTAGTGTCTAGTTTGGCAAAAAATTGTAAACCAGTATTGTGGGATCACCCTTATAGGTTCTCATCTTCTATGTCATTTCCTAGGCTCTAATAATTTTTATACATGGATACTGCATGGTCAATCCCCTTATCACCAATAGATACCACTTTGTTGAACCAATTGGCCATGGACTTGGTCCAATTCTTCCTTTTCTCCATTTTGTTGATATCTTCCTTCAAGAGCAATGAGGGCAGCGCTAATGAGTCTGCTACAACTTCTTCTTCTATAGTTTTCCACTATTTGATGTAGGTGGTAAGATCTGCTACTTGTTCTTTTCACTCCTCTTTCATAGAGCATTCATTATTCATTTGATGTACGATGGTGGATATTGATCCTTGGAATTCATCTATTTTTTTCTCACAGGTTGTTAGACCTAGAATGATTGTTGATATATTGTAATTGGCACCCGTATCTTTATCTATTATAGGTGTGTTGATTTGTATTATTTGGGATCTAGAAGTGTCTACTATGATATGAGAATGGGTCTTAGGATTTTTCTCTTACTTGGGTCTTGTTTCGTCTTGGGCTAGGATTTCTTCTAGCCTTGCCTTCGGGACATCGACCACAAGAGCCTTCTTTTTCAATTTCTTCTCCAACCAATTAGGCATTTCAATTCGACCCTTAGGTGATTCATGATCACCTTCATCTTCCCCTTGTTTCTTTTGAGCCTCATCCTCATCATCACTAGGAATCTTTCCATCTTCTTGTTTTGCTTCACCTCATCTCTCATTCAGCATAGCCTTTCCTTTGTCTTGCTCCATAGAGGATATGTTCTACTCAATAAGATCCTATTGCTGGAGGGAAGTCCCTTTACGCTCGACCTCTAAATTTTCTTCAAGCTTGGCATATTTCTCTTTAGTGTTCTCTTCTTCTTTTTTTTCTAGCTCTTTCTTGAGAAGAACTTCCTCTTTTGAAGGAATTCCTTCTTGTCTCGAGCCCTCTTCTTGGGCGGTTCAGGTAGGCTCCTCAAGGATCTCCACATTTGTATCAGTACCTACTTTATCATCTTTGAAATGATTCTCCTTGAAGAATTCACTCCTGTACAATGTTTGAGGGACTCTAGCAATGCTTGTCCTCTTCTCCTTCAACCAATTCTAGTTGATTGTTCATTTTCACCCAAGGGGATCCAACTGACATACCTGGTTGGTGAATTCTTTCTCAACCTCCCCCATCTTATCAAATACTATAATACTAAAGGTCCTACTAATTGACTTGGAAGAAAAATCTGCCAATACTCCACCATCATTATCAATTATCTTCCTATTGGAGTGATAGCACTCCTAGAAGGCCATTACCAATTTTGGGGCTACAAGCATAGGAGGGAAACTAGATGCTTTAGCTAGACCACTCTTCTTGATTTTCAAGGCCCTATTTTTTGGGGGGTTTAGGATAACTCTCTCTGTGAATTCATCTATACTAACATGTCTAAAGTTAGTATTTGAGATTGACTCCTAGTTGGAGGTGATCTTTGATGTTTGTTCCACTCCATGAAACTCATACTTCATTTGCTCTTTCTCTTCTTTTCCTCTAGGGGTGTGAGAAAGCTTCTTTCCCTTATCAGGCTTTTTTGCAAGCTTCTCAAAAGGCCCCACAATAAGTTCCATAAATCTTGCATGCAAAAGATGCAGTAAGTGCTCTTACATATAAATCAAAGTAGACATTAATTAAATCCTACAAATCAAGTGTTAGATCTATTCATACATCATCAAAAGATAACATAATTCCTCATTATCTTGGACCTAGTAAGTTATAATAAAATATTTATATAATTTTATTTTATTTATGTGATTTATTTAAATATTATTTGTTTCCATCATGGCAAGGCCAAAAACAAGAGGAAAAAGAATGTTGTCACATCAAGGAGATGTATCAGACATACAAAGCATGTTAAGTGATTATATGAATGGACCAATAAAGGATGTCACAAGAAACAAAGTTGAATCATCTAGGTTAGCTACTCTTGATCCAAATGTTAATACTCATATTTGATGTAGAAATTTGATACAAAAGGTGGATATGTGAAAGTTTGATTCCAAGAATCCACTAACATGGATAAACCAAATGAAGAATGTTTTATGTACATGAAGTATTGAATGGAAAAAAATGTCACAATGGATTCCCTATATCTAGAACCAGATCAATTATTTTGGTATTTATGGCTTTTTACTCATCAACAAATAAAATGTCTATCTCATGGCCAATTTTGATAGAGGAGCTCCAATCAGAGTATAAAAATAGTGTGACATACAACTTCTTTAGCCAGCTAGCTATACTTCAACAAATAGGATCAATCAAGGATAATATTTAATGATTCCAAAATCTACCATTGAGACTAGATACAATTACATACAATAAATTAAATGTTTTTTGGGTGGTCTCAAGGATCACATTCAATGTGAGGTATACATGTTTATTCATAACTCCATATCTGAGTCTTTTATCTTAGTGTGCATGGTAGAGGAGAAGTATTTGATTCTTAGAAAGCAAGGGACTAATGTGGTAAGAGAGAAAGGATATTCAATTCCTTATCTTCATCAACCTACTATGAACTTATTCAATTGTGACTGCAAGTATAGTCAAGATATTAGATGTTGTGAGAATAAATTATTCTATATTAAATTTGTGAGTGAGGAAGAAGACAAGAAACCAATAATTAGAGGGTATTAGGGAGTTAAATGAGGAACCACATGATTCCAAACCAATTATTTATTTTCATTCACTATCATGTTTTAGCACCCCATAAAATCTCAAGGTATTGGGTTTCTTAAAGAAGTAGAAAGTAACAATGTTGATCAACTCCAGTAGTACTCATAATTTCACTAGCAAAAAGGTTGGAAACTCATTTATTTTTTTTAAATATCAAGCTCTAGATATTTAGGTCTTGATTGTAGATGGTGGTATTGTTAGTTGTTCTCAAAAACACCATAACATTAAACTATTCATGGGATATTATCACCTTGAAATCCCAATATATGCTATCTCCGTGGGTTCATAAGATATTTTTTTGGGAATACAATGGCTTATTATTTTTGGAATAATTTATATGAACTTTGAATAAATTTTCATGAAATTTCAATCATAAGGAAAGAAAGTAGATCTAAGAGGAAGGACCCTATAAATGATAAGTTCTCATCAAATGAAAAAGTTTATTAAGAAAGGAGTTGATGGATTTTTGGACCAAGTATGCTACTTCAAAAGAAATAAATTTGTGGTTTCCATAGATATATCTAAATTAATTTCTCCTAAGAGGGATCATGAGCATGCCATAAAACTAGTTCTAGGGATCCAACCACCCAACATCAAGACCTACAGGCACCCATATGTATAAAAAATTGGGATTCAAAATATTGTGGAGGAGATATTAGAGACAAGAATCATTGAGAATATCTAAATAATTGCTTAATCATCACCCATCATGATAGTGTGTAAGAATTATGAAACTCAGTGCATGTTCCCAGACTATAGAGTGCTCAACATGTAGATCATTGACAATTTTCTTGATGAATTGAATGGAGTTATGTATTTTACAAAGTTGGATCTTGAATCAAGCTATTACCAAATTCAAATTAAGGAATAATATATTTATAAAACAACATTCAAGAATCATGAGTGTCATAATTTTTTTGTGATGACATTTGGTCTTATCAATGCACCTTCTATTTTTCAAAGTTTGATGAACATCATATTTAAGAAATTTTCAAGTGTGTATTAGTGTGAAAAGATGGTGAAAATGAGGGGGGGTCAAATAGGGTGTCTAATTTCCTTCATTCAAATAACATAGGGGCTAATGATGTCCCTCTTTCCATCAATTTTTATTGAAACATAGAGATTTCTAGATGTAGATATTAACTATCAACCCTAAGGTGAGTTAATCAAACCTGAATCTCTAAATTTATAAAGATAGAAAGATCTAGATCTGAGTGGAAATGATTTGATATAACTAAACATGATGAAAAATAAGACCTAGATGATGAATGCAAGATCCCAAAGCTACAAAAACTAAATTGAAAATTTGTAGGAAGATTTGAGCAAGGTCTAGACACATGTACCTAGCATAAAAGTTATATTTTGAGCATTGTAGAATGATGATTTCACCATAGGGAAAATGAATCCTAGTTAGGGGTCCTAAAAGTGTCTTTTTCAATCCTCAGAAGTAAGATCTGAGATGTTTTTCCCAAGATTCAATATCATAATGTCAAAAATAAATTTTGTACTTGATTTTTCGTGACTTGACAACAATGGTGACAGCAATACAAAATTTATCTTCAAGATCTTGTGATTCCTTCAACCTATAACCTATACATACCAAAGGAGAGGAAAATTTTTTTATTTTGTGTGAATGGTAGTTTCCCTTATTCAAACCCCATGTTTGGTAATTAAACCTTAATAGAATGATAATGACAATTGATAAATAGAAGGAATGATGAATGAAAATTTTCTTGCCACAACTCACCAAACCTTTAATGGGTTCCCTTAGAGGACTGAAGTCTAACACACCACTCTAAGGAATTAGATCTTTCATGGCTTGATTTTTTGGATACATGAATGCTTGGATGCTTTAGGATCAACAATGTATATTAGCCTTCACAAGATGACATGAACACACACAATATTGAACATGATGATAAGATCTTGAATGCTGCAAAAAATGACGTGTAAATATGCTCTTGAATGCTCATGACAACAATATTTACTCATTATTTTCTCCTTCAAATGTCTTATACTTACAATGATAAAATAACTATATATTTATAGGTGTTTATCAAATTTCCCAAAAAATAGATTCCAAAAGGTGACAATTGCATATAAAATTTGAATCATTAAATTATCACAAAAAACATATTAAAATTTAGGACTTAGGACTTAAGAAGAACCCATTTTCCCTTGGGCGAATGGATCCTGACTCAAAAGTATAGGAAACATGTTCTTTGATGTGTTTGAAATATTAATTACATCAATTAAATTTTAGTTCCCCATTTAGAAAATGGGATAAATAAGGATTTGGAATGCATACTTTGGTCAATTAGAGGCTTAATTAAGTCTAATTAATTAAGCCATGAAAACATACTATCAAATTGTAAAGGTATATAATTTCCTACACTACATTTAGCCCCCACTTTAGTGAGATTATGAGCTCATGCTAAAACTCACACTAAAGTAGAAAAATATGTGTCAAGAGAGGTCAAAGTGTAGAAATATTATAAATATAGGATTACAAAGATAAACAAGGTGGCCAAACCCTTAGAATCCAATATCCCATGGAAAACCAACATAAGGACAAAGGGAAACACAATATGTGTAAGATATGTGTAGCAAGACAAGATACACAAGCATGAAATGTTAAAGGCAATGAAAAAAAGATAGCATGGATCAATCCTTGACTATTTGTCCAGCTAGAATTGATCAAGCCTTAGCTATTTGTCTGAAATAATGAGAAAGACACACTAGGTCTACAAGGTGTGTACCCATAATAAGGTGATAGATGGAAAGGTCATACCAAGTCTATCGGCCTTTTATATGTCAACCATAAAAAATGCTATACTCCCTGATAACTTTGACAAGGTTTCATAACATGATCAATATGAATAGGAAGATTGAAGATAGAGACACTAGGAAATAAGTCATTAGGGCATAAGAAGTACATCTCTCAATCCTAGAATCCGTCATGTACCACTATTTGCTTCAATCAAAACTATCAATGCCAACATGAAATAATGTCAATGTAATAATGCCAATTTCAATGTCAATGTATGCCCCCACATTAAAGGAATTGTAAACACCATGTTGTTAGCAATTTATTTAAAGTAGAGATAATATATTCCAATTGTTAATAGGTCCATGAGAGCTTATTTGGAAATCCCTATGCCAAAGATACGCTTCAAAATAAAGCTACATCATGAGAAGGAGGTTTCCCCCACAAGCCATCCAAAGAAAACACATAAGGGATCCATGAATTGAGAGTTAGCACATGTATTTGCTACAATGATATAATAGAGCTTGGAATCACCATCATTCCCAAAATATCTCATGAAAAAATTATCAAAAAGGAGGAATTACACATAGAGATAGAAAACAAACAAGATTTTTTGGTCAACATGGAAGAGACCTAAATGTATTGGTGCCTTACATTGTCCCCAAAAATAAAAAACATAAGACAAGGGAAAACATAATGTTTACGACATATATAATAATGTAGATACAAATAAAATAATGTCATAATGGATTCAATTCCTTTGTATCCTTGCACCAATGAAGTAACAAGGGTGATCCAAAGAAAACTCACAAACATAAAGACACACCAAGCAACACAATATGAGGGATCACATCATGCACATGCAATCACAAAGAACACAAAAATGAAAAATATAGTATGACACATGTGAGCCAACCTAAAGCAAGTCATCTACATCCTAATTTTGTTTCTTATATGTGGAAGGAGGATAACTAGCCAAAGGGGCAACAACAAGTTTCATACTAGGGAAATTCTCTCAACCCCCTTGCCCCCCCCAAATGTGGGAAAAGGATGAGCCAATATAATTGGTGATAAGGTGCTCCTTGCAATATGGAAAAATTATATGCATAAAGTGATATACATGTAGTAGTTAGTATGCTATGATTTTACAACTATCACATGGCAAGGAGAAAAGTGTATGTATACTATCAAATTTAATCCTTAGAGGGTTCAAATTGTCTTAATAGATCCTATAAGTGAATACAATTATTCATATGATGTGTAAAGATTCTATGATATGCATAATATGGTCCATTTCTATCTCTTTGTTTTCTAGTTAATCGATCTGGTTTAGGTTGTAATTTGATTAATCCCCAATGTAATGGTTTTTCCCTTTTTGTGTTTTCTGCATAAAAATATTGTTGTTCATGTGTTATGTGATGTTGTTGGTTGTTTGTATGTTTTCCTTCATTACTTCAAATTGAATATGTTATGAGTTAAATGGTTAAATTTTTAAATGGTTTAAAAGGATACGGATTCACCCCCACTCTCAATATTTTGGGCATTCAACATTTCCAACCAAAAATATATTTTGCATTTAATTTTCAATCATATAAAGAAATTGAAATGCAATTTTTACTCTAACGAAGAGTTATATATTTTGAAGGTGAACTTCATTACATTCTTATTGTGTACAAAATAAAAGGTTTTGAAGACACTCATACTATCAATAAAATTGTAGGTTGGAAAACACTAGGTGAATAACCAAATTGATCTCAAGGGTGAATAACCAATTGGGTTGAACTACTATGTAATTAACAAAATGTTTTCATTATATTCATATTGTTTTGGAAAATTGTAGGTTGGAAAACACTAGATGTTATCAAACCTACAACCCACATCCTATTTTAAAACCCTCTACACATAACAACCCAATTGATTACTTGCCCCTCACCTCAATTTCATGTTTTTTGTGTATCCCCCACCCCTAACTCCTCTTGATGCTATCCACACTTTACCTTTAAACAAGCATAATGAGAAAATTTCACAACACAGTTTTTCCAACTTGCAAATATTTTGTACATTTTTTTAATTTATATGAATAAATCAAAATGCAATTTTTACTTTAACTTATAGTTGTGATAAATTTTGAAGGCGAATAACCAATTGGGTTGTTACTTTGTAAATAACAAAACATTTCATTATATTCATACTGTCTTTGTATAATTGCAAGTTGGAAAACACTGAGTGTTATGAAACCTACAACCTATATACTATTTTAAAACCCTTTACAATTAATAACCCAATTGGTTAGTCACCTCAATTTGTTCTATTTTATGTATTCCCCATTTGCAACCCCACCCCATGCTCTCTAACCTTTAGCTTTCAACATGAAAAATGAAAAAATCACAATATAGAGTGTTTTCCAACCTCCAACTATTTTATGCATTATCATATTTAAATGCATCTTCTTAAAAAACAATAATTATTACAATTTAAAATGCATGTCTTACTCACATCAACCTCTAATACCTGTGATTGCACAAAATCAATAGAAAAGGATAGCTTCTCACAAAGCCATCAAGTTGATGGATTTAATGTTGAAACTCCTATCCATAACACTGATGACTAGTAAAACATGAGAAAAAACACCTGGTAATTTTGGTATCTCCACATGTCTATAGTTGTAAGGTTTTAGGTCAATGCAAGATCATGGGGATCCAAACTTGGCCCTTATGTGGCAATAAAAATTTTGAAAAACAGAGTTAGGCAACTTGACATAAAAATTTGAATAGGTTATTAACATAATTTGTAAAATATGTAAGAACATAATTTATAGAAATTTGAATTTAGTTTCTAAGATACTAGTCCTCTTTTGTAAAAAAGTAAATCTATTTGGTGAAATTTTGAAATTTCAACGTAGTAGTACTAGATTTATAGGAAAAACTAAAAATCAAGTGTATGTCTGACCAACCTAAGTACAAACAAAAAATAATATAATATATAATATATAATATATAAAATATAATATATAATATATATAATATATAAATATTATATATATATATATATATATATATATGTGTGTGTGTGTGTGTACAGTGTGTATATATAAATATTATATATATATATATAAATATTATATATATATATAAATATTATATATATATATATATAAATATTATATGTGTGTGTGTGTGTGTGTGTGTGTATTGAAACATTTAATATAAGTAGAGGAAACATGCTTGGATGTTCCCTTTTTTTATTAGAAGTTTTTAAAAATATTAAAACTTGTTTGTCTGACCACCATAACTTGGTCAAAAATTTATGAAAATCATTTTCTTATCCTACAGTATGGGAAGCATAGAATGTGATGCATCTTTCAGATTTAAAAAATGTGAAATTGTTTGAAATTATTAATTTTTTCAATCAACTTGTCAATCAAGACTTTAGTTAGAATGCATGTAGAAAATCAATAATAATTATCTATTTAATTCCAAATAAGTCATATCGTATATTGGTGGAAAGATGACAATTCTATCAATAACCCTTTTCGTTTCATCAAATTTAGATTAGAAAAATGTCGTCAACCACTTTTGGGTCATATCATCGCTTTTGGACCCCATGATCCTACACTCACCCTTTCCTCTTATCTACCAAATTCATCACTTTTATCCCCTATCTTGGTGGGCCCCACACTACACTATTCCATCATGTTATATATGTTTTTATGTATGTTTTTACGCATTTTTCTATGTTATCATGCACCTCACATGCATTCTTGTAGGGAGAAATCTGCATGCCCCAAGTTTCAGTGAACCTTTATGAATGAGGAAAATGGGTAGCTTTTTTACTTTTCAAAAAATGTCAATGTGCATCAACACATTTTTTCTGGTGTGTGGGGACATGTGACAGCACTCGCTAATAACACACGCCTAATGGTTTGTCCATCAATTTTATCTCATCATGATGCCATCATATGGTAGATGGGGAATTATGTTATCATGTCTAATATATGCATTTTTAAGGGATATTAACTTGATTTTAGTATCATTTTATTGAAAATTTGGACAAGGCTATTCTCCCTACAAAAACACTTCGCAGATGCATCATTATCATCATAATTTTTTAAAATATCTATTTTGAAAGCCACAAAAATCCCACGACATCATCATTTTCAACATTCACATTTTGAAGGTTGTTGGGAAGCTCAAAAGAGAGTTGCAAGGGTTGGGAGGAAGAAGCGGTGTGGCCATTGGATGAGGCTATTCTCCCTACAAAAATGCATGTTAGATGTATCATAATTGTCACAATTTTTTAAAATTCTCGATTTTGAAAGCCACAAAAAGCCGATAACATCGCCATTTTTTGACATTCATATTTTGAAGGTTGTTGGGGAGCTCAAAAGGGAGTTGTAGGAATTGGGAGGAAGAAGCAGAGCATACATTCTCCCTATGAAAACATATATGATAGGCACATACAACTAGCTAGTAGGCATACATATATTTACCTTAAATATGTCATTTTATCATTTTGCCCAAGGACTATGAAGAACCAAATGGGTATTTGTTGCAAAAAGGGGTATTCATTGAGCAGTTTACAAGGTTTTTCCTTTAAAAATGGGTTTTTACTTTATATGCAAAGATGTTTTTGTGCTTTTTTGATGAGGGTTTTTTAATTTTTTGATTTTAATGTTCACTCCAAAATTATCGCAAATTAGGAAAACTATCCAAATTGAGCTCATGGGTGACTAACCAATTAAATGGTTGTTACATATTAAGTTATGAATTCCCTCACATAGATATGAGGCTTGAAACACGTTAAATCATTTGTTAACTACAATTAATGGCATATACCAAGCTTCAGATATACCAAGCTTCAGAGTAGATAGTTAAACCTGCACAACCCATGTGATATAAAAGTTGCATGCTTCATAACACATTGTATTTGTCAACCTCCACATCACAATGTGCCCAACCCATTTTTCTTTTAAGTTATGTAAATGTAGTTCTGTATTATAAATGGCAAGAACGCCAATTTATTTCCATTGATGGCAATAATGAATAAACTTGTTAACTGTGGTGAATGTTGTGTAGTGTAGGTTATGAAACACAATGTGTTTTGAAGCCTACCCTTACTTATACCCAAGCTTTGTCATGAAATATAGATGTAAAAATGTATATATGGCATTCTATTTTATCAAATAGCGCATGTTTCTCATTAAATATGGTCACTATTAATCATCAATACATAGCATACATCATAGTACATAATTCACAATGTAGGGAGAGAATGGAATAACTGTTTCTACACTTGACAACACATTGTGTTTCTAAAGTTTAAAAATGGGCAACAATGAATACTCATGTTTTTAAAGTGACTTCTACATAGAAAAACACATTATGTTTACAAAACAACAATTCCCAATACAAGATTTGGGAAGTGTGATGGCCATTTATGTGTTTTTATTAGACTAAGACTAGAAGGGACAACACCCATTATAAAACAACCATTAAGGAAAATGAGGGGCTCACAATAAGTGAAGTTCCCAATAAAATAAAGAAAAAACTTAAAACTTAAATAGTCCAACCAGCAAAAATAAACTGAGACAACACATAGATGAAAGACTATCACAAGACCACAAAACACCTATAGGTCTCCTAGAAACTTGAGACCACTAATAATCTTCCACTCCAGAGCCGAGATATCCACCACCTTACCTTTCTTTTGCATGTGACTATCATCACAACCTTTCTCAACCACCCATTTTCCATGGCTTTTCCTTATTTTTTGCTAAAATATTTGAATGGGGAGAGCAGTTTTCTTCACAGTCTCCTTGTTGTAATTAGTAATAACTTGGAGGCACTGTGTTTTTTTTTCTTGGTTCCTATGAATAGCATCAATCTCTACTTGTAAATTACTTTTATCCTCCTTCATGCTAATGATAGCTCTTAGCTCTTCCAACTCCTTATCTCGATTGTCCCAACACTCAAATGACTTAGCTAGGGATACTATCATATCCCAAATGGTCACTATCCTCCACCTCCCCCATCCATGGGACTTACTATTGTAGCACCTTGTTTTCCAAAATCTCGATTCTATCTTTGGCAATAACAAGCTTACCCAAGAGCCACTTGAGGATTTCATTTTGGACATTAATCGTCTCCAAAATTTTATTGGTTTTATTGTGAAGGGGGTTGCTAGAGGCACAAATGTCAAAGCCCATAATGGGTTCAACATGGATCCCCTCCAGAATGATGCAAAAATTAGGGGAATTTTGAAGGCTAGGGTTAATGATAGGGGTGTTGGGGACATTAGAACCCTCTACATGAATAGGGAAATGTGTGGGGGAATTGGTAGGGGTGGGATTCCATAACTCGTCCAAATTATCCAAATTATCTAATCCAGAAGTACAAATAGGGTAGGCTCCAACAAGGGAACACATTTAATGGGGTTGGGAGGGGTTTCCTCATTAGCAAGGGTTTTACCATGGGCACAAATAATATGACAAGTAGTGGGTGGGGTTTTGTCCAAGGTAATGGAGGTACTAGGGTTTGCAAGGGGTTCAATGGGGTCACAAATGACCAAAGTGTTATTTTTAAAGGTGGTAGGGGAGGGTAACAAAGTGGCTTGGTAATGAAAGAGACAAAAGATAAGACCCTGGTGGATAGGTAAATTCTTACTTTTACCCTAAACATTTTTGAAAAATTTGTCAAGAGAGGACAAAATCCAAAAGGAAAAGTTCATCTTTAAGTTATAACAAAGATGGTTAAGCATCAAAAAAAATGAGCATGAAAGTGAAAAAATCGGCCCTTGAGTGTTACATACCTCATCAGTACTTAAATCACAACCGAGTATGTGCAAGATCATGATGGGTCAAAAAGTGGCGATATGTAAGTAATATGATGGCCCATGTGGCTGACGACTTTTTTTACCCAAAATTGATGAAGCAAAAAGGGTTCTTAAAGGAGATTCTCAACTTTCCACTAATATAAATTATGCTTTAATTTGAATTTAATAAATAATTACTAGTCATTTTCCATTTGAATTATGACTAAAGTCTTGATTGATAGGCTGATTGAAAAAGATCTATAGCTTTCAAACGGTATCACATTTTTTGAATTTGAAACATGTGTCACATTCTATGCTTTACATACTATAGGATTAAAAAAAATGAAATTCATGAAGTTTTGACCAAGTTAAGGTGGTCAGACATACAAGTTTTTATATTTTTAAAAATTTGTAATAAAAAATTCATAATTAATTATTTACTTGGAAAAAAACTACAAAAAAATATGCATCGTATCTAGACATAATTCCTCTACTTATATCTAAAATCTTATAAAAAAATATTTTCATTTTATTATGGTTAGGGTGGTCAGACAGATACCTACTTCTTATTTTTCCCTGAAATTTAAGTACTACTACATTGAAATTTCAAATTTTCACCAAATAGATTTTTTTTTAATAAACGTAATATTTTAGAAACTACGTTCCATTTGCTACAAATTCTATTCTTACATATTTTTCAAATAATATAGATAACTTATTCAAATTTTTACGTCAAGTTGCCTAACTCTGATTTTCTAAGTTTTCATCACCACTTAAGGGCTTATTTTTTCTATGATGATCCTGCACATACCCAACCTTACTCCAACCTTTAGGGAGGTCAGCCTAATTGAAGCCACTCTAGAGCCTATTCATCTTTTCACTCTCTTTCAAAAAGTAGTCCATGTCTTCCCGATAATGGCCCTTAGGCTTACGAGGAATACACACACCCTCCAACGAAAACTCCATCACCTCAACAATAAGCCAAGTAGTCACCATGAAGGAGTACCCACCAATATTGATAGTCCCATTCACCTAGGAAGTAGTGAACTCCACAAAAATATTGGGATTACGCCTATGCATGCATTCCACATACGAGGCAAGCTTGTCGCATTAAATAACAAGCCAAACTTCCTTGTCATGTTTCCATATTTCATAATTAGTAGGTTCTTCCTGAACCAATCCCCCCCCCCCCACATGGAAAATTTTGCAAACTCCAAAGAAAACAAACCTAGTCTATATAAATGAAAAGATGAATATCAGAGATGGAAGTAAATGTGTTTATGAAAAGACTGGTTAAAGGGATTAATTTTCCATAAGTGAAAATCATGTCAAATATCAAAGAGAGTTGACAGCAGATCCAGCTCAATCTCAATTTAATAGTATTTTGGCATAATGATAAATTAATTAGCACCCATGCTCAAGGATACGAAAACTATTATCCCATGTAACTAAATTTGGGTTGAAGGCGCTGATTATAGCAAGAACATCGACAACTTTATTATCATTTCTAAACACATGATTAGCTCTGAAACTTCTGAGAAAAATCATAAGATTGTGAGCTGATGACATGGGGTATCAGAGTGACCAACAAGGATTAGCCTTCCTCTTCAGCATGAGAATAGTATTCCTATAATCTCCATTGATGACCAATTTGGAAAGCTCATCTTGCATGGCAATCTGGATGTCATGAAAATTTTTCGCCGCTTGAGTAAAGTTGGACGATTGCACCCCCAAGTTCACTACACAAGCCAAAATTAATTTACCCTTATGTTTTATTATGGCCTCACCTTGGCATTTTTTATGGTATATATTATACTAAGTAATAACAATAGCAATAGCAATGTTCCTTAATCACAATCTTATGAAATCCAACTATGTGGAGATACTTAACAACTAAACAAAGGTACATAATTTTAATGGAGAATTACTATAATATAAAATGATAGATATAATATTATTTTCTAAATATATCTGGTCTAATTACCAAGGATCCAAAGGTTCTTGTTCTATTTTGGGAGATAGATCATATGTACCGATGTAGTGTTGGAGAAATCATCCTAAAATTAACCATTAATGATTCAATTTATTCTAATCAAGGGTTGTAGCAACTTGTATTTAATCTTGGTGATGTCATTAGGTGGTGGGATCACAACCATATATATTTTTATATATTTTTTAGAAAATTCTACATCATCAGATGAATAGTTGAAGGTGTAATTAGCTAGGTAAATTTGATTCACACTCTTTTCTAAATAATTTTTTTGGAATTAACCAAGAATCATAAACAAGAAAATTTAATATAAGTATAGAGACTTTTTTATATATATTCTACATGATTCAATATATGAAAATCAATGACTTAATTTTGTATTTTGTAGATTTCCACTCATTCATTGACATTTATGCAACACATTGGTACAATGCAAAGCTTCTAGTTGGAAAATCAATGTAATAGAAGTACAATTACTTATGAGACCACATGTATTTTATATTAGTGATGATAAAGAGCACAATAAATACTTCATGCAACATTGCTTTCAACCATTCTATATTACTCTTGTTGGAAAACATGTTAGAATTTTCTTAATTATTCTATAAGATGAGTCTAACTCATAATTAAAATTTCATAACCTTTTTTTGCACTTTGTTGATTTGATTGAACTATAAATAAGCCTCATATCTGGATATTTTAGTGATGTTCATGGGAACAATAATGCAAGATATTATATAAAATGGGTATTTAGAAAATATAAATCACTTATGATGAAGATAATTTAAATGGTGTAGTATCATTATTCAATGGTGTTTTAATAATTTTCATGTAACACTCACACTTCAAGGAGGAAACATCATCCACATAAAATTTTGGGATATAATAGGTACACAATAATGTAACATTTGTTTTATTAAAATTAAATTACAAATTATTTGCATTCTCAACAATAAGCATCTCATCTATAAATAAATCAGACCTTATAAATGCAAAATAAAGTTTGGAAAATTAATTGAGCAATACACTTCATGCAATTCAAGGTATGAGAGCTAGAATACATGTATTTAGTGCAGATCCTTCACATATTCTGAAGCGTCCTTCAAAATCCACATGGCCTTGTTTTTTTTAGTTTTGTTTCCTCACTTATATCAACCACCTAGAAGGAAAAGTGTTAGTGATAGATTAAATTGGGAAGTTAAAGATATTTGGTGCTACAAAGAATTAATTTTATTTCAAATTTCACCAATATTGGATTATATATTGTGTTGACTAAAACATGTCAGCTTGTACAAACAATAAACAAACATATTATGGGAATTTAATTTCCAATTTAACCTATCACAACAGTAGTAATAAATATCAGAAATTATATCTACCATTTTTCCAAAAAAAATTTAACTGTGAAGAAGTGAATGTTCATTCGGATATATGAAAAACCCATCGATAGTAAACGGAAAAGGTTATTCTCCCTACAAAAATGTATGTCTTAGACATGATAACATAATGGCCCATCTCCCATACGATGGCATTGAATTATGAGATAAGACTGAATAACATACGTTTCTAAGGTGTGTGTCATCAAGTGTCATCACCTAGATCCCCATATTCCATCAAAAACATGTTTAAATGAATTTTTATATGTTATCATGCCTTTGACATGTGTATTTTTAGGGATAATATCCACGTTCATAGTAAAGATAATTAAATTCTGAAAAACACATTGTGTATTGCCACATGTAATTTTCTATACCAATCCTTTCCAAATGCACAAAATGATATAAAAAAATGTTAAATTTTCTATAGTAATGATAGATTTATCATTTCTTACATGCTTAAAAACTCCAAAAAGATGCAAGCATCACATTATGGCAAGAAGTTTAAGAACCTTGAACAATCCAAAATGAATATGTCTTCTTTGATCAATTTATTGTGCTTGTTTGTGTTGACTAAACATAACCATGCATCATCATTCAAAAAAATCACAGACCATGGCCAATATTATGACACACAAAATTTTGTAGGTTAAGTAGAATAGAGAATTAGTGATAGTGTACTTGGACTTATATAGTGCACTAGTAAAAGCATGTGATAGAGGTCATAACTTGCAATAATCAATAAGGGTGGAGAAGAAAAACAAGAAGGATACTAAGCACCACAGTCAAACTTATGTTTAAAACCTATGTCTCTCAATGGGAACCTATATGATGAATTTTGGTATCATAGCCATTGTTCAAAGATATTTCAAAATTAACCATTAATTGTACACATGAATAAAAAAACATAGATTATTTTAAGATACATTGGTTGTAATGCATGTGTGCATCAGTTATGCAAGAATAAATGTTAAGAATTCAATGAAAAACTTGGTGATAACCTTGATTGACTAAAAAAGAGTGACTATTCTCCCTACAAGAATATATGCCAATGGTATGATAAAATAATAGAAAAATGCATAAAAACGTACATATAGAAACATACATAACATGATGGAACAACATAGTGTGGGCCCCACCAAGATAGGGATAAAAGTGACAAATTTAGTAGACATGAAGAAACAGTATGATGATGGAAATGTGGACATAATGGTGTTGTCAATTGTACCAATAGGAAACATTGTGAGTGGGAGTTTTACCATAAAAGTCTCTAGCTTGGTCACTTTCACAAGAAGCTATCACTTTCTCTGGATTTTATGCACTTACAGGCATTAGAGGAAAACATAAGTAAATTTGTGATCTCAATTGTAATAAGTATTATTTTTCAAGAAGACGTGTTTAAATATGATAATGCACAAACTAATGGTAGATTGAAAAACGTAGTGGGTTGTGAGTTATTATATTATACTTGTTCAAATATAAAGGGTGGAGAGAATGGAAGGTGTTGCAAGTGGGGGATACATAAAACTATCCAAATTCACCTAAAGGGTGACTAACCAATTGGGTTATTATGTGTAGATAGTTTTAAAATAGTATGTCGATTGCAGGTTTAATAACACTAAGTGTTTTGCAACTTGCGATTTTATAAAATAGTATGAATGTAATCGAAACCTTTTGTGATTAACATAGTAACAACCCAATTGGTTTGTCACCCCTCAGCTCAATTTGTTTAGACACCCAATTTTTTCCATAATGTAGTTTTACAAGATAGTATGAATGTAATGAAAACCCATTGTTTTATAGATAGTAAGAATGTAATGAAGTTCACCTTCAAAATTTATAACAAATATAGATTAGAGTAAATAATGAATTTTAATTTCTTCATATGATTGGAACATAAAATTCACAAAATACAGTACCAGCAACTCAAACTTAAAATGAAGACTTGTGAGGCAAGTCACATTTTTATGATTTCAATTTTCACTATCACACAATGTAGATCTAATATGATCTTAAATATAATTGATGTGACATAACATTATATATGGGTATTCAAGCTTCTAAAAGAGACAACACCATTTTTAACACTTTGGTTTATTCCTTTCATTTTTCACAAATCGAATTGATAAGAATGACATCGTCACTTTCAGAAGCATAACAAAGTGAATTAGACAGATAATATATTGACTAAAAAAATTCTCCCTACTCTTCAAAAGTTGAGGAAGATGTGTATGTGTAGTATGTGCAAAATTTGGCAAATGGCAATGTACAACTAGAGGCAACAAGTTGTAGAATGTAGGAAATGGAAAAGGAACCTATTGTAAAGCACTTGAAAAGAAGCGTATCAAAGTGAAGGAGATAGATAATGTATTGATTGAAAAGATTCTTCTTGCTCTTGAGAAGTTGAGGAAGTTGTGTGTGCAGTATGTGCAATGTGAAAATGGCAATGCAAAAGTGGATAAACTCAAGAGGTTTAGTATTACACATGAATTTCTAAAGGAAAATAAATTGAAAGATGATGTTATAAGTGTTGTTGAAAAAATGAATTCAAAGATTCTTGAACTTAAGAATTCCATAGAATAAATACAATTGGAAATAGATGATAAGGAAAAAAATAAATATCAAAAGTAAGTGTACAAAAAGAGAATCAGTTAGGTGGAGACATGAAATCCTTATGTGAAAAGGTAGATAAGTTTTTAAAAGAAGTTGTTAAAAGAAGCATATGCATTCTCTAATCATAAAGACACTCTCAAAGCTAAGAAAAAAGTGGTTGCAAAGCTGCATAAAAGTATTCAAGACATTCATTTAACTCTATCCAATTTGGTATTTATGTGTGGAGGGTTTTACAATAGTATGTGGGTTGTAGGTTTCATAACACTTGGTGTTTTCCAACATGCAATTATAAATAGACAATATTATTGTAATGAAAAACTTTTCTTTTATAAAAAGTAAGAATATATTAAACTTAACCTTCAAAATTTATAGCAACTCTTACTTAGAGTAAAATTGCATTTCAAATTCTTCATATGATTGAAAAATAAATTCAAAATATAATTGAAGGTTGGAAAACACGATGTGGTTTGTCATTGATTTGATTTTGTATGTTAAAATCTAAGTGGTGTAGAGCACATAGAGGAGTTGTATGTGGGAGATACATTAAACTAACCAAATTCTCTTGAGGGGTGACTAACCAATTGGGTCATTATGTGCTCAGGGGTTTACAATAGTATGTGGGTTACACATTTTATAACACCTAGATTTTTCTAGTTTTATTACATTTTTACTATCTACAAAGAAAAAGGTTATCAAGAAAACCATAAAATAGAGAAAATTGAGGTGAGGGGTGACTAACCAATTGGCTTGTTGCATATTTAGGGTTTTAAAACATAATTTGAGTTGCAAGTTTTATAATACCCAGTATTTTCCAACTTGCAATTTTATTCATAGTATGAATGGCTTGAAAACCTTATATATTTTAGAAAGTATCAATATGAAGAAAAGCACCTCCAAAATTTATAACATCTTAGGTAGAGTAAAGTTTTTGTTTCAATTTCTTCATATGATCCAAATATACATGCACAATATAATTGTTGGTTGGAAAACATAGTGGGTTGTGAGTAGATGAATTATGAAACCTCTAACCCACACAATGTTATAAAAATATTTACACACTAAAACCAAATGAAAACCCCTTTTTCGCAAGGAAAACCCTTGGAAACCTATCAATGAATAGCCATTTTTGCAACGAATACCCATTCAATTCTTCATAGTCCCTAGGTAGGATGGCAAAATGACATATTTTTAGAAAATATACATACTTGCTAGCTAGTTGCACATGAATGTCACATGCATTTTGGTAGGGAGAATGGTCACTTTGCTTCATTCTTTGAATGCCTGCAACTCGCTTTCGAGATCCCCAACAACCTTCAAAATGTGAATATCAAAAATGGTGACATTATGGGATTTTTGTGGCTTTCAAAACATATGATTAATTGCATAACCCACATTGTGTTTTCCAACCTGCAATTATATTTTGTCATGTTTTATTTCTATAAACATTATTCCATAACTATATCATTTGCAGAAAATAAATGCTGGTTGGATTTGTATAGTGGGTTGTGAGTTATTTCATTTTGCTTCGCCAAAAATTTCTTGCATGAATATTAAAATTGAAAATTTTGAAAACCCTTAATAGAAAAGCACATAAACAACTTTGCATATAGCCGAAACCCCTTTTTTCAAGGAAAACCCTCAGAAACCCATCAATGAATACCCCTTTTCGCAAAGAATATTCATTCAATTCTTCATAGTCCCTAGGAAAAATGGCAAAACGACATATATTTCTAGAAAATATACATACTTGCTAGCTAGTTGCCCACGCCTATGATATGTGTTTCGGTAGGGAGAATGGTCACTCCACTTCAGCCTCTGAATGCTTGCAACTCCCTTACGAGCACCCCAGCAACCTCCAAAATGTGAATGTCAAAAATGCTGATGTTTTGGGCTTTCTTAGCTTTCAAAATAGACAATTTTGAAACCTCTTAGTGCACCACATTTTTTCGACAACAAGATTGATGACAGCACTCGAAATAGCACATGCCTAACTGTCCATTATTAGCGTTTGTCTACCAGTATTATCTCATAATGATGCCATCGTATGGAGGATGGCTCTAGGAAAATTCATCGTCAGCAATTCACCAAAGGAAAATTCACCGCCAGCAATTCACCACCATGGAAAATTCATTGACAGAAAATTCACTGCCAAGTAAAATTCACCGCGAGCAATTCACCATGGTGGAAAATTAACCACATTAATATTTTCTAATATATATTTTAAAAATTTTGATTTTATTAACAATATTAATGCGGTTAATTTTCCATTGCAGTGAATTGCTGGCGGTGGATTTTACTTGGCGGTGAATTTTTCGTCGGTGAATTTTCCATGGCAGTGAATTGTTGGCGGTGAATTTTTCATCGGTGAATTTTCCATGGCACTAAATTGTTGGCGGTGAATTTTCCTTCGATAAATTGCTGATGATGAATTTGTCAGATGCTATGGAGGATGGGGTATTATGTTATCATGTCTAAGATATGCATTTTTTTAGAGAGATTAACTTTTGCCACCCTAAAGAGCCTACATTTTAAAATAGAAACTAAATTTCTAAATAAATAATTTATATTTATAATTAATCGAAATAAATTTTATTAAAAGTTGAAACATTTTATATCCACATGTGCAGGTCGATTTGTCAAGCCATTGTACTCTAAAAACTAAGTTGCAAAAACTCACAACAAAATCATATTCAACGTACAGGTTGTTTAAGCCTTTTAATCCCAAAGAGAAACTGTTATGCTGAAGAAGACGACGACGACCACAAGCAAGAAGATGATAACGAACAAGATCATCGTTCAAAAGACACGCGTACCTTTTAATAGAATAATGATATCTAAATTTTATCAAAGCTGACCCTAGCTGAACGCAATTCTTTGTGAATGGAGCTTTGTAAGAAGCTACATTCCATACCTCCAAATGCCTGTAAATGAATAGGGTATATAACTTTTATAAAGTTTTTACTTGCACTGATGCATTTGCTCTTTATGGGATTTTGTTAGGCACTCTGTCTGGTTAGAGTATTAATCAATTTCTTGTTTGTTGGCAGGTCACAGTCCCTAGTCTTTTATTCCCTACTTCAGTTTAAGAGTTTATTATCCCGTGATGTAATAAAAATGGAAAACCCCAGTAATGTAGATATTACAGGTAATTTATCTGACTCTGGAATGGAAATATAATGGGTACCGGCTCCTCGACAGATCAGAGCGGAGAGAATGGAGAAAAGGAAAAAGCTGATCAGCAGGGACAAGATCTTGAAGAACAAGAAGCAGCAACAGCAAGAGATAATGATGAAGAAGAGCGTAGTAATGAAGATAAGCTGGAAGATGTTGATGGAGGAGTGGATAATCATACAGATGAGCAAGAAGAAGATTATGTGGCAGGTGATTGGAATGCTGATCATGATTATGACGAAGAAGAGGGTAGTGATAAGGAAAGTGATGAAGAGCAAGAAAAGGATGATGACGAAAGTTATATCACTGGTATTCCATCCAGTGAAACTGAAAATGGGGATGGTGTGGCCACTGAGGACAGAGCAGAGAGAGACATAAACAACGAAAATGAAAGAGAATTGTGTCTGTGGGGACAAGACGATTATGAAGCAGAAGATGAGAAAGAAGATGATCCAAAAGAAAAAGATGATGGTAGTGAGCATAGTCCCAGCACTAGTAGTTCATCAGTTGGAGGTGGGGATGCTTTGGTTTATGAATCTCCCACAAATAAAGACATAAGCAGCGGAGATGAACAAGAAACTGATCAACAGGAGCAAGAACATCGACAAGAAGAGGATGATAATGCAGAAGTTGATGAAGACGAAGATAAGGATGATGCAGAGGAGGAAAATGCTGAAGAAGAACAAGATGATGACGGCAAGCAAGAAGATGGTAACGAACAAGAAGATTGCAGCAGTAACTTATATATTAGTGCTAGCTCATCTGATGTTGGGAGTGGGGATACTTGGGCTACTGAATTTCCCACAAATCAAGACATAAATAGTGGAGATGATCAAGAAGCATATGAGCAGGAAGAAGACCATCAACAAGAAGATGATGATGTACAAGATGAAGAAGAAAAAGATGATGCAGAAGATGAAGAAGAAGAACCAGATACTCGAACAGACGAAGAGGATGAGCAAGAAAATGATAGCAATGAAGCTAACCCCAGCCAGAGCGACGTAGATATCACTGGAAGTTCATCTGATGTTATTATGAGAGAGTATTCTTTGCTTATTGACCACTTTATAAATCGAATCCTGAACGATGGAGATCAGCGAGGAGAAAAACCGTGTCAAGAAGAAGAAGACTGTGAAGAGAATAATGGCGAAAAAGAAGAAAAGGAAAATGGAAGAGGAAATGCAGAAAATGAGCAAGAAGACGGCATTGATAGCGACGAAGATGATGATAAGGAAGATAACCAAGAATGTGATTACACAACTGATGATGATGGAGAAAGTACAGAAAAAACAGAAAAGGATACAGAAGATGGAGAAGAAGAAGAACTAGATACTCGAACAGAGGAAGAGGATGGGCAAGAAAATGATCGCAATGAAGCTAACCCCAGCAAGAGCGACGTAGATATCACTGGAAGTTCATCTAATGATATTATGATAGAGTATTCTTTGCTTATTGACTACTTTATAAATCGAATCCTACACAATGGAGATCAGCGTGGAGAAAACCCGTGTCAAGAAGAAGAAGACTGTGCAGAGGATAATCGTGGAAAAGAAGAAGATGAAAATGGAAGAGGAAATACAGAAAATGAACAGGAAGACGGCGTTGATAGCGACGAAGATGATCATAAGGAAGATAACCAAGAATGTGATTATAGAACTGATGACGATGGAGGAGATACAGAAAAAACACAAAAAGATACAGAAGATGCTATTGCAGAGGATGGTGAAGATGATGAGGCTCAATATAATCATGAAAGAAAAGATGATGAAGATGGAGGAGCAGAAGATGAAGATTCAGAAAATAAGCAAGAAGGTGGTGTTGATGGTAAAGAAGATGATGATAAGGAAGGTAAGCAGGAATATGATTATAGCACTCATGATGATGGAAGAAATACAGAAGAAACAAAAAAAGATACAGAAGATACTATTGAAGAGTATGGTGAGGATGATGAAGCAAGGGAGTCAGGAGAAGTAGAAAAGGCTGAAGCAGAGATAAATTTAAAGAGGGAAAGAAGTTCAGAAGGAAATCAAGATCTGGATTACACATTGAACTCAAAAAGGCCGAGGACATCTGAAGATGAGGCTGACTAGACACAGAATGGAGACCAATAAACAGATGCAGGAGATATTTTGAAGAGGATGGTGATGATAAAAATGGAGATGACTTCGAATAAATAAAAAGGAAGCCCTCAAACTAATTGAAGTTAAGGATAATATCCTCAAAGTGATGGAGATGTCGAGGAACCTGGTCGGCTAGAACAACAAATTGATTCTCCACAAAATGATAAAAAAGAAAACGATGGAGATCATAATGATCATTATGGTAATGGTGGTGATCAGGAAGAACATCAATGTTAGAAGGAACGATTTAGGTACCTACCAGGAGGAAGAGAACCAAAAAGACGAGAATGAAGAAAATTATCATTCTTAAGATATATTTAAGCTTATGGAATGTAATGACTGTGACGACCCAAAATGAGAAAATAATTTGATTGTTTGTCAAATGCATGAATAGCTTAAAGAATTGGGTCTTAATTGAAAATGTTATTGGACTATGGTTTGTTACATTCTTAAAAACACACAAGCTTAATAGTTGTTTTTTTCCAGGTTAACCATGTAACTCTTGACCAATGCATGCATGGAGTATGTTGTTTGTTTCAGTTATTTAAAAAAAATTATAGTGTAGTGTATTGTTGTTCGGAATATTGTAATTTTTTTTAGGTGTTTACTATTTTAGTAAGTTGTTTCTATTGTTGGGCATTTTGGTTATGTTTTTAAAAAGAGTCTTGTTGTAGTAAAAACTTTTAGTGTTTACTATTCTAGTAAGTTGTTTTTATCGTTGCTATTTTGGTTATGTTTTTAAAAAGAGTTTTGTTGTAGTAAAGGTTTTTATATATTTAAGCAATCGTAATGTTTTTAGTATCATGTAGTCAAATTATATGATTAAATAATCAATGAATAGAAGTTGAATGTTGTAATATCTTAAATTTATAAATTTGTAATCATTTTGAACAAATTGAATAAAAAATATACTCTACATTCAAACATCTTTAATTTATGAATTATAAATATGGGTATATTTTGAATTGTGTTCATCTACCTCTAACCTCCAATAAGTGGTGTTAGACCATAGGTTAGGTGATTAGAGCATGTTGATTATTGAAAAATTCTAGAGAATAATATCATTGGGAGAAAGGAGCTAAAGATTAATCATAGGATTTTATCCAATCCTATCTTTGGATACATCTACCAAAAAGGATATCACAAGAAAGAGGAAGCCACAATAATGAATGAAGTTTCTATGTGGAAAAGAAAAAATCGTTATCAAGTGGATAGTGATTGTAATAGTGTAAACACCACTGGTTTGAAGAAAGAGGTTACCGCATAAGTATTCTTAGCCTTAAAGGGATCATTTCCTCCATCAGAGGAAGTCACTACTAGATCACAAGTAAAGAATGTTGGGGAAATGAAAACGTAAAACTCACAAACTTAAATAATTGCAGCACAAGTTAGATGCAAAGAAATAAAAAAGATAATGAAATGAAATAATAGAATAGTAGAAATGACACAGTTTTACATGGTAGAACCTTGACAATATGCCAAGCAAAAATCCACAAAGCAAAGTATCGGTATTCTTATTGCTCAGAGAAACTATTTAAAACCTTCACATAGCTCTTGCTCTTGAATTACAATTCAATACAATATGATTTATCCTTCAAGGCAGCAAGATATATTAAGCAATATCTTCAAACTATGCTAAACATAGAAAAACCCAACTTTATTTTTATTGTTTTTAAATCTTTATCTTTTTCAAAGATGATATTTTTCTTTCTTTATTTCTTTTATCTTTTTCAAAGATAAAACTCTACTTTATTTCTAAATTGTATATCCACCTTGACAAAAATTTACCTAATACTTGCCCATGCCCATTCATCACATTTTTTGCAAGCCAAGAGAAGTCAAAAACCACTTCAACTTCTCTAACTGTACGGGTTTTGTAAATATGTCTACACAAATTTCTAGTGTATGAGCTTTCTCAAGAGCTAATCCACCTCCAATAATCTGTCTTACAAAATGGTATTTAATCACAATATCTTAGTCCTATTATGATAAGCTAGATTTTTAGTTAGATTTATAGCATTTTGACTATCACAAAATACAATCACCTTGTCCTACACTTTTCCAAACTCACCCAAAAGACCCTTCTGCCAAATTGCCTATTTGCATGCATGTGAGATAGTCATATACTCTACCTTAGTAGAGGATGAAGAAATTATTTCTTGAAGCTTTGACATCTAACAAATAGGTCCTCCTACAAGAGTAAAGACATAACCTGATGTAGATCTCCTTTTGTCCAAATTGCCTACAAGATTTGAATCAACATAACCACAAACTAAACCACTACAACTATTAAAGGTGATAAAATAATCACTTGTGCCTCTAAGATGTTGAAGTGTCCATGTCACTACTACCTAATGCTCTTCACCTGCATTTTACATGTATCTACTAACAACACCAACTACATGTGAAATATTTGAACTTGTACATACCATCACATACATTAAACTTCATGTTGCATTAACATATGGTACATGAGACATATAATCATTTTCTTCTTTATTACTATGACACAAACTTGAAGAAAGATTAAAATGAGAAGCTAAAGGGATATTTTTGGTTTCACATTCATCATACTAAGCCTTATGAGGATCTTCTCCACATACTTCTGCTACAATAACCAAAGCTTACCATGTTCCCTATCTCTGTGTATTTCCATGCCCAAAAAATATTTTGTTGCTCCTAGATCCTTCATATCAAAATTCCTAGCCATCTGAGCCTTTAACACATTGATCTCAACTATGGGTCATCCCACAATAATGGGTTACACTTTTTGGTCAAAATTGACATTGAAATCAACATTTAAAAAAAAAAACTTCACTTTCTGACACCTATAGTAGGTAAACTATTAGGAATTTGAAAATTATGTAAACTAGTGATTTGTGAGATTTTGTCTATAGATTTCAAATATATTTTTAAAAAAAAAAATTGAAATTAAATTATAAATTTTTTTGTATCTCCTTTGATAACTAGTTTTTAATAGTAAACAACATTTTTAAAAAGTAGTGTGTACTTCAGCTTGCATAACTCTTTTTCTAGAAAGGATAAAATTCTGATTATTTTGAATTTAGGTTGGTAACACTAGTATCTAGTGCTTTCATTTCGTTTCATAAAATTGAGTTGAATATTTTTCTTTTAATTATTTTTGAAGTCAAACCAATTACAATTTAGACATAGGTGCACTTCGGCTCACATAAATTTTTTGGTATGTATCGAAATTCATTTTTTCTTTTTTTGTTGGAACGAGAACATCAATACCTAGTGCATTTATTTTTATTTTTTTTTTAAATTCTCAAATTTACTATTTTTTCATAATGATTTTTCACTGAACTTGATGTTTGATGAAAAACCTATGTTTAGTAAAACTAAAAAATAAAATATAAAATTAAAATAAAATATATTAAATTTATAGTTGTTGGAAAGCACGTTTCAATCACTATAGTCCTCCACCTTGGTTTATCAAGTTGAATCCATTTGCACCTCCTTCTCGAACATCGATAGTCAAAAAAATGCATAAATTTTAAAATGGTGGAAGGGGAAGTGAGAAAATGGGGGTTCATTAGAAAGGGGTGGGGGTTCATTAAAAGGTGGGGGGTTCATTCAAACCCCATTCATTAGAAGGGGTAAGCCATTTTAAATTTTTTGATGGGAATTTCAATTTTTTCTTCATGAAAAAAATTGTAATCCGCTATTGTGGGTTAACCCCTTTTTCTTGCTACAAGCATATCATCAACATATAATATCAAGATAATGAATAAACAATTTTTCAAAATTTTGAAGTAAACACAATGGTCATACTCACTCCTTGTAAAATTTTGGCTCACCATAAAAGTGTCTGTTGAATGAACAAGACAACTAAGAGGGAGGATGAATCAGTTGTATCTAATCAAAACATCAAAACCCTCAACAGTAATTAGATCTACATGCATTCATTAAGGATAAGTGCACCAATTTGTGACACAATTTTGGCTCTTAAAATGCCACTTTTTTTCTAAAATCAACAAAATCTAATTTGCATGAGAAAATAAAGATAGCTATGCTCAAAATTTCAAGATGCAGCAAAAACAAAAGTTGAAGTGCTCTGAGTCTAGTTTCTAAGGTACTTTTTTTTTAAAATTAATAAATATTAAGGGTCTCAAAAAAGGGGGGGCTCAAAACAAATCTTGTTTTTATAAAAAAAAAAATAGCATAGCGTCTGAGGGCTCCCCTCTTTTTGATTAATTTTTTTTTAGAATTTCAAAAATCTCAATGGTGAGAAATTAACTAACACCATGTAGTTTATGTTGGAAAATATATTATTAGTGTTCACATAGGATGCATAAAATAAGTATAAAACTAAAGTGAGTTATAAAAACCACTCACGAAACTATTTTAGGTGTGAAAATAATTATTTAGGGAGTGTTTGTTTGTGTGTTAGTTGAGTTGATTAAATGACTCATATAATTAGAGATTTGTTTCCTAAAAAATAGGATATGAGATTCTTATACATGTGTAATATGTATTGAATGAAAAGGTGAAGAGAAGCACCGGATTATTTGTGTTTAATTATTTTAACTTTTTTCTCTGTCCATATTTTCATTCATGGTATCAGAGCAAGGCGATGATCTTGGAGTAAATTTTGTTTAGCTGTAGTTTTTGTTGATATACATTGTTTACGACTGTCCAATTATCATTGAGTGGGAGTCGCTATTATTGAATTATATATTGTGGCTCATAAGCTTGATGCTTGAGGAGACTGCACATGCGTATTATTCAGCCTGCATAGAGTCTTGTTGTTGGATTTCCAGTCTATGTTTAGTGATGCAAGACTGGCTTCTACTTTAATGTTGGTTCCTCCTCCTATCTGAGAGGATATATTTATTGGGCCAGCATTGTACTCTACTTTGGCAGGAAGTTAAACTTGCCTTGATCGGTAAATGTTCCCATTTCCATTGCGGCTTCGTTGTTTTATCATATCGCCTTCATCTTGCTTTGCCAGCACATCTTGTGTAATTGGCACGACATTATTTTTGTGAGTTTGATTGAGCACCATTATCATTGGAGCTTCACTTTTCCCTCACACAATCAGATTGCTTACAACTCTGTTCATTCCTAGACTGTTGCAGGCAGGATATTCCATTGGAGCTCGATTTCTTATGCAGATTTTGTGAGCTTTATTACTGTTGAAAGGAATGCAATACCTTTTTGCCATGCATGAGGCTTTATTTTTCCACCTACTCGCGGACATCTAATCTGGAATTTTGATTGGTGATATTATTTTGTTACATCATTCCACATCATTGTGTCAATTGATGTGTGGTGTTAAACATCAGGTCTACAATGGTAGAGGTGTGCATTGAGACCCATCTTAATTCTTGCATCGACTCTATCAATACCTTTGTGGGGTCAATCTAAGCCAGATCCATCTCTTCATGTCTTTGTGTGGAAAGGAACTGCAATGTGAAGATCTGATCTAGATGCCAATTCATTCGAGAAAACAAGGGAACTCAGAGAGCAACGGGCAAGGTCATTTTGTTTAGTTTCTAAAGTCTATGTCTATAGATCGAAGTTAAAAGTTTATTTTTTAATAGTTTTATGTTGATAGGTTGTCATTATTAGTTAATAGTAGGTTAATTCATTTAAATTAGTGATGTTTATTATTTGGTTTAAGTTTTCAATTAGTGTTTATAGAGTTATTGTCAAGTCAAATTTGTAAAAAGATTAAGGTGTATTATAGGTGGAACCCAACATTTTTAATATTATTTAATTTTGTGAGGGTCAAATAGTATTTTTTTTTAATGGAGAAAAATAGTGTATTGATAAAAAAAATTGAAAGTTTTGAGTTCCACACCTAGCAGATCAAGTTACAGTTGATCCTTATTGAAAAGGGTCTGTGGGATGTGGTAAGTGGAGAAGCAACAAGACCGATTGATGCTAATGAAATCGCAAAGTGGACTGCAAAGAATAGAAGGGCAATAGCTTTGATTGGTCTTGGACTATCAGATGCATATGTCCATCATATCAACTTAAAAAAGACCTCAAAGGAAGCGTGGGATGGTTTGAATTCTTTGTTTGGATCACAAGAAATGAGCGCAAAAACGAGCTTAAAGTAGAAATTGTTTAGGCTAAAAATGGTGGAAGGTGATAATATTGTTCAACATATTAGTAAATTCCGTTCTCTATTGAATCAACTAGCTAGGATAAATGCTACAGTAGATTATGATGATGCTAAAGCTATTTTGTTAAATAGAATGTCTCCTAGTTATAGTAATATTGTATTCACAATGAACAAAGTAAATTCTAGCCTAGAAGATACAATATCTACTCTAATTGATGAAGGAGCTAAGAAAATGGACCCAGTTTTAGAGGAAACTGCAATGTTTGGTACAAACAAGCTTAACCATTCCTTCAAATCCAATTCTTCTACATCTAAGGGAAATCATTTTTTCAGGGCTAAAATTTTATGCTACTATTGCAATAAGGGACACATTTCTATTAATTACACTTAGCGTGCTAAGGATCTCCTTGATGGCAAGCTAAATACAGATAAGGCATTGGCTACGGATGATGATGACAAGTTCCTTAATGGGGTGGCTACTGAAAAAACCTCCACACGAAGACAGTAAGGAGGAATATGTTATCTAAATCAAAACAATTGGAGGTGGGAGGTAATAGAGGAAGGAGGACAATTAGCATCCTCTCATCAGTCACCTACGATGAGGTTGCTTATCAGCTTTGGTGACATTTTATTTTCTAATATGAAACATGATATGATTTGTTTTTCAATGTTACAAGTTGTGTGAATAAGTGGGAATTTCACATTGTTGGGGGAATGATATGTATGTTGATTTCTATATAAATTCCATGATGTAAAAGCATAGTGGTGAAAAAAAGCACCACAGTAAGCTAGTTCATGGATCTTGAAAGGGTTTGTGGGAGGATCTAGAAAACCACACGAGGTGGAAAATTGATGGGTTCTTGTTCACGTCAAGGTTTATGGTAAGCTTGTTTAAAACCATGGAAGGAGAGAGACTTTCATTTGAATCAAGATCATGAGCCACAAGTGGTGGTTTACTACAGTTGGAAGTGCTAAGGTGGAGAATGTGGACATCATTGATATTGTAAATAGTTGTATAAGAGAGCAGTTGACTATAGTGATCCTTTGATTGTCAAACTTCTTGGAAGTATGGTTGGCCAGTGATAAGTTCACTTGAAGTGAAAGTGGGATAATTTCTCGTATCTAGGTGATCATGTGCAGTAAGATCTAGATAGAAGTATGTAGACCTAAAAGTATGCATAGGCATACAATTTTGTTTCCAAGTTGTGTGATTCAATCTTTCTCTCCATGTTCACACTAAGGGGGGTGTTGAAAAATATATTATTAGTGTTCACATAGGATGCATAAAATAAGTATAAAACTAGAGTAAGTTATAGAAACCACTCCCAAAAATATTCTAGGTGAGAAAATAATTATTTAGGGAGTGTTTGTTTGTGTTTTTGTTGATTTGGTTAAACGACTCATATAATTAGAGATTTGTTTCCTACAAAATAGGATATGAGATTCCTATATATATGTGTAATATGTATTGAATAAAAAGATGAAGAGAAGCACCAGATTATTTGTGTTTAATTATTTTAGCTTCTTTCTCTATCCATATTTTCTTTTAGTTTATCCTCGTTCTTTCAAATAATTTTTTTAATGAATATATAATATTTTATGAATTTTCAAAGTGGACACATCTTGAAAAGCTGAAATTTGAGCGTGCTCCCCCCTAAATTTTTTGAAAACTAATCAAAAATTTATTTTTTTCATCATGTGTAGAATGGAGTCTAGTTTCAAAAAATGTAATTTCTTTCACATTTCGATGAGCGAGTAAAAATCTATCCTAAAACTAGCACATGTTGGTTTTTGACCAAAAATAGAGGCATTTACAAAAGGATTCATGGATCAAAACCTTAACTAAATCAAAATGAAAAAATAATTATATATTTAGATAGCTAAGAGAGAGGTTAACACTATCACGATTTTTTTATATACTTGCATTGAAAGACGTCCAAATGAAACGGAGAGCACAGATGAAAATATGAGGAAATTTGGAAAATCATGTCAATTAACACATCCAAAGCTAGTCATTTGGTGAGCACCAAATTTGGCACTCACCAAATAGAACATCACATTTGGCGAGTGCTAAATTTGGTGCTCACCGAATTTGGTGTGCACCAAATGTGTCATTTGGTGAGTGCCATATTTGGTGCTTGCTAGATTACCTATTTTGAAAAAAACTTGAATTTCCCCTCTCTTTGGTCGACAACTTTGATAATTCTTAGAGTGCATAGTTTATGATCATAGATGGATAGTTGAGGTTTTACCTTTCGTACTCTCTCTAACTCTTTACTCTAATTGGATAACTCTTTATCCCTATGAAGTATCTCTCTCATAGGTCTCACTCCCTCCCACATGACCTAGACTACTCTCTCTCAGTCCAATCCCCTCTCTCAAGTCTCTTTCCCTCCCACATAGGAACCTAAGTAAATCTATCTCACTCCAACCCCCTTTCTCACTCTCCCTCTTTCTCTCTCCCCCCTTTGGTCTTTTTGTCTCTCACTTCATCTCCCTCTCTTAGGTCATTATCTTTCTCTCATTGTCTCTCTCACTCCATCTCCCTCTCTTAGGTCATTATCTTTCTCTCATTGTCTCTCTCTCAAGTCTCTCCCTCCTACCCCCTCTCACTCTCTTAGGTATGTCACTCACTCCCTCTATCTCTCTCCCATTCCCTCTCTCTCACTCACTTTATCTCTCTCCCTCTCTCTCTCACTCTCTCACTCTCTCTCAGGTAGCTCCATCCCCCCTCTCTCTCTCACACACACACACTCCCTCTATCTCTCCCACTCCCTCTCTCTCATTCCCTCTAACTCTCTCCCACTCTATCACCTTTTTCCCTCTCCCTCTCTCTTTATCTCAATTATCTCCATCCTACCCCCTCTCCCTCTCTCTTTGTCAATTCTCCCCCTCCTACCCCTCTCCCTCTCATAGTCACTCCATCTATCTCTCTTCCACTCCCTCTATCTGTCCCTGTCTACCTCTCCATCTCTCTCAAGTATCTCCCTCCCACCACCTCTCCCTCTCTCTCTCAAGTCCCTCTCTCTCTCATGCCCTCTATCTCTCTCCCTCTCTCCTTCTCCCTCTCTCAAGTCTCTCCCACCCCCTCCCTCTCTCTCTCAAGTCCCTCCTCTCCCTCTTCCAGGTCTCTTTATCTCTCTCCTCTCCTCTATCTCTCTCCCACATCCTCTCTCTCATCCCCTATCTCTCTCTCCTCTCTCTCTCGCCCTCTCTCAGGTATCTCCCTCCCACTCTCTCTCTCTCCCTCTCTCTCTGGTATCTCCCCCCACCCCCTATCTCTCTCTATCTCTATCTCACTCTCTCCATCTCTATCCAATCCCTCTATCCTAAGTACTCCCTCTCCCCCGAGTACTCCCTCTCCCTCTCACCCCCTCTCCATCTCTCAAGTCTCATTCTCTCACTCCTTGTATCTCTCCCATCCCACTATCTCCCACTCCCTCTCTCTCCTACTCTCTTAGGTCTCTCCTCCCCATCCCCTCTCTCCCACTTTGTTTCCTTCTCCTTCTCTCTCAAGTGTCTCCCTCTCACCCTCTCTCCCTCTCCCTCTCTCTTAGGTTTCTCCCTCCTACCCCTTCTCCCTCTCTTTCTTTGTCAAGTATCCCTGATGAGTCTTGATTTTAGCCTAGTTAGGGGGCTAGAATCTCTTGTTATTTGCTAAAATTTCCACAAACTTTGATATTATATGTTGACACTTTCATATAGTTTGTCTCAATTATATGAAATATGGACTAATTTTATTTCTACTACTTTTAATGATATTTACCCATTATGTGGACCATCTATATTTATCTTGCATGTGATTGATAAATGTTATTTAAGGTGGTTATGATTATCAAATTACTATGTGTACTGACATTATTCTATAGACATGATTGAAATGCTAAGTTGAGGAATGCAGTCGCTAGTCGGTCAGGTTGAGAAGTCGCGCGAGGTCAAGTGAGGATGACGATAGAAGATTCCCGTGTCAACCATGTGTAACCGCCTTGCATCGATCTTTAATGGCATTGAGCATTGTGGGTTTTACTATAGTGGTCGATTCTATGTTTGTGCATGCATGTTCAAATGGATTCCCCTGCATGCGTAGTTTCCCCTTTCATTTTTCTTGCTTTCCCTAAATGGAATCCTCACAGTTAGTTGGAGTTGATGGCCTTGTTTAGTTGATAAATAAGGCTCAAAACCTCCTTCCTCAGGCTAGTGATAACGAGTTAGTGAGTTGATCGCCAAGTTCTTGTACAAGTTGATTATCATCCATATTTCTAGAATTATATTTTTTTGATAAATGAAATAATATTCTGAGTTGAGTATCCAAGTTTTCTAGTAGTTTAGAGGATACTCATCCAAGGGGAACCACTTGGTGAGTAATTTGTTCCTTTAGTTTAGTTAGATTAGTGTTAGTTTCTATTCAATACTTAGTTAATATTTTGGCATTGACTGTTCCTACAGCCACTAGAACTTTGTTCAGTGACTATTCCTGCAGCGAAGGCGAGCAGAGTAATTTATGTTGGATACTTAGATTTTCATTCCTATTATGCATAATCATTTTAGATTTGCTTGAGTGATGTTCAGCATTTACTTTGTTTCCTTTCATGCAATTTGCTTTCAGTCTTAAGCTTTTCTTAGTTATAAAACTCAGATGACTATTCTAGAATTCCTAGTGCACATATTGTGTTGAACCATTTCAAGTTCATGTCCCTGGGTTGACAATTTAAATGTACCCTCATGATAGTTAAAATGGATATTCAAGTTAGATGCCCAATTTCTGAATCATGATAGTAAGAGCTTATTTATTGAAATCATTACTATGGGCTGACATTTTTGGCATCGTTTTTGGGGATGGTGTCAAACTAGGGAGTCCTTTGGAGTCATTGATAGCTTTTCTACTGTAGTAATCTGAATTTTTCCCTTAGTGTTAGAAGTATGATCCACTATTTTTCCCCACCCATTCTTTGTGTGAGTTGGTTGATACTGAATTGATACTGCATGCATAGAAGAAGAAGAAGAGATGCTTATGGGAGATTCCTTCCTAATAATATTGAACCATTTCAACTAGTAGAACATCCAAACCCTCCCAAAGAAGAAGAAGAAGAACAAGAACCACAACCCTTTGTTGATATATTCCCTAACTTGACTAGTTTTGAATTTTCCCTTGAAGATCAAAATCCTGTCAAGAAGAACATTTTATTCTATAATTTCATCAAGCATACATGGTTGATGCAAATGGAGATAGGCCTAATAGGAAGAACCAACCAGCTTTCCTCTTTCCCATTGCTGAACAGAATGCAGTAGACAACCTCAAAAATATCCCTGCTTCAATCCTTCCTAGATTCTATGGGCTTTTCATAGAAGATCATGATACCTTCTTGTTTGATTTTAATATACTCTGCATAAGCTATGACTATACCACTAATTCCCAGAGACTCAAGTTATTTCCTACCAATTTGAAAGAAGTTGCATTAAGATGGTTTATGAGCCTTGGCAAAAATACTGTGAGAACTTGGGAAGATATGAAGACAAAATTTCTTGAGAAGTACAAAGAATATTGTAGGGGTAGTGACATGAGAGGAGGTGACATTTTCATAATGCAGTAAAAATAAGATGAGAACTTGGAAGATTTCATTTCAAGTTTTATGTTTTTTCTACAGAAATCTCCACATCATACACTTAATGAAGACTCACAAAAGTTACTTTTCCTGAGAGGAATTAATGAAAGTTAAATTGATGCCTTGGACCTAATTGCAGAAGGATATATCACTCAAGTCCCTTGGGATGATATCAAGAATCTATGTCAGAACTATTCTAGGGAAGCTTCAAAGAAAGGGAGAGCCTATGAATCCTCTATGGGTAAGTCATCCAATAGTGGAGTCTCAAGGATGGAGATTGCTAATTTGTTAGCAAATTTCAAGCAAGATATAATTAATAATCTAGCTACTCAATTGGATACACTTCAAGCTATAAAGAAACATGAGGAGGTAGAAGCAATACTGACATAATATTTCCCTCAGTGTAGACAAAAGAAGAGGGACTGCAAATCCAAGGTGATAGCTAACATTGACAATAAGAAGATTCCACCTAAGTTCAAACCAATTCAAACTGAAGAAGACCAAGTCTACTATGTTGCATAGAAAATGCCATGGGCTTCAAGACAAGGTATGCCACCAGATCCACTATCTTTTTTTGGACCATATTTTAATTCATTTTATTCATCTAGTAACTAGTGGCAGCCGCCCTATCCATCCAACTATGGAGGGTACCCACCCTAGTCTTGGAATAACCCACCCAATGCTTGGTCCAATTATCAAAATACCTCACCTTAGTGGAAAAAACCTTAGGGGAACTGGCAATAGTTTCAGGGACCTTGGCAACCACCCCCAAGAAATTGGTATCAAACATCTCAATGGAGAGGTGGCCAGCAATGGCCAAACCAACCCACTAGCTATATTTAGCCATCTTCTCAAATCCAACAACCTACTTTGATGCCCTCTCCTGTTAATCCAAGTGCCAATATATCTGAACCTACCCAGTTACTAGCCCAACCCACACCCAACCCAAATAATAAACCACAATAGTATTTCGTATATTCTACTGATCCAAACTTAATTCTTGCATATGTTGTGAGTTCAAGTGGCATACACCTTCATTCAGGAACAACCTTGCAAGCTCCTTCCACCCCCATTATCACTGAGCTACCCATGCAAGATCAAAAAGAATCTTTGACTGAACCCATTCAGCCTTGTGCAACTAAATCTCCTAAACCAACTCCAGTTAACCAAATAGCACAAGAACCACCCTTTCCTCAGAGATTAGAAGTTGCCAAACAAAAAGAAGACAAGGAGGAAACTAGCTTTGATATCCTAGATCAGCTCAAGCATATATATGTCCAGATACCTCTATTTCAAGCCATAAAATATGTCCCCATCTATGGAAAGGCAATTAAGGAAACATGCCTCAAGAAACCGAGCAGGAAAAAGGACCCCACTATAGTCCATGTAGTAGGGAAGCTTGTTGACATCATGCTTGGAAAAGTAACTATCCCCAAGTACAGCATTCTATGTAGCCCTATAGTTGAAGTTGTTATAAATGGGATGAACATAAATAATTCTTTGATTGATTTAGGTGCAGCATTCAATTTGATGACCAAATAAATCATGCAGCAACTAAATATTGCCAACATGAGATCCACTCATACAATCTTGTAGCTTGTTGATAGCTCCACTGTTAGGTTGGATGGCATGGTAGAAGACCTGGTAGTAATCCTTGACTCCTAGGAGTATCCAGTCAACTTCATGGTTCTTTCCCCTAAAGAAACACTAGGAGGATATCCACTTATCCTTGGTTGACCCTAGTTAGCAACTGCAGATGCTTGTATTGGATGTCGGTCAGGTGATATGACCATTTCAGATGGCACGAGCTCTAAAAATCTTGTTCTATATCCTCCTGATCAGCCATCCCACAATGAATAAAAATTAGTATGGACACATATTGGTGAAGAAGATGAAGAAGTCAACTTTGTGGCACAACTTATGATGCTCGAAACAAGTCCTTTCCTGCAGCTTCAAGATGAAGATGATGTGTTATCTAGTATCATTCAGAACCAATGTCAGATAGAGGAAGCATCATCTCGTTCTACAGAAATCAAGAAAACACTTCTATCTATTCTACATGATCTTCCTACAAGAACTCTTATGACAAACAAACTTCCTGCAGCCACTCTTCTTGTAGCAACTGCCTTTGAAGACAAACTTCCTGCAACAATTGTCACCACAGACAAAATCCCTGCAGCAATAGGTATGTTTCACATAATTTTTCCACCTGAAATTAAGATACCTTGTATTAATTAAATATCTATAATAGAGCTAGTCACACAAGTACAGGTGTCTGAGGGACGCTCTCTAAACATCAATAGTAAATTGGATGAAGGACAATAGTTGCTATTGGAAAATTTGTTGAAAGCTCATCAAAAATCATTTTCCTGGGATTATCACGACATGAAAGGATTAGATCCAAAACTCTGCACTCATAGAATATATATCAAGGATGAGTGTATGCCTATTAGACAACCACAATGGAGAATCAACCCTGTCTTGAGAGAAATTTTCAAAACTGAACTGCAAAATTTGCTAGACACGGGATTTATCTACCCTATTTTAGACAACCAGTGGGTGTCCCCATTGGTGATTGTTCCCAAAAAGGGAGGGAAATGGTGAGTTTGTGTTGACTATAGGGAGCTCAGTGTTGCCACTAAGAAGGATCACTTTCCCTTGGCTTTTGTGGATCAAGTCCTAGACTCTCTTGTAGGAAAATGGTACTTCTCCTTTCTTAATGGATTCAATGGATACAATCAGATTCAAATTGCACCAGAATATCAAGAGAAGACTACATTTACATGTATTTGGGGGACATATGCATATTATGTGCTTCCCTTTGGGTTATGCAACACACTAGCCACTTTTGAGAGAGAATTCGTCAGTATATTCTCAGATATCTCCCTTGACTGCATGGAGATCAATATGGATGATTTTACTACCTATGGTACCACCTTTGATGAAGAACTGGAGAATTTGAAGAAAGTAATACAAAGAGGTGAGGATTATAATTTGTCCTTAAACAGTGAAAAATGCTTCATGATGATGCAGGAAGGTGTAGTTCTTGGCCACCATATTTCATGCCTTGGCATTCAAGTTGATCCAGCAAAAATTGAGGTAATAAATTATTTGCCTATGCCTACAAAAAAAAGGGATGTTAGGATATTTTTAGGCCATGCAGACTATTACAGACATTTCATCAAGGATTTTAGCAAAATAGCAGCCCCACTATATAGCCTTCTGAGTAAATATGTTGAGTTTCAATGGATAGAAAGTTGTGATAAAGCATTTTCTGATTTAAAGATAGCTCTAACTCATGCTCTTGTAACTAAGGGATCGAATTGGGAAATCCCCTTCCACATCCATACTAATGCCTTAGATTATGCAATAGGAGCAGTCTTAGGGCAAAAATTAGAAGCTATTGAAAATGCCATTTATTTTGTCAGTAAAAACTTGTAGGGAGTTGAATTCAATTACACAGTCACAGAGAAAGAAATGTTGGCAGTAATTTATGCCTTGAATAAATTCAGGGACTATATCATAGGTTATCAATTTTTTTTACACACTGATCATGCAGCCATTAGATGGTCTTATGAACAAACCCCTAATCTCAAGAAGATTAGCCAGATGGTTGCTATTAATGCAAGAATTTGACCTAACTATTGTAGATAAACCAGGGAAGGAAAACGCGGTTGCAGATTTCCTCTCAAGGTTGACCTCATCAGACGATACTCAAGCCATAGATAACTCCTTTCCAGATGAGAATCTATTCTCCATTAGTGTGCAAACACCCTAGTATGCTGATATAGCCAATTACCTTGTGACGGGGAGAGTTCCTCCTCACTTCTCCCCAAAAGAGAGAAGAGTGTTGATTCAAAAATCCTTCCCTTTTCCATGGATAGTTGGATGTCTATTTTATATTGGACTTGATCACGTTATGAGATGGTGTGTGAGGGAATATGAAACCTATGACATTTTGCATGCATGCCACAATGAAACTTGTGGAGGCCACTTTACAGCTAAAAGGATAGCAATGAAAATCTTGAACATAGGATACTGTTGACCTACATTACACAAATATGCAGGAAGATATGCAAAGAGATGTGATAAATTCCAAAGGATGGGCAGGCCAACAAAGTCAGATGAGAGGCCAATTTGTCCACAAGTGGTAGTTACTCCTTTTGACAAATGGGGTTTGGATTTTGTGGGACCCATTGATCCTCCATCCAATGGTAAGTCCTATATTCTAGTGTGCATTGGTTATGTAACAAAGTGGGTTGAATTCAAAGCCATGAACCATGCAAGAGACAACAAGGTTGTGGAATTCTTTTATGAAGAAATTTTCATAAGATATGGGGTACCAAGAGAAATAGTCACTGATCAAGGCACTCAGTTTACATAAGCCCTTATTATAGCATTGGTTAATGAATATAACATCAGGCACAGGAAATCCACTCCTTATCACCCTCAAGCAAATGGACAAGTCAAGGTGAAAAATAGAGAGATTGAGGCCATCCTCACCAAAACAGTGCATATTCACAGAAAATTCTAGGAAAATAGATAATCAAAGTCAGTTTGGGCTTATAGGACCACCTACAAGACAACTACAGGCTTTACACCATTTGAGTTGCTATATGGGAAAACAGCCATGATGCCTATAGAATTTGAGCACAAGACTCTCAGAACTACTCTAGAGTTGGGGATGGATATTTCCAAGGCACAAAAGGAATGGAACATGTAGCTGAATGAATTAGACAAGCTGAGGAAAGTAGTATTGCATCATACTGAACTTGTGCAAATTCAAAGAATCAAATGACATGACAGATTCATCAAAGAGAAAAAAATTCAGCTAGGTGATTGGGCATTACTTCATGATTCATGATACCATGATAATTTAGGTAAATTACAAACTAGGTAGCTAGGGCCATATGAAGTGGCTAAAGTCTTTCCCAATGGAGTTGTGTAGCTCATGACCATTGACCTAGTGAAATTCAAAATACTGGTGAATGGGCACCGTCTTAGATTATATCACAAGCCAGCTTCAAAAGAAGAGTTTCTGCAGCATTTTATCCAACACACAGTGCTCGAGCACGGTTCCTGCAACAAAGGATTTACTACATCAAAGGTAGAAGACCTAGTGTCCCTCCTTCAAACTAAATGAGGTATATACTTATCATAATAAATCTTTCTACTTTTGTAGAAATCCATTTCTTCACCCATTTGCCCATTTGTACCACCTTTCTCTCTCTCCCATCATTTTATTTCACCTCACCCCATTCCATCGTCATTGATTTCTCAATTATTTCTCAACAATGCAAGTAGTACTTTCTCCCTGATCGATGCAATAAATTCTCCACAATCATGTTTGTATACACTCAGGTACATGCACATTAATTGCATTCTTAATTATCCTTTAGAGTGTTTCATTTAATCAATGTACAATAAGATGGATGTTCACATAATTTTCTTTAAACCCCCCATAAAATCAATCTTTCCATTCCGCATGTGTGGACACATGTCCAAATTTAGGTTGGGGGAGGGGTAAGCAAGCTACAGAAATTTTTGCCACATGTCGATATATGATTGTCTACGTCAACAAATCTTGTTGAGCTGATTCAAAATTTAAAATGAATGGTGGCTCGCATGTGTGATGTGACACTAAACTATTAATTCCATCTCCTCTCATTATAATTCCTTTTATTACCATTTCTACTATTCTTAACTCTATCATAATTTTGAAATGCAAGTGGTAAGTTGCTAAAAAATAGGGTAAAAGGAAATTCAGTTGATGGATCCACCTAGCAAGCAAGCAATTTATATTTTTGAAAAATATAGAGGTAACTTTGTAGGGTGACGAACTGAGCATAGAAAATGGAAGGCGAACTCATTCGGAATGAGCCCTCAGCTCATGATGCCTTGTTATAGGAGGCGGTGTGCTTAGCTGAATTTCAAAATTGTGGGTGGCTAGATTATTTTCTGAAGTTTGTTGGTTTCAACAAGGGTATTACATTGGAGTTCGCTCAAACATTTTCAGATAGAAAGGCCATGGTAAGAGGACTAGAGGTCATAGCGACTGAAGAATGAATTGCTGAAATTTTAGGGTTATTGGCAAACGGAAAACCTTGTACCCTATTTCTAAGGATGTCAGGACAACTAGGGCCATATTTACAATACATGGTGACCCTCCACTCACAATTGACAAACAAGGTGCCAAGAGGCTCTCTCTACCCGAGTCATGGAAGTATTTTGTCATGCATATCATCAAATACATCACTTGCGAAAGTCGGTTGTCGAACCTACATTTAGTACATTTCAAATTGTTGATTCATATGCAGCACTAGAGGAAGATGAACGTGCCCAATGTATTGTACAACCATCTTTCTATTATGGCAGCAGAAACACAAAAAGATAGAGAAAATTTTGTATCCAACCATTTTTTAATTAAATTATTGGTTATGATATCTTTGCATGATATAAACCCTATGATTTTGTGAATACTGAATAGGATAGACCTAAGCCCTCTCAACCTAGGGTTTCATCTCAGTCATGTAGGTCTAGAAAAAATTGAGCCTGGTTGAAGACACCCCTGGTGCCTTGACCTCTAGTGCTGGTATGGATTCCCCCATTATGGAAAAGACCATAAATGTCAAGTCCTCTAATAATGAGAGTGAAAAAAAAAAATCATCATTGGTTTATGATGATGATGATGTCCAATTGAAAACTATGATAAAAACAAGAGCACAAAAGAGAGAGGCAAATGCAAGGCGAAGAAAAATGAAATCTGCATAGAAAGAGGTGCCAAGCCCTAAGAAAAGGAAGGCTAGCACTCTTCATCCTGCAGCCAAAAGGAAATGAAAAATCCCTCTCAAGAAATTGAAGTCGGACGATTCTGAGCTTTGCGGGACATCGGGTGAAAATGCAGATGCTCCAATAGAGAAAGAGAATGTACAAAAGGAAGATGTGTTCAAGGAGGCAGAAAAAATTACCCTGGTAGATGTTGTTTCCATCTCAGAGGAAGTTGAGACTCAAGAACACGTAGAAAATTAGGACTTCTTGCACCAAGACCAACAATGAGACCTCTTGCAGCAAAGTCAGGAAATAGATTAGGAGTTCCCGCAACCACCACTGAAAGAAGAATAAGAGGTCCTACAATAGAATGAGGAAAGATGAATCAAACCTCAATAGCCTGAATTGGTGAGACCTCATGAATCAATGCAAATAGTTCTCTATGGGAAGCATCCATCTACAAAAATTCTAGTAGGAATCCATAACCCTCCTGATTTTTTAGTACATACAGCTATTTTAAATTTATGGAAATAAATAAAAAGGAGAGAGGAGGAGTGGAAAGAAGAGAAGAAACAGTTGAAAAAATAAATTCAAATGAGGGATGAGATGATCGAAGAAAATAATGAGGAAATTGTCTTTCTGAAGGAAAGGGTAAGAGGCATTTCAACTCTGGTGCCACAAATTTTGGAATGTAAGACCCCTCCAAGGGTTTATGCTTTGCACTTAATGGATAAATACTTTTCCTTTAGAATTTCAAGAATCATCTCAGGGCTAAATCCCTATTGAATTTTTCAATGCCTATAGAATTTCTTCCTCTGAAATGAAAATTGTTTTATGTGAATTCTATCTACACAACCTTGTTGTCCCAAAAGATAATGACTAGAACCCACTACCTTATGTTGGAGACATACAATTGAGAGCATTTATGTCGTGGGTGTAGAATGTGATTAGTTAGGGTGAGCAATACAATGCTTCCAAGAAGAAGGAATTCAGTATTTCCCTAGCCATCAAGGTTGAATCGAAGAACCCCAAAGATATTTATACAAAGTGGAATAGATTGCCCCTTAGGCCAAGCTATGGTAATAAAACCATGCCTTGGATTGAATTTTTTTATAGTGAGTATGAAGTAAAAACAACATAAAAAGAAGATACTATGAGGGGATATATATCCCAGCAATGGAAGCTATTGACTAATGAGCTAAAGCAGGCTAAGCCACATTATGTTCACAATTACACTATTGTACTGAAGAGAATTGGTAGATATATCCAACTTGGGAGAACCAAAGGGCGTGAATGGCTTCCCCTAACCTTTTAGCCGCCTACCCTCCTATGGCCTGTACCTAATTTTAGATTATATAGGTATGACATTGCAAAGGAACAACAGCGATGGAGGAGGCTCGATAAGTTGGGAGGATTTTACTGGAATCCTGATTCACCCACAGTAGACACCGACATTGGATAGCTATCAGTCGCAGACTTCAGGACCTTAAAAAAGTAGAAGCATAACTCTTCCCCTACTGAAGGATAAACAAAATGTTAAGTTAGGGGGAGTGATGAGTCTTGATTTTGGCCTAGTTAGGGGGGGTAGAATCTCTTGTTATTTGCTAAAATTTCCATAGACTTTGATATTATATGTTGACACTTTCATATAGTTTATCTCAGTTATATGACATATGGACTAATTTCATTTATGTTGGTTTTAATGATATTTACCCATTGTGTGGACCATCCTTATTTATCTTGCATGTGATTGATGAATTTTCTTTAAGGTGGTTATGATTATGAAATTACTATGTGTACTTACATTATTCTACAGACATGATTGAAATGCTAATTTGAGGAATGCAACCGCTAGCTGATCAGGTTGAGAAGTCGTGCGAGGTCAATTAAGGACGACGGGAGAAGATTCTCGTGCCAGCCATGTGTAACTGCCTTGCACTGATCTTTAATGGCATTGAGCATTGCAGAAGTTACTGCAGTGCTCGATTCCATGTTTGGGAATGCATGTTCGAATGGATTCCCCTGCATGCGTAATTGCCCCTTTCATTTTTCTTTCTTTCCCTAAATGGCATCCTCTCAGTTAGTTTGAGTTGATGGCCCTTTTTAGTTCATAAATAAGGCTTGAATCCTCCTTCCTCGGGCTATTGATATCAATTTAGTGAGTTGATCACCAATTTCTAGTACAAGATGATTATACGCCATATTTTTGTAATTGCATTTACTAATAAATGAAATAAGATTCTGAGTTGAGTATCCAAGTTTTCTAGTAGATTAGAGGATACTCATCCAAGGGGGCCCACTTGGTGAGTAATTTGTTCCTTTAGTTTAGTTAGATTAGTGTTATTTTTTGTTCAGTACTTACTTAAGATTCTAGCATTGATTGTTCCTCCAGCCACTAGAACTTTGTTCTATGACTGTTCTTGCAGCCAAGGTGGGCAGATTAATTTATGTTTGATGCTTATATTTCCCTTCCTGTTATGCATAATAATTTTAGATTTCCTTGATTTATGTTCAACATTTTCTTTGTTTCCTTTCATGCAACTTGCTTTCATTCTTAAGCATTTCTTAGTTATAAAACTGAGATGACTACTCTAGAATTCCCAGTGCACATACTATGCTGACCCATTTCAAGTTCACATCCTTGGGTGGACAATTTAAATGTACCCTCATGATGGTTAAAATGGCTAATCGGGTCAAATTCCCAATCTCTAAATCATGGCAGTAAGACCTTAGTTATTGAAATCATTACTATAGGCCGACAATCCCCCTCCTACCCCCTCTGCCTCTCATAGTCACTCCCTTTATCTCTCTTCCACTCCCTCCCTCTCTCACTCCCTCTATTTGTCTCTCTCTCCCTCTCCCTCTCTCTCAAATATGTCCCTCTCACCACCTCTCCCTCTCTCTCTCAAGTCCCTCTCTCTCATGCCCTCTATCTCTCTCCCACTCTCTCTCCCTCTCCCTCCCATCACCTCTCCCTCCCTCTCTCTCTCTTAATTATCTCCCTCCTACCCCCTCTCCCTCTATCTGGTCTCTCTTTGTCTCTCACTCACTCCCTTTATCTCTCTCCCTCTCTCTCGGGTATCTCCCTCCCATCCCCTCCCACTCTCTCTCTCTCCCTATCTCTCAAGTATCTCCCCTCACCCCCTCTCTCTCTCTATCTCTCTCACTCCCTCCATCTCTCTCCAATACCTCTATCATGAGTACTCCATTTCACCCCCTCTCCATCTCTCAAGTCTCTCTCTCTCACTCCTTGTATCTCTCCCATCCCTCTATCTCCCACTCCCTCTCTCCTACTCTCTTAGGTCTCTCCCCACCCCTCTCTCATCTCTCTCTCTCTCTCTCTCTCTCTATTTCTCTCCCTCTATCTCGCTCTCCCACTCCCTCTCTCGCAAACTCCCTCTATCTCTCCCCATCTCTCCCAGGTCTCTCCCTCCCACCCCCTCTCCCTCTTTCTCGCTCTCAAGTATCTTCGTCCTACCCCCTCTCCCTCTCTTTCTTTGTCAAGTCTACCCCTCTTACCACCTCTACCTCTCACAGTCGCTCCCTCCCTCTCCCTCTCCCTCTCTCTCAAGTATGTACCTTCCACCACCTCTCCCTCTCTCTCTCTCAAGTAGAGGTTTTAGGGTTTAGGGATTAAGGGTTATGGGAAGAGGGTTTAGGGTTGGGATTATGATTTACAGTTTAAGGGTAGAGGGTTTAGGGTTTAACCTAGTTAAGGGTAGAGGGTTGAGGGATTAGGGTTTAGGGTTTAAGGGTTGAGGGTTGAGGGTGGAGGGTGGAGGGTGGAGGGTTTAGGGTTTAGGGTTTATGAATTAAGGGTTACGGGTAGAGGATTTAGGGTTTAGGGATTACGATTTATGGTTTAAGGGTAGATGATGTACGGTTCAAAGAGGGGGGTGTTGAGGGTAGAGGGTTAAGGGTAGAGGGTGTAATGGTTTAGGGTTTATATTTTAAGGGTAGATGGTTTAAGGATTTAGGGTTTAACCTGGTTAAGGGTAGAGGGTTAAGGGTTGAGGTTTTAGGGTTTAAGATTTGAGGGTAGAGGGTAGAGGGTAGATGGTTTAGGGTTTAGGGTTTATCGATTAAGGGTAGAAGGTTTAGGGATTAGGGATTATGATTTACGGTTTAAGCGTAGATGGTGTAGGGTTGAGAGAGAGAGGAGGTTTTGAGGGTAGAGGGTAGAGGGTTTAGGGTTTACAGTTTAAGGGTAGATGGTTTAAGGGTTTAGGGTAGATGGCAGAGGGTTTAAGGGTTAAGGGTATAGGGTACAGGGTACAAGGTTTAGGGTTTACAATTTAAGGGTTGAGGGTTGAGGGTAGAGGGTTGAGGGTTGAGGATTGAAGGTTGAGGGTTTAGGGTTTAAGGTTTTAGGGATTAAGGGTTAAGGGTAGAGGGTTGAGATTTTAGGGTTTAAGGGTTGACGAATTAAGGGTTGGCGAACTAGCATAGAGAATTTAGTTGGGTTTAAAAGGGTTAAGGGTAGAGGGTATTGGGTTTAAGGGGAGAGGGTAGATAGTTTAAGGGTTTAGGGTTTAACCTGGTCAAGGGTTGAGGGTAGAGGGTTTAGGGTTTAGGGTTTAGGGTTTAGGGTTTAGGGTTTAGGGTTTAGGGTTTATAGTTTAAGGTTAGAGGGTTTAAGGGTTTAGGGTTTAACTTGGTTAAGGGTAGAGGATTGAGGGTTTAGGGTTTAGGGTTTAAGGGTTGAGGGTAGAGGGTAAAGGGTTTAGGGTTTAGGGATTATGATTTATGGTTTAAGGGTAGATGGTGTAGGGTTGAGAGAGAGGGGGTGTTGAAGGTAGTGGGTAGAGGGTTAAGTGTAGAGGGTAGAGGGTTTAGGGGTTTAGGGTTTATAGTTTAAGGGTAGAGGATTTATGGTTTAACCTGGTTAAGAGTAGAGGGGTGAGGGTTGACGGTTTAGGGTTTAAGGGTTGAGGGTAGAGGGTAGAGGGATTAAGAGGGTATAGGGGTTGATGGATTGGGGATTAAGGGTTGAGGATTGAGGTTTGATGGATTAAGAGGGTATAGGGGTTGATGGATTAGGGATTTGGGGTTGAGGGTTGAGGGATTAAGAGGGTATAGGAGTTGATGGATTAGGGTTTAAGGGTTCAGGGGTCACTTTTCAAGTATTAAGAGGGTATAGGGGTTGAGGGGTTAGGGTTTAAAGGTTGAGGGTTAACGTTTGATGGATTAAGAAGGTATAGGGCTTGAGAGATTGAGGTTTAGGGGTTGAGGGTTGAGGGTTGAGGGTTGATGGATTAAGAGGGTATAGGGATTTAGGGAATAGGGTTTAAGGGTTGAGGGTTGAGGGTTAAGGGTTGATGGTTGAGGGTTGACAGTTGATGGTTGAGGGTTGATGGTTGATGGTTGATGGTTGAGGGATTAAGAGGGTATAGAGGTTGAGGGAATAGGTTTTAAGGGTTGAGGGTTGAGGGATTAAGAGGGTATAATGGTTGAGGGATTAGGGTTTAAGGGTTGAGGGTTGAGGGATTAAAAGGGTATAGGGGTTGAGGGATTAGAGTTTAGGGGTTGAGGGTTGAGGGATTAAGATGGTATAGGGGTTGAGAGATCAGGTTTTAAGGGTTGAGGGTTGAGGGATTAAGAGGGTATAGGGGTTGAGAGATTAGGGTTTAGGGGTTGAGGGTTGAGGGTTGAGGGTTGAGGGATTATGAGGGTATAGGGGTTGAAGGATTAGGGTTTAAGGGTTGAGGGTTGAGGGTTGAGGGTTGAGGGATTAAGAGGGTGTAAGGGTTGAGGGATTAGGGTTTAAGGATTGAGGGCTGAAGGATTAAGAGGGTATAGGTGTTGAGGGATTAGGGTTTAAGGTTTGAGGATTGAGGGATTGGGGTTTAAGAGTTCAGGTTTGAGGGATTAAGAGGGTATAGGGGTTGAGGGATAAGGGATTTGGGGTTGAGGGTTGAGGGATTAAGAGGGTATAGTGGTTGATGGATTAGGATTTAAGGGTTTAGGGTTTAAGATTCAAGGATTGAGAGGGTATAGGGGTTGAGGGATTAGGGTTTAAAAGTTGAGGGTTGAGGGTTGAGGGTTGAGGGATTAAGAGGGTATAGGGCTTGAGAGATTAAGGTTTAGGGGTTGAGGGTTGAGGGTATAGGGGTTGAGGGATTAGGTTTTAAGGGTTGAAGGTTGAGAGTTGAGGGATTAAGAGGGTATAGAGGTTGAGGGATTAGGGTTTAAGGGTTGAGGGATTAAGAGGGTATAATGGTTTATGGATTAGGTTTTAAGGGTTGAGGGTTGGGGTTTAAAAGGGTATAAGGGTTGAGGGACTGGGGTTTAGGGGTTGAGGGTTGAGGGATTAAGATGGTATAGGGGTTGAGGGATTAGGGTTTAAGGGTTGAGGGTTAAGGGATTAAGAGGTAATATGGGTTGAGAGATTAGGTTTTAGGGGTTGAGGGTTGAGGGATTATGAGGGTATAGGGGTTGAGGGATTAGGGTTTAAGGTTTGAGGGTTGAGGGATTAGGGATTAATAGTTGAGGGTTGAGGGTTGAGGGATTAAGAGGGTGTAGGGGTTGAGGGATTAGAATTTAAGGGTTGAGGGTTGAGGGATTAAGAGGGTATAGGGGTTGAGGGATTAGGGTTTAAGGTTTGAGGGTTGAGGGATTAGGGTTGAGGGGTTGAGGGTTGAGGGAATAAAAGGGTATAGGGGTTGAGGGATTAGGGTTGATGGTTGATTGTTGAGGGATTAAGGGGGTATAGGGGTTGAGGGATTAGGGTTTAAGGGTTGAGGGTTGAGGGATTAAGGTTTAGGGGTTGAGGGTTGAGGGTTGAGAGATTAAGAGGGTATAGGGGTTGATGGATTAGGGTTTAAGGGTTGAGGGGTGTGGATTAAGAGGATATAGGGGTTGAAGGATTAGGGTTTAGGGGTTGAAGGTGTAGGGTTGAAGGATTAAGAGGGTATAGGGGTTTAGGGATTAGGGTTTAAGGGTTGAGGGTTGAGGGAGTAGGGTTTAAAGGTTGAGGGTTGAGGGTTGAGGGATTAAGAGGGTATAGGGGTTGAGGGATTAAGGTTTAGGGTTTAGGGGTTGAGGGTTGAGAGTTGATGGATTAAGAGGGTATAGGAGTTGAGGGATTAGGGTTGAGGGTTGATGGTTGAGGGATTAAGAGGGTATAGGGGTTGAGGAATTAGGGTTTAATGGTTGAAGGTTGAGGTTTGAGGGATTAATATGGTTTAGGGGTTGAGGGATTAGGTTTTAGGGGTTTAGGGTTGAGGGTTGAGGGTTGAGGGATTAAGAGGGTATATGGGTTGAGGGATTAGGGTTTAAGGGTTGAAGGTTGAGGGATTAAGAGAGTATATGGGTTGAGGGATTAGTTTATAGGGGTTGAGGGATGAGGGTTGAGGGATTAAGAGGGTATAGCGGTTGTGGGATTAGGTTTTAGGGGTTGAGGGTTGAGGGTTGAGGGTTGAGGGATTAGGGTTTAATGGTTTAGGGGTTAGAGATTAAGAGGGTATAGGGGTTGAGGGATTAGGGTTTAAGGGTTGAGGGTTGAGGGTTGAGGGATTAAGAGGGTATAGAGGTTGAGCGCTGAGGGTTTAAGGGTTGAGGGTTGAGGTTTGAGGGATTAAGAGGGTATAGGGGCTGAGGATTAGGTTTTAAGGGTTGAGGGCTGAGGGATTAAGAGGGTATAGGGGTTGAGGGATTAGGGTTTAAGGGTTGAGGATTGAGGGTTGAGGGATTAAGAGGGTATAGGGGTTGAGGGATTAGGGTTTAAGGGTTGAGGGATTAAGAGGGTATAGGGGTTGAGGGATTATGGTTTAAGGGTTTAGGGTTTAAGGGTTGAGGGATTAAGGGTTTAAGGTTTAATTGTATAGGGTTTACAGTTTAATTTTCTCACTCCCTCTCTCTCCCACTCCCTCTCTTAGGTCTTCCCCCCACTATAACCGAATAAATCTCCCCCTCTCAAGTCTCTCTCTCGACACTCACTCCCTCCCATGCTACCTAGACTAATCTGTGTCACTCCAATGCCCACTCTCACCATCCCTCTCTTTCAAGTCTCACTTACCTCCCACCCTACCTAGAAAAATATATTTCACTCCAACCCTCTCTCCCACACTCCCTCTCTCTCTCTCCCCCTTTAGTCCTTTTGTATCTCTCAGGTCTCATCCCTCCCAACCCTTCTCTCGTTGTCAGGCATTTTCCCCCACTATAACTGGATAACTCTTTATCCCTCTCAAGTCTCTATCACTCTTAGGTCTCAGTTTCTACCACACTATCTAGACTAATCTCTCTCACTCATATTACCTCTCTCTCTATTTTGAGTGTCACTCCCTTTGTCTCTATGGAATCCGTCCCTTTCAAAACAACACATTTAGCACTCACCAAATTGTGTTTTACCTTCCAATGATAAAATAAGGGTTGAACCCATGATTCAATCCCACATGCTTTTGTATTTGTCTAGTTCAGTGCTTTATCTGATTCAAAAATGCCTTTTTTATGTAGTTGACTTCATCTTGTACCAATTTATGCTTTATCCATCACCTTTTTACCACCAATTTGCATGGTAAACAATGTAGAAGAAGACATTTTGAAGTTTCTACATCATTTCACATTATCTAAGATAATATATTCATTTTGGTAATATTGAAATGTTTATATTTAGTATATTTGTTTGTTTTTGAAAATATAAACTAAATTTCTTTAATGATTTTATTAATCATAACAATTGGACATAGAATTCAACATTGAATTAGATGGGATTTGCATAAAAAAGTTTAATTTTTATGAGTTTTAAGAACAAAAAAATGAAAATATGGCATTTACTTAACACAAATTTACTTATGAATTCTATTTGCATTGCTTATAGTAGTCCATTTCCAAAAAATCTAGTGGAATTCACTCTATTTCATTTTAGGTAGATGTTTATATTCAGTATTTTTGTTTTGTTTTCACAATTTTTAGACCATTCATTTGATGATTTTATTAATCTTCATTGTTACACATAGAATTCAACATTAAATAAGATGGAGGTTTGCATGTAAAATTTTAACTTTTAGGAGCTTCAAGATATAGAATGGAAAACATAACATAAGATATTCAAATTCATTATTAGTGATGGTTGTGGGAAAAAAATTATTTTCAACTAATTTGGAAAACCTAATAGCTTTCATCAATGTTAATGCAAGTTTCCATTATTTTTTTGTTCCATAAAAAATTCACCTTCATTACATGTGCTTAGATAAATTCAAGTGATTTGACATAGTTGTTAATGCAATTTTTCATTCATTCATACCATTTACCTTTCTAATAAATTAAAAAAGGGAAAATTTTGTGTAATTGAGAATGCTTATTGTTTTTCTAAGTTACCTCATTTCCAAAGAAATCTAGTGAATAATTATAAGATATAGCATCACAAACCCTTCTTTGAATTCATCTTCTCCATGGCTTCGTTGACAATCATAATGTGGTTTTGAGAACAATAAACACAAGATTCTCTAGTTTTCCTTTAGCTAGAAACAACTTATACCCTAGGTTTGTGATGTAGAGAAGGGAGAAAAAACCTTCAACAATCACAATTAGATCAGTTTCAAACAATCTTCAATCTCAAAAACCTTAATTCAATGCTCAATTGATCAATTCACATTCACTTCCTTGTAGCATTCACAATGGAGAAAATTATTCATATCTTAGTCATTGGAACCCTCTCTAATGAATCTAAACACTAAACCCTTGCTTTAGGCCTTTCTATTCTTGAAACAAGGAGGGTTTATTGAAAATCAATGTTCTAGGCCTTTGGTGCAGGAGCACCTTGTAAGCTCAATTTTGTCAAAATTTCATCTTTAGTGAGCATGGTCAAATGCTAGGATTTTATTTAATGTTGAGTATTTTGTGTTCAATAAGGTCAATTAGACCATTTTATAATGTATTTGGAGCTAAGGGAGTTCAGTTGTGTCATAGCTTGCAATTTGGCAAAATGTGGTCAGAAAAGTTGCTAAAAGATGAAAAAATTGCAGAGTTAGGTGCATGCAAGGTTAGGTAAGTAGAATTTCAGTTCTAGTATTTTTTTATGTTTTTTATGAGTCCATAAATGTGAGGATAACCTCAAGGAAGAGGTGAGAGTATGGAAAAAATGAGGATCAAGAAGTATTCCCTGTTTTTAATGCAATTTTTTGAGTTTTGACTGGTAAATCTATGTTTCAGACCACTGTACGGACCCATACAAGTGGTTAATGGTCTAAAAGATGTGGGAAATGTTAAATTCATGTATTATCTTTCATTTGTAGTTTTATTGATTGAATTTCATGGAGTTTTGTGAGTTTTATGATCATTTTGGTGCTAACAAGTATGAAACCCTATTTTGGGGTTTTGAACACTAAAGAATGCATGTATGAACTTTTCCTTTAGTGGATACCTCAAGAACTTAGCGAAGTGAAGGCCAGAAGGTTTTTTTCCATGTTCAATAAGGATTTAAGAGTTGAAGATTTGATGGAAGTGTTTTGTGAGTTGTTTTCCTAGTTGATTTCTTGGGTGTCTTGACCAAAAATCAAGGTTTCAAGTAATGGTTTGAGGAAATAACAATGCTAAGGGTTGGGAGTAAGTTTATAGAGAATGTATAGGCTATTTTTAAAGTGTTCCAAGTATTTTTTGGGTGTGGAGTGTTGACGAAGTCCGGATTTCAATAAACCCCTAAGGGAAACCTAGTTTGAAATAGCTTAGAGTGAGGGTTTGAAGGTTGGTACCCTATTGAATCTTTTAGTCCTTAAAATAGGTGGAATCTGAGGCTTGAAAACCTAAAAAAATATTTTCCATGGAGATCAAGATCTTTTAATGTATTTAAATGAGTGTCTCTTTGTAAGAGTTTCCTTATTGCCCTACTTGCTTGAGTGAAAAAGGGCTACTTTGAGGTATTTTCTCCAAAAGAGTATAATAGTTTTGAGATATGTTTTAGGCCATGGAAAAGGGTATCTAAAAATGTTGTGATAGTCTTCATAAGTTACCTGGTTCATTAGATATGAGTGATTTTCCTATGAGGAAGGATTACTAGTTTGTAAGTGGTTAAGGAGTGAGTGATACAAAATGGTGTTTCTTGGTAGGTTAAGTGAACAAGTTGTGTTTGGTTTATTATTTTAATCTTGTTAGATTCCTTAATAGTCTCATGCAAAGCCCTTATACCTTAGTGTGGATTGGAATCCTTAGAATCCTATTTCCTTTGATGAAACTTTGAAAGAGTGTGTGTAAGTCTACTAGGAGCCTTCCTCTAAATATTTGAACAAGTTCATTGTGGATCCCTACATGTAATGCATCAGCCTCTAGATACTTTTCTAACTCTTCAAACACACTCAAAATCCCTACTCTAATATCTAACCCTACAAATATCTAACTCCATCATATGAAAAATGTTGTCTACCATAGACATGTTTTATAATTCCAAACAGATCACTACCTTCTTTCATTAAATTCTTTGGTGTGTTTCATATTTAATGCAATATAATTAGTGATATCAATATTTTCATAAAATGCATCACTTACTTTTGTTCTATGTGTTTTTGTGGCTCTATGTGTGTTTTTGAACATCTAGCATTCAACATCATGTCAAGGAAATGACCGAAGCCTCTAACACTGGAAGAACGTGAAATTAAAAATGCAAGGAGAATCAAAAAATGCAGCTCGTGAAGCAAAGGAATTGCAGCCTATATAGCCAAAAATTCTCGTGCAATCTAAGAGAGATGTCAAATTGGAAAAAAAAAAGGACACAAATGAGGAAAGTTTATGGAAGGACAGGAATGGATACCAAAGTTGGGGGCACGTCATCAACCATAGGTGAAGCTCAATGCACATCTCTATTTGAAGACACATTGGCAACAGCATGTGTTTTTCCAAGTACATCAGAAATCACATCTCCAATTGAAGACACACCATCAACAATGTTACATTTTGAAAGTACATCAGTAAACACATCTCTATTTGAAAGCACTCCACAAACAACATCTCAATTTGGAGGTACAACATCGTTTACATGTCAATCTCAAGGTATGTCATCAATTGCACCTCTGATTGAAGGTACGCGATCTATCCTCGATGTTGTTGACCTTCCCAATGTTGACACAAATTTAAATTTGAGAACTCCTAGAGTTCCATAGAAAACCTACATTTTTTATTGATATTGATTCCAATGTTTTGAAATGGATGCCTAATAAGATTCCAAAACATATATGTCAAAGATATGCACAAAGGATATGGAGTTTATTTTTTGCGAAGCTAAGTGAGGGTGGCAGATGCCAACTATTTGTTGAAATGATGAGGCAACTCAAATTTAGGCCCACCATGAAGGCTCTTGGGCTAAGAGTATTGAATGACTCAAGTGAAAATTCTATTGTAGAGAACTTGATGAGTGCATACGAGAGGGTGGGTTCTACCTTGCGCATGAAGGATAGTTGTGCCACATGACGTGTGATGACAACAACAATATTAAGCAGACAAACAAGGAACAAGTTGAACCTTACAAAGGAAATTAAGTCTTTGAAAATAAGTAGATCATCTCTAATGAGAGCCAAAGGAAGGCGTGAAAGAGTGGAGGATCCAAATAGCAATGAGTTATGGGCATTCTCGGGTAGAATGTCATGGAAAGATACAAGAATTGCTCAAGGCTTTAGATCTTTAATAGTGAATTATTGGAAGGATAACACAAGGACCTCTCCTAATCAAAGAGATGTTGTAAGAAGGAGAATTGGTAGTAAAATCCATGAGCCACATCCAATGCATTATTTGGATACCACTCAGACCCATTTTTTTAATTTTTGTACAGAAGTTTTCTGAAATTAAAATATGTCAAAGGTATTTTGAAATGCTAAATCCTTTTTATGTCAAAATAAATCACACATGCACTACTTTTTGTTGTAGGGTTCATATTGATTTTTCTAACCATTATGATGTTTATCAACGTATATGTTTAGATATGCATACTAACAATGTTTTGTAGGAATGTAACATAATGCCTCCACCTAAATCGTTAAGGAAATTTTTGTCTTTAATTTTATGTGAAAGAGAGGATGGTCAATTTTTTTACAAGAAGTCATGTTTGGATGACACATGTGATCATTGTGGTGGCATGCAACATTTTCCAATTTTCCAACACATGGCTAGTACACACACAATTGGAGACAAAATTGTGGAATTTGGCAAATATAAGACAGTGACATACAGTCTAAAAGATGGGAAAAAAGAAAAGAAGTGTGAATTGATTAGTGATAAGATTCCAATGTAACAATTTATGGGAATTTTTCATGATTAGGTGGTCTATGAGTATGCAAGGCATACACACAGACCACAATGGTTGGACTCATAGTTCAAGCTATGTAGGGACACATTTCCACTTCGTCATATTATTTTAGTTGTTGACTTCACTAAGAACTACACACGACAGCCATAGAATGAGGTGCAATCACAGTACAACTCCATGAAAGTTTCTATATATGTGAATATAGCATTCGTTCATGCAAATGATAGTACAGAGGAAAATAGGAAAGTATTAAGGGAGTATGACTTTTACATCAGTGATGATCGCACACATTCTATAGAGTTTGTGCTAGGTTGCTTTCATATGTTCTATGTTGGTCTAGCTAGTAGGGGAAAATCATTTAGTCAACATATCATATGGTTAGATAATTGTACATCACAATTCAAGAACACCAGAATGTTTTACTGGTTGAGCAGGATGCATAGGATCAGTGGTGTTCAGCATATGTGGAACTTCTCAGAGGTCGGGCATGGAAAAGGGGAGCATGATGGAGCAAGTGCATGTATCAAAATAGCCCTAGCACAAGAAGATTTAAAGTACACAAATAGTGTAAAGTTGATAGATGCAAGATCAATTGTCCAGTGGTGCAATAGGTCCAAGTAGTGAAGGTAATTCTTTAGTTCCTAGATTTTTTCATTTAGTGGATGATACTAATATTGCAAAATATGAGGATTGTTGTACACTAACAAGATCGAGTGAGCTACACTCTTTGAGAAACTCCAATGCAGTTACATGGACTATCCATACGCGGAAGATGGAATGCTTTTGTTTTGCATGTACACTTCAAGCATGGAATTATTGTGAGTCAATAGAGTGGGTTGACGAATGGTCTGTAAGAAGTCTAACCCCACTTGACACTTATCAGCTCCTGACGGCTCTACAAATCATGGAGATACAATCATCCATTGACTTTGATCATGTATTGGACCTACTAGAACCAGGTAATATATCTTACTTATAGGTTTTATTATGATGCTTAGTAAATAAATATAACAAGATGAACATATCAATGTCAGGCACATTTATGCAGTGATTGCAGAGGAAGACAATGAAGAGGGTACAGATTATTACCTGTGTCATTGTATCGAGGCTAAAAATAAATTGGAGGCCCCAGTTATAGATGGAGAAAACATAGAATATCCTACAGGTTCGGTGGTTGTTACTAGAACATGGATTTGTAGGTACCCAGTTAAGAATGTTACAATTTGGTTGTTTGAGGACTTTGACACACATCGGAAGATTCTTCACTACTTTAACCTTGTCGTCGCCACCAATGTTCATTTGATCAAATATAAGGGCAAACCTACGAACAAGAACTTATGGAAAGTGTGTGAGTCTAACCAGGAGGCAATACTTGACACAATAAAGAGTAGAGAAGACCCGGATGGTTCCCTGGATTGATTTGTAAGTATGCACATTGAATTTGTAAAGTCATTTTATTGATCATTTCTTTCTTTCAAGCGTTTAAGTTTGATTGTATAAGGGTTTGCAAAATTGCATTAATGTAGATATGCAAAATGATGGTTATATGTTGCTCTCTATTGAGCACCTTTAAGTTGGTATTTTGATCAATAATAGGGAGGTTAACCAATTACAGACACAATTTCATCCAACTCAAACAAATATTTTTCCCTAACAACTCTTTTTCATTAACTCTTTATTATTTCAACCTAGTTTCCTTGTATGTGTCCAAACACCAAAACCAGGGCATAACTATCAACCCTCTTAACAAACACACAAACCATTTAGGGTTTCAAATACCCATTACGCTCATTCCAAACATATCTCATGTTAGAATCAAACATGTTTTGATACCATGTTAGAATTGGCTATGGATGTCAAGATCTATGGACCAAATGGAAAGCACAAAGAAGAGAGAAAATAATGTGACAAGAATAAACTGTATTCAATGTCAATGATATGATATGATTGCTCGTTAAAAATGTAGTAGATACCCATTGGTTATATATCCAAGTTGAGAACATAGGAGTGCATAAGATTATGACAAGTGTCGTAATCTTATGACATGAGACAACAATGAAAAGCTATCACTCCACCTAAAGTGGAAAGTGATAATGTGATAACCACCACAAATAGTGGATCACCCACAAAATTTGGAAACCTAATCACATGATATGTCCACGAAAGGTGGAGGTGATAAAGTAATAAGAAGATAAGTCCACCAAAGGTGGAAAATCTCCAACAACTCCTATGTGATCCCTAAGTAAACTTAACTAAGGTGTAATGATGACCTAGAACAAGGTACAACACATTTAATTACACCAACACCCCCCCTTAAGTGCAACTTAGGGAGAATGTACACAAAAGAAAACAATGCAAGATGGGTTTCGACAAATAGGCCATGTTAGGTACACATGTACAAATGCAATGCAATCTCTCACAAATGGAGAAAAGGAGAAAACCCAGTGGGACAAAACTTCTCCCCAAAAGAGAAATGCCAAGAAAAAATAAAAATGCTCTCAATAATGCATGAGAAGGAAAAAACCCCATGTGAGGAAAAAGACCCCCCCCATAAGAGAGAATTAGAAGAGAGACAAAATAGCCCCCCTCAATGAGATAACTTGTTGTAAGAGAAACACTAGAAGTACATTGTGGAGTAGCAATGAAATCCTCAATCTGGAAAGCAAGGAAAGATACTTATGTTTTCTACTGAAACCATATGCAAGTCACTGATAGACTCAAGGTGGAATCATGAAAAATCAACAGCAGACCCGATGCCAAGGAACATTGGAAAACTCACAAACTGGAACAATCCTGGAATCCATGAAGCAACAGTAGATGAATAAATGATGTCCCTCATAAAAGGGAATGATATGATGAAAGAATCTGGAAGCTATGTGTATCTCGATGTTGATGCCAAACTATGACTAAAACTGATCCATAGAAGCAAGTACCCTGAAGATTCTGGAACATTAACCATAAAATGAATGGCCCTCAAATTGAGATGTGATCCGATGTGAGTCTGATTTGATTCAGGATCATTAACCATAGGCTCTCAATCTGAGATGTGAACTGATGTGAACCAAAATGTGTCAAGATATGAGAAAGATGTGGCCAAAAGAAACAACATAATCCAAATAAAACTCATGTGAGTTTTCATCAATATGAAGATGAGATCAAAGTGAAACTACACACTAATCAGATTATTATACAAGAAGCCCCCTAGATGGAACTTTATGTAAGTTCATTTATTACAAAACCCCATGATTGTAAAAGGAGAACATGCAAAACATGCATAAAACAAAGAGAAAATGCAAACCTAATGCATACAAAAAAGGAACTAGTGCATGCACTAATGAATGTTTAGATCTTCCTCCATGATGAAAAATAACCTCAAATTTGTGTAGATGACCAGATATAAAAAATTGGCCTACACCATTATGAATTTCTCGAAACTAGCTTTCCGTCGATATCTCATTTGCCAAAAACGGACACCGTGGCCAAAAGTTATGAATTTTTCAAAAAAACTAAATTTACCCTGCGGGAAATGGGTTTTCTAGCAAAAACGTCTATTTCTAATTTGATTTCTAGAAAATCTACTCATTGTTTGTAGACGAAAACAAAAACCCAAAAATATTTTGATGCTAGAAACAAAACCGAGAAATTGTTTTTTGATCCAACAAACAGAGGATAAAAAAAATAAAAATAAAAATCGACCTTCAGCTAGGAGAAAAATGACACCTAACACTTTTTGGACTGCAATTTTCTCCAGATCCGTGCAAGATATGAAAAATCTAAAAGATACCCAGTTCAGATTTTGACGCTAGCTACAAAACCCAGAAATTGTTGTTCCTACAAATGAGCAAAAACTAGATTTTTGAAGCAAAAATTATGATGGCTCCAATAAAAAACGGCTTGCAACAAACCTTTGCTTGCCAAAAATGTAAATGGTGATCAAATTGAGTGAACCAAAAGTCAAATATGACTTTCTCAAACCTCTTGGACACAATGGTGAGCTCAAATTTGCACCAGCAAGCTCCAATATGAACCTGCAATTAAAAAAAAACCAAAAATGGATCCTCTCCAAATCTGGTACCTCTCTTCAAAAAAAGACTCTCCAATGGCACCCAACCCGCTCTGATACCATGTTAGAATCAAACATGTTTTGATACCATGTTAGAATTGGCTATGGATGCCAAGATCTATGGACCAAATAGAAAGCACAAAGAAGAGAGAAAATAATGTGACAAGAATAAACTATATTCAATGTCAATGATATGATATGATTGTTTGTTACAAATGTAGTAGAGACCCCTTGGTTATATAGCCAAGTTGAGAACATAAGAGTGCATAAGATTATGACAAGTGTCATAATCTTATGACATGAGACAACAATGAAAAGCTATCACTCCACCTAAAGTGGAAAGTGATAATGTGATAACCACCACAAATAGTGGATCACCCACAAAAGGTGGAAACCTAATCACATGATAAGTCCATGAAAGGTGGAGGTGATAAAGTAATAAGAAGATAAGTCCACCAAAGGTGGAAAATCTCCAACAACTCCTATGTGGTCCCTAATTAAACTTAACTAAGGTGTAATGATGACCTAGGACAAGGTACAACACATTTAATTACACCAACATCTCAAATGGGCATACCACTCTTTTAGACCAACACCTTGCAATAAGGTATTTTCACCATTTTAAACCCCCAAATAGGTCACTTTTCCAAAGGACCTATACCTTAAAAATTCCTTTTTACCCAAATTTTTATTGGGGAGCACTCACCAATAAAAAAAAAACTCCAAATTCCATAATTACTTTGCAGAGGTCCACATTTCCCAAACCACCCTACCATGATACCCTCATTTCTTGCTCTTTACATGGGGGTTTATTGAAAAACAATCTTCCAGGGATTTCCTAACCTAACCAATACCTTTAACACTTCGTAAATAATTGCACAAACTCAAAAGGATAGAATATCTTTGTTTCCCCCAAGTTTCCTATCATTTTCCCACTCAAACCACTCAATTTCACCCAAATTAAGTCACTTTTTCAAAGGGACTCTACTTTAAGCTTTCACTTTCACTCAAAATTCAATTGAAACCTTCTACATGTGTTCAAACCAAATAGTCTGCCATTTACCCTCAAAAAATCATTCACGCAAGCACCAAATCACAAAACCCTCCTTTTAAGCCAAATAACATAGGGCTTATCAAAAATCATGCATCTAGTCCTCACCAAAACTTTCCAATACCTCAAACAGGTCTAAATACCTTTTCCCAAACTTAATTCATCAAGCAATAATGTTGCACAAACTTTTTACACACTTTACTATCTCAAAACCTCATTATTTCACTTCAAAAACACAAATAGGGCTTCATGCCCAACAAAACACTCGACCTCCCCTGCACAAATTCCACATTCTCACACTAGTTTATTGATGTTGTAGACCCATTTTTCAAGTTACAGTGGCCACAATGAGAGGAATGGGTTAGTTTACCATATTAAATGACTTTCAAACCTTATTTGACAACATCTTGACTCATTCATCCTAACTAGACTCAACTCATAAAATGGAGGATAATGTGCTATGCACCATATTCCCTATTAGTCTTTGATGCCATATGCATTTACGACTGTCATTGATCCTTTTGTGATTGTGACTATAGGTAATACTGAAGTTTTTCAAAGTTTAAGAAAAGAACATCGGTTGGTGGTGCAAGTGTTATGTGGTATGAGAAACATCAGTTGCTAGTGCATTTTCTGGTTGTCAATCTTCTCTTTCTTTTCCATCTCGTAGATTTATTAGATTATTATATGCTACATGTTTTATGTTAATTATGTTAGTGATATATTTGAAATTTAAACATAGGATCATCAAGAGATGAGAAAATAGTGAAGGGACACATCACCATTGTAGGACCTTCAATCGACCTCCTTATCTAGCATGCATTAAGGTGATAGTAGGTCTCATCAGGTGTATGACTTACATTATTTAGTTATTTCTCTTCTAATTATTTTTATGTGAGTCCATGTCTAAGATTGATACGAGTTTGTAATTTTTTTGTGGACCAAATTATTATGAGAGTACACAACCACAAAGAGGTTACTACCCATATATTTCGTAGGGAGCAAGGGATGTACATGTTTTGAAGAATTTTGGAATGCAAATAACTAGGCTAGTTGAGGTGGATTGGAGAAAAAAAATTGGGCAACAACTCCTTTTGTTTCTTCTTGTACAATATATTTCATGATCTGGGCTACAAACGGGAGGATTATTTCCCTGCATGTATTGCTACAAGTATTGACAAATGGGAATATTTTCAAGATGTTCTTCCATCACTATTGTAATATTTGTCACCGACTTAGTGTATTTTTTGATATACAAAAAAAATGAGAAATTAATATATGCAAATGTGTATATTCCTTAATATATGTCTCAATTAAATGTGTATATTACATTTAAAATTAGTTGTAATGCTTCATGGTTTACATTTAAAGTTGTCTTCAAGGAAAATCATGTGGATTTATGAGTAAGAATGAAATAATGTCTAATATAATTGTAGAAAGGCATATTTTATTGCCACTACCTTGTCAATCCTACCAAATTGGCAACCTAGTGAGATCACTAGCTTGCCAATTCCTTAGGTTTGACAAGGTAGGGGCAGTGTATGCCTCATATAAATTAATGCAACCTAGGTTATCTCTAACATACCTCAATTCCACCTAAGATTCTTTTGGAGCAACTTGCTAAAAACTTGAAAACAACGTTGTCCAAGGGCTCAATTAGGCCAGATTTACAATGAGAATGTGTTTTAAAATTTTCCTTTCACCCAAAAATTGATTGGAAAGAACTCGACTGCTAGAAGAAACACCTAATCCATAACTTTTATGGAAAGATAGGGCCTACAACACCCCAAACACTAAAGCCCTCACTTTTCACAATATACCCTAGGGCTTATTGAAAAACTATGCTTGATGCCTTCTCAGACCTCAAAACCAATTCAAAAACTTTGGAATAACCCTACACATGCTTAAAAGAACAAGAAAAATGACTGTCTGAGCAAAAATTCCCCACCAAAAATTAGTATGCGGACCTCTCCTACTCAAGAAACAATGAAAACATATTCATCTATCTCAACTAAGCCTATCCACTGAGTTACAACATCATACAATGTGTGGAAGGCTTAAACACCATTTTAAATGCACTCAAACCCTTGAAATGGGGCTCACAGACCAACCTTCAATAAAAATGCCTATTAAATGCACAAATTTGAATGAAATTTCTTCAAACCAATTTTTTGAAATAGTTAACTCTTCTGCCCACCAATTTCCATTAAGAAGTAAGCACAACCACCCTATACAGAGCCATACAATAGCAATAAAATTTAAAATTTTGGAAAAACTCATAAAATGGCATGGGAATAACAAGATTTTATTATTTTTCTTTCTAACTTGGTTTCTCCAACCTCAAACTCGAACATAAGAAGACTTTTCAAACTTGAAAAACACAAACTACCATCCTACAATTGACTCCAACCAATTTCCAAACTCATTATGGATGTTGGAGTACAAAATTGCACTTTTTTTACATATTCTTGTTGACAACATTTTTGCTCATTTTGCATTATTTTGCAATTTGACCCTCCTAGACTCCTAAGACATTAGAGATGGTCTACCTAGACATTATTGAATCCAAAACTTATGACCTCACACAGCAAAAAATGGCATTCAACCTATCTTGACAACTTTTATCAAACTTGATAACATTTTCACTATGATTTGCAACTTCCACAAAATGGAAACATAAGACCTTAAAAATTCACCAATTACTCATAAGAGCGTGTGAAGTTTTGCGAGGGAATTTCAAGTTACTCATTTGAAGTTAACCTCATAATGATCACCTATGATGTAGACATTATAAGAAAATGATTCCAACCTCACTTCCACAATAGAAAAGGATTACAAACTCCTTCCTTCCCTCAAAACTCAATCTTGGCTTATTTTTAAGTTTGCACCTAGTCACTCTTGAAGGTCTGTAGATCTATTTTTCCCACCTTAACTCTCATAATTCCTTAACAACCTCTGCAACAAACCACCATTTTAGGCACCCATTTAAGCCTTCTTTAACATGCATCAAACCCTCATAAGAATCTTTTGGATCAAGTTTCACAAAACAAGAAACCCCCCTTTATTCTTCCTATCACACACAAACCACCATTGGGTAGCATTAACCAATTTACCAAACCATCAATTCCTCCACTTTTAGGGTGTGATAAGCCCTCTAACATAACAAACCCCAAAACCCTCTTCATTCACAAGTTAGGCAAGGGTTTATTGAAAACCCATACTCCAAACCTTCCCACAGCCAACAAAATCCTAAAACACCTTCAAAAAGGTCTGCACAAGCTTAAAATTTCAAGATATATCACTGCCCCCAAATATTTCTTCAGACCCTAGCACTAAACCATAATTTTCCACTCAAAAATACACCATTTGACATTTAGGGCATCACCTAAAAACCCTCTATTTGCCTCCCTTGCACACAAAACTTTGTACACATTTTTTATAACCCTAAGTAAGCCTTTCCATTGAGTTACAAAAGCATATAGTGGGTGGAAGGCTTAATATGACATTTTAGTGCACTCAAAACCCTTAAAACAAGGTATACAGACCAACCCTCGATAATTGGATTCTAAAATGCACAAAATCACTTGAAATCCAACCAAACCAAAACTAAAAGGGAGTCAATTTTGTTTCCCACCTAATTCCATCAAAAAGAGAGCACAATCACTTCCAGCTACGTTCAACTGGCTTGATCCCTTAAGGGTCCAAAGTGCAAAAGGACAAAAATCATTGACAAAGTATTACTCATAAACCGTGATGCACACAAAATCTCCATCTGGACCTATGAGATCACATTGGGCCTCTCTACAATAACCTCTCTCAAATTTTTTTATCTCGGAGTGGTTTTCCTGTGGTGTCCAGTTTTCACTTGATGAAAAAAGTGTCAAATACAAGCAGTGCAAAGTTGCAAACTGGTGCAACTTTCATTTTGCAGCTCATGTGACCAAATGGACTATCTTGAAACATTTGAATGGGTATTTTTACACTAGGCATGGTCCTCTTTCACACCCAAACAAATGAAATTTCTTTGAGATACGTTCAATCGGATCGATCCCTCAAGGGTCCAAAGTGCAAAATGGTTGCAAACTTCAACATGTTATTACTCGGACACTGTGATGCTTAGAAACTTCTCATTTGATCCTATGAGATCGTGCTGGGCCCCTCTAAAATATACTATGTTTTTGCTATCTCAGAGGCATTTTCCTATGGTGGCGAATTTTCACTTGGAGAAAAACTTGTCAAATGCAAGTAGTTGAAAGTTGCAAAGTGGTGCAACTTTTGTTTTGCAGCTCGTGTGACCAAACGGGTTGTCCCGACGCGTCTGGGTGGGTAAATTTACACTAGGAATGGTCCTCTTTTGCACCCAAACATGCGGAATTTATTTGAGCTACATTCAACCAAATCGATCCCTTAAGGGTCAAAAGTGAAAAATGGTTGCAAACTTCAGCATGCTGGTATTCGGACATTGTGGCGCTTAGAAAATTGTCATCTAATCCTACTAGATCAATTTGGGCCCCCCTACAATAACCTCTCAATTTTTTCTATCTCAGAGGCATTTTCTTGTGGTGGTGAATTTTCACTTGGGGAAAAAGTTGTCAAATGCAAATAGTTGAAAGTTGCAAAGTGCTGCAACTTTCATTCTATAGCTCGTGTGACCAAACGGATTGTCCTAACACATCCCAGTGAATATGTTTACACTAGGAATGGTCCTCTTTTGCACCCAAACATGTGGAATCACTCTGAGCTACATTCAACTGGATCAATCCCTTAAGGGTCCAAAGTGCAAAATGGTTGAAAACTTCAGCATGATATTACTCGGACATCATGAGGCTTATAAACTTCTCGTCTGATCCTACGATATTGTGTTGGGCCCCTCTATAATAAAATCTCTCTATTTTTTTTAATCTTGAAGGAATTTTCTTATGGTGGTGAATTTTCACTTGGGGAAAATGTTGTCAAATGCAAGTAGTTGAAAGTTGCAAAGTCGTGCAACTTTCATTTTGCAGCTCATGTGACCAAACAGACTGTCCTGACGCATCTGGGTGGGTACATTTATGCTAGGCATGGTCCTCTTTCATACCCAAACACGAGGAATCACTCTGAGCTACATTCATCCGGATTGTTCCCTTAAGGGTCCAAAGTGGAAAATGGCTGCAAACTTCAGCATGATATTACTCGGACATCGTGATACTTTAAAACTTATTTTTTGATCCTACAATATCACATTGGGCTCCTCTACAATAAACTCTCTCAGTTTTTCTATCTCGGAGGTATTTTCCTATGGTGTAAAATTTTCACTTGGGGAAAAATTTGTCAAATACAAGTAATTGAAAGTTGAAAAGTGGTGCAACTTTCATTCTGCAACTCGTGTGACTAAATAGACTATCCCAATGTGTCCAGGTGGGTACTTTTATGCTAGGCATGGTCCTCTTTCTCACCCAAACATGCAAAATCGCTTTAGCTACATTCAACCAGATCAGTCCCTTAAGCATCTAGAGTGCAAAATGGCTGCAAACTTTAGCATGTTATTACTCGGACACCGTGAAGCTTAGAAACTTCTCATCTGATCCTATGAGATCACATTGATCCCCTCTATAGTAACCTCTCTTGATTTCAACTATTTCGGAGGCATTTTCCTATGGTGTCGAGTTTTCACTTGGGGAAAATTTTGTCAAATGCAAGTAGTTGAAAGTTGTACAGTGGTACAACTTTTGTTCTGCGGCTTGTGTGACCAAACAGATTGTCCCAACATGTCTAAGTGGGTACATTTATACTAGGCATGGTCCTCTTTCACACCCAAACACACGAAATCGCTTTGAGCTACGTTCAACTAGCAAAATCCCTTAAGGATCCGAAGTGCAAAATGGCTGCAAACTCAACATGCTTGTATTCAGACACCATGATGCTTAGAAACTTCTCATCTGATCCAATGAGATCATGTTGGGCCCCTCTACAATAACCTCTCTCTGGTTTTTCTATCTTGGAGGCATTTTCTCGTGGTGGTGATTTCTTGCTTGGGGAAAAATTTGTCAAATGCAAGTAGTTGAAAGTTACAAAGTGGTGCAACCTTCATTCTGCAACTCATGTGACCAAATGGATTGTCCTGACGCATCCAGGTGGGTATTTTTATGCTAGGAATGGTCCTCTTTCCCACTGAAACAATCAAAATCGCTTTGAGCTACATTCAACTGGCAGAATCCCTTAAGAGTCCAAAGTGCAAAATGGTTGTGGAATTCAGCATTCTCGTATTCGAACACCGTGATGCTTAGAATATTTTTTTCTAATCCCATGGGATCAGATTGGGCCCCTCTACAATAACCTCTCTCAATTTTTTCTATCTTGGAGACCTTTTCTTGTGGTGACGATTTCTCACTTGGGGAAAAAGTTGTCAAATGCAAGTAGTTGAGTGTGTAAACATCACTTTTTAGCAATTCCATCCATTGTATCCTATTGTAACTCAATGGAATGGAATAATTAGGGGTAGGGAGCATATTTGCATGGTTTCTAGAGTAGGGGAGGTGAGTTGAGTGGTTTGGTGTGATGCCCTAGTTGGCAATTTGACGAGTTTTGGTGAAATTCAATGGTTTAAGAGTGGAAATGGTTGAAATCCTTTGGGGAGGTAGTTTGTGAGGGAATTTTAAGCATTTGTAGGTTCTTTCAACATTTTTTGATGCATTGGCAAGGTTTTATGAGTTGTGGGAATAGTATTTTCAATAAACCCACCCTAAACTTGCTAAAAATGAGGGTTTTGTAAATGTGGGCTTAAAGGAGCAGTTCTCAGGTTAAAGTTTGTGGATTTGGAGGTTTTGTGGTTTGTTAAATGACTATATATTTATTTGGGATGGGAAGATAGTTTGCAGTATAGTTGCTTTGAAAATTTGGCCTAATTGGCCAATTAGGATAGTGTAGTGGCCTTGTTTTGTTGGTGTTGGTCGAAAGTGACCTGGTGTGTTTTTGTGATACATTTTTGAAGGCTTAAAAGGGTGTCTGAAAAGGTGAGTGTCTTGTTTATTGGAAATAATAGTTGCAAGAAAAGGTGAATAAGTTGGGTCTGCAAACCTACAAGACAAATAGTGAAGTTTGAGGAGAATCACCCTTGATAGGGTTTGGAGGATTAAAGGCTTGGTGTCTCAGATAGATTTATGTTTAGCTGATTGAAGGCCTCCCTGCTCTGCATCATGCTACTGCTTACTATTACACTTTGATATATTTTTTCCAAGCATCCATAGCTTGTTATAAAGCACTTGTTTTATAATTTTAACCTTAGTAGCAAGGTAGTAAATTGATTGATAAAACACTTTGACAGACATGTATGAAAAATTTTGTAGCATAGAGAAGGCAGTGAACTGTTTGAAATAAATTCCTCAAAGAAATGTGGTCCCATGGTGATGGAATGCCATGACAAGCACATTGAGACCAAATTTATTTGAGGCATTTTTTTGAACAATTCAATGCCTTATCTATGTTATTTCTTATTATTATGCTTTGATAGATTTTTTCCAAGCATCCATCTAGCTTGTTTGGAAGCACCCATTTTAGGCTTTTAGCCATAGCATCAAGGTAGTGAACTGTTTGATAAAATTATTTGGTAAACATGTACAAAAAATGTGGTAGCATATACAAGGCAGTGAATTGTTTGAAAAAATGCCTCAAAGAAACATGGTCTCATGGTGATGGAATGTCATGACAATCCATAGCAATTTTCTTGTCATGGCATTCCATCACCATGAGACCACATTTCTTTTAAGAATTTTTTTCAAGCAGTTCATTTCCTTGTCTATGCTATTGCTTTCTATTATGCTTTTCTATATTTATTCCAAGCATCCATCGCTTGTTCGAAAGCACATGTTTAGTGCAGGAGCACCATTGGTGCAAAATTGTCAAAGTAAGTTCATAAGGTCTAGACTTTAGAAGGTTTGAATTTTATGTTAAAATAAGGTATATAAGACCATTTTGTGATGTAAGTTGTAAATATTGAGTCATTTTAGGTTTTTAGTAGGTTTGGTATCTCAAAAATGCAAAAATGGGAAAAGTTATGAAATTATGCAAAAAAGCAATATTTTAAACTTGCAATTTTTGAGCATAAGAGAAGTCCAACAATCAAGGATTTTTCAATAGGTAATTTGAGGAAGTTGAGGAGTTATTTTTGAGGGAAAATCAAAAATATGTGGAAAGGCATTGATGTAAGAGAGATTCTTGAATTTTTCAAGTGAAATATTAATAGAAACATCACTGATTTTTCTAGATTTTTTATATTTTTCCATATAAAATAGACTTGTATGTCTTGCGCATTAATTTGTGGATTCCAAATTGTGGTGGATGGAATTATAGATAGTTTGAAAAATCCTTTAAATCCATTTTGAAGGTTTTATTTTCAATTTTGTGCATTTATCATCAATTTAACCAAACCGACTTGAACTTGTACAAGTGAAGGTTTTGAGTCAATAATATGGATTTTTGATCCATTCCTCTTTTTGTAGCCTTTGTAACTTGAGGAATGGGTCTGCACTAATAGTAAAAATGTGTGAAGATGGTGAATTAGAGTAGGGAAGATCTAGAGGTGAATTGGGTGTGAAGCCCTATGAGTAAATTTTGACTTTTCGTTTCAAAAAGGGAGGTTTTAGAGATTGAAACTGAGTTTTTGAGTTGGGCAGCATAGTTTTATGAGGAATTAAGCATGAGAAGGGTTTTTTTGACTTGTTTGAGCAATTGAAAGGTTTTGGGTTCTCTAGGAAGTGCCATTTTCAATAAACCCTTAGTTTGTAGACAATAAATGAGAGTTTTATGTTTTGGGTAGTAAATGATTGAATCAATGCAATCTAGTGGTCAAATTTGAAGTTTTGATAGATATGAAGTGCTGCCCCAAGGTTTCAAGATTTTTGGACAAGTTTTGAAGGTGGTCTCTTTGTGAAAATGGGCTAATTTGAGCCCTAAAAGGCGTGAAAAGCCTGATTTGAGCAATTTGTTACAAAAAAACCTTAGGTGATTGTTTGGTATGCTGTTAAACTCACTAATGGCTCCTTGAAATAGGATTTTTCTTGGTTTGAAAAAGAAGATATTGAGAAAAAATACCCGATTTGGTGGGTTGGAGTGCTACAAGGAGGTAGCTTGGTTTGGTGAGAGTAAATAGTTGTGAGGATTTGTGAATTGAGGATTTTGATTAATGATTGGAATTGTGTTTAGTGAGATTCCAGGACCTCCCCTACTACATCAATGTTTTAGGGTTTTAGCCATAGCAGCAAGGAAATTAACTGTTTGATATAATGCTTTGATAGACATGTATGAGAAATGTGGTAGCATAGAAAAGGCAGTGAAATGCCTCAAAAAAATGATGTCTCATGTTGATGGAATTCCATGACAATTAAAAGCAATTCGATTGTCATGGCATTTCATCACCATGAGACCACATTTATTTGAGGCAACTTTTGAAGTAGTTCATTGCCTTGTCTATGGCTTGTCATGGCATTCCATCACCACATTTATTTGATGCATTTTTTTTAATAGTTCACTACCTTGTCTATGTTATTTCTTACTATTATGCTTTGATATATTTTTTCAAAGCATCCATAGCTTGTTCGAAATCACTTGTTTTAGGATTTTATCCATAGTAACAAGGCAGTGAACTGTTTTACAAGATTATTTGGTAGACTTGTATGAAAAATGTGGTAACATAGACAAGGCAATGAACTATTTGAAAAAATACCTCAAAGAAATTTGGTCTCATAGAATGTCATGATAAGAAAATGCAATTGGCAACTGCTCCTAGTTATTAGTTATGCAATGTGAAGAAATTGCATAACTGCTTAGGTTGACTTTGTAATAACTATATTGTAATTGAAATTTTGTCATCTATCAGCATCTAGTTATTAGTTATGCAAAGTGAAGTAATTCTTTGACTTTGAAAGATTTGCAATGCAATGTAATCAACGATATGAATACAAACTACAAAAATCCATTTTTTACAATTCATTAGTTAAAATATTTATTTTATTTTCTCTCTATATCTCTATATGATATGGAAATACCTTTCAATTTTTATTTTTTTAAAGTTTTTATCTCTTGTTTTACATTTTTCCCCGATTTTTTCAAAAACTCTTATACTTTTGGTTTGTCAATTTTTTCCCCAAAAGATTTTTGCTGCTATGCATTGGAAGCATGAAGCATACATGTGAATATACACAACATAGGTGAATTATACATGTGAATAAGTGAGGCACAAGTGATTGAAGCATTCAAAAGGATACAAACCACCATGAATGGAGCTTATTTACATAATACGCTTTAGATGGGGCTTATTGAGCATTCGGCAGTAATTAATTAAGCATTAGATGTAAACAAAATCCATTCCTAAAACATTCAAGCATAAAATTTACATGATATACATGATAACATCATTCAAGAATGGCAGTAGCAAAATAATATTTTCTTTAATCAAAAATCTGAAAGGCTATACAATGATATATATTGATAAAATTATATACAATATATCCAAAAAAACCATACAAGCTTAGTACAAAGGAGCCATATGGACATAAAATTTCACGTATATATCAATAGTAAAAAACATATATTCCAAAATGCCACATAGGCATAGAAAAAATAACCCTAATACATAGTCATTCCCTCTAGGGGATCTTATGTTGTCATTGAAATTCAGCTAGATGGAGTGACTGTTGCTTCTCTTGTCTTTTGAACATAATTGCTAGTCCTCCTCTCTTCACTTTGGACCTTCAACTGATACAATAAAAACTAAATATGTTAATACATAGAAATTGAATTGTGGAATGGTATATAACAAAATATATAATCACTTACTGCATACATATAGTCATCATGCACATTTATAGCATCACCATGTCCACGATCTGGAGTGACAACCACCTGTAGCAACCATAAAGGCAGAAATTAAACTACTCAAAAGTATCTTAAAAAATTTATATAATAGACCATAAAAGAGAAAATATAATGTCAAATCAACTAATTTATTGCATACCTCTCTCAATGGATCAGAACTGGCTATTGTTGCAGCAACTCCATGGTCCATAGTGCCACCAACATCACCAGGGTTGTCTAATGTCAACAACTACAAATGAAATAGTATCTCAAGTATCATGTTGATATAAATACCAAGAGGGGATAATGGAACATAAGGTGAAATAAGAGAGGGTAATGGGATGGGAATAGAAGGGATTAATGGAACATAGGCTGGAATAGTATAGATTGATGGGATGGGCTAGGATGGGATAACAAAATATAGGGTGGACAATTAGAGGTTAATGGGATGTGATTACTAGGTAATAATGCAACATAGGGTGAATTAGGAGGTGTCTAGGGTTTGACTATAGTACACAAAGTGCAAACTTGACTTGTGTGTAACAATAATAGAGAAGAGTTATCTACACAAGACTACACAAGGGTCCATCTAGACTCCCAAAAGCAACAGACCAATTCATGATAGAAGAATCCATGAACCATGAACAACTAACCATCTCAAATAAATCTAACATCATAACAGTGACTTGATGGTGTTAGGTCATAGATAGAGTGAGACCATCCAAACCAGACCATAATGACTTGTCTCTTGTTGTATAAGGTGATCAGCCTCCAAGAGATAGTCATCACACAAAGGTGATTAGTGGATCCTAGTTGTAAAACAGCCTCACATACCCCCATCCTCAACATTTCCTACATCTACTTCCTTGTACACACTCACCAAGTCCGTCTCATACATCCTTGGAGAGGAATCACAATACAACACATAACCGACATTGAAAACAACAACAATAACTAGCTTAGCCACTAAGTTCATAAAGAAGAGAAAATTAAAGTTCCATTTCAACAATAAAGAAACAAATACACGTAATTTCAACATTGAATCGAACATATATAACCTCTAGGGTTATAAGAAAATAAGATCACAAGTTGTGGCTAAACCTTCACAATCAAATATAAACAAAGTGTCAGCCCTCACAATCATCTGGAAAATCATCAATAACCAAAAGAAAGTTCACAATCTTTAAAATTGCACTGTACAACACTGTGTGACTAGTTACTAGCCACCAAATGAGGAAGGAGGAAACAATGTCTGACTAGAATGATAGTAGCCCTCATGTGATGCAGAATGAGCACACAATCCACATGACCCAGAGTGTATCCACGACTCTCAAACAAGATACAATTGTTGGTTTCTTACATTTATAGGGGTGCAACTACATACATAATCCCATAGGAACATCCAATTCCATAATCCATGGGATACGTATCAAAACTTTCCAACCATAACCTTTTATCAGATTCCTTTCATGCTACTCCTTTCCATAGAGTACATCATGCTAAGGTAAAAGCCATGAACACGTGATCACTTAACAATTCTACTAACACTTCACAGGGACAACCTAGTGGGCTCAAATGTTCCTAGAGGATCTAGTGTATGAACCTGCGGCTCTAATACCATGTGTAACACCCCACCATGAAACCCTATAGGAAATTGCAATTAACTAGTTAAATAGACAATTTTATTTTTTTGTTTTACAATTAATATACAAGTTCGCTACTCATTGCAAACATCGCCTAAGGTTACGAGACTAAGATTACTTATTAACCCACAAACACATAAATGAATCTATAACATTTATCCACATAAGAACTTAAGAATGCATTCATTCCATACAAGATAAACTACATCATCACAAGAAGGATTACCATATGAGTCAATATCAATAACTTAATAAAGAGATTACATCACTCATTCCCTAAATGAGGCAAGTCCAACAAGCATGATTACATATTACAACTTTCCACCTCAATTACAAAGAGGGGTAATAAATTACAAGATTCAACTAAAATGAATAAAGCATAAAATAAGCAACTGGATCACACGAGCTCTCCAACTGAAATCTCGTCCATACGAACAAGAAGAAAGCCCAACAGAGTAAGGTGCATGCCATCCAACCAAGTGGAACCCAAAGGCCCACCCCCTGTTCTAGGAGATAGTAAAAAGGAATCCTAGCCATAACCATCTACCTCTAGACACATGTTAACATGTAATGGAACCAAACTAACACAACGAGTCACATGTACCACTCAAGTATAACACAAGTACAATGCAAGTACAACACAATTACAACTCAACATGGTTACATTGCTTCCAGATATAAAGCAGATCAAGTATGTTAAGAGAACCATAAACATAATAATTAAATACCAACTATGGTCACATTAGGTATGTTAAGGAAACCATACCCATAAAATCAAATACCAATTGTTGTCCTAGACAGAGTGTCATCACACAGCTTGTCATGAGTTACCCACTGTGGATCTTCATAGGCGTCATCTAAACTGGTGCCTCAACCAATCCTCGGCCCTCATACTTACTAATGCGGAATCAAATACCTTTCATATAGACAAGATAGATGACCTTGCCATTCCAGGCCTTCCCACCCATACCAAGCCTAACCGAACACTTGGGTCCATTAGTGAGGCATAATTATCTTGATTAGTGAGAAGTTAGTCCTAATATTCTAAGGATTGTTTTAGTTAACACTTGTTTAAACCACTTCCGAAGGTTACCCAATCTTACCTCTACCAGGCTCTGGCCCCTATGGAAGCCACTCTTCTACTCGACAACACACATACCATCCAATCACTAAGGGTACAAAGTGCAACAAACAAGATACCACGACCACTCCTTTCTCAGGAGGTGACATAAAATGAAACTCATTCCAATACTGGAGGCAACAAATCACATAACAAGGTCACTCCTTACAAGGAGACGCGGATCCCATAATCCACTCCTTTCACAAGAGACACAAAACATCCCCGTTTGTGGAAACCGGGTAAACACTAACTAGACATCATGCACTACCAAAGGGAATTCACAACAGGTTGACATCACAAATGACAACCCCCAACCTCTAGGGTCTTCTGGAAGACTTACAGATTAAAAACACTTTTAACCCACTTCCCTAAACAAGAACATGAAGGACATGTTCACCGAAGGCAATTGAAAGAAACTACCTTTGGATATTCTAAATCCATTTCTTCATTACATTCATTAATTTATTGCATCAACAAAACTGAATTATAAATACGCCTTTTCAGATAAGGGAGAAATTAACAATATTTATTTAATTTCCCTACTTGCATTTAAATAATGAAAATTAACTAGTTCAGCATATAAAACAAATACGTTGGTTTAAAATAAATATTGTTTCCTCGTTTCAATATAGCCATTTAAAAATAATTGACTTGACCCGAAAACGTATTATTTTAAATCAAAACTATTCTCTTTTAAAAAAATACTTTAAAATCAAAACCATGGTTCAACTAAAATTGCCATACTTTCATTTCCTCAATATAGATTTAAATCATGCCATTAATTTAAAACACCATTTTCCTATACATAATAAATTTATGTCCACAACAATAGCCATATGTTTTAACATCATATAAAATAATATTTTAATATTATAAATTATAATATAAAATTTTATTAAAAAATATTTTAATATTACAACCTATAATATACAAGATATTATATATATTTTATTAATGATATATATTAATATTTTAATATTATAAAATATTATTCTAAATATTTTAATATGTAAAATATTATATATATATATATATTAAAAAAGGTATCCATGCAAAATGGGGCCCACGCACTTTCCTTGGGTCGCGCGCTTTAGGGGTGGCCGTACATTTTCCTTGGTCGTAGTTTACTTTATGTAGAGGGCGGCGGGGGTTTTGGTAGGGCAACGGTTTACCAGCCGACCCCCCTTGGTGCGGTGGTTGTGCTATGCACAACCGACCACCCCTGTGGGTGGCGCGGCTGTGTAAGCAGCGGCCACGGTGGGTTTGTGGCAGACACGTTGGGCACGGCTCCCCCCACTCACCTCTTATGGGGTGCGGTGGGGGTGAGCCCCGAGCGCCTCCCCAAATTCCTTTTTTTTATTTTTTTTATTTTATGTTTTTCAAACAACCACAAACATACCTACAGATTTCTCGAAATTCATGCACCTCCACAGGGGGTTTTCTTAAGAAAATGACAGCATAACCCCTCCAAAAAGAATTTTTTTTTTAAAGAATATATACATGTATGTATATATATATACACTAAATATATATATATATATATATATATATATATATATATATATATATTTATATATAAGAATTCCAACATCCCAAACCAGATTGAAGAAATAATTTGAACAAATAAAATTTGAAATAACTTTTTGCAGCCAAGAATTCATTTTGTTTAGAATAAAATATCATTTCTAAATACTAGTTTCAAGTTTTGAAACCAAATTTGACATGGGTTTTCTTTGCAAATCCATAGAGTCTATAAATAATTTCAAGCAACAATTAAAATTTGTGAATCATTTCAAAATGAAAAGAATTTAATAGGAAGAAAACCTGAATCCTAAAGCTTGAGAGGTTGCCAATGGTGCAAGGATTCCTTCCTCAGATTCCAGCTTCCTTTCCACAAAACAACAGACTTCTCCACAAATTCAATCCAAACCCACAAATAGCAAAATCCTCTTTTCTTCCCTATTTTCCATTTTTTTCATAACTTCTTGAAAAGTCATTCCAAATCCCATAATGAAGAAATCTTCAAAATATCTCATTCAACCACTATAATAAATTTTCAGAAACAAAACAGAAAATATCTCAATTTTCAATTTGCATTTTTCTAATTTCCAAAAAAAGAAATTTAAAACCTTTTCCAAAATTTCCAATTTAATCCTTTTATTTTCAAACATTAAATCCATAATTTCACAATGAAATACTTATTCGATTTAAACATCATCAATTTAATTAATCAATAAAATTAATTTAATCCAAGATTAAATCATTTTATTAATTAAATTAAATTAATTAATTAATAAATTAAATAACATTTCTAACATCATTACCAAATTAATTTAATCAATCACTTAAATACATAAAGCCATTTAATTACCCTTTTCAAATTGTAATTAAATAATCCAAAAGAGGGAACAATTTTCAAAGCAACACAACCCGACTAAGACCTGATGACACACTATGACTAGGGTGATGACTTGGCATGGAAAACCTAGCTACTATCTTCCAATCGAATACCGTTGGGCAATGGACACGCTCAACCTGTGAAACCAGGTGGAGTCGATATCTTGTACATGTCAACCTGCGAATAAAGAGTATATCCACATGCATAAATATGTCATAAATAAGGCACACCGTGAAGAAGAAATCACGTAATTTTAGGGCGCTCGCAAGCGAGTGGTGCAATTTCGTCCCCTTCACCAATACAGTATTACCAACTGATGAATCTAACATCATTAATTTAATCAAAAACATTAAACATCATTGATTCAAATATCATATATGTTAATCTAAGGCATGCCATAATGATAACATCAGAGTACAATACCAACACATCAAAATATAACATTCACATCGCTTAATAGGTAATGATCACACAGTAACCAAGTACCATAGTCAAGGTACCAACAGAAAATAAGGCATAACCAAACAGAACATTCTTCGATCAAAAAAGAAAAATGGAGGGGTCTTACATACAATAAGATGGGAGTAGAAGGACATAATGACACATAGCATGGACTAGAAGATATTAGTGGGATGGGCTAGGAGGGGATCATGGAAAATAGGGTGAACTATTAAATGTTAATGGTGTGGGATTAGGAAGGAATAAAGGAACCAAAAGTGAATTAGGAGAACTTAATTTGACACGATCAAGGAATACAAATGCAATGTTTGTGTTTCTCATAAAAAAATTAGATTTGTATATATGCAAAATTACAAAAACTAGCTAACATAGTTTTACAACACCATTAATGAATAAAGGCTACTTGAGTGTAAGTTTTTTGAGGATATGAATTGCAAGGTGTGGAGGAAGAAGGTGCACCAGGAAATTGTTTGAAATCCAAAGCATGTTATGATACAAGAATTCAAATATAACATTCAACTGTTCAAATACAATAATAATATATTTAATACTAGTTGCATACCTATGGACTCATTGTCAAGAATGTATAAGGTTCTGTAGGAATAGAGCATGCCTCGTGAACAGTCTGACCCTAAAATTTCATCATATCAAAATTCTACTAATTTAGTTATTCTTAAATTTCAAAATATAATTTAATAAACAACATTAAAATAACTTGCTAAATTTTACCTGAGTGTCAATGCCAAATGTATCATTCAGAATATCATCCGTGAAATTCATCGCCTCTACAAATGATGTAGGTTGTGTAGTTGCATCACGAGCACTCGGATAATCGTACGTGCAAACAACACCACAAGCGCCATAGTGGTGGGGTGGAGCTTGGGGCCTACACGTCTCCTCCACACCAGGCTCTACTAGAGGAATCGCACACTGTAAAATGGTTTGGGTGAGTGATTCAATCGACTTCAGCATGTGCACCTCTACACTATCCTTAACAATAGAAGGAACAACGACATGCTCCACCATGGGTTTGGCCAAGGGTCTCGATGCCACCTATGGATTATGTCATGCAACAGGTCTATCATGTGTGGAGCCCCCACCTCTATCCTGAAAGTCTAAGATGTCAAAATAGTTTGGCATTTTATTGAGGACAATCTAGCAATAGAGTTTCCTCAAAAATTATTGTGACACCTCATGGTTATTGCATGGATATTGGTCAAATACCATCCACCACCACTCCCAAAAAAAAAAATTAATCAACTCATGATGGCACCAATGGATGGGGAACCTCCTGCATGCATGAGACAAAGGTTCATTGGTTCTCAAGTCTATAAATAGGGCACACAATTCATCTTTGCTATTTTATTTTTTTTTGACATCTGCATATGAAAAACCAATAGCATAATAGTATCTCATCTCATCCCTCTTATTTGACCAAAAATTCATTTGCTCGCTCATTTCTCCTACAGGAGTTACAATTGACTTCAATGATTCAGCAATCCCTCTCCTATAAGGGTGGGTTTCAATATGCTTGGTTAATCTTCCAATTAATTGTTGAATGTCTCTTTTATTGTTTCCAATTTGATTTTGAATATTTTCTTGTGTTCCTTGAGGATGCCTATGAATTGATAGAGGGGTTTCAGGTTTTTCTTGTATAGGAGGCTCTTCATGAGGGGGTGATTATGAATTATCAATGTTTCAAGGTGGAGATTCATTCCCTGAGAATTAGAACAAAGTTTTATTATAAAAACATATTTAAATTTGCATTCTAAATCAAATTTGAAATAAATAGAATAAAAATACATACCTCTTTGCAATCTTCAACCTCTCCGATGTGTTGGCGGAATCGTCATGGAAAATGGCAAGCTAAGGATACAAATAATGGATGAGATTTGGTGAGCACGAGTTGCACACCTCAAATCCTCCAAGTCAAGCCACGAGTTGAAGAGAAATGAGGGTTTGAAACTTGTTTTTTGAATTTTAGGTTAAGTTTTCAATTTGGCGCAAGCCAAATGACTTTTAAGTCATTTGGCATGCGCCAAATTTGGTGTGCACCAAATGGCTTATTTCGACCTTTTTTGGGAATTTTTTTCATTTTGGCACCTAAATTGTGTCACATATTGGTGCAATTACCCTTGTGTGGTATAAAATATGTCTTGCAATGTCAGTATAACACACCTTCATGCAATGTATTACTTAAAAGGAAATCTAAATAGCAAAAATAAAGCTACAGGTATCCTTCTAATTCATTCCATGGCTCTCTAATCCCAAGGAATCCTGTAAATTATGCTCTTAGATCTTATTATTGTTGCACATTAACCTGCAAAGATTGACAACTCAAGATACAAGATGTTACAATGAAGTCTACATGCTTATGTTTTTGGGTTTTTTAATATTTGATGTATAAAAATTAAATGATACTATAATGAAATGATACTAAAATCTAAATGTTGAGACTGATGATGGTGATCAAGTATAAATTCTAAATGAAAGATGGAATGAAATACACTATCCAAAATAAAATTTCCATTATAACACTAAAACGAAATAAAATGCAAAACTAAGCTAAAATGCTCTCCAAATTTTCTCACAAATGCACTAAAATTTAGCAACATAAGCTTGTCCAAATATTCATTGTTGAAAAGTTGTAGCAATGGGTCTTATTTATAGATTTTATAAGGCTCAATGTTATGTGGCAACAACGGACGGTCGAGATTGTGATCATGTGGCATCAACGACAGAGCATCAAGAGCTTAGAGGGAATTAAGGAGATGGTTCCCTTCAACAAGACAAATTGTCAACTATTAAAAGGAATCATAGAGAAGGAGGAGCCATGTGTCTTAGTTAGTTCCAAATTGGTTGCAAATTTGTTGAATATATTTCATATTTTCCATTTATAAAATTTATTTTTGTGAGACACATGATGAGGTGGCAAATGAGTTGGAGGTGGTTAGAGGAAATATGTAGAAATGTGCTTAAATTGGATTAAATTTTTTAATTTAAAAGGAGATGGTAAATTAGCAAGATTCCAAATTACTTCATTTGTGCATTTTGACCAATTTTAGAAGAATATGCCAATTTGAATTTAAAAATTCAAATTTAAGAGGGAAAGGGGAAACCAATTAAATAAAAACTTGATTTAATTTGTCCATTTAATTAATTTTAGAAAGAAAGTGAATTTTGGAAAGAATTAGAATATGAACCATATAAATAAATTTTACAATTTATTTATAATAGTATAGGAAAATAAGAACATTAATCAAATAGCAAGTATTTAATTAATATGATGTTGTAGACCATTTTTGCATGCATACAACCCTTAAACCCTTATTGTGATATAATGATTAACCATGAAATGTAGATAACAAAAACTAAAATAAAAACCCCATACACAAGAGAACACTAGATTTATGTGGAAAATCCAATGAGGGAAAAACCATGATGAGGATTAGCTCACAATATAAGTAATTGCAAAACCGATACAAAAGGGCTCACTACCAAAATAGGATAGACTATCCAAAAAGGCTCATAGCTAAGGCTCATTGCCACAAAAAGAAATACAAGAAAATATAAGAAAATGTAACACAGAGAACACTTTCTCAATGCAACAAGGAATCCACCACAATGCTACAACACTATCACAATCTAGCAAGAAATATTTTGGACTCCTTTAGCTCATTGCATTCAATAATCCAATACTTGAAGTTTGCACTACTCTACTAAAATTTGCATCACACATCACTTGCATTGATCTTGCATCTATCTTTCTTCTCTCTTCATTCTCTCTTTAACTCACAACAACTCTAATCTTATTTATATCAACCTCAACCTTAAACACCTTCTCCAAGGTCGACATTCTATCTGTTATATTTATAAATTCAAATTAGGTCAACACCTAAACATTCCCATAGTGGATAGGAATGAAAAAAGGACCAAAAAAACACTTAACTGAGACCCAAAATTAAGTCTCACATGCCACCTAGATGCATCCATTAATATTTGAACATTTATAAATGTAATGTAGACACCAAGTCGCTCGTTACTTGTGAAAACACATTAAACATTAAGTACACACTTCTAAAACTTCTAACCATGATCCTCTTCACACAATCAAGAGAACAACACCATTAACTCTCCTTCAAAACCACAAGTCCTAAGAAGAAACTTTGGAGAAATATGGAGAAAATACATTTCTCCCTAACACCTTTGTACAACACTACAAAACTATTTCACATAATGGTGAGCACAACTTCCATTCACCAATGATCTATAACACAAAATTTTGAATATAGCAACCTCTAACAACCTTGAACAACATATCAAATCCACATAGGCATAGCATCAACACAAAAGAAACATTTAGCATGATATGGAGCATGCTCTGAACACTTGCACAACACAATTTAATTTGTTTATCAAATTTTCTCAAAAGTACTTGGAAATCAAGTACCGAAGACATCATCTCAACTCATTACTTCATTCCAACTCATACCTAGACACTGCAATAAAAATATACCTCCATGTACTCACAACACTTCTTCAATATCTCAACTACACATGCACAACTTGCAATAGCCTATTTTCCTTTTTTCCATAATTTTCTCAATATCCTTGACATTTTCATCATATAAAAAATTCCTTAGTACACAGTTGACATCAATGAAAATACCAGTCATTAGACATCCTATTGATATCAATGACAACACCTTCATACTTGCAAAAATCTCCCCCTTGGTCATTTATGGAAACACATGACGTAAGAAAACATCAAAGACAACACAATAGTTTTGAACACACTTTCTTTTTCTCCCCCAAAATGTTTTGACAATATACACAACTTTCACCACTAATACCTTACACTTTTTCACATGATACTTTCTCCCCCTTTGACATCAATGACAAAGCATAAAAATTTTGCATTATTCTCCCCCTTTGACATTGAACCAACATACTTGCTCTAAATACTCCACCTTAGGAGTATACCCAATCAAATTAGCAACTCAATTACAACACATGACACTACCTACTCCCCCTAAGAGGTAGCCACCAACATCAGTTCAGAACAAGAGATAGATCCATAGATCCACTACACAGATGCATCTCCATATGCATCTAGTTCAATGAAGGAGAGATAATAACCCCCAACCTCTCCTGAAGATACTCAAAAGTATCCTTAGGAAGAGCCTTAGTAAATACGTTGACAGCAATATGATCCTTTGTAGGTACATGTACTCAATTTTTACCTCACTCTCCATAAACTTCTCTCTCATAAAGTGATACCTAATAGATATATGCTTTTTCCTTGAGTGCATCGCTAGATTATTTGAAATTTTAATTGCATTTAAATTTTTATAAAATATAGAAATAGATACAACTATGATATCCTTCAATTTTTCTCATCCATAAAACTTGTGTACATCATGATGTTGTTGCAATATACTCAGCCTCAGCAGTAGATAAAGAGACTATATCTTGCTTCTTTCTCAACCATAACACCAATATACATCCAAGAAAGAATACACTGCCACTTCTACTTCTCATGTCATCAAAACAACCAGCCCAATATGCATTTGTATAAGCACTTAATGTGAAATCAGTATTCTTAACATACCACAAGCCATAATCTAGAGCACCTCTTAAATATTTGAATATGTCTCTACTTCTGCAACATATTTTTCTCTAGGATCTTCTTAAAATCTAGCCACAAGGAAAACTACATGCACATGATATCATTTCAATGGTGTCATTAGAACGTTGAACTCCATGTTCAGCTGGGTGCATTTTTATGTGACAACAGTGTCCTAGACTAGAGATCAGCTAAAACTAAAATCTTCTTTCACACTCATCAAGTATTATTCTATGGCTTCTTCTTTCTAGATCTTATTGTTGGATCTTTGTTTGTTACTGATATATCTGAGTTTTTGTATCTTATCAAGTTGTAGGGATTGAATGCATCAATGAGCAAATAGTCTTCAATGTTCTTCCAATCTTCTTTAGATCTATAACCCGCACATTCAAAGAGAGAGAAATGGTTATGCCATATAGGATCTTTCCTTAGTCAAACCCCATATTGGTATTTATACCTCCACAATGGTGAAATTGATGATAAAGAGAGATTATCCTTTTGAGGGATAGAGGCTAAATTGTATTTGAATGATGAATCAACAACTCATTATAACTCACCACTCAGATCTAATATCCTTGAGGAACTTAAGGAATGCACATCACCTTCAAGGCTTGATTGCAATTTTCCTTTATTTGATTTGAAGACCTACAAAAATTAGTACTTACAAATAGAATGCATGCATAAACATGAAAAAACTCACATGAAACTTGGTATGATGCTTTGATGTTGAAATGCTACAATAATTTTGATAATTTTGCTCTTAACTGCTCTTGAATGCTTTTAGAAATATTAATTTTCTCAATAATTTTTCCTTTCTTGCTTCTAGGATTTCAAATGATGAAATAACTAGGTATTTATATGCAATTCATCTAATTTCCCACAAATTAAATCTTGATAGCCATCATTTAGGATTTAAAATTCAAATAATGAATTGTCAACCCTGGCTTATTTAAATTTGGGGCCATTTTAAGGGACAAGGGTGCCTAGGGTGCCCTTTTCCATACCCACTCTTTTGAGATTTGGAGTGTCAGGGGTAAAATATTAAATGCATAATTTGGTTTCATACATTTGATTTTCTTGATAAATGATAAAATGGGCCATGAAATGCATAATTTAGGAAATTAGGAGTGTAGTTAGGCCCAAGCACATTGAGTGAGAAAAATCTAGTGTGAAATTGTTAAGGGTAACAATTTACGATGCTAAAAATATGCTTTTGGTCAAAAGGTGAATAGAGAGAAACCAAAAGTCTTATTTTTCAATATCAAAATTCAAAAACAAGTTTCTTGTGTAGATTCTTATCCTTTAGAAAAGGTTGTTTTCTTGAATACTCTTTGAGCTTTCATATTTTCATGAGGGGAACAAAAAACATATTTGGCTCCTTGTCTTTGAAATTCTTATTAAAATTTTGGATGATTGGAAAGGTAAATAGTTCTCTAGATAGATGGAAGGCTAGTTCTTCTAAAGGTACAATCTTTCAATCTATTCCTATTTAGAGATTCTCCCTAATTCTGTCCCCAAGGAGTATCTCTTTAAAAATTACTAGTATCATGGGGAAATTTTTATGGATAGGTACTAATAAACACCATAAGTACTCTCTTGTATCTAAGAATAATATTTACACTAGCACTAATCATGTAAGTCTTGGTCTCAAGGATACTACAATTTTCTTTTTTTCAATCGATATCTCTAGAATTTTTCTCTTGCCCAAGCCAACATGGAGGCCACAAATGAGGGACCACCTCCGCAATATGAATTTAAGTGACTATTCCAATCTTGTGAGAATGATAGCTCAGTTGAGGCATAAAGCCTATGAGCACACCATCCCAGTGAGGGACTGGAACAACATAGGCCTGAACTCCTATCACATAGCATGAATTCCATCAGCAACATCAATGTTTTGGGCCAAGTCTATGAGCACATTGAATCAACGAAGGCATAGTGCATGTGATCACAATGGCCCAACAGAGGCTTGAAACCCGATGGAAACAAAAAAAATGCCACATATTAACCATTGCACTATGGGATGAACCCTAAAGGATACTATAATTTTCAATCACTCTTGTTTCACTAAAATAATTTGAAAATTCATGGCTAGTGATTCTAGCTCTTGGGAAAACATCCTCCAAGATAAGTATCTTCTTGCTAATAATCCAATATGCATTATTGTGTGTGGATGTCTCTAATAGGCTTATACGATTTAGTAAGGAATTAAGGAATTTAAACATCTATCACCTAAGGGTAAAAGCACAAATTTGTGTCACACTTTCAGCCAAATAAATAGTTATGAGCAAACTAATTTTGGTCGGAAATATTTCGGTCGAGTATGTTTCAGCCAAAACCATGTGGCATATACGTGGCACACATGGTTTCAATCGAATAGGTTTCGGGCGAAACCCAAAAAATTAATTTTTTTCCTTTCAACTTTCAAACCGGCTTTCAATTTGGCTTATTATATGTGTGGGGTTTCTATTGACCAAAACCCTTCTGATAGAAGCCCTTTTGGCTAAAACTATCTAGTTGGCAACCAACTTAGAATTTTTTGAAACTTTAAACTTTAACTAAGTATTTCTCCAGTCAGAATACCTTTTTTGCAAAAAAAAAAACTATTTTGTAGAGCTCGGAGTGGGGAATCCAAATATATAATTTTTTAATATTTTTATTAGTTTTAATATATGTTATTTTTAAAATAATGCAAGTAGGTTGTTAAAATTAAAAAAAAGGTTGATTAGAAATTTTTTTTTAAATTAGTAGAAGATATTAAGAAAATTTAAAACTTATATGGGTCAGTAGAGGAGAGAGTCTTCTTCAAAAGGGTATAATTGTTTATTTTTTAAAATGATTAAAACAATTGAAAATAGTTGGCGGCCCGTGAAAACTATCAAATTCTAACATGTTTGACTTTAAAATGTTATTATGAGAAAAACATAAATCAAATTTTATTTTTTTTCCATGCAATAGATATTGAAGTTACCTATTTGGAGAAAAAAAAATTAGGGAGAAATGAAGTTTTTTTCAATTTGTTTCTTGACGGCCCATGAAGTCACTCTTTTTTGAAATTTTCAGAATTCTAAAAAATTTCCTTAAATTGAAAAAAACATAATGAAAACAATATTTTTTTTAAAAATTAAAATTGCAGGAATAAACTTCATCAAAAGATCTACATTTCATTAGTTTACATCATTTTGGAATTCAAAACATAAAAACCACTTTTATGTGGTCAAAGTTCACAATTTTTTGTTGTTGTTGGTCAATTCCTTTATAAAGTGTGACACAAGTTTGTGCTTTTACCCCTAATATTTCTTTTAAAATATCTATAATGGTAAGAAGATTGATTTTTAGGAGAATTTTAAATGTTTTTACTAGCCCCTCAAAAAATATTTTTAGGTCAACAAGTTGGCTACCCATATCAAAAATAATTAGGGTATGAAGGTGAAAGATTATTGGAAAGAAAAAGATGAAGTTTTTGGAATTCTAGAAATAGGAAAGGTCTTTTCTAGAGCAACCCAAAGTTTCTAGATAGTGAATATTTACCTCATTTATTTCATCTCTAAATTTTTGGATTAATCTAGAGTCGGAAGGATGAAATTTTAATTGCATTTAGAATTTTATTGGGACTTATTTTGTTAGTGAAGGATATATTAAATTGGTTACCCACATAAATAATCTCCCTTATTAATACTCTTGGGTGAAGATTTGAACATTCAAGGACTACCCCAAGACTAAGTTTTTATTTATCTTTTTTTTCACTCTAAGATCCTCACTTGTGTTCAAATTTAGAAGTGAGGTTTCTCTATCTATCCAATATGAATTCTTTATGTTATACTCAAGGAAAATATTGTAATAATTAGATCCTCTATCATGACATTGCTAAAGGAATCTAGAATAGGTTTATTGATAGTTTTAATTTTAAGTAGGTGGGAAAATATATATTTTAAAAAGTTCCTTGATTCTTTGTCTTGCCTTGTTACTCTTTTAATACCCCGCATGAATTATGGAATATAGGTCCAATCCTCATAGTTTAGAAATTATGACTTGAAAGTAATAATAAAATATTAAATGATAAGGGAAAATTCAAAATCAATTATTGAAGAAAATACCAATGGCTATTTCTTGAAGTGTCAATATCCTAAATACAACTAAATCTAAGGAGGATAATTCTAGAGAGGCTTATAATCTCAGGAATGACATATAAGTGGAAATATTATGATTATATTTTATATAAAATTTTGGTTAAGAAGGATTTTGAGAAATGGTGCCCCCTCAAATTGAAGGGATCGATCTAAATTTTGACAATGCTCGTGCAAGAAAAATTGTAGATCCTCAAATGCAAGGGATTTTTTGAGGGATCACAAAAAATACATGTTCTTACTTTTGGAACTTATTTTCTAATCTCAATTCTAACAATTTTATTGAGTCTAAAGTTTAATATTGGTTTTTAGGTTAGAGGTATGCATAGGAGCTCATAATTTGATTACTAAGGGTGACTCAAGTATCATTATTAATAAAATACTAAATGAGTCTATTTGTAGTTGGTGTATCCCTAGAATTCAAGAAAAACAAAGATCTTTCTAAAAAAAGTTAAAGAAGTTCACATTTTCGACACATAAAATAAATAAAACAAAATAGTTGAATGGCTAGAAAAATTCAATTTTTAGGAGAACTTCCACTTTTACACTCATGTGGACAAGTTTGAAAATAAGTGGCTTTACTTTCTTTCACTAATTCTATTAATGATGATAAGCTCTATTAATGATGATAAGCTCTCTCTTCGTTAATATTAAAGCTTCTTACCTTTTAATTTTATGCCCATTTTTGCTCAACTTTAAGTATTTTTGGAAAGAACCTTTCTTTCCTTCCTTCACTCAATTTAATTTTTTTTTAGAATTATTATTTTATTTCATTATCATGATTACATTTTTATGCAAATTTTAGTTTCATTCTCTCCCATCTAATGAATTAAACGAAAATAACAACCATCCCTCTAATAAGGAAGGTGAGGGAAAAATAGTTAATTGATTAAATTATTTGTTTCTAGATTTCTTAACTTCTACTCATTTATAACAATGGCCTTTGGATCTTTATTTTGGATAAAATGGTTTTTTTCAATTTATTGAAAAAATTAAGATAAGACAAGTCAATGAAAAACATACATGACCAAAAAATGATATGTAAACACATTTCTCAAAACTAATGTATGTTTTTCTCTCCAAGTACAATAAGCCTCCACATTGGGCGAAATATAAAAAAGTACAAATAACGAATAGTAATAATCAAGGAATCTATTATCAATAAAAAATAATCAATAAATTCAATACCCACCAATTCTCTACTGCCAAGGTCTCTTTTTCCTCTCTCACTCTCATCTCTAGGTAATTTGAGGTTGACTATGGGAGTTCATTTGTTCCCTCCTTCTAACACCTTTATAATCTATAGTAATTGGTTTTGTATATTGAAGTATCCATGATCTAATCTACCACCTTATCTCAATAGGTTTCTTAAATTCAAAGCCTCCCCTTAAAAATTGGTAATCTCCACTTGTTGCCAGACTAAAATATTATGTGCAGTGTGCCATGTAGGAGTGAAGACATTGTGTCACCTTAAGAGGAGGGGTACCTTGATAACCACTATGAATTTCTCCTCCTTCCTTCCAATCATGAATAATATAATATCTATTTCTACATTGCAAATAAATTCTCTTCACTCATCTATTGTATCTAAAACTGCATATCTTGAAGAGAATAAATGTAGAACATACATCATATCATAGACCATATATCACATCAACAAAAAATAAAAAAATAAAACATAAGTAATAAAATAGGATAATCATGTGGATTCCCCTTATTCCAAGAGGGGTCTTCTACTAACTCCTTGATTGGACTCAATGCTAGTGTTGGACACTCTTCTTCTACTTCTACTTTCCCCTTTTCAAGGACCCTACCCACTACCTTTGTGATAGTCTTAGTCTCAACCAAAAGAGTCATATCCACATCATCCTCTCTTGAATCATCACTAGGGGCATAATATGAAACTCAACCTCATTAGTCCTCTCTCCATGTCCTCTCACAACTTATCCAACTTGTTACCCTACCGTATTGTCAATAACACCTCAAATTCTCCCCTAATCTCACAATTGGGATCCCTAGTGTTAGTGGGGCCCACTTTAAGTCTACTTGCTAGCTTCAATATAGTTTCACTAATTCCATCATACATTGCATCAAAATGGGCAAGGCCACGAGAATCACTCATCTAAACTACTATGGAACCTTATCCATAGGATGTATCTCATGTGCTCCTCTCATATCAACTAGAAAAGTGGCATGGCATTCCTCCTACACCCCATTGAATTCTCATCCCATACACCCCTCATTCCAATGTATAAAATTGTATTAAAATATATTACAATCATGTTGATCATGTCATCAATAAATATAGTGAATAAAGATGGTATATCCCACCTTTTCTTATGAATGTTCTCTTAGGTAATGAATCCACCTTGCATAAGAGTGAAATGCTCTAGAATCTAGTTCATGCTTGATGTAGGATGGTTAATAATTTGAGTTCCTAGCTTGGTAATCTAATAAAATTTCTTATAGGTATGAGCCCATGTGTATACTTCTCATGCATAACTCTATCTATGTATCTTTATCTCCATGATAATGGGGCCCAATCATATAAAATCCTATAAGATCCATTTTCACCAACTAAATTGATGATAATGATCTTAATCAAGGCCTTTTGAATGGTCAAAGTGGTTTCTCTCTACTAGTCTCAACTACATCCTAAGTTTCATGACCATGCCATCCTATCTTGAGGGTCCTTTAGAATAAATGGTGTCCCTATGATTGAAATTCCTATAATCCTATAAGTGATGTAGAGGGTAATATTCCACTACCCCTCTTCCCATGAGAATTGGAACCTCTGTTTTAGTATGTGTCCCGCTAAGTAAATATGTCATATAATAATTTTTATTAAGGTAGCACTTATGTAATCCTTGCTACCCTTATGAAGCTAGATCTCTCCAATATCTCTTTACATCTAAAAATGCCCAAATTTGCATAGGTTGGCATGACAATCTAATGATGGTTTAATACTCCAATTCATGACCCAATATGAATTCATTACACATAATCTCATTTTTTTCCTTCATGATTAAAACTCCATCCCTCTTAGCCTCATATTCATATTATTCAGCCTCTAAAGTAGGTTCCAATTACTTGATCAACATTGAACTTTTTGTAGACCTTCAATTGAAGGGTATCTTAGGAGACTACAACATCACTTAAGAAACTTGTATATCAAGTTGTATCATCTCCCAAACAACCAATCGTGGTAAAAAAATTGAATCAAACCCCCAAAAGGGGCAACCTTATTATTTTTGGAAGCCACTTAATTACTTTAGTTTTGATCATTTCTCCACCATTTTTTCTCATTATTGCTTGTGTTCTTTCTAGTTCTAATTGAGCCTTCACTCTATTTGATTGAGTATTTTCTCCTCTTGACCCACAATCAACTCTTTATTCTTCTATCCATTAACTCCTTGGCCTTCACTTCCCCATGATTGATAATTTTCTAGCTAGAGGCGTATTGCCTTTGGCGTCTAAGAGATTAACTTTTTTGTATTATTGCCAATTTCTTGCTAGTAGTTGCTCTCATTATTTGAACCCTTGATCCCAACACAAGTATTAAAAATAATCTATAAATAATCAATCCATTTTGTAGTGTAGCCTCCACCATATCATTCTTATTCTCACACAAGACCTTTTCTCTTTTCCATAGAAGCTTCAATGCTTCCTATTTTCCATGCAATCTCAAATTTTCTAGATTTAGAGCTTCCCTTATTACTATTGTCATCAAGAGGAGGTTCTATTTTTTGTAGAGGAGGATACCAAATAATTTGGGTTCTTTGTGGATTGAAGCTATCACTGACACAACAAAAAGCTTCTTTGAAGCTTCACAATTATTTCCACTAATTTAAAAAGATTTAGTAGTAATTAGGAAACCTCAAATTTTCTGAAGAAAAGTAAACTTTGTTGCCTCTTCTTGGTTATAATATATTTGTACTTTCTTTAATGTATTATAAGATAAAAATATTATTTATATTAGAATATTTGTTTTCACTGCTTATAAACCCTTAATACTAGCATGAGGTACCAAAACCAAAATTAAAAATAAAATGTAGGAGTTGCACTTAGCAAAAAATGATTAGTTGCGTGCATTTAGATTAAAAAAAAATTGCAAAAAATAGTTTAATTAAGAAACATTTGACTTTCCAAAAAAAATATAAAAAAGATAAAGTAATTTTGCATTCATATTAGATTGCATCATAATCATCAAAAATTAAAACCAAAAAAGCTTGATAATTCCATGAGGAACTCAACAAAATCAAAATGAGCAAAAATAAGCTTGCCTCTATCAATTTTTTTCCTTCTCACTTGGATTTCATGCTCAATGTGTCTTAGAGTAAGGTAAAATTGGATTGAAGCAATTTTAAGTGAATTCAAGGAGAATTTTCCTATTGAGGAGTCTCCCACTAGTGAACAAGTCAACAAAAAATACAATTTTTTGGGAAATAAAAAATTAGGATAAGAGAAAGTACATAACAATAATATTTTAGATTCAAGGTTAGCTCATAAACCAAACTCTCGCAAACACTAGAGAAGAATTAAACATCACTCATAATATACGAAATGAAAAATGCAACCTACTACAATAGGACCATAAAACCTCATCAAAATAACATCAACAACCAAACCATGCATCAATGGATCCCACTCAATCCCATCTTAAAAATATAATAGACAACAAAAAGTTTATTGCTATATGTGGCATTCTACTTCCATGTGAAGTGAACAACCCCTTGGTCTAATCCCTGCTAAACTAGCTCTTATCATGAGAGAAAGAGTGACTCATCGGGTGCCTTTTAACAAGGGTGCAACATGTGTGCTATTTGGATTCTAACTCATTTGCATGGACGTACTTGGTTCAATTCTACCCATCACATATTTTGGTGAGCCAAACATAAATTACAATTCTTTTGAGTGATCTAGTTTGTATTTTTCATTTTATTTTCTTTCATTTATGTTTCTCTATTTGCATAAATTCTACTATTTTGTGGCCTTTGATACCCTCATTGTCACACACTATTGTGTGTTTACCTATTTACTATTACTATGTTAGGGTAATTATTACATTTGTGAATGTATTTGGAATTTTGATTGGAAATATATGTGTTTGCACTTTGTTATCAATGAATTGTGAATAAATGTTTATTTAATTTAATGTTATATGATGAAATACATATATGGAATGAATGGTTATTGAATTGATATTATAACTATGAAAAAGATAATGCAAATGTTTGTATTGATGAATGGCTAACTATCATGAAAATGTGATGAGTTGGATGCAAATTCAGAATCAAACCTCTAGAAGGGAGGGGAAGTATCACTCTGGAGAAGGGCTTGGTGAAGTAACCGGTAATGAAACCTAATTGATATTATACACACACTCACTAGTAGAATAGTCAAGTCAAGTCATACTGTTTGGGAATTGGTAAGTACCCTTTAGCATGATGTGTTTGCAATAGAAAAGGAGTTTTATTTCTGTTAGGATCATTCTTGGTTTAGGGTTAGTGCTTGATGCTTGAGAGTACCTCATTATATTACTATGCTTAATGGATGAAGTGTATATACATTGGAGGTATATATATGTATGCATACACATTTCAATGATGATCCATACGCATGAAGTAACCTGTACATGAGAGTGCATAGGTAGACGTACCTATGTGTGCTTATGAATAGGTTGCTTATGAGCATGGAGATATCACAAGGACAATATGACATGTATGATGAGCCTAGTTTTTGGCATATTTTAGACTATGTTTTTAGACATTTTTATATCTTTTATTATGCTGAGAAGAAATTTAGTAGTAATTATGGGAGTAATACATAGACTTTATGCTTAATATAACAATTTTATTATGATAAGTCTTTCCATGGTTATTGTTTAAATGTTTTATTAGTTTGACAGAAGATGTGTGCCTTGTGACTTTTTGTGATGACATTCCTTTCTTGCAGCCACTACTGTTAACCTCCCTATAGCCATATCTGAAATATTGTTTGTTCCAAACTAATACCTAATGAATGAATGAGTGGAATGATGGATAGTCTTAATGAGTTAAATGTGTTCACCCGATCCTTTGCCGTAGAAGTAGCTATTAGTTATTTGTAGGTACCAAGTCTCCAGGAGAAGATTTAGCCTCAACTAGATTGTTGAAAGACTAATTCAAGGAGGACCGATTCAACAGCAAAGAATAAGGGAAACAGCTTCAAGTCATCCACCATGCAAGGGAAGCATTCTAGGAATCCAGCAGAGGCGTCTTGATGGCACATAAATCTAGGCTAGTGGTGCTTTAAATCTTCAAATTGATTTGACTTAGTCCTTCCTTTTTGTATCCACTTCTTCATTAGGTTGGTCATGATCTAATAAAGACTTCCCATTTTATGAGGGAAAGGTTAGTTAGTTGTTAGGTTCAGTTTTGAATAAATAGCCCATTCTCCTTTAGAGAAAGGGCTAAAAGATTGTTACTGTAATAAGCTTTAGTTTTTAAGAAATATAGTTGTGAGATTGTGAGCCATTTACTTTTTTGTTTCAACTCAATAAAAGAATTCATGGAATTTGCAGTCTAATCTATTGTGTATCTTTGACACTACCTAAGGGGGCCCACTTAGGGAGTTGTCTATCTTTTCATTTTTATAATTAGAATAGTTGCACTTCCTTTCATAGAACTTCGGTGTGACTGTTCCTGCAACTGATAGAATTACAAAGTTGTCAACTGTTCCTGTAGCCACTAGGGATAGATTAGTTCATGTCTTTAGAACTAAATTTAGTTTTCATTCTAAACATATTTAGTTAAGTTAGAATTTTTTTCCATCAATTCCAATTCCATCATAATTTTTTTAGTAGATAATACATGTCTGAAATAGGTGGTTAGTGCAAATACTTTGTAGACCCATTTCAAGTCTTACGTCCCTAGGTTGACAATCAAATGATGTCCTTTAGTAGATTATGACTACCAATTTTGATGCCTAATCCCTGAGTAGAGGATTTCATGTTCCTAATTATCAACTTGATTAAAGGATACTACATTTTTGGTGTCGTTGTCGGGGATGGTGTCAAACTAAAAACCTATTGCAGACATGCTAGTAGAGAGTTTGAAATTGCATTCCTAGCATTTAGATTAGAATTCAGCCTTCCAGCATTTTCCATAGTTTAGACTTACTTTTTGTTGTATGCTTAGAAGAAGAGACCAATTTGGAAGATTCATTCCTGGAAGATTAGATATCCAAGAAATAGACCCAGAATTTTTCCAAGAAGAACCATATTTGGATGTTGGCCAGGACTTAGTTACCTCATCTTCTTCCTTAGAGTTAAGTTTTAACCTATTTGATGAGTCTAACAACCTTGATCCCCTCGCCGAGCATTTGAATAATCTACACACTTCCAATAACCAGGACCCACATAATAACTCGCTTTCCCTTGTAGTTTATCAGCCAGGAGCTAACCCAGGAACACCACCAAGGATGGTAAGACCTACTTTTCCATTTCCAATTTTTGACCTACATGACAATAATAATCTCAAGAATATCCTTGCCTCATTACTACCAAAGTTATATGGACTTATTACAGAATACCCTCATACCTTCTTGTTCGAGTTTGACATCCTTTGTAGAAGTTATGACTACACCACTAGTGCACACAAGTTTAAGTTGTTTCCCTCTACCCTTAAGGAGTTAGCCTTGAGGTGGTTCATAGGATTAAGAGGCAATGTGGCGACCACTTGTGATGAAATTAAAACTCTTTTCTTGGGAAAGTATAAAGAATATTGTAGGGGGGATGATATGAGAGGAGATGACATCTTCAAGATGTCACAAAAGGAGGATGAAACCTTGGAAGACTATGTGTCTAGGTTTTTGTTCAGTGTGCAGAAAAAAACTCAGCATCAGTTGAATGAGGAGTCTAAAAAACTTTTCTTCCTAAGAGGAGTTAATTATACTTGCATGGAGGCACTAGACCTCATGGCCGAAGGAGATATCACCCAAAGCAATTGGGATGATATCAAGAAGATTTGTCTCAACTACTCCAGAGCAACTATGAAGAAAGGAAGAGGGTTTAGACCCTCTATTTCAAAAGGAAATGGCTCAGGAGTGTCAAAGGGGTAGATTTATAATCTCTTTTCAAATTTTAAGCAGGATATCATCAAGGACGTTGCTACACAACTAGACACTATGCAATCTAGAAGGAAGAAAGATGAAGCAAAGGTAATGCTAGCTGAATATTGCCCTCACTGCAGACAAAGGAAGAAGGATTGCAGATGCAAGTCGGTGGCTAATTTGGAGGTGTAACATCTTCCCACTGAGTTCAAAACAATAGAAGGAGATGAAGAAGTTTTCTTTGTTGCTCAATGCAAGCCATGGGCCCCAAGACAAGGTATGCCTCAGGACACTTTGCAAAATTTTGGTTCATATAATAATTAGTGGCAAAACTAGTACCCTCCAAATTATGGCCAATATTCCCAACCTCAATGGAATAATCCTTGGCCAAATGCTCAGAAAAATGGATGGCAACCCCCACAAGGGAATTGGCAGTCACCACAGCAAAATCAATGGCAGCCTCCACAAGGGAATCAGTAGCAGTCTAACTAGTGGATGGGAGGCCAGCAATGGTCAAATCAACCTGTTTGTTTCCTGCAACAACCCCAGCAGTAGTCAATCATGCCACCTCCTGCAACTACTCAAAGCCAAAATCCTAAGCCAACTCAGTTACCTGCTCAAGCAACACCTAATCCAAATAATTAGCCTCAGCAGCAGCAGCAAGTTTATTTCACTTACCCCAATCAACAACTTGCTTATGCTCTCAACTTGAGTAATATCCACTTACAGTTAGGAATAGTGTTTCCTACACCTTTTCCTCCCATAATCACAGAATTGCCATCTAAGGAGAATGAGCAGGAATATATTCATGACCAAGTTCAATCCAATGAGCCCATGCAAAATCCTTCATTGCCTAAAGTGTCCAATAAGCCTTCACCTCCTTTTCCACAAAGGTTGGAAGGTGAATTTTTTCAAAAGCAAGAAGAGCCTACCTTTGACATTCTTGACCAGCTAAAGCACATATGTGTAAAAATTCCTTTGTTCCAAGCAATTAAGGAAGTACCTATCTATAGCAAGGCTATTAAAGAAGCATGTTTAAAGAAGTCGGGTAGGAAAAAGAAAGACCCTCAAACTGTTCATGTCTTAGGTCAACTCTCTAATTTGATGCTAGGGAAGCTTACCATCCCAAAATATTCAGACCTTGGAAAACCTATTGTGGAAATCATTATTAATGGGGTTCAAATTAAAAATGCTTTAGTAGATCTTGGAGTAGCTATCAATTTCATGACAAAGGACCTTGTATTAAATCTTAGTATTTTAGACCTAAGACCTACACCTATAGTCTTGCAGCTCACAGATAGTTCAACTGTCAAACCTAATGGAGTAGTTGAAGACCTAGTAGTCCCCCTAGATTCATGGGAATATTTGGCTGATTTTATCTCTAAAAGCATCACTAGGAGGATATCTTGTAATTCTAGGAAGGCCTTGGTTAGCCACCGCAAATGCTTATATAGGATGTAGGTTTGGTAACATGACAATATTTGATGGGTATATCACCAAAAAGCTTACCCTTTATGCTCTAGCCCAACCTCAACTTGAATTGTGACAGTCAGTCTGGCCAGATTTGGGAGAATATGTGGAAGAGATGAATTTTGTGGAAAACCTGATGATGATTAGCAAAGAACCTTTTATTGAGAAATAGGAAGATGAAGAAATATTGTCTAATATCCTTCAGAACAACTATGGTATTGAGTACCCCTTCTGTGAAAAAGGTCCATGTTCATTGCAGACAATTCTACCCCCACCTACTTCAGCTCATTATCCTGTAGCAACTGACTACTTACACACCTTATTACCCCATGAAGTGGAAATGCCTTTTTTGTACGAAGTATCTATGCTTGAATTGACTTCCCAAGTGGAAGTAGCTGCAGGAAAAACCTTGAATATCAATAATCAACTTACTAGTGAGCAGCAAGAGTCAATTGTCCAAATGCTTACTACCCATAAACCAACTTTTTCTTGGGATTACGGTGACATGAAAGGAATTGATCCAAAGCTATGTACACACTGAATTTTCATCAATAGTGAGTTCAAACCTATTAGACAGCCCCAGAGGAGAATTAATCCAGCCCTAAGAGAAATTGTTAAGGAGGAATTACAAAAAATGTTGAATGTTGACTTTATCTACCCAATCTCAAATAGTCAATGGGTTTCTCCACTGGTTATCATCCCTAAGAAAGGAGGAAAATGGAGAGTGTGTGTGGATTATAGGGAGCTCAACTCAACAACTAAGAAAGATTATTTTCCTCTACCTTTTATTGATCAAGTCCTAGATAACTTATCAGGGATAAAGTACTTCTCCTTCCTTGATGGTTTCAATGGATATAATCAGATAAAGATTGCTCTTGAGGACCAGTAAAAGACTACTTTCACATTCCCTTGGGGAAAATTTTCCTATTCACTCTTGCCTTTCAGTCTTTGTAATGCACATGCAACTTTCCAAAGAGCTGTGATTACTATTTTCTTAGATATTTCATATGATTGTATGGAAATATAGATGGATGAGTTTACTGTTTATGGTGCAACATTTGAGGAATCCCAAGATAATTTGAAAAAGGTACCCAGAGGTGTGAAGATCATAATTTGTCACTCAATAGTCAAAAGTGCTTCATGGTGATGTAAGAAGGAATAGTGCTTGGCCACTATATTTTTGCTATAGGAATATAGGTAGATCCCTCTAAAATTGAAGTCATCTCTAATCTACCCTTCCCTACCAAGAAAAAGGAACTCAGAAGCTTTCTAGGACATTTTGGCTACTTTAGAAGATTTATTAAAGATTTCAGTCAAATAGTAGGGCCCCTATATAGTTTACTAAAGAAAGATGCAGAGTTTTCCTAGACAGCAAAATGTGAAAAAACATTCCTTGATCTGAAGATTACCCTTACTCAAGAACCTGTCTTGAAAGGACATGATTGATCACTTCCATTCCATATTCATATGGATGCATCAGATTATGCTATTGTTGTTGTTCTGGGACAAAAGGTTGGTTCAACTGAGCATGCACTTTATTATATCAGCAAGAACTTGCAAGGAGCTGAACTCAACTATAGTGTTACAGAAAAAGAAATGTTAGCAATCATCTATGCCCTCAACAAGTTCATGAATTATATCACAGGCTATCAAATATTTATCCATACTGATCATGTAGCAATTAGGTATCTCATGAACAAAAGCTCAATTATGAGGAGACTAGCTAGGTGGTTGTTGTTGATGCAAGAATTTGATATTAAAATTGTGGAAAACTAGGTAAAGCTAATGTGGTTGCTGATTTCCTATCTTGAATTCAAAGGCAAGATGATTCTACACTCATAGAGGATTCCTTCCTTGATGAATATTTGTTTGCCATCAAATTCATTCATCCATGGTATGCAGATATAGAAAATTATCTGGCTGCAATAAGAACTCCTCCTCATCTCTCACCTAAAGAAAAGAGATCGTTAGTAGAGAAAAGCTTTAACTTCTCTTGGATTGTAGATTGCATGTTTTATACAAGACCTGATCAAGTAATGAGGAGATGTGTGATAGAGGAAGACACTCATGACATACTACATGCAAGCCATGATGAGCCTTGTGGTGGACATTTTTTTGCTAAGAGAACAACCATGAAAATCTTAAATACTAGATATTATTGGCCAACATAACATAGAGATGCAGCCAAGTATACCAGGATGTGTGATAGATGCCAAAGGATGGGGAGGCCAACAAGATCAGATGAAATGCCCCTATTTCCACAAGTAATTGTTACACCTTTTGATAAATGGGGACTAGACTTTGTAGGCCCAATTGATCTACCTCCAAATGGTAAGTCTTACATTCTTGTATGCATAGATTATGTAACAAAATGGGTAGAGGCTAGACCTATGAAGCATGCTAGAGACAATAAATTAGTAGAGTTCCTCTATGAAGAAATCTTTACTAGATTTGGTGTTCCTAGAGAAATAGTGACAGACCAAGGAGCACAATTTATTTCTACTCTTATTACAACCTGAGTAAATGAATACAACATAAGGCATAGGAAGTCAACTCCTTATCATCCATAGGAAAATGGCCAGGTAGAAATTACTAACAGGGATATAGAGGCCATTCTGACAAAAACTGTGGATCTGCATAGGAAGGGTTGGGCTGCAAGGTTACTAGAGGCTATATGGGCTTATAGAACTACATGGAAGACTACAACGGGTTTTACACCTTTTGAAATGGTATATGGTCAGAAAGTTGTGATACCAATAGAGTTTGAACACAAAACTCTCATAACAACTTTGGAATTAAATATGGAGCTAACAACTACACAGACAAAAAGAATCGTGCAGCTCAATGCCCTAGATGAGCTCAGGAAGAGTGCCCTGCAGCATACTGAAATAATATAGAATCAAAGAATCAAATGGAATGATAAGTACATCAAGGAGAAGAAATTCAAAGAAGGAGATTGGGCTCTGCTTCATGATTCCAGATACAAGGATAGTCAAGGGAAATTGTAGACCAAATGGTTGGGGCCATACGAAATAGAAGAGGTATTTAATAATGGTGCCATACCATTGAGCACAATTGATGACATCTGGTTCAAATTATTACTCAATGGGCATCGACTGAAGATTTACCAAAATCCCATTGACAAAGAAGATTTCTTGAAGCAATTCCAACTAGAGCAAGAATCTACTGATCCTGCAGCCGAAGGAGTTGAGTCTCGGCTCGATTCCCTAAGCCATGCATGAAATGCATAAAAATATCATAATAAAGGGTTCATCCTTGTGGATCCCTATTCCATTCCCTATCTGTATCATCTCTTCTTCTACCACCTCATCCACCTGCCACACATCACCATATCCACATTTCGAAAGATCACCTTTTGTAATAAAGAAGATGGAGTCACATCAACTGCTTGTGGTGCATTATCATAGGTAAGCTCCACTAAACTCTAAGATGAATTATTTATTTCATTTATTATGTTTAATTAGATATTAAGTAAGTCAAATGGATTTCCTATATTTCTACAATATCCTTCAGTCTTTTCTGCACATTTGTGCACTTTTCCCAATTCATAACTAATAGCCACATCGTTACTTTTCCCACCACAAAGCCTTGTCACATCATGTTTTTTTGTCCTTTCGGCTTAAGCTCCATATTTTTTTGAACATTTGTAATAAATAAGCAAACCTCTATTACTTCCTGCAATTATGACTAGGCATGTCTTTCACTCCTTCCTGTCAATATTTTTATGTCTAAACTTTAAGTTAAAATGTTTGCAATTCTTCCTTCCATTTTCTACATCTTTTGAAAGAATTTCAAAAAAATTGGTTGAGGGGAGAGCGGAGAAGTTGGTTTGAGTTGCAGGAAGTTAAATTTGAGCAGGAAATTGAATAAAACTATGCTGATTTTTTTCTTGAAGAGATAAGTTGCAAAGACAAGTGTAAAAATGGGAGGCCAACCCATTAGGCATGAGCCAACGAATGACAATGTCTTATTGTAGGATGTTCAACATTTTTTGTCATTCAGACAGTACGGGTGGCTCAACTATTTTCTCAAACTAGACAAGTTTGATGAAGACATTGCTAAGGAGTTCACAAGGACATTTCATAATGGAAAGGCTAAGGTCAGGGGATTAAGAATTGATGCTTTAGTAAACAGAATTGCAGAAATAACAGGGTTACCCCAAGCTAGTGAACTATTTCCTCGAGCAAGGCACACACGAAGTGCTAGGGTAGAGTTTACTCGGTTTGGTGATCCTCCTCTACATGTGGATAAACAAGGAACCCAACGTATGATTTTGCCGCAGGACTGGATTCCACGAGCAAGTTATATAATCAAATACCTGACATGTGAAGGTCAGTTTTTTGTTTTGCATTCTCATCATTTTAAGCTATTATCTCATTTGTGTCATGGGTTATTAATGATTCCTTTATAATTTTCTCTCCAATAGTGATGCTGAATTTAAAAATGGAAGAATTAATTTTGTCTCCCACCATTGCCTCATCAAATTGCTTGTTGAAAAATCCATTAGGGATGTGTCACCAATGACCTAGGAGAAGTTTGTTGTTAATTTTAATCCAAGGGCTTACAATGTCAGACCCATCTACCGCATCTCCTATTCCTGAAGCATCTGACTCACAAGACGAGGTCCCTCTTTCTGAAAGATTTCACAAATGGCCACTACAAACCCCTATTTTTAACGTGAGGACTTCCTCTAAAAATTAAAAGGGAAAGTCACCAATGGTAACCCCCCAACAAAAGACACCTTCACCTACTCCTAAATCTGTTAAGAGGGAGCAAACAGGAGAATCTCCTAATCTTGAAACTATGAACCCAAAGAAACATAAGGCAGTTCCCACTCCCTTACGGAGAAGCTCTAGGATTCAGAACCAGACAACTTAGCATTCACTCAATATCTCTCAGTCTTCACCATCACCCTCAAACCCTTCTAGTCCTGCACTTGAGGAAGAGGAACCATCTATTGATGAGACTAGGCATGTTTCAGAAGGGGCTAGCCTTGATGAGCTGGTGGCTATGGTAGAACAGCTACAGGAAGAGGTAGCGTATATTGGGGAGGAAGGGAAATCAGTTATAGATCAATTAGAAGAAAGAAGTGAAGATAATGAAGGGATAGATGAGTCACCAGCTGCTATAGGAGATACACCGAAACATTATATCCCACAGGAACAACAAGAACATTGGTAGCCAAAGAATGAAATGGAATAGGAAATTCTTAGGCAATTGTCTGCCAAAGACAAAATTGAGACACTAGAGCATTAAAAATGTTGAGGCACCTAAAGAAATTCAAAGGCCACTTGTAGTGACTTATAACCATAAGCCTCCTCTCCATGTTACAAATTTTGCTACAGGAATGTCATGCTATACAGAATTTCAAAACTAGAAAACTACCTATGAATTGGAAATTGAGAGATTGAGGAGAGTAATCCAAAATAAGGATATAAAAATTGCTAATCTAATAGACACACTCAATCAGGTAGTTCAACTTGTCCCACAAATTGTGCAATGTAGATCTCCTTCACCTATTTATGCAATGTACTTAAAAGAGTTATATTTGAACTTTCAATTAATAAGGATCTGGCAAGGTCAAAATCCTTCCTTGAATACTCCAGAGGAATTTTATGATGCATATAGGGACTCACCGCAGCATGTTAGACACCTTATGTGTGAGTTTTATTTACACAGTTTGGTTGTGCCTCATGATACATAATGGAATCCTCTATGCTATTTTGGGGAAATACACATCAGTGCTCTGATCTCCTGGGTCAGAAATGAAATAAGCAGGGAATAGCAGTTTGATGGTTACAAACATAATGAGGTTAACATGCCACTAACAGTGAGGAATGAATCTAAAAAGGGGATGGGTATTTACTTTGACTGGAAGAAGTTGTGGGCGGATGAAAGGGCTCAACTAGTAATTGAACCCTTGAGATAAGAAGTGTTTTCCCAGTACTCCAAAATTGTAAATGATGACCTCAATATTGATACATAGCACAACCAAACAAGATGGGAACACTTTCCATTGTAGCTAAGAAGGGCAGAACCACATACCCCAAACAACTTGTATGCAGCTACTCGGAGAGCAGAGAGGTATATGAGAAATGCAAGAACCAAGAAAGAGAATTGGTTGCCATTAGTCATGCAACCACCCATTCTCTTATGGCCACTGTTGGCTATGCAAGGAGAAAAAAACACCTAGAGCAGGAATTCAAAGGATAATGTGTGGCAATGATTGGAGTCTATGCGGACTCACTTTTGGATTTTTCAACATGGTGAATTTGGACAGCAGCAGAATGTTGATTTAAGAGAGTATGCTCGAAGGAAAAATGCTAGAATTGTTGAAGGGACCAGAAAGTAGTCGGTTGAGGGGAATGATGAGCCCAATTTTTGGCATATTTTAGACTATATTTTTAGACATTTCTATATCTTTTATTATGCTGAGAAGACATTTAGTAGTAATTATGGGAGTAATACATAGACTTTATGCTTAATATAACAAGTTTATTATGATAATTCTTTCCTTGGTTATTTTTTAAATGTTTTATTAGTTTGACAGAAGATGTGTGCCTTGTGACTTTTTGTGATGACATGCCTTTCCTATAGCCACTACTGTTAACCTCCCTACAACCATATCTGAAATATTGTCTATTCCAAACTAATACCTAATGAATGAATGAGTGGAATGATGGATCATCTTAATGAGTTAAATGTGTTGAGTTGATCATTTTCCGCAAAAGTAGTTGTTAGTTATTTGTAGGTACCAAGTCTCCAGGAGAAGATTTAGCCTCAACTAGATTACTGAAAGACATATTCAAGGAGGATCGATGCAGCAACAAAGAATAAGGGAAACAACTTCAATTCATCCACCATGCAAGGGAAGCATTCCAAGAATCTAGCAGAGGCATCTTGATGGCACATAAATCTAGGATAGCGGTGCTTTAAATCTTCAAACTGATTCGACTCAGTCCTTCCTTTTTGTATCCACTTCTTCATTAGGTTGGTCATGATGTAATAAAGACTTCCCATTTTATGAGGGAAAGGTTAGTTAGTCGTTAGGCTCAGTTTTGAATAGATAGCCCATCTCCTTTAGAGAAAGGGTTGAAATATTGTTACTGTAATAAGATTTAGTTTTGCATAAATACTAGTGTGAGATTGTGAGCCATGTACTTGTTTGTTACAACTCAATAAAATCATTCATGGAATTTACAGTCTAATCTGTTGTGTATCTTTGACACTAGCTAAGGGGGGCCACTTAGGGAGTTGTCTATCTTTTCATTTCTGTAATTAGAATAGTTGTACTTCCTTTCATATAACTTGGGTCTAACTGTTCCTACAGCTGACAGAATTATAGAGCTATAAACTATTCCTGCAGCCACTAGGGACAGAGTAGTTCTTGTCTTTAGAACTGAATTTAGTTTTCATTCTAAACAGATTTATTCAAGTTAGAATTTGTTTCCAGCAATTCCAATTCCAGCATAATGTTTCTAGTAGATAATACATGTCTGAAATAGGTGGTTAGTGCATATTCTTTGCAGACCCATTTCAAGTCTTACGTCCCTGGGTTGACAATCAAATGATTTCCTTTAGTAGATTATGACTGGCAGCTGTGATAACTAATCCCTGAGTAGAGGAATTTGTGTTCCTAGTTATCAACCTAATTAAAGGATACTACAATGTGTGTGTATATATACAAAAAATGTATATATATCTACCAATAAGATAGTAATTTTTAATGTATGTGATTGTATTATCAAATGTATATATTTGATATATACATATATACATATGTATACATGTATCGATGTATACGTATGTAAAGGAAAATGGAAATTCCATATGGATACATCGACATATGTATGCATGCATACAGATATATATAAGAATATATATATACAAATGGCATCATATATGAATGTTAAATTGATTGTATTCATTTAAATATCAAACATATACATATTTAGTTCACATGGAATATATATAAATGAATATATAAATATATATTAAAATATATATACATATATATAGCATTGAGGCTATCTATTGATATATATATGTATATGTATATGTATATATATGTAAATATATATATATGGAAAGTAGTTAAGGCCAATTGTATATATATTATGCAGTAATTAAAGGTCGAATTATACATATATTATGAAATGTATTGGAGGTATATTTATACCAAGTACATAAAGGTTGATACAAGCAAGTTATGCTTTGGTCAATATATGAAGGTGCAACGCACTATATGTATATAGTGCTCAAGAAAATATAAAGGCGTATATGTCATTTAAGAACTAAATGATAATGAATACGTGGTATGATAATCTATTAAAGGAGTCAATAAGCTAAAAAATAGTGCAACATAGACTCAATGAACCAAGTCAAAGTACAAATTTAAATGCAAAGTGTCAAACCAAACCAAGTGTCGACTGATTAGCTTTGATTGGGTAGACTGTATATGTGCTACAAATTTGTGTGAGGCCATTTCAAATAATAAATTGTGGGCCTTGTGAATAGGGAACAAGATGTAAACTCGGTGCAATGTTATGAATTAGTTGAGTGTTGTAGAATTCTTTTATGCTTGAAATCGACTATTTGTGTTTTAGCATGTACTTTTTTGGATATTTCAAACTACTGTGTTGATCATTGAATCCATTTGTTATGATGAAATGATGACTATCCTCATGTAAATTCACCACCTTTCTTCATATAAGATGAGTCGAATTGTAAGGACTGAAAAGTGGCAAGCTATGAACCTTATTTATAGCCTTATAGAGCTGATTCTTGTGTATAAATATGGGTTGATCATACCCCATTATTCAGAATTTTTCATATGCAATAGTACGTTGTCGTTCTGCTTTAGTTTTCAATTGAGTGATTACTATTTTTGTTGAGAGTCTTCGATGAAAGAGTTTTAGTGAGACTAAGTGAAGGGAGGTCATTTTCTAAGTTGTTAAAGCAAGAGGAGGCCAAGCTAGGAAGCTCTATAATCAATTGGATTAATCATTTGATAGGAATGGAGTTCTATCTTAATCTATTTTATCTTCAAATTTGAAAGATTACTATTTTGATTGCATTTTACTGAATTTCATTAGATTTCTTATAATAGAGAAAGTCTATTGCTTATAATAGAATAAATTCTATTGGCTTATAAAAGAGGAAAGATTGTGATTGATTTTTTTTCCATATAAGTGTTTGTATTTACTCCCTATTGAGGAGGGTTTGATGATGGCATTAGTATTATATAGTAGGAATTCCAAATTTAGAATAACTTGTTAAAGATATGGTTATATGGACTTGGATAGCTTATGAGTTAAACCCTAGGGTTAGTTTATCCATTGAAGGGTGGGTAACTTATACTTTTTCTTATGTTTATTTGGTAAAGATGCTATCTAGTTTTAGAAAAGGGACTAGGTCAAACTGAGGGTTAGGATTACCTATTGAAGGTTTACCTATGCATAGATATAATGGTCTAAAGTAGAATGAGCTAGGGTAATGAATACATGAATAGGATGAATGTCACTCGAACTAATGAGTGAGAATAATTTGGAAAAAGTAGTGTGTTTTCCTGTGGCTCCACTATCAGTTCACCATGTTCCATGTATGCATACTAGATCAGGATTGTAAGGTCTACAAGTTTTAGTTATGTAGGACACATCACTAAACTCACTAAGGCTAATGTTACGAAGTTTCTTCACCGATCTCTTCATCGAAGGGTAGGGCCATCTATCCATTGATAGATGTGTGAGGGGCCTAATATGAGTCCATGGTTGGTACAAAATCACTTGAGTGATGCTTCTCCTCCACAGTTGGCGATCAAGTTTTGTAGAAGATTCTTGGACCATCTGTATCTATTGCTTTGAAGCTCGAATGAGCTATGTATGTAATTATCTATAATCTTGGAATATTGTATCATGATGATCATTGTATATTGGAAATTAAATCAAATTCAAATTATTGTTATGGCATCTATGTTCATTTTTTCTAGCTATTAAGAAAAGAAAAAACTTATTGCAATGGTTTGGAAACATAGCTTATTTACTTGAAAGTGAAAACTTAGGAAATTTACTAGCGAGAATAGTTGGCATGTTACACTCATAATATTTCAAAATCAAATAGGGCTTAAAAGTATGTCCCATTTAGTGATCCTTCTACCCCCATATTCAATATGTATCTTCCACTAGACCCTATGGTGCGAATTTCCAATTGCTTCAATTATGAAGATACTGACTCAAATGCTAAAAGATTTGAACCACATTACTTTGTGAACTTTAACAACTTGGTGTGAAGTTAATATACCATAGTCTAGTTGAATTTAAATCAAGGTAGAGCATGTCAAGTGTTTGTTCAATACAAAATCCACCAACAAGATAGTCCCATCATGAGTTATAGATACATGACCACATAGATGGACAATGAGATGTTTCACCCAAAAAAATATGTATAGGAGACTCAATAGGATCAAGAAACACTCTATGTATCCTACCAAGTTTAATAATATACAACACATCAAGTGTTACAAAAAAATATCTTGAAGAATGAACTAACAAAGCCACTCAACCACCATTGCAAGACAACCCAACTCAAGGTGGTGAGACATGAGAACAAAAAGAAGATGGTGCAATGCTTGAAAACATTATATCCACCTTGTTCTAATGGATTAGGACACTTGTAGCTGGAGGTGTCAAATAACCTCTTCAAGATAAAGTTGAAGAAAGGGCTAGATCATTAAGGTGAAAATTGCATGCTAATATCCAATGCCTAATATTATGAATGTTAAACATTGAATACAGTAATACAACTATCAAAATTTAAGTCTTAGTTGAAACCTAATAGTATTGTTCAGCTCACATAATCGTTTAGTTACCATATTTGATGATGTAGACCGAAAACCTTAAATTTAGTTAATAGATCACTTGCAGTGTAAATTGGTATAAAATTTTGAATCATTCCAATTACCACATAAAACATTTGAAGAAAATAATGTTAAAATACACAACTACATGCTCCTTCCCTTATATATAATCTAATATACTATAATCCTTACACCTACCAACACTTTTTTCTCCTAATTCAAATACACCTCAAAATGTAGGCCTTCTAAAATTTCCCCATATCTATAACTAGTTAAAATAGAAATTGTATATTGATGTGCAATGGGTACACCAAAGAAGTGTGGACGGTCAATTAGAAAGATAATTAGGAATCCAAACTCAACTAAAGAAAAACATTTGAATTGGAAAGATAATTAGGCTCTGTAATACCCCTTTGTTTTGTCTTTTTGATCGAACAGTGTTCTGTTCTCTTTCGGTTGTACTTTCTGTTATACCTTGACTATGGTACTCAGCTTCTGTTTGATCGCTATCTATAAAACGACGTTAACATTATATTTTGATGTAATGGTATTTTAATATGATGTTATCTTTATGGCATGTTTTGAATTAACATAAATGGATATTCAAATTAATGATGTTAATGCTTTGGATTATTTTAGTATGTTAGATTTGTTAGTTAGTACGACTATATTGGTGAAGAGGACGGTACCGTATCACTCGCTTGTGAGTGCCCTGCGATTCCGAGATTTCCTCTTCACAGTGTGTTTTAATGATGACATATATTGCATGTGGATATACTATTTGTTTGCAGGTTGATAGGTACAAGACATCGACTCCACCTGGTTTCATAGGGTTGAGTGTGTCCAATGCCCAACAGTATTCGATTGGGAGATAGTAGCTAGGATTTTGTGCCAAGTCGTCACCCTAGTCATAGTGTGTCATCGGTTTTAGTGTGGTCCAGCTGTTTTATATTGTTCAATTTGTCTGGTTTCAGTTTAAATTAGAAGTTTAGAAAAGGTTAAAATTTGTGTTGGGTAGTTAAATTGTCATTTAACTTTATCTAGTTTATAATGAAATGTAATTTAATTTATTAACTAATTTAATTTATTAATAAATAAATTTAATCTTTGATTAGATTTAGTTTATTAATAATTAAATTAATTGATTGGAAATAAATTAAGTTTTCCATTTTGGAGTTAATAGAAATTGGTGTGATATTGAGAATATTGAAAAGATGAAATAGAAAATAAAAGAAAATAATTAAAAGTCAATTAGAAATTTTGAATTCAAAAAATTGAAAGAAAAAGATATTTACATTTTCTGTTTTAGAGAATTGATGAGGGTGGTTGAAGGATTTTTAGGTTTTTTTCCTTATGGTTGAATTTTACTTCACAATTTTGGATGTTCTTGGAATTTTGGAAAAAGACTAAATTAAAAAGAGAAGGAAGAAATTGTGAATTTGGTGGGTTTTTTGGAAAAAGCTGGAAGAATCTACGGATCTAAAGAGGGAAGCAAGAACACATCAGGATCTTCTATCATCTCAAAAAAAAATCAGGTTCAAGTCTTTTAAATGCTTGTTTTTGAATTTTTGAAATTTAAATATTAATGGTTAAGATCTTGTGGAAGGAGTTTTGAATTTTGTTGTTTGAATTCAAATAAAGCAAAGGTTGGAATTTTGTTCTTCAAATTAGCAAGAAGACCCTCTTAAAATTTAAATTGCTTCCAAGAAAATGATGCTTTTGAGTGTAAATGATTGTTCTTATAATTATATTATTATGGTTTTCTCAATTTATTCTGTCTTTTAAACCAAAAATGCATATATATATATATATATATATATATATATATTGACGGTATATATACATATATATATGCATATGCTTATACTGGTTAAAAGAAAAAAAATTAAAAAATGTTTTAATGAAAGGAAACCAAAATTAAAAAGGGCAGATTTTTCTTTTTTTTAAATCTGCAATAAAACGGAATTCGTGTTTTTTTTGTTTAGGATTTTTTTAATATTAAAATTTTGGGGAGGTCATTGGGGGCTCAACCCCCACCGCGACCCCCATGGGAGGCAGGTGGAGGGAGCCGCACCCAACGCACCCCTCCCCACTCCCCACACCTTACCTACTGTCGCCGCCCACATGGGAGTGGACGATTGTGTTTGCACACAGTTGCCATCCCCATTCATGAGGGTCGGCTGTGTGTAAACACAGTCGACCGACCCTATGTGGTGCACGGCCCCCAAAGCAATGTGTAGCTGAAATCATAGGTCGCCTCTTCAAACCTCGCACGTGGCCCAAGGAAATATGGTGGGTGTTTAGCATAAAACAAAAAAAAAACAAAATTATATAAAATAAAATTTGTGATTTTAAATTTATTTTATTATTATTATATTTTATAATAATAAAATATGATTTATAAATATTTTATTATTATATTGTATAATAATAATATAAAATAGGTTTAATATAATATTTAATTTTATTATTATATTTTATAATAATAAAATATGTCATAGTATTATTTTATTATTATATTATATAATTTTAAAATATTAATACTTAATATTTAATATTGTGAAATTCAACCCCATATAATCAAATGAGAATGTATATACACTATTATATATATACATGTATTTAAATGGTGTTTTCACTTATGGCATGATTTAAATTGGATTGAACAAATTTAAACGTGGTAATCTTAACTGTCATTGTTCCCTTTTAAAATGATAATTCAAAGGAGGTTTGGTTTTTAAATTTAAATGACTATTATAAACGGAAGAAACAATATTTATTTTAAAGCAATGTATTTTGCCTTGTGGAAATTAACTGGTTAATTTATCATTAATTTAAATGCAAGTAGGGAAATTGGATTATTAGTGTTAATTTCTCTTTTTCTTGAAAAGATGTATTTAATTCAGTTTATTTAATATGACAAATTGTTGAATGATAACGAGGAAATGGATTTAGTGAATCTAAAGCAGATTTAATTCTCATTTTGATTTTTATCTATTCTTATCATCATTCGGGAAGTTTGGGTCATTGCATTGGACAAGTCTTCCAGTTGAGTTTTCTATTTCATGGGTTGTCGGTTTGTTATGTCTGTACAAAAGGTATTTGACTCCGCATTAGTAAGTATGAGGGCCGGGGATCGGTTTGAGGCCATCATCCTGTCGATCCACAGTGGGTAACTCATGACGATTTGTGCGATGACACTCTGTCTAGGACAACAGTTAGTACTTGTTATTGTGGGTATGGTTTCCGTAACATACCTGATGTGACCATAGTTGGTGTTTGATTATTATGTGTATGGTTCCCTTAACATACTTGATCTACTTTATTTTTGAAAGCAATGCGACCATGTAGAGTTGTACTTGTGTTGTACTTGCATGGTATCTGAGGTGTACTTATGTTGTACTTGCATGGTATAGGAGTTGTACTTGTGTTGTACATGTGATTGGTTGTTTCAGTCTGGTTCAGTTTGTGTTAGCCTATGTCTAGAGGTAGATGGTCTTGGCTAGGGTTCCTTGTTACTATCTCCTAGCATAGGGGGTGGGCCTTTGGGTTCCACTTGGTTGGGTGGCGTGCACCTAAATCCGTTGGGTTCTTTCTTCATGTTCTTGTGGACGATACTTCCACTTGGAGAGCTCGTGGGTTCCAGTATCAGTTCTTGCTTTATTTCATTTCAGTTGATCTTGTATTATTTTACCCCTCAGTTGTTACCAAGGTGGAAGTTGTATTTATAAACTTATTTATTGGACTTGCCTCATTCGGGGAATGAGAGATGTAATTGTAATATTTAATTATGAATTAATGGAATGGAAAGTTATCTTTATGCTTGATGTAAACTATCTTAATTGGAATGAATGTGTTAAAATTATTGAGTAAATGAATGTCATGGTTTAACTCATGTTTTTTGTTGAGGTTCTATATAACCTTTCTCTCGTAACCTTAGAGGTTCTTAGCATTAGTTAGTGAACTTGCATGTTAATTGTACTTAAACAAACAAACAAAAATAGCCTGTTTAAGTAGTTGTTTGCAACTTCCTCTAGGGTTGCGTGGTGAGGCGTTACACATGGTATCAAAGTCTAGGTTTAAACATTGGGTACTCTGGGATTATGCTGGAGCCATTAGCTTTTAGTTGTGTAGGATTTTAAGTTGTGTACCTTTTCTAATACCTTAAAGTGTTTGTGCAGGATTATGCCGCCCAGACGCAAAAGAGGTAGACGGTGTGGTTGTGGTCGTATAGGTGGTTGAGGTGGGAGTCAGCATGACTCTCCTCCTCAAGTATCAATTGTTCCCGATCAAGAAGAACCTCAGGCATCTCAGAATGCACCCAGGGTCAGGGATCGTCGGCAGGATCCAGCAGGGATCGAGGCTATGTGTAAAGCGCTTGAGGATGCCTTGTCACTCCTTGGTTTGAGGCAGGCAGAGGTTCAGGTTAACCCTACGGTGAGGGAAGTTCCACCCCAGTCGGAGTCACACATGAGGGACTTGCTCAGGGGGCACCCTCCATTATATGATGGGTCAGGTACTGGTTTAGAGGCCGAGACATGGCTGATAGACTTGGATACATGTTTTGCTATATATTTGTATGGTAGTAACACCAAAGCTCGCTATGCCATCATGCAGTTGAGAGGATTTGCATCCACATGGTGGAGACTAGAGGAGCAAAAGCTCCATATCGACATCCATACAGCATCTTGGGAGATCTTCTTAGAGAGGTTCAGGACTTAGTTCTTATTTGAGCATTGGCGTCAGCGTCGAGGTGACGAGTTTCAAGCCTTGCATCAGATGGCCTTATCTGTTGAGCAATATGATTTACGCTTTTATGAGCTCAAACAGTATGCAGGGATTGGTGATGATGAAAGCATGTTAGTGCACCATTTTGTTAGGGGCTTAAATGCCCGTCTCAATGGTGGAGTGAGGGTTTTCAAACCCAAGACCATGGATATGGTAGTAGAGAAAGCATGCCTTATTGAGGAGAATCTGAGTATGGCACTTGGAGGTCACATAGGAGTGCAGGTTGGTAGCGGTTCAGCAACAGGATCTAGTGCTTGAGGAGGGCAGCCTCAGGGAGGTGCACCCTCTCGATCTCGATAGGGACCATCGCAGAGTGGTTAGTAGTAGGAGAGTGTGCTTGGGAAGCGTAAGGATTCTCAGCCTTGTCAGGATGATGGTGGTTCTTCACCTAGGAGGAACGAGAACTGGTGGCGCAATAAGTGCAATCGACAAGTGCATCCATCCCAGAGTTCACAGTCTGTGGCTGATTGGGGTAGTGTGCAGTAGTCTACTACACCTTTTGGAGGTAGAGGGGTTGGTGGTAACACGGGGTGTTACTCTTGTGGCCAACAGGGCCACCTTGCTAGGGATTGTCCATGACATAACACTTCTGGAGTTAGTCGCTCAATGCAGGATACTCACCCTCAAGGGTCGAGGTTTTGATTTATATGCAATTTTTTTGAGGGAGTTATATCCCTACTATTTGCAGGCTTCCAGGAGTAAGCCTAACCCTAGGGGGGAGGATGTAATACCCCTCAGTTTTGTATTTTTGATCAAACAGTGTTGTGTTCTCTTTTGGTTGTACTTTCTATTGTACCTTGACTATGGTACTCGACTTTTGTTTGATCGCTATCTATAAAGCGACATTAACGTTATCTTTTGATGTAATGGTATTTTAATATGATGTTATCTTTATGGCATGTTTTGAATTAAAATAAATGGATATTCGAATTAATGATGTTAATGCTTTGGATTATTTTAGTATGTTAGATTTGTCAGTTAGTACGATTATATTGGTAAAGAGGACGGTACCGTATCACTCACTTGCAAGCATCCTGTGATTCCTAGATTTCATCTTCATGGTGTGTTTTAATGATGACATATATTGCATGTGGATATACTATTTGTTCGTAAGTTGACAGGTACAGGACATCGACTCCACCTGGTTTCACAGGGTTGAGTGTGTCCAATGCCCAACGGTATTCAATTGGGAGATAGTAGCTAGGATTTTGTGTCAAGTCGTCACCCTATTCATAGTGTGTCATCGGTTTTAGTGTGGTCCAGTTGTTTTATATTGTTCAATTTGTCTAGTTTCAGTTTAAATTAGAAGTTTGGAAAAGGTTAAAATCTATGTTGGGTAGTTAAATTGTCATTTAACTTTATCTAGTTTATAATGAAATGTAATTAATTTATTAATAAATAAAATTAATCTTTGATTAGATTTGGTTTATTAATAATTAAATTAATTGATTGGAAATAAATTAAGTTTTCCATTTTGAAGTTAATAGAAACTGGTGTGATATTGAGAATATTGAAAAGATGAAATAGAAAATAAAAGAAAATAATTAAAAGTCAATTAGAAATTTTGAATTCAAAAAATTGAAAGAAAAAGATATTTACATTTTCTATTTTAGAGAATTGATGAGGGTGGTTGAAGGATTTTTAGGTTTTTTTCCTTATGGTTGAATTTTGCTTCACAATTTTGGATGTTCTTGGAATTTTGGAAAAAGACTAAATTAAAAAGAGAAGGAAGAAATTGTGAATTTGGTGGGTATTTTGGAAAAAGCTAGAAGAATCTGTGGATTTGAAGAGGGAAGCAAGAACACATCAGGATCTTCTATCATCTCAAAAAAAAATCAGGTTCAAGTCTTTTAAATGCTTGTTTTTGAATTTTTGAAATTTAAATATTAATGGTTAAGATCTTGTGGAAGGAGTTTTGAATTTTGTTGTTTGAATTCAAATAAAGCAAAGGTTGGAATTTTGTTCTTCAAATTAGCAAGAAGACCCTCTTAAAATTTAAATTGCTTCCAAGAAAATGATGCTTTTGAGTGTAAATGATTGTTCTTATAATTATATTATTCTAGTTTTCTCAATTTATTCTGTCTTTTAAACCAAAAATGCATATATATATATATATTGAGGGTATATATATACATATATATATATATATATATATATATATATATATATATGCATATGCTTATACTGGTTAAAATAAAAAAATAAAAAAAATGTTTTATTGAAAGGAAACCGAAATTAAAAAGGGCAGATTTTTCTTTTTTTTAAATCCGTACTAAAACGGAATTCGCGTATTTTTTTGTTTAGGATTTTTTTAACATTAAAATTTTGGGGAGGTCGCTGGGGGCTCAACCCCCACCGCGCCCCCCATGGGAGGTGGTTGGTGGGAGCCGCGCCAATCACGCCCCTCCCCACTCCCCACTCCTCACACCTTACCTACTGTCGTCGCCCACATGGGAGTGGACGACTGTGTTTACACACAGTTGTCGCCCCCATTAATGGGGGTCGGTTGTGTGTAAACAGAGTCGGTCGACCCTATGTGGTGTGCGGCCCCCAAAGCAATGTGCGGCCGAAACCGCAAGTCTCCTCTTCAAACCCCGCGCGCGGCCCAAGGAAATACGGCGGGTGTTTAGCATAAAACAAAAAAAAAAAATTATATAAGATAAAATTTGTGATTTTAAATTTATTTTATTATTATTATATTTTATAATAATAAAATATGATTTCTAGATATTTTATTATTATATTGTATAATAATAATATAAAATAGTTTTAATATAATATTTAATTTTATTATTATATTTTATAATAATAAAATATGTCATATTATTATTTTATTATTATATTATATAATTTTAAAATATTAATACTGAATATTTAATATTGCGCAATTCAACCCCATATAATCAAATGGGAATGTATATACACTGTTATATATATACATGTATTTAAATGGTGTTTTTACTTATGGCATGATTTAAATTGGATTGAACAAATTTAAACATGGTAATCTTAACTATGTCATTGTTCCCTTTTAAAATGATAATTCAAAGGAGGTTTGGTTTTGAAATTTAAATGACTATTATAAATGGAAGAAACAATATTTATTTTAAAGCAATGTATTTTGCCTTGTGGAAATTAATTGGTTAATTTATCATTAATTTAAATGCAAGTAGGGAAATTGGATTATTAGTGTTAATTTATCTTTTTCTTGAAAAGATGTATTTAATTTAGTTTATTTAATGCGACAAATTGTTGAATGATAATGAGGAAATGGATTGAGTGAATCCAAAGTAGATTTAATTCTCGTTTTGATTTTTATCTGTTCTTGTCATCATTTGGGAAGTTTAGGTCATTGCATCGGACAAGTCTTCCAGTTGAGTTTTCTATTTCGTGGGTTGTCGGTTTGTTATGTCAACCTGTCTTGTATTCCTTGGGTAGTGCATGAGAAATTATCAGTGTTTACCCAATTTCTATGAATGGGGATGTTTTGTGTCTCCTGAGAAAGGAGTGGATTATGGGATCCGTGTCTCCTTGTAAGTAGTGACCTTGTTATATGTTTTGTTGCCTCCAGTGTTGGAGTGCGTTTCAGTTTGTGTCACCTCTTGAGAATTGAGTGGTCGTGATATCTGGTCTGTTTGCACTTTGTTACCCTTGGTGTTTGGATGGTATGTGTGTTTTCAAGTAGAAGAGTGGCTTCCAAAGGGGCCAAAGCCCGGAAGAGGTAAGATTGGGTAACCTTTAGAAGTGGTGTAATTAAGTGACAACTAAATCAATATACTTAGAAGTTTGGGTAGTACTTCACTCTAAAAAGATAATTATGCCTCACTCATAGACCCAAGTGCTCAGTTAGGCTTGGGATGGGTGGGAAGGCCTGGTGAGGCAAGGTCATCTATCTTGTCTGTACAAAAGGTATTTGACTCCGCATTAGTAAGTATGAGGGCCGAGGATCAGTTTGAGGCCATCATCCTGTCGATCCAAAATGGGTAACTCATGACGATTTGTGCGATGACACTCTGTCTAGGACAATAGTTAGTACTTGTTATTGTGGGTATGGTTTCTGTAACATACCTGATGTGACCATAGTTGGTGTTTGATTATTATGTGTATGGTTCCCTTAACATACTTGATCTACTTTATTTTTGAAAGCAATGCGACCATGTAGAGTTGTACTTGTGTTGTACTTGCATGGTATCTGAGGTGTACTTATGTTGTACTTGCATGGTATAGGAGTTGTACTTGTGTTGTACATGTGATTGGTTGTTTCAGTCTAGTTCAGTTTGTGTTAGCCTATGTCTAGAGGTAGATGGTCTTGGCTAGGGTTCCTTGTTACTATCTCCTAGCATAGGGGGTGGGCCTTTGGGTTCCACTTGGTTGGGTGGCGTGCACCTAAATCCGTTGGGTTCTTTCTTCATGTTCTTGTGGACAATACTTCCACTTGGAGAGCTCGTGGGTTCCAATATTAGTTCTTGCTTTATTTCATTTCAGTTGATCTTGTATTATTTTACCCCTCAGTTGTTATCGAGGTGGAAGTTGTATTTATAAACTTATTTATTGGACTTGCCTCATTCGGGGAATGAGAGATGTAATTGTAATATTTAATTATGAATTAATGGAATGGAAAGTTATCTTTATGCTTGATGTAAACTATCTTAATTGGAATGTATGTGTTAAAATTATTGAGTAAGTGAATGTCATGGTTTAATTCATGTTTTTTGTTGAGGTTCTATATAACCTCTGTCTCGTAACCTTAGAGGTTGTTGGCATTAGTTAGTGAACTTGCATGTTAATTGTACTTAAACAAATAAAAAAATAGCATGTTTAAGTAGTTGTTTGCAACTTCCTCTAGGGTTGTGTGGCAAGGCGTTACAGGCTCCATTACCAACATGCTCATGTTATGTTTGCAATAGGGAGAGAGGGAGAGATAGCGAGAGATGTGGATAGATCTATCTCTATGTTTCTCATTATTTCTCAATCTTTGGCTTCCTCTCTCTCTCCTATTTCTCTCTATATTTTTTTTCAATTTTGTCTTCCTCTATCTATCTTTCTCTCTTTTCGTCTCTTTTATATATAATATAATATATAGGATAGTATATTTATATATTAAAGTATATAATATACAAAATATAATATAATATATAATATAATATGATATGATATTGTCTTATTATATAATAGTATAATTTAATGTATTTATAATATCTAATATATGCAATATAATATATATTATATTGTGTCCTTATGCACATTTAAAATATAATATAATATATTTATAATAATTAATATAATATAATATACTACGGTATAGTAAAATATAATATAATGTAATATAATATTATTTTATTATATACAATATATAAAATATATTATAATCTAATGTACATGAGAGTAAGTCAAATTGACCAATTCAAAAGAATAGATTAGTGAAGAAGCGCGTATTACATGTCACCACATGTAAAACAAAAGAAAAGAAATTAAATTTATTACTTTAAAAAATCAGCAATTGAAAAAAATCATGATGTAATTTAATTTAAAAACAATATATTATTTAAAATGATATAATTCAATATCTTATAGCAAAGCATTATGTTCTACATAGAGAAATTTTGAATCTTATTCTAATTCTACCATGAATTGATTTTTTGATGGTGTTTGTAGTTGATTGTATATTTTTATACTTGTAATCAATCTTGATTTATATTTTAAAATGAAGACTTTGTTAATTTTATTACTTAATTTTTTTAATTTATTAAAATTACATACATCTAAAAATATAATTCATTTTAAAAAATTAAGAAAAGAGACAATAGATAATCATGAATTGAGAACTATAAAATTAAATATTATTCTTTATAATTATTTGATATAATATATAATAACGAATTTTTAATTAATAATAAATCAATAAGATAATAGTTCACATAGTTTTTTTTTAAATAATATGAAAGAAAGCTTTATTACTTCAATTTGTAAACAATTATACATTTTTTGGACTAGAAAAATGCTTAGGATTTGAATAGGACCCTTACCCATAATCCATGTAAAACATGATAAATGATTATTTTATTTCAAAACTTAAAGTATTCGCCTTTGGCCCGTTCTCTCATCAAAAGGGGCTAAAATTTCACCAATCAAAAAAGTCTAAGGGAGAAGACCCGATTGTGGGTCGGGCACTCGTCATGGGTATAGATATGGATAGCCTGGGGCCCATCGTTGGGCAATTTTTATGCCAATAAAAATTTAAAATATGCTTTTAAATATGATATGATAGATTCAAATTAAATTCAAAATATGTCCTATCATAGGTAGACTCTTTTGTTGTCACCTTCTCAATAGTAGGTGAATGCAAGTTGACATTTATTTGCCACCTTCACAATATTAAGTGAATGCATCATGATAATCTTATTTCCACAATATAAATAATATTTTTCACCTTCCCAATAAAAAGTTATTGGAAAGGGATATATTTTAATCCAAAATATAAGTCTTATTGCGTTAAAAGTGAGTTGACATGTACATAAGACATTGCCAACTGCTTTAATTCCAAATATATTTAAAAAAAATACATCTCAACATGTTCCATTTCTCATCTTTTTACAAACTACTGGTTCCCAGGTGTCCATATTAACCAATCTTTTTCTAAATTTGCCTGCAAAACTGAAAAAAATGAACTCTCGGGCTCACTATGCATTGCAATTTTTCATTAAAACACTTAATTATTAGACTATTATTTACAAATGAACATGAAAAACAATAATCATAAAAAAAAATTAAAAATAGTTAGAACTCAAAAAAATATTAATATCATTTCTAATCACCAACCAGAAATCCTACGTACACATCAACCTATCACTTCTACCATTAATCCATTGAATGCATATCAAATTCCCTCCCATAATTCAAATTAATCCACTTGCTACCAATACAAATTTTATAAACCTATTTATCCAACCAATCCTCAGTTGTGCGATGCAAGTTACAACTGAAGAATTTCAGATTTCTCACTTTCTACTAGATACTCTTGAGCGACGATGACCTCCAACAAATCGATGCAGTCTCCTCCTTCAGCTATGGTAATTTTCTATACCTGCCTTCCCAATAATATAAACTACATTCCATATACATTCCTTCCCATTAAATGAATCGAAGACTTGTTCATTTTCATAGCAATACTTTATGTTGTCATCAGTTAGTCTCCCTCAAAGCTTAGTATTATGGTTCAAATATTTTGAACCCTTTCTAATACAGCATTATGATACATATGGATATATATTGCATAGAAAAAAACTACGTATGTTTCCTATAGCACTATCCATTTTCATGAAACTTATGCATGTTTCCTATAGCCCTATCCATTTTCATGCAACATATGCATTTATCTATATCTGCAATATATATAGGCTCATATATAAAATGAATAAACTTATACGCATTTATTTATATCTGAAATAGATATAGGTTTATATATAAAATGAAGAAACTAAACGCATTTATTTATATCTTTAATATATACAGGTTTATATATATGTATGTATGTATACTTGAACTGGGTTCTTAATTTGAACCGGTTTCTTCCTTGCACTGCGTTGAACAAAACAAACGTATATATATATACTAAAATTTATATATAGCCCTCTTCATTTTCATTAAACTTATGCATTTATCTATCTATGCATAATGAAATTTATATAATATTGTACAGTTCATTAGCAGTATGGTTCAAATTAATCAAACCCTATTTGATACAACATTGTCATACATATATATACAGAGAGATACATTTATACATAAATTATTTATAGCCTTGTTCATTTACATTCTACTTACGTATCTATCTATCTCTGCAAATTATATATATATAAAAATATATATATTGTAGGGATAGATGGATATGTATGTCACCCATATCTTGCTTCATTTACATTCAACCTATTTAGATGTATGTTTTGTTTGTTGTTTAGTTAAAGTGACTGTAAATATCAACCCCTATCCCTTATATCCAGTTGTGATAATGGTTAACTCCTACTTATGTTAAAAAAAAATGAAAAGGCATCACACACACACACACACACACACACACACACACATATATATATATATATATATTTAAATATATAAACAAAATGTACAAATATATGTATATCAGCTTATATTTATTTCCAATTTATATGCTGTATGAAGTTATAATTCAGTATGTTGTTTGATAAATGGTTATAACATAACTAGGAGTCAACCATCATCACAATTATTTGTAAGGGAGAGGGGACAATATTTACAATCACTTTAATTGAACAACAAACAAAGCATACATCTAATTATGTTGAATGTACATATGCATATATGTATATGGATGCATCAACATATACGTCGTATCATAACACTCTTGCCCTGTAGTGCATGTAGTTAGAACTGGTATAAAATCCATGACAAATACCATGACTTATAAATTCTTGGAAAATGCCATGAATTTTAATTTCATGGAAAATGTCATGAACTTTATACCACTTCACTGCATTCTTTGTAGGGCAAAAAATATCCTTCGTTTATTCGTTTGTTTTGTAATTAAATTGACAGCATATACATGTTTCGTATACCAGGTTGTCACATACCATACCCACCATATGTTGTACGTCCAAATATATACTCATGATCGGCTCCTATGCCCACACATAGCTCCTCTCCCTTCAGTTTATGTTTTTATTTTTCTTCAATTTAATTGACCCCTCTTTGTTATAGCCAACTATGATAGCATATGCCTCCTACTTATGTTATAACCATTTATGAAAGAGCATAAATAAATTGAAACAATAGTAAGTTAGATAGATATACATATATATATTGTAGAGATAGATAAATACATAAGTTTCCCATAGATAAAATAAAAGTTACATACAGCCAGCTTGATGGTCAACGAATGTGGCATAAAAAATAAGTCGACCCAGATGCTAATGACATGGACCCCTCGCTCAAAGTTACCCTACCCACAATCAACTTAATTAGATGAATTGGACCTCCTATCTCAAAGATACCATACACAAATGATGTGCTCGAATATTTATTGCAATGATAGATAAATACATAAGTTTCCTATACCCTTCTTCATTTACATTCAACTTAATTAGATGTATGTTGTCTTTCTTCTTCAATTAAAGTGAGTATATGGTAACCATTTCTGAAACAACATTAAGAAACATTTACACAACTTGAAACAACAATTTGATAGAAACATTTCTAACCATTTCCTCTATCCTTATGTTTTTTGAAGATATACATATTTTCATCATACTGATGTTTCAGGTTCATATAAATTTGTATCATAATGTTGTGTCATTTGTATCATAAATTTGTATACCATGCATTGCTTGTTTCATTGCGCACATACCCTTCATCATTTGAAATCAACTCAATTAGATGCATGGTTAGTTTGTTCTCCAATTACACTCAATATTACATGTATGAATTTTTTGTTTCAGTTGGTATCATTATCTTCATTGTAACAGTTTACTAATCATTGTGTCGGTTCAATATAGAGGAAGAAAATAGCAATAGAAAATACCACGCAACCTATAACAAGGAGACCTGTACCAAAGTGGAGGCAGACAACTATGCCTGCACACAAGAGAGGTGTGCATCTGGCTCATAACGATGATGAGGACGTTCTCATTCTTGTTCACTAGCCAAGTGAAGAACCAAGTAGTGAGGAGGAGGTAGAAATTGTTGTGGAGTAGCCAACTAAATCTATACTCCAAGCTAACCCAGTTGTATCAACCAAAAATGTTGCACCGAGACGGGCTTGGACCCAGGCTAACATGGACCGTGCCCTTGAAGATGTTGAAGACCACGGGTGGTCAACTAGAGGTGCAGCAAAAAAGGGGTATTCCCACCACAACATTGTCAAATTGGTTGGGTGGTGTGACCACATGTAGAAGGAAAAGGCCCCCAACAGTCCTAACTAATGAGAAAGATTCATTGATTGTTGATTGGTGCAAGGAGATGTTTGTTGTTGGCCATGGTTTGGAGATTGTAAATCTAAAAATAGAAGTCACCCAAATATGTGAAACAACGAATACTCCATTCAAGAATGGGCTTCCTGACAAGTCTTGGTGGGAAGGATTCAAAAGAAGGCATCCTGATATGTGCTTGAGAACAGCCCAAGGACAAGATAGAGACCGTGTTATAAATCTTAGGCCTATAGTTGTAATTTCTTTCTATGATAGTTTGGAGAAGCCATATGCAACAGAGGATTCGGAATTGCGACAAAATAGGGTTGCACACTGGCCAAAATAGAAATATGAAGGTGTTTTCCAACAGAGGTAGTAGAAGTGTTTCTTACATTATCCCAAATATCTAGGATTGGATCACTATTCTAGCGTGTGTCAATGCTGCAGGTTAGAAACTTCTAGGTTTTTATTTATTCAAAAGCAAAAACAATATGCAAAACTACATAGCCAACTATGAGGTGGGAGCATTGATGGTTATTCAACCTCACACATGGATGACCAAAGATATTTTATCAAATGGCTCAATTTCTTTGCTATGCAAGTACCTGGGGGTTGCTCACCCATCCATAGACACCTCTTGATATTTGATGGCCATGGCATCCATGTAGCCTTCTCTACCATTACCCAAGCGAGGGAGCTTGGAATTGACTTGTTCACCCTATCGGCCCACACATCACACAAGTTGAAGCCTCTTGATATGAGTGTCTTCTCATCTTTCAAGTCTAACTTCAAAAAGGAAATAACAACTTGGAGTATTAGACATCCAAATCTAGAGATCAGAAGGCCAGAATTGGCCACACTTGGTAGCCTAGCTTTTCAAAAGTCATTGGTTGTTCCAAACATAACCTGGCTTCAAGAGGATAGGTATTTGGCCCTTTAATCCAAATTCTTTGGAGAAGGACATGAGGGTTAGTGAGACTTTCTAGTTTGCTGCCCCCAAGGAAGCATCAGTTGTTGCAAACATTCTAAGCCTATCCAACAATAGTTTGACAGTGAATGAGGGTGAGTGCAATGGTGGAACTGCAGAAGTTGGAGAACAACAAAATGGGATGCATGGTTAGTATGTTATGCAATTATCCATCTTTGTTTCTAATCAAGTCAATTATATGCATGGTTAGTTTGTTCTTCAATTACTCTAAAACTTACGTCTTTACATTTGTTGTTTCATATTCCAATGAACAATTGAAGCAACAATATTGGGAGACCAGAATAGTCAGGGAGACATATCTCTCTCCCTACCAAGTCCACCCGAGAATCCCTCCTGGCTATTAGATGGGGTTGTTAATCTTGGAATGGATATGCATGTGGAGGAATACCAAAGTCTTATAATTCCATCTCCACCGCACAACATGGGTCCAAATACGTTAGTACATTTCTATGTTGATTGTGGAGAGAGTGATGGTGAGCATTTAGGATTTGGAATAGATGCTACAGATAGTGAGGTGCCACAAAAAAAAAATATCGATTTGATTGAGCCTTTGGGAGGCCAACCAACTTCACGCATCTCGCAATTCTTGAAGCTACCGATTCATGTAGTGAAATACAAGACTAATAAGGTAGCTAACCATGTGATCACATTTCAAAGAGGATCCCAACTCCTAACTATTGATGACTACATGGCCTTGTTAAGTGAGCAAGAGGAAAAAAAGGAGCTAAAAGAACTGAAATTGAGGAAGAAGCAGCAGCTTGCAGAGCACAAGATAGAAAGGATTGCAGAATTGGAGGTGAAGGCTCTTATGAGAATTGAAAAGGAAAAGCAATGACTAGTAGAAGAGGCTGAAAAAGAGCTGCAAAATAAGGAGAAGGATTGAAAAAGGGAGGAGCAAAGGAGAGAAAAGGAAGTTGCAAATAGGTAAAAGGATTTCAAGAAGGCATGAGAAAATTTTGCAAGGGAGAGGTGACTCAACAACCCTCTAAATTCCTTGTTTCACCGCCATAGGATCTTCACATATTTCATGTCTATACAATGCCCCCAATATTGTCCATCACCTACCCAAACTAGCAGCCAAACATTTTAGTCTTTGAGCCCTTCACTTTCACATTCCTATACACAATTACCTAGCCCTACCATTTCCCAACCATTTCAAACTTGGAGTCCTCATTCAGAGTCATGTTATGCCTTGCATAACCACCCCATCTTTTGCCTCGGTTAAAATGGGTCCCCCTTTTTTGTTTCCTTTCCTTGTTTGTTTTTCAACAAAGTTTGGAACATTTTCTTTCTTCTAGCACTTTGTTTTCTTTTGTTCTATTGGAACTAGAACCATAACAGAATCTAGTTTGAAACTTGTTTTCGGGATTCCATTCTGATCCCAATCCCGCTTGTCTTTTTCTTGTCTCTTTGGTTTATTTTTTTCGAAGTTAGAACCGGGATGGAACCTAACTCTGAACTTTCATGAAGTTCACAGTTCAGTTCCCATTCTCGTTCTAGCACTGGCTCTGCTTCCTGCTCTCTTGTTTTCTTCGTCGTTTTATTTGTTTTTGTCCTAAGGGTTGGTTTCCTCCCTTAGGTTTTTCTTGGTTCACCTTTTCTTTCGTTTTTCAAAGGCAGAACTGGGATGGGACTTAACTTTGAACTTTGTGAAAGTTCACGGTTTGGTTTTTGTTCCTGTTCCATCTCTGCTTCCCATGTCTTTGTTGTTTTGCGATGTTCGTCCTTCGGGTTAGTTTCTTTCCCTTTGGTCTGCTTCATTCTTCCCTTCTTTTTCCGGAACTAGAACCGGAATGGGACTTAACTCTAAACTTTCACAAAGTTCACGGTTTGGTTCCCATTCCCATTTTGGCTCCACTGTCACGGAGGTTGGTTTTTGGCTCCGCTTCCGCCAGGGTTGGTTTTTGGCTCCGCTTCCACTGGGGTGAGTTTTTGGCTCTACTTCCGTCAGGGTTGGTTTTTTGCTGCCTCCACCTACCTTCCTTCTATTTTCATTCTCATTTCATCTTCACCTCCACCTCCGCCTGTCTTGTATCTATGTTCCTATTATGCTCATGGCTTCACCTCCGCCTGTCTTTGGTTCCACCTCCGCCCGGGTTTCTGCTTGGATATCTTGCCTTGGGTATTCTAATGGATCGACTTGGTTTTTGATGATGTAGTGATCATTGATGATGGCTCTTTTTCTATAGGTTTAATCGAATGGGTTGGTGCTATCATAAATTAAGGGATGGAGTGTGCGTGTTTTGAGGATATGGTGGAATTTGTGGGATTCGGGTACACTATTGCTGTTGAGGGCAGGTTGGGCTTGCGTGGGCAGTTCCATTCTTCTGCTTTGGGTCAATGGAGCATTGATGGAGGGAAAGTGGGACGTGATGGGCTCATCCTGGTTTGGCTCAATCTAGATCATTTGTTTGCCCAGCTCAGATCTGATCAACGGCTCACGTTCTTGCTAGTTCCACACGTGTTACTATTCACATGGGTGGAGCATTGATGGTGGGCGTGGATCGAGGTGTTGTCCATGGGCTTTGATTAATCCCAGATCAATCTAATGGGGGTCTCTTCCTACATTCATTGTTAGGCGACAAGTTATTGCAGGCAGTCGAGGCATTTTGGCTAGTGGCCAACCTTCTTCAAAACCCTAGTTATGGTTCACACAGGCAAGTGTTCTATAAAATGGGAATCTTGCCTCTTTTTTAGGGGTTGGTTGTTTTTTTGTTCTTTGGCCACCAGTGATAGGAGATAGGTTTTTTTTTTTATAGCTTTGAGCATAGATAATTGTTTTAGTTAATGTTGGATTTAGATAGATTTTGTATACAATGATATGTTGGAGTTGAGTTTACTAAATGAGGTTAATGAATGATAATTTTTTTGTATGCTAGTGAGTTTTTTGAAGCATGAATGTTTCTTATTTGATGAGAATCAATAGAAGGAACCAGATTTTAGGATTATTTCATTAAATCATCTATAGATGGAATTGTTACATGTTTGTTGATCTATGATTTTAGCAACAAATGAAGAGTTTCTTCTTTAAAATCTTAAAAAGTATTATGATGAGTGATTGTGATGGTTAAACTAAGCACTGTAGATGTATGCAATAGTATGGATTGTTCTATAAATTGCATCATGTTATGGTTTTCTTGATCTATTAAAAGAGCATTCGTTGTTGGAAGCATATGTCTAGATATTGGAGAATTTTATTCATGTTTTATTGATTTATGTCTTGACCTATCTTTTTTTGTTTGTTTAACCCTCTTTTTATTAAGTGTAGATTGATGGATTTGTTGTTTCTTGCATTCCTTATCACCAGTAAAGGCCCCTTGAATATTACAGTTGCATGGACCAATTGAGTGATACCAAATAGTTAAGAACCAACTACCAGGACCTTGGGAGTTAGGCTACTATATGTTGTCTTTCTTTTTCAAGAGAAATAGAGTAGAAATATTTTGTTTAACGTTGTTTGTGTCATTTTCACCATCAACAAATCTAGCGCTAGAAGGAGGGCCAAAAGGAATAAGTTGGCTCACATAGGGTCATTCTCACCAGAAAAATATGGGAGGATTCTTAGATCCTCTACTGACCCTGAACCATTGATTGAGCTTCGAACCTCGATTAGACATAGACCTCAAGCTCGTGGAGTTTTCATCCCACCATTATCACCACCACTTACTCCACCTATATTTCTGCCAAATCCAACACCACCCCTTGTTCAACCAATATCTCCACCAGTTCAACTACTCCCACCACCACCCATGGCTTAATTTGTGAATAACCCCTCTCCACTAGGGACTATCCCTGGTGGGATACATGATCTACTGAAAAATCCATAAAGGTTTTGCCCCAACTACATGCATGGAGAATCAAGAAGTGTCGAGAAGCATATACAAGAATTCAAGGATGCTTGTACCCGTGCTCAAGTGGCTCACTAGGACATGGTATGTAGATTGTTTCCTTATTGTTTGGGGGACATGGCATACAACTGGTATCTAAATTTTCCCTAGGGATCTATTCTAAGCTGGGTAGATTTAGAAAATGTCTTTATTAATCAATTTCGGGTCTATGTAGACCCAGCCATCTTGTACCATCAATTTTCTACCATAAGGAAGGAACCTCATGAACCAATGTCGTTATTCAACACTAGATTCCAAAGGATGTTCCGTAGGTTACAAGACCCTTACTTAATAGTTTAAAATATTGTCATTCTAGCATCTTTGAGAGTTGGTGATCCCCTAATTGGCTTATTTTTTCAAAGAACCTATGCTCCCGATGAGATAGACTCCTTGTCAAGAGTTTATCACCTAGCCATTAAATTGCAAGAGCAGATAAGTCTTCAATCAAGAAGTTTAGGAGGATCCCTTCCCCTTATGGGTTATCATATGCCTAATCCACCCTTGTTCAATATGGTCTTAGGGATGTCTTCCTCCCATTATGGACTTATTTCTGAGTTACAAGCCTCACCTACCATTCCCTTTTTCGCTAGTGGTATTTAGGATTCTTCCTAGCAACCTCAAGGCTACCAGCAACAAGGGGGAGGGTCAACTCTTGTTCACTCTCCATCTGTAGGATAGACTATGCAAAATGAATGCACTATTCAACTAACCAATGAGGTGGAAACTCTCAAAAATATTCTAGAGTAAATGTCCAACGATATGGCACAGCTTAGACTTAACCCCCTAGAGAACCAAAATTAGAATTACCAGAATCAAGAAGGTTATAACAACCAGGGTGGTTACTTTAATCAAAATACAAATCGGAATACCAATAGGAACTTCAAGAATCAAAACCCCTCTAACCAAAATCATCAAAATAATAACAGAGGATATAATCAAAGGTCCAACAACAACAATAGGCAGTGGAACACTAGACCCAACAACGGGGGAGTTCCCCATAATTATCAGTCTGGTGAAGATAAACCACACACTGCTAATGTTGCAGATCTCAATTTCATGACTAATTGGTGTAGACTCCATGATACTACAGCACATTCTGAGGTTGATTTCCCAGAAATGGAAAAAATGGTGAAGATTGTGCAAGTAGATTCCCACCCTCCACAAGGAAATTCCAATCAAGATGGTGGATCAGTAAGTATTGTTTGAACTATGAGACCATTGAGGAGCAATATCAATTTCCCATGCAGGGAGATAATGAACCAGAAGACGATGTGTATGATGCCCAAGCCTTCCAGTCCAAGGTTGGTCACTTCCTGAGAAATTAGAATAAGGGCCCATTCACTACATTTGCACCCCCAAACAACATGGTCCCACCTAATCAAAATGCAGATAATAACCCACCACCACCAAAGGGGCCTTCTGACTCTCATACCAAAGGTAATCCACCTTCTTTTCCTAAATATCAAGTTAGAAATGATTTGGAGTTTGATTTCATTACAGATTTGTAGAGACAAAAGACATCATTGTCATTCTTTGACATTATGAAGTGGTGCCCGACTCAACGAGAGGTTGTGTTGAAAGCCTTGGAGGAGGCAGATCATTCAAAAGGAAAGGGTAATGTGACTCCAGTGAAGGAGACAAATGTGGATATCTATAGAGGTAAGACCAGTACACCACCTTTTATTTTGAGTCTAAGGACCTTTGGAAAGAACCTGCAAAATTATTTGTTGGACTCTGGAGCATTGGGTAACGTTATGCCATTTTCAATTTGTAAGAAGTTAGGATTAAGTCCTGCCTAGACCAATAAGAAAGTGATTCATTTGGACAAAACTGAGGTTAATGTGATAGGGGAACTAAAAAGTATGCATGTACAGGTTGGATCGGACCCAAGGATCCAGACTTACATAGGCATCCAAGTGATTGATATCCCAGAAACATATGGTATGCTCCTGAGTCGGGAGCTAATGAAGAGTATTGGGGGGTACTTATATTTGGATTTCACTCACATGTGGTTGCCCTAGAAGGGAATAGCCACACAAATTAGGATTGAAAGTGAACCTAGGCTCAAACACATGATTACTGAATATAATTCTCCTAATGAAGTAGCATATTTTGAAACTGAAATAGGATTTTACAAGCAAGAAGAGATCATGACCTTCTTAGTCCTCAATCTTGATGATATACTGCCCCTAAAGCAGAGTGACCCAATGATTCCAGTCAACCAACAAGTTCTAATAAGGAAATTGCAAAAAGATAGGCTTGTAATAGGGGAGGAGACTGATTTGGGCAGTTTGTTGCTTCCTAATTGGTGTAGGATACATTATCATAACCATTCTGAGTTGACATGCCAACCCTGCCTAGATACCTTACAACATATAGGCCAACCTCAACTGATTTTTCAAGATCAACCTCAAGCACCCACCAATAAATTTCCATTTGAAGCTAAGGATGCTACCATCCTCACTAGAACCAATCTTTCTTAGGCGAAAGAGCCCTAAAAATTGGAGCAAACTCAGGTTCTATGCTCTGTGTTTCAAGAGGTGATTGAGGTGTCTCAACCTTTCTCCAATACCCCTGCCCCAGATACTCTACCAATGCCTAAGGAATTGATGAAAATCCAATCGGATTGCAACTTGATTCAAGAAGTTGTTCAGGAAGTGATTCTTGAACAGGCTTTAAGTGTAGAAGAATTATTGACTAAAGCCTGCCCCCAATTACCTTTAGCTCTTAATGGTCAGCAACAGTCTAAGCCGCCACCCATCCCCAGCAAGCCATCTCTTGTTATTAGAAAAAGGAAAGAGTTCCCAGCTAAAGACCAATTGTGGAGTCTTAAATTTGATGGCTCCAAATCCAAAGCAAGAAGTGGAGCATGGATTGAACTAACCAGCCTAAAAGGGAAGACTTACTTTGCATCCTATAGGTCGCAGTTTGGCTACACAAACAATGTGTCTGAATATGAAGCACTCGCTCGTGGATTTATGTTTTCTCATCAAAAGAAGGTCACTGCTCTCATGGTAATGGGGGATTCTAAGGTAATTGTAAAGCAGGTACGCAGCCAGTATACTTGCCATAATAAAAGATTGGTTGCATATAGAAATAGAATTTGGAACTTAATTGAAGACTTTGATGCTTTCGAGATCACTCTAATCTCTAGGGAAGCTAATAAAATTGTAGATGCCCTTGTTGTTGCGGCTAGCACCTTGGAACCTATGAAATATTCTAAGCTAAAGAAATTTTCAGTTGAATTAGTCTTAGTCCCAGTTGTCCCAGATAATGTCTGGAATTTTCAGGTATTTAATGATGACCAACATATATTGGCCTTTTTGGCAAGTTTAGATGTCTTCAAAGGACAGATAATAGATGAATCTAAAAGAGATCAGGGAGATTGGGATCCTGAGAATGGTAATGCAGAAGGGATATTGTAGTTGAAAATTAATAGTATTCCCAAGGGGATGGTGGCTTTGGAGAGAATATTTGATTCTGACCCACGGGCTCGTCAAAGGGTACCCACAGAGAGTAATGGAGGGAAATATGAATCTATTAATCTGACACACTCGAGCTCTGAAATAAATGTCTTCATAGGGAAAACTTATCCTGAAGAAATCAAATAAAAGATAGTCAAATTTTTGGAGCCGAACATTGCAACCATCGCTTGGGGGTATGATGACTTAAAGACCTTTGACACTTCGGTGATCACACATGCCATACCTCTTAAGCCGGAAGCCAAGCCCTTTCGTCCAAAACAATACCCATTCAATGCTTTGATTAAGCCCTTGATCCAGAAGGAGGTGCAAATGCTCCTATCCACAGGAATAATCTTCTCAGTCAGACATTCTATGTGGGTGCCAAATTTAGTTCCTATGCACAAAAAGAATGGTGAAATAAAGTTATGTGTTGATTTCAAGAATTTAAATAAGGCCTTCGAGAAGGATAATTACCCACTGCCTTCTCTTGATGAGATACTACAAATAGTCAATGGGTCCCAGATGATGTCATTTATGGATTGCTATTATGGGTATAATCAGATCCTCGTCAGTCATGAGGAAAAAATGAAGACCGCCTTCACCACCAAGTGGGGCACATTTGCCTATCGGATGATTCCATTCGGCCTTATCAATGCTAGAGCAACCTTTCAACATGCAATGGATGTAGCATTCAAGGATCTAATAGGTAAGTGCATCATTATCTATGTGGATGAATTAACTATTTTCTCAAAGAAATGAGAAGACCATGCTGGAGATTTAGAAAAGGTTCTCAAAAGGTGCATAAGCTATGGTGTCTCCCTCAATCCCAAAAAGTGTGTGTTTGGAGTGTCTGAACGGAAAATCTTAGGCCACATTATATCAGAAGAAGGGATATCCATAGATCCTAATAGAGTGGAGGATAGCTTGAAACTAACAAGGCCAGGAAGTAAGAAAGAAATGAGGTCCTTCTTTGGAAGGATTAATTTTGTTAGAAAGTTTATAACAGGGTTTGCAAAAATTGTAAAACCCCTTAATGAAATGATGATGAAGGAGGCGAAAATAGAATGAAGCAATGAGGCAAAAAAAAATTTCTCACAGATCAAACATTCAATATCTGAGGCACCTGTTTTGACTAGCCCAGATTATCTAAAGCCTTTTTATATCTATTCTTTCGCGTCTGATCATTCATGTGCAACCGTTTTAACACAATGAAGAAGTGGGGGAGAGGAAAGACCTATCACCTTCATGAGATCTCCATTTAAGAATGCAGAAGTTAGATACCTGCCCCTAGAGAAACAGGCCTTTGCATTTGTTTGAGTTGTAAAGAAATTCAAGCATTACATTCTTCAAAGTCAAGTAGTGGCCATAGTTCCTGATCCAGCTATGAAATCTCTCCTGATGCAAAGCGAATTGGGAGAGCAAAGAGGAAAGTGGATGGCTATCCTGCAAGATTTTGACTTGGATATTCATCCAATGAAGCTCATTTGAGGGTAGGATTTATCAAAGGCAATGGCATATGTACACAAGAATATCACATGTCAACAATACACTATCCAATCATTTACTAAGGATCTGTGGTACACATATTTGATTTTTTTCCTCCTCAACAATAGATTTCCAGAAGGGATGAATGCTACTCAAAGGAGAGCATTGAGGATAAAGAGTGCTCATTATATGATTAAAGGGGGATCCATCTACATAAGGAATTTCCAAGGAATTTACCTATGTTATTTGGATCAGCAAGAGGCTAAGCACACCATTTCTGAGTTTCATGGAAAACATGGTACAGGACATGGATCTATGGATGCTTTGGCTCATCAAATTCTTAGATCAAGCTATTATTGGCCTTATGTATTTCGGGATGCACACCAACATATCAAGACATGTCATGTATGTCAAACCTCTGCACCCAGGGAAAGAAATCCAGCAATGCCTTTGCAACCAATGTATGAGGTAAGATTGTTTGCTCAATGGGCACTTGATTTTGTGGGTGTTATTAATCCAAATTCTCCTGCAGATCACAAGTTCATCTTGACTGCAACTGACTATTGTACACACTGGACTAAGGCTCAGCCATGCAAAAATGGCACAACAGAGGTGGTTATCAAGTTCCTAAATGAAAACATCACCACCAGGTTTGGAGTTTCATTTTCCCTGGTATGTGATAATGGTCTTGCTTTTTATTCAGTTGAATTTAATCAATGGGCGTATGAGAAAAAAATCATCTTGAAATATTCATCTAGTTACTACCCTCAGGGAAATGGAGTGGCTGAGTCCACTAATAAAAATCTGTTGGAAGTAATAAGAAAATGGTTAGAAAACAATCCTAGGGACTGGCATAACCAGCTGAGATTTTCCCTATGGGCAGATCGAATCCAAATCAAAGTTGCCTTAGGAAATTCACCATTTAAGTTAGTATATGGCCAAGACCCGATCTTCCCGATCCATTTGCAAATACCTGTCCTTAGGTTTATGCAAGAATTTTATACAAGGGATGATAGGATTGAGGTCAGACTAACCAGTTTTCTCAACATGGAAGAACAAAGAGATGCTGCTTTGCAGCAATTCTCTAAACATCAGGTAGTTGTCAAATGCTGGTTTGACAAAAGGGCCAAGGTAAAATCCTTTAGGATATCGGATCTTGTGTTGTTATGGGATAAAGCTAGAGAGAAGAAGGGAGATCAACAGAAATTTGATAGACTCTGGTTGGGTCCATATCAAGTGGCTAAGATACTAGGCGAGAATGCTTTTCGTCTGAGCACCTTAACAGGAGAACCTGTTCCATTGCCAGTTAATGGTCAGTTTCTCAAGCATTACTTTGGTTCATGAAAGGTCTGATGTTTTGAATGAATGTATTATATTGTATCATATGTAATTAAGTTTTGGTGTTCCTTTTTGTTTGGTCTTGGTTTATGTTTTTGTTTGCTCTTCTCTTTGTTTTCTTCTTTGTCTTTGTTTCTTTTTGTTTTGTCTTGTTCTATTGGGGATCTTCATTTCTGTCTATTCCAAGAATCGAGGGTTGTTATGCAAAGTATGCTACAGGCACTAGGAGAGAAATTGATTTAGGAATTTTCAAGGAGCTTTTATTGAAGGATTTCATTTTAAAACTCATGTCTTATGATCATTTTATTGTTGGTCTGAGAGGTTATTAAGGAAAAGGTGCATTGTAAATGTCTCATGAATTATGTTTGAAGTCTATCACAAAATAGATAAACATTTTCCCAACTAAATACCTATTTATTTCTGGATGGATGTATCTTTGGTTCAAGTGAAAAATCCAATTCCAAGACTGTCATGAAATCTATTGTAGTTCTCAACCCACATTTCAGATCAATTGCATCTAAGTATTGAGAAAATTTCATAAAGAATTCCCACAAGTAAAGCCTAAGCAAATTAAAAAGAGAAGGAGAAAGAAAAGAAAGGGGCAATCTCGATACCATGTGGGTGAGTTGGGTATCTCTATTGGGGCTATGGACGCCTATCTAGCAGTAGAGAAATGCTTTGAGAGAACTAGAGGTATCTCCATTGGGGCTATGGATGCCTGTCTAGTAGCGGAGAAATGCCCAGGATTTCCTTGCACGACGGTTGAAGGACTCAACCCATGTAGCTTAAATCTTAGGTATAGCTGTCCGAGAGTGGAGAAAGTGTCTATGAAGAAAGATGTACCATATATGCACACACTCAGATTCAGAATAGTTCATGAGCACCTACATATGAGATTCCAGCTCAATCTTGTTCTACATAACTGATCTTATTCAAGTTTGAATGCTTCATTGGCTAAGTAGTTTTTGGGTGACTGAATCCTTTGAGGTCTTGAAAATGGATAAACCATTTTCCCCAGTCGAGTCACCATTTGTTATGCCTTGCATAACCACCCCATCTTTTGCCTTGGTCAACATGGGTCCCTCTTTTTTTTCTCCTGTCCTTGTTTGTTTTTCAACAAAGTTTGAAAGGTTTTCTTTCCTCCAGCACTTTGTTTTATTTTGTTTTGTCGGAATCGGAACCAGAATGAAATCCAGTTTGAAACTTGTTTTTGAGATTCCATTATGATCCCAGTCTCGCTTGTCTTTTTCTTGTCTCTTTGGTTTGTTTTTGCTAGAGTCAAAACCGAGATGGAACCTAACTCTGAACTTTCATGAAGTTCAAGGTTTGGTTCCCATTCTCGTTCTGGCTCTGGCTTCGCTTCCCGCTCTCTTGTTTTCTTCATCGTTTTGTTTGTTTTTGTCCTAAGGGTTGGTTTCCTCCCTTAGGTTTTTCTTGGTTCGCCTTTTCTTTCATTTTTCGGAGGTAGAACTGAGATGGAACTTAACTTTGAACTTTGTGAAAGTTCATGGTTTGGTTTTCATTCTCATTCCAACTCCACTTCCCGTGTCTTTGTTGTTTTGCGTTGTTCGGCCTTCGAGTTAGTTTCTTTCCCTTTGGTTTGCTTCGGTCTTCCCTTCTTTCACCGAAACCAAAATTGGGATGGGACTTAAATCTGAACTTTCACAAAGTTCGCAGTTCTATTCTTGTTCCCATTTCGGCTCCGCTTTTGTCGAGGTTGGTTTTTGGCTCCGCTTCCACCAAGGTTGGTTTTTGGCTCCGCTTCCACCAAGGTGGGTTTTTGGCTCCACTTCCGTCGGGGTTGGTTTTGTTGCCGCTTGTGTCTGTCTTCCTTCCATTTTCGTTCCTGTTTTGTCTTTGCCTCCACCTCCACCTCCACATGTCTTGTGTCTATCTTCCTATTTTGCTCGTGGCTTCGCCTCTGCCTGTCTTTGGTTCTGTCTTCGCTTGGCTTTCTTGCCTTGGGTATTCTAATGGACCGACTTGGTTTTTGATGATGTATTAATCATTGATGATGGCTCTTTGTCTACAAGTTGAATCAAGTGGGTTGGTTTTGTCATAAATGGAGGGATGGAGTGTGCGTGTTTTGAGGATATGGCAGATTTTCGGGATCTGGGTACACTATTGCCGTTGAGGGCAAGTTGGGCTCACGTGGGCAATTCCAATTCTTCTTCTTTGGGCCGATGGAGCATTGATGGTAGGTAGGCGGGATGTGGTGGGCTCATCCTAGTTTGGCTTGATCTGGTTCGTTTGTTTTCCCAGCTCAGATCTGATCGATGGCTCACATTCTTATTGGTTTTGCACACGTTATTGTTCACGTGGGTGGAGCGTCGATGGTGGATGTGGCTCGAGTTGTTGTACATGGGCTTTGATCGATCCCAAATTGATCTGATGGGGGTTTCTTCTTGCATTCATTATTGGGCGACAAGTTATTGCAGGCGGTCGAGGCGTTTTGGTTCGTGGCCAACCTTCTTTGAAACCCTAGTTCCGGTTCACGCGGGCAAGTTCTATAAAATGGGAATCTTGCCTCTTTTGTATGGGTTGGTCATTTTTCTGTTCTTTGGCCACCAGTGATATGAGATAGGATTTTTTTTTTACAGCCTTGAGTAGAGATACTTGTTTTAGTTAATGTTGGATTTAGATACAATTTTTATATAGTAATATGTTGGAGTTGAGTTTGTTGGACGAGGTTAATGACTCATAATCTGTTTGTATGCCAGTGAGTTTGTTGAAGCATAAATGTTTCTTATTTGATGAGAATCAATAGAAGGAACCATACTTTAGGATTATTTCGTTAAATCGTTTATGGATGGAATTGTTACATGTCTGTTGATCTATGATTTTAGCGATGAATGAAGAGTTTGTTCTTTTAAATCTTAAAAATTATTGTGTTGAGTGATTGTGATGGTTAAACTAAGCATTGTAGATGTATGAAATAATATGGATTTTTTTGTAAATTGCATCATGTTATGGTTTTCTTGATCTGTTAAAAGAGCATTCATTGTTGGAAGCATATGTCTAGATATTGGAGAATTTTATTCATGTTTTACTGATTTATGCCTTGACCTATCTTTTTCTATTTATTTAAACCCCCCCCACCCTCTTTTTTTTATTAAATGTAGATTGATGGATCCGTTGTTTCTTGCATTCCTTATCACCAGCAAAGGCCCCTTGAATATTACAGTTGCATGGACCAATTGAGTGACACCAGATAGTTGAGAACCAACTACCAAGACCTTAGGAGTTAGGCTACTATATGTTGTCTTTCTTTTTCAGGAGAAATAGAGTAGAAATATTTTGTTTAACGTTGTTTGTGTCATTTTCACCATCAACAAGTCAAACCAACCCTCACCTACCCCAAGCCTAATCCAACCTATTCAATCTATGACATCAAATTTCAGTTTTCCTAGCTTTTCCGATTGATTTGAATGTTTCGTTGTGACTATTTTGTTATGAAGGTTTTGATGGATTTGAAACGATGTTTGACATTTTGTGTTTTGAATGTTTCTAACTTAGAACAACAGTATGAATTGAATAGTAACATGTTTCATCATGTTACTGTCACATTTTTTTTTAGTTATTGTAATTGATTAACCAACAAGGTATACATCTAATTATGTGGAATGTAAATGAACAAGCCTATATGAAACTTATGTATCTATCTATCTCTACAATAGTTTTTTGTGTATATATATATATTAACATATATACACAACTATTGAAAACTTCTCTATCTATACATGTAATTAAGTTGAATGAAAATGAACAAGGCCATAAGAAACATATGTATCTATCTAACTGTGCACATTCATGTATCATAATGTTGTATCATAGTGATGTTTGATGTTATTTATAAGTTTCAATATGTTGTATTAGAAAGGGTTGCAAATATTTATACCATAGTGTTGTTTGAAGTTATATATAAATTTAGAAATTTCAGTAAGATTGAGTGTAATTGATGTACAAACTAAGCATGCATCTATTTGAGTTGATTGCAAATGAACAAGGCTCTTTGTGCAAGGAAAGAAAAAATGCATGTTATACTATCACATCCCCAATTATAATTGACACAAATCAAACAATAATACAAAGTGTAACAACAAATTTAGACATGTAAGATTGATTCTAATGGATGAACAAACTAACCCTGCATCTATTTGAGTTGATTGCAAATGAACAAGGCTCTTTGTGCAAGGAAAGAAAAAATGCATGTTATACTATCACATCCCCAATTATAATTGACACAAATCAAACAATGATACAAAGTGTAACAACAAATTTAAACATGTAAGATTGATTCTAATGGATGAACAAACTAACCATGCATCTATTTGAGTTGATTGCAAATGAACAAGACTCTTTGTGCAAGGAAATAAAAAATACATGTTATACTATCACAACCACAATTATAATTGACACAAATCAAACAATGATACAAAGTGTAATAACAAACTCAGACATGTAAGATTGATTCTAATGGATGAAAAAACTAACCATCCATCTATACCATAGTGTTGTTCAAAATTATATATAAATTTGATAATGATGTATGAATTTATATTTCAATATCTATATGAGAAATGGTCATAGCATAAGTAGGAGTCATACATCATCACAGTTAGTTGTAATGGAGAGGGATCGATATTTATAGTCGCTTTAATTGAACAAAAAATAAAAAATACATCTAATTAGGGTGAATGTACATATGCATATATGCATATGTATATGCATATGCAATTGTATATACATATATGCATATGTATATGTAAATGTATATATGCATATGAAATGCATTTTGGATGTAGAGTAACGAATGGAAGGTACAATGCATAGCTTAAGGGAGAGTGTAATGGTGATGTTGCTTCAAATTATGCATGATCTTTCCATTCGCTTCATTTTATATCTAAAACTTCATTTTTTGTTTGCATATGCATATATACATATACATGTACATATGCATATATGTCTATACAATTTCATATGTATATGTATGCATATATGTATACAATACATATGCATACACATACATATACATATGCATACATATACATATACATATGCATATCAAACAATGATAAAAAGTGTAAGAAAAAATTCATACATGTAAGATTGAGTGTAATCGATGAACAAATTAACCATGCATCTAATTAAGGTGATTGCAAATGAACAAGGGTCTTTGTGCAATAAAATTAAAAATGCAGGTTGAACTGATTGCAAATGAAAAAGGCTCTTATGTTATACATGTAAGATTGAGGTGTCTTAAGTTAATAAGAAAGATCCCTTATTATGTAATAAGATTAAAAGGGATATACATTGGAAGAAGTCTTATCTATTGAATATATACAAAGAAACCATTCATGTCATCATGAATAGTAGTTCGGTATATCTTAGACAAATTAGACTTCTTTCAACGTATGTCCACAATTGTAATTCTTATATCCTAGGGTGATGAAGGGCATGTTTGCAAGAAAAGAAAAATTGCATGTTATAGTATGACATCAAGAAATCATACTCTTAGAAATAATTGAATGATACAAACTAAAACAACAATTTCATACTTTTAAGAGTGAGTGTGATTGAAGAACAAACTAACCATACATATAATAGAGTTGAAGAAAAAAAAAACCATACATGACTATTGTTAATTGTGTATGTATTCAACAATTCTTCAAGAAGAATTGAGTGTAATAGATGAAAAAACTAACCATGCATCTGACTGAGTTGATTGCAAATGAAGAAGGCAATTTGTGCAATGAAACAAGAAATGCATGTTATAATATCACTTCCCCAATGGTAATTGACAGAAATCAAACAATATAAATTATAAATCAAACTTTGTCACACTTGTGAATGTAATTGAATATAAATAAAATTATGTATCAAATTCTTATAAATGTAAATGAACAAGGCTATATGAAACATCAATTTCTATATATCTGTCATATGTATTTGTAAACCTGCAACTTGCATATATTTAATGGCAGTATTAGCACATTATCATACACTCCATAGTTGAGGGTGAGATGCACCTATCTTTTTGGCCAAAGTATGTGTATATATATGGTTGGTTTCAACAAACACATGCATTCATCATAGTAAAATAATGTATGTTTGTTACATATAAATGCCTTAGTATGGCTAACTGCATGACCTTCATACAACCATAGAAATGAATTGCCATATGTATTATTGTATGTATGTATAGTATACACACATACATGTATGTATGTGTGTATACATGTGTGTATACTATACTATGTATGTGTGTATAGTATACTATACTATACTATGTATGTGTGCATAGTACATGCATGTGTATAAACTATGTATGTATGTATGTGTATATTAACCGACATATTTGCATGCATGTATGTATAGTATAGTATACAAACATACACATATTGTGGTACTGTGTATGTATGTGTGTCTACTATACATACATACATATATACATATGACATAATATGTAAGTATGTATGTGTATGTCATATATTATGTATGTATGTATATATGTAAGTATGTATGTGTATGTATCATATACAAACATACATACATACATAATATTTTAATATTTATTATAATATTAGGTTGATCAATATTATATAAATATATATTATTAATAATATTAAAATGTTTACTCAATTAAAAAACTAAAATGGTTACTAATTTGACTAGGAAAATCTTATAAATGATTAGTCAATTAAAAAACTAAAATGATTAGTAAATTGACTACGAAAAATCTTATAAATGAATATGAACTAATCTCGCAAAATCCACCATGCAGACAAAGATGATGGACATGATAGATAGAGAAGAGTAGATGATGGAGGTCGAGAATTCTTGAGTGAAGGGTTCACGCCAACGGTAGAAACAGGTGCATGAGACCCTTAACAATCGAGTTATACAAACCCATGAATGGTATGTAGATATGTATACACACACTCGGCCAAAAATATAGGTGCAACAAACCCTTAATCGATTGTAAATGACCAACTGTGTGTATATATACATACAAACACACACAGACACATATATGTATATATATGTGTGTCTGTGTGTGTATTCATTTGAATATATACACAGTCGATCATATTTTACCTATAAGAATATACTCGTAGTGAAGAGTAGAAAAACTTCTAATACTGTCATTATACATATACAAACTACAGAAGTATAAAACGAAAATAGAAGACTATATTATGACGGACTATGTATATATGTGTGTACACACAGATATATATGCCTATATATTTGTGTATACACACATATACACACAACCGACCATATATGCATAAATATATTTGTATATTCACATATACATACAGTTTGTCATAATATAGTTACATTATTGCTACAAAATTGCATTTGTTCGTCGTTTATGTGTGTATACACAGATATATATACATATATATACATATACATTCATATATATTTGTGTATACACACATTTAAACACAGTCGACCTTATATATGCATATATATATATATATACTCACATATACACACAGTCGACCTTATATATGCATATATATATGCTCACATATACACACAGTCGACCATCATATAGGTGCATTTTTGTTAGAAAAATAAATTTTCTCGTCGTTCCTGTGTGTATATATCTGAATACAAATATGTATATGTATATATATATCGGTATACATATATATATACACAGAAGCGGCCATGAATAAGTTGCAACAAAGCTTCATTAGAGGAAGAAAGAATTAAAATTTGACAGAAGTTATTTAAACAACAAAAAAACAGAATAAGAAATTAGAAAAATCTTGCAATGCATAGTTACTCCCTGTGTGAGGTTAGAATACAACCTCACTTGCGTAGCAAGAAGTTAAATAGTTTCTTTAATCTGAATGTGATATTGATATACACAGATAGCTCGAAAAATGCATCACCACCATTCGCCCATGGCCTCACCACCGTTGGCGTCCATCCTAACCAACACTGGCTCTGAATGCAACCGCTCAAAATGAATGAAGTGTTCATCAATGAAGGTTTCGTGAACCCAAAACAAGACCAAGAGAATGAAATGCATGCTGAGGTGGTAGGCATTAAAACCGACGGCGAAGGAATGGGTGGTAGTTAATGTGCATTTACTAGGAGTGTAAGGAGTCAGTATTGGCATGGCGCCAAACAACCATTGGTCATACAGATGTCTATGATAGGTATCCGCCTAATTTTTAGATATTTTTGGCAGTTTTTGAAAAACGCCTCCAAAACATCGGAAAACGTGTTCGAATTTTCCCCAAAAGAAAATTGGAGGTTGCCAATTAGACAGTCAAGAAATGTGGCAAAAAAAATTATGCCCACTCGAACACTGATGATGTGGACCCTTGCTCAAGGTTACCCCACCCACCATGGGATCCTCTCCCTTATATGGTCGCTTCTCGATTTTACAAAACTATTGCATACGCTGTGCGGAAGAAGATGGCAATTTATGCTGAAGCGAAAAACAAAGAAAATCGGTGGCAAAGGTCGGACGGCTGTACACAGCGCAATCGTCTTGCACGGTTTTCTGAAGACATGAACCCTTGATTTAACATATTAGCTTGGTCTTCTTCAGATAAGGAACACCTGCGGTGTAAAAATCCATATTAAGAGGTAACAAAAACTCGGTCTCTTTCTTGAATTTGGGTAAAGTGGAGAATAGGATATCCTTTTTCTAACTTCCTCAGCAGGCAAAGCATGTGGTTTTTTATCAGCCCTGTTCTTCCAGTTTTCATCGCTGATAGACTGGAAAGAAGGAAGCAATATTTATTTTCGCCTACAAAATCATGCTAATAAATTACTTTTTCTCACAGTTTCCATGGCCACAAGATTTATGTGCAAGAGAAAACTCTTCAACACCTACATCAACCCATTTCACTCATATTCACTTGACAGCAATAACCCTAATGCCCAACAAGCCCCGGAAATCAACAAAGCATCCCATTATTTTCACAGAGCGAAACGCATAGACAGGCTTCGGGTTTTACTACACAACAAACCTTGGACACCCTCACTACCAAAAGCTCTGGAGAGAATCGAACTTGACACCTTCATTGTAACGCAGGCGCTGCGCACCAGTAAACTATTGCCACTCACAGCTCTTAGCTTCACAGAATGGTTGAAATCCAAGCCGGAGTTGTACAACAATCAGTACACACACCACTCAATTATAAAAGTGCTTAGCGATGCTGGAAAAGTGGAACAAATGCAGAGCATGGTCGAAGAAATTAAGTCTGGTAAGTACAAAAAGGTTTTTGTTAGTTTTATGGATTTATTGCGCTGGAATGCCAGAGCTAAAAATTTTGAAGGGGTGGAAAGTATTTGGATTGAAATGAAAAAGAAAATGAATGAAGAAGAAGAAGAACCTCAAAAACCCAATGCAGAGTTTTATAATATTTATATTGATATGATTGCTGAGAGGGGTAGGTATAGTGAAGTAGGTAATCTTTTCTTGGAGATGATTGAGGTGGGTGTTCTTCCTAATGCTAGGACTTACACTGTTCTTATTAAGCACCTTGTGAAATTGGATAAGTTGAATGAGGCATTTGAGGTGTTTAAGAGATTGCCCATGTTGAGGGTCAAACATACTGCCAAACAGTACACTTTATTGGTGGAGGAGTTCGCTAGAATGAATGATGTGGAGTCAATGAATTTGCTGGTTCGGGAGATGCAAAATGACGGGGTTTTGCCTAGTAGAGCATTGATTTCTGCTGTGAGGATTTTGAAGGATGCAGGGTTGGAGGAAGAGGCCGAGGAGATTGCGGGCTATCTTTTGCCTGATGCTAATATTGAGGCTCTTGGAATATCACAAATGTTTGATCTTGATAGTGATGACAATGACAATGATGATTACGATGGTTGTGGTGAAGATGACAATGGAGATAATTCAGGGGAACCTAGTCAGAATTTGAAACCTTGGTTGAATCCAAATGCCTTAGCAAGTGCCCTGAGTGATTGGAATGATGCGACAGTTTTTTCCCTTGAGAAGGCGAATATTGTATGGAATACAAGATTGGTGTGCAAGGTTTTGAGGGCATTTAAGAAAATTGATGTAGCTTTAGAGTTTTTTCATTGGGTTGCTTACCAGCCAGGGTTTGCACATGATATCTACACGATCTCGAGAATGGCTGTGATGTTGGCGCGTAAAGGGAAAGCTGAAGCAGTGGATCGCTTGCTTTTGAAGGCAAGGTCAGAAGAATTAAAGTTGTCAATAAGCACAATGAGGTTGATAATTGAGGCTTATGGTATATCAATGTATCCAGATGCAGCATTGAGGGTTTTCCAAGAGATTGAATTATTTGGTTTGAAACCCAACAGATTGTTGTATTCATCTCTGATTCATACTCTTGTGAGATGTAACCAGGGCTTAAAGGCTAAGGATATTCTTGAGGAAATGATGCTTGCCAATATCTGCCCAGATATTCAGATATTTACTGTTCTAATGCAGGACTTTGGGAGGGCGGGTGATTTAAAAACAATGCAGCTGCTTTTTCAATGGATCAACCAGAGTGGTGGTAAGCCAGATGCTCATTGCTATAGAATTCTAATCCATGCATACTGTGAGAATGAGAGAGCAGCAGTAGCATTCAGGCTTTTTGAAGACATGAAAAGTACAAATCTGAGACTCGATGCTGAAACCAAATCCCTACTGGTTAATAGTCTCTGGACGCAGGGTAAGTTGAGAGAGGCAGCAGATGTAGAGGATGAATATGAGAAAGGGGAACTTAATTTACCTAAGGCCTTGCCTGGCAGTATATGGAAGGCGAGTGGTGGAGATCTAATGCTAATATATGATATTGTTTCCAGAAGCTTTTTATAAGTCGAGCTCTGATTAGATGGTGATCTTTGGAAACCACTATTCCTTCATCAGTCTACGGCTTTCGTTCTGCACCATGCAAGAGTAAATTTCTTTCTTTTTGAACCTACATGCCTTATTCTTTTATCAATAGATCTCTATTATCTGTAGATTATCTAATCCTGTCGAAATATATGTTTGTCTGATCAATCTTAGATCCTTATGCAATTTCATTTCAAATTCTTCAAAATTGGTTAGTGTAAAAAAACAAATTAGGAGGGCTCCTGATATAACTCGCTACCGCACACCTCAACTCTCACTGAAGGAAAAATCCAAAGAGGGGATAAGATGATCTTTTTTTCTTTGGCAATTATATATCCGGTGGATGGTAACACCATATAAATATGCCAAATATGTTGGGAGTTGATATTTTATTTTTCTTCTTAAACTAAATCATTGTATGAGAAGTGGTCAGTAACATGTTTGTGTGATGTGGACAATTTTGGACTTCAGAAACACTCGTCTCTTTCTCTTGCAGATCATGATTTGTATTGAGCATACTATTAGTAATTAGAGTGGGTTTTTTTAATGTATGATGAGACCTAATGCTAACTTGGCAAACAATACCATGCTCCACATGTCTAGGATTAAGGTCTTTGTAGAAGGCTTAAAGTTACTTGTGGAATTTGTCAGTCTAATTCAGGGAATATGTGTTAAAACACCTCGAGTGCGTTTTTTATGATTTGAGATCAGTTTATGAGGTTTTAGCATGAAATAAAAAAAATTATATGCCACATCATGCCAGTTTTCTCACTAATAAACCTGTCAGCTGGGTTCCTCCTTTGCTGTGCTGTTTTTTCATTGGGGGTATTTTGTGTTAATTTTTTGCAATTTTTTAAAGGGTGCACGAAATTTAAACTTTTACACTGGCCAAGTTTGAATTTTAATGTAAACCTGGTGTTGGCTTTCACTCTCTAAAACTCCTGCACAATTTCAGTGATCCTGCACAGACCCATGCGCTACCCACACTTGAAAGGGAACTATCACTCAGTGACAGCATACTACTTAGGCATGAAGCTTGAGCACACACCCAAGGTGCAGAGAGAGTACTCAGGTACTGTTCGTTGGTAGATGGAGTGGTTCTAGCATCATACTATAACACTTATATGCATAAGATGGTAACTTCAAAGGGAATTGGATGAGGCCACTCATTCACACATTAACTCAAATACATTGTACTAAAATATAACTATATTCAAAAATGGCTGTTGCTACATTAGATTAATAGAATCCATGCATTTCCATGCTGCATGTATATCCAAAGGTCTCAAAAGACATTACATTATATCTCATTTATCTGCTGTACAAAAGAAGTCATATGGTGGCTGTTTATAATTGAAACATCAGGATGGAGGATGGCCAGGTGTGTCCATCTGAGAGCACTGCGTGTTTCCATGCAAAATGTTGCACGTGCCATACAGCCTTGGGTGTTCATTTCTCTGTTTTTGTTAGTGTGGCTTGTCCACATGTCTGCATCCACTGTCACGTGTGCATCTCGTCCAGAGCAATGATCCCACTTTGTTGTATACGGGTTTTCAGTACCATTTGTGCGCTGGTCTTCATTGCTGGTTGTGTACCTTCCCTGCTTGTGTGGAGGAGTGCGTTCTTTGTTCCACAGTTTGTCAAAATTTGGTAAAACCTTGTGTATCCTACACAAAACCCCAATGCTGTACAAAACTGAGTGCCAACACCTAGTTACCAATATTTACATATGCTTAGATCAGAAAAAAGGTACTTCAAAGTTCAAACAATATCTGGAGAGATGTTTGGCAGATAGGTATCTATGTGATATTTAGCCGAAGGTGATATATTGATGTTTGCTTTTATTTTCTTCATATTTTTCACTTTGGACCAATGATAACTAAGGAAAATTTTCATTTATGACCCATCCCAATTCAACAAATTTCAAATTTGTTTATTTGGACTTCCTACTTAACTATTTGCTTAAGTAACCTGTGAAATTTAGGATTAGCTTTATTTTTCTCTTTTGACATTTATCTAGATCCATTGTTGATCATGAGTTTGTTGAATCCCTGGAAATAGCTTCCTTCAATAAGATAATCAGGCACCAAACATCTGTGTAAGGTGTGAATTAAACAGCAATCCAAGCTTTCCTCTGATTCTCTATTTGTCATTTATTGATCTCATTCAATCAGAATAAAATTTTGGCTAGTTTATCCAAATTTAATGGAAATTTAAGCTCATTACCAGTATTCAGGTGCGTAGAGTTAATTAAGGCCCAATCTTTGTATGCCACTCACCAACAAGTTGTGCCATTCACATTTATTTTATTTTATTTTATTTTATGAAGTGGCATGAATTTTTAGCATTTTGTTTCCACTTACAGTCTGTTCATAAGTTCTGAATCCCTGAAAGTGTTTTTTTTCCATTTCTACGAGGTGATGGAATCCTTTTGAGGCCCAGAGGCATTGCATTTTTCAAAGGCTGTTTAGAATTGTCTGATTAGGTTTGATTTTCTTAAATTGATTGGCTATTCATTCTAAGGAGTGGCGAAACTTAATTGTTTTACGCCAAATTAATTAGACTTTGCAATGAACTGATCAATTAATAAATTTTGAGTGGAATAACTTATTTTTTCCCTCAATGTATGATTGAGGTTCTAGAAACTAAAAATCTGTTGGCCAGCATTTTGTAGGTTAAAGTGCGATAAGACTTGTTTGGTATGCTAGTAAGCACTTAATGTGAGATTCAAACATAGTTATTATTTTATTTTTGTAAGTGGCACAAATATTTAGCAATTTGTTTCCACTTTCATTCTATTGATGGTTATGTTACACCAAGTTTCTGCAGCAACGATGGTAGAAAATGGGGGGACATGTTTTTGGGAAAGTAGGGGATGGGAGTACAAGGGATGAGAGTGTTGGAGTTGATGATTGAACTCCCACATCATCTCAATGGTCACTTGCAATCAAAATATCCTATCGCAGAAGAGAAAAGTAATTGATTTGTTATTAAACTTGAGATTTCATGTAAATGAATAATCGTAATAATTATTCTTACAATATACAATGATAAATCTTTGTCATAAAGACAATGATGAAACCCTACATGGAATTAAAATAGATAATGACATGTGTCTTAATCCTTCGACTTGAGACAAAAAAACGTGACCTAGGAGTTTGCAAGTGTGAATAGGACCTAATAAGAACCATTAGGTAATATACATTTTTTACACCAATAGGGAGGCCTCTTTTTAAGGGGACGGCAATTTTAAAAATAGGGTAAATTTAAAAACATAGAAAATTTCAAATATTAATATGATGACGGCAATTTTAAAAATAGGGTAAATTTAAAAACATAGAAAATTTCAAATATTAATATGATGAGGCCTTTACCATAATTATTATATAACCATATTATGAAACATTAGAGCTGAATTAAGAATTCCCAAGGTTGACATACAAACTAACAAGATCTCAATGTCTAATCATTTGAGTTTTCATTCTACAATATGAATCTCTAAGTCACAATCAAAGAAAAGTGGTACACTTCAAAACAAGTTGCCAAATTTGTGAATATATTGTATTAGGTACTACTGTTATTGCTTTCATTCCTTACATTCATTTGTGGAATGGTGATTAGAAACAAAGAAATGGTGTGGAAATGCTTTCTATGCTAACCTTTAGGAGGAGGTATTTGCAAAAAAATTAAAAGAACTTACATTCATAGAAAATAATAGATAGAAAATTGTACCATCACGATATGATTTACATGGGAAAAATCTTTTCACAAGAAAAATTCCAAATTCAAAAACAAAACTAATTGTATTATTCAACAACTAAGAGGTTGCGATACAAATCTCAAGCTATGCCTTTATAAGAGTATCATCAATATTTAGATTTTGGAGCAAATCCAATAACATAATAGGACCTACAAGTTAATCATACAACCTTGCAATACTTTGTCATGTACCAATCAACGGGAAAAATTGAAACCACAAACCACTCATGGTTTATTAAAACCATGAATCAAACAATGACCCAAAAATGGTGCCATAATTGGCCCAAATTCCAATAACTAAGTTGGTCAAGTATTTTGTGCTAAAAATAAAAGATGCTCTTACAACTATCATAACATGCTATAATATTTGTCATAGTTGACTCCTCAATTTGAGCACTTTATTTTCACAGTCAAATCCATTCAAAGATGTTTTATGGCTTGTTATAATGTTGTTCAAGATTCCAATGTAACCCCTCTATATTCATGCTCATATGCATCATAGAATTTGTTATAAGTAATTATCATCGTACAATGTCATAAGATGCTCGTACACATCTTAATGACATTAGATACTCTTACAACCTCTTACACACCTCCCAAAATATTTGACACATAGCAAATAATGCCAACACAAAGTGGGTCACTCCATTTTCCAATATGAAACCAAAATAATAAATAGACACACATTTCTCAATAGTCTCACACTTGTTGAATACCTTGTCAAATTGCCAAAGGGGACTCCATTTAAATCTAAATGCTAGAAGTCATGAAGCTCATAGACTCACTACACCTCTTGAACTTCTTTGTGCTCATTGGCTTCATCAATGAATCTACAACATTTGTCAAAGTTTAAACCTTTTTTTAGCATAACCCTCGCATCCTCTACTTTACTACAAAAAAATGTTAATGGACATCTATGTGCTTCATTGTTGCATGAAAGGTTGGATTCTTTGCCAAACATATGACACTTTGAATGTCATAAAGAACTTTGGTAGCTCTTTGACACGATCCCACATTTGAATACAATCTCTAAATCCAAATTGCTTTCTTATAGGGATGAGTAACTGCCATGTATTTAGTATCTCTAGTGGACAAAGTGACAACAACTTGTTGCTTAGTTTTGGTCCCTTTGTAGAATCACCATGATAACGTAGTACTTGAAGGTACCCCACAAATATCTAAAAACCTCTTATAACTACATCCCAATGTTGGTCCCTTTGTAGAATCACCATGTTAGCGTAGTACTCGAAGGTACCCCACAAATATCTAAAAAACTCTTATAACTACATCCCAATGATGTCATCTAGCATTATGTATGAAATGGTTAAGAACTTCCACTACTTGGGAAACATTTGATCTTGTATAGAACATAACATACACCAAACTCCCAATGACACTAGCATAAGGAACTCGAGCCATGTCCTCCATTTCACTTAGTGAAGATAAGCATTGCTCTACAAATGATTTATTCCCTGTCAAAATAGAAACACTCAAAGGTTTGCAAACCAACATGTTGAATCTCTCCAACATTGAGTTTGTATACTTGTTCTAACCCAACCAAATCTCTATTTTTGCTTTATCTCTTCTAATCTCCATGCCCAGAATGTACTTGGCTTCTCCCAAGTCTTTCATGTCAAATTTTGTTGAAAGTTGAGACTTCAATCACAAATCACCTTTTTACTATAACCAAAATATATTGTCATCTTCATACAATGTGATAACAAAGAAATGCTCACCATCTATCTTACAGTAAATACAATGATCTAATTTGGATATCAAAAATCCCAATCCAAACACAAAAGAATTAAACTTTTGGTACAACTTAGGTGATTGCTTGAGACAATACCAAGATTTTTCAATCTACAAACTAATGTTCCTTTAGTTTTCTTCACATAGTTCTTTAATTATGTCATGTATATCTCTTCCTCCAAGTCAACATGTAGGAATTCTATCTTCACATCCATTTGTTTTATCTCCAAATCAAAAAATGTTGCAATAGATAACAACCAAAGTCCATCTCCTCAACTTGGGAGTGTCTTTCACAGCCACCTTGCTATGTACATTTCAATACCACTCTTCAAAACCAATCTTCCTTTCAAATATCCATTTATATTTGATAAGCTTTCTTCCCTTTTTGGGAGTGTTATCTTTTGACAACTTTTTTGGTTTTTTTGAGTTACTGGTGCTAGTGTTTATTTCTCTTTAGCAACCTCCTTTCGTTGTATAGGGTTTTGGGGCCCCTTCAAAACTTGTTTTTCCATATCAAAAACAATACCAAGTCCCATAAAGTCATTTTCCTCAATATAGCCATCTCATCATTCATGGCCACTCTCCAAGTCTTAAAATGACTCATATACATAGCCCTATTAGAACTATAAACACATTGATATTAGTAATCAAAGAAAAAATACATCTCCAATTAAGAGGAGTATACTTTTTTGGTTGTTTCTATTGAGTCGACCTCCTCGAAAGTTGAGGTGGAGTTTCTTCAAAATTGTCTAAACTATCTAAATTCTCCTCCACTTTAGGTTCATCACAAGCTTTTGGTTCTACCTTCCTAGTTTTGGGGGTTAACTGAATCACATCCTTTTGGTCATCATCTTCTAAATACAATACTACAAAAGAAGGTTTACTTTCTCTAAATATGAAATTTTGCTATACAAAACTCTCTTGGTCACAAGATCCCAAAGCTTATGCCCTTTCACATTGACACAATAGCCAACAAAAATAAATTCCATTGCATTGTTCTCTAATTTAGATTGATTATCCCAAGGCACATTGTCTAACTCTATCTATGTTCAATTGATTGCTACGAAAAATGTATGCATACAACTTAACAAACCAATGGATCCCTTATTAAGTAATTCACTAACCTAGACGTTCTATATTTAATTTATCACCCAGGGAATCATGATTTTTTGGATGGTGTTGGCACTGTATGGGCAACTAAGAATTCTAAGTTGTCCTAGTCAATTGTGTATAGAAGAGTTAACAAAAGCAACTTTGTCTGGAAGCAAACTTAACTGAAAACAACTTTATCTAGAAGCAAACCTAACTGCATAACACTTGCTACAAGTAAATTTTCATATGAGGATAGTGATTAATGACTCCATTGTGTTGTAATCACTTGAAATAATTGCGATATTAATTAATTACTACTCAACAATTCAATTTATTTAAATAAGAAAATAAAGCTTAATAATTTATTCTAATGTTAGTAATAACTTAAACTACAAGGAGCATTGTAGTTACTTCAAGTGGCCCTTGCTTGAATAGTTGCAATCCCACACTATCTCTTAAATATTAACTTAAAAATTCATGTAATTGACTAAATCTATCTTTATTGCAATTCAAACAAATAACAAAAATCGAGAACAAAGTTCGATTGACAAGAAAAGTGCTTATATTCAAATCTACTAACACTAGAATACTAAATCCTTTGCCTCTCATAAGATCTAACATATATACATGATCTCAAGAGTGACTATTCTTGGATTGAAAACAACTATCAACTCCCCCAAAAACATAAAAAGAGGACTCAGTCTTATTCTAAACAGTAATGGAAAACTAAGCACATGGAGGTGAGAGTGTCATAATCACATTAAGACTTTGCATCATAAAGAAGACAATTATAACTGAAAACATGTTCTACAAGACATAACTATTTGTGAGCCATGACCATTGCTATCACAAATATCTTCTTTCCTCCACAACTATCTCAATCCAATAACAACATTAGTAAAAATAGAATGATCTATGAATAAATTATTTCCACAATCTTCAACCATTGTCTCCATCAACTACAGAAGCTTGCATGTGTTGTAGATGATCAATTCCCTTGGTTGCATATTGACATGCATCCTTTGTTGTAGGTTGACAGATCTTTTGTTGTGGGTTGACAAATCCTTCATTGTGGATTGACAAATATTGTGTTGTGGGTTGACAAATCCTTCACTATGAATTGACAAATCCTTCGTTGCAAGGGTTAGTTTATTTCAAAGGCATCTCGTCATCATTAATAATCATAATCGACATAAAATTATCTTAAAGTTCATATGCATTCACAGATTCACAAAATGATTTAGCAATATAATATATATCATCCTTAATACTTCAATACATAAAATAAGTAGGAAGGTTTGGGTAATGTTTTTTTCTTGTTGGAGATACCCCCAAGGAGGTCCCCTTTAGCTTAGAGCCAAGGTCTAAGGGGTATCCATTCCGCCAAAATTTGTTGGGGGCACGATCCCCACCTCATCCTTTTTAGGTGTTGGAGCCTTTGCACTCAACAAGACTTCATCCCTGGTGGGCTCATTTAGAACCTTTCAACTTCACCAGTAGACCAAGGGCCCATTGATGGGTAATGTTTTTGAGAACATCAAAATATGATGAAAATTATGAAGCTTAAACAACGAAAAGAGGACAATTTCAAGACTCATAATTCCCTCAACTTAGATTTTTGCTTGTCCACAAGTAATTTAGGGCCGCTGGTTATACTGCAATGCAATGTTTTTATAGTCCACAAGGTTAGTAATTCCTTCTCCTTACTATAGGTAGGACCCTTTCTTCACAAATATTCTCTTCCATATGACTTGCTATGATGTCTCTTGTTCTCTCTTTCTTTCTAACCAATGTGTAATTGGATACAAGAGAAGGGGACAATGAAATGTCAGAGGAAACCAAGTAATCGTGTATTCAAGGGGAGCCTTGATGTATTTATGTGCCCTTATGAGTGATGTTAGGTAGTAAAAAGCATAATGGGGCTCTTTCCTTTTCAATTCTTGAGTCAATTCATTCCATCTATATTGGGAGAATGAGTGTGAATTTGTGTGCCTCTTTTCCTATTCTAGATGCCAATTCTTTAAATATTCTAGTCTTTTTCCCTACATTCCAAGATTTTATTTTCCACCCAGGTTTGTCGACCAGTTTAATTCATTCCTCGACTCCTCATTAGGGTCCTCTGCATCTGCACTAATGTTCAGGGGAAGTAACCAGTGATAACTTTAAGAAACACTACCTCAAGAAAAGATATAAAATACCAACGAATATTTTTTTTAGAAAAAAATATTATTTAATATTTTTGAATCTCACTTTTTCAAAAAAATATTAATTTTTTTTTTTTTTACGTCACTAAAATTTTATAGAAAATATTAGTGAATCTTGAAAAATAATAAGAAAATGCATTAATTATGATGGTGAATTCTTCCATTTAAAAACAATAATTCTCATAGAAAAGTAGGGGCTTGAGGGTGGAAATGATCAATGGGTCTAAAGGGTAGACTCTATAATATTTAGTTGCCACCATTGATTTAAAATATAATATTCAAACCTCATTATATTCCATAAGGTAAATTGTACTTGTGATCTGTAATGCTCATGGGGCCCGCAATTACTTTTGTTTCAGTCGCCATGAGCATTACAGATTACATGTATATTTTACCTCGTGAAATACAACAAGGGTCCTTAGATTATATTTTAAATAATGGATGCAAATAAAGATTGAAAATGTGACCCTAAAACAACTAATAATTATGATATACTATTGTTGAATTAATTTAGATTTTTACTATAACTTATAAAATTTAGGTGAATATGATCTAATCATGTATACAATATTGTGGCAAATTTTTGAGTTAAAAAATTTAATTAAATAAATTCTTTGGTGATTTAAATAAGACTAAAATAAAATTTTATAAAAATATGACAATTCAGGTCCTATTGCAACTTGAACTATTAGCTAAATTTGGATTCCCAAAGTTCAACTATTAGTCAATTGGTGAATATTAGCCACTAAAAAATCATTGAGTGACTTATCCCCTTCATGATAATGTTGATGCATTAGGGCTCTTTGATGTTCATTTTGAATGAATGAGGCTAGTGCCTTTATCTGAACATCTCTCACAAAATTCAGTGGGTTTTAGGTAGTATCATATGAAACAACCAAATTATGCAAATAAAATTCATAATTGATCTTGCATGTCTCGGGTGGCTCCTTCATAAGCTTTTAAAAATAATGTCGTTGATGATAATGAAACAAAAGGATCACTAATTAATTGATTAAATTAAAAAATATATCTTGCAAAAATAAGACATAAACCCTTGTTGGGATATGTTGTTGTACACCATTTTATAAAATGTTATATTATAATGTTGTAATTAAATAACTATTTAGTTGTGATGCACTTAGGAGGCATGGTTAATCATACTAGGTAATTTTTTTGGGACCACTTGTATGTTGTATTGTAACATTGGTTTACTATTTAATGTGTGAGAGACATGAGATAATAATTTAATATTGGAGAAAGCATTTAATAAAGTGAAAAATTAGTACCCAATATTAAATGAGGAATCAGTGGTTTTGTATTCACATAGTTTTGTGGTACATGATTTAATCTTAGCACTTCGTTGTATTTGTGTAAGTTGGAATCTATAAAACAAGCACATGTTTAGTGGTTAAGGTTGGTTGAGTGAGCGGGTTGTCATTATTGAGTCTTTCAGAAGAGTGCATATGTGAAACATGGCATAGAATGATTGGATTCATGCTTGGACACACGGAGGATGCATTGGAGAGAATTAATGCTTCAGAAGTATTCATGGTAACTCTTTTAGTGCATGTATTGTTTATTTGTTGAATAATAGTGTGTGCAGTGAAAATCTTTACTCTAAAAATATAAAAAACTAAGTAAATGCAATGAGCAAAGAGACACAACAACACCTCAAGATTAGGCTACGTTGAACACAAATAAAAGTAAGATAGAAACACAAATGATTATACCTTTTACTTATGTTGATCATTGGTTGGCCCTTGATAGTGTTTTTGATGTGTGCTCCTTGGATGGCAAGCTTGCAAAGGTAATAGTGGTTGAAGAATTAATGGTGGTGGGTGAGTGCAATAATGGCTACAAGAATACAAATGCAAGTCCTAAGATGCTGCAATAAATGGTTAAAATGTTTGAATGGATTGAGAGCATAAGTGTGATAATGAATGCAAAAGGTCCCTTAAATAATTAAAAGTGAAGTATTTATAAAAAAAATTGAATTCTCTAAAGGATTCAACGGTCAAGATTGAGCCACCATGGCCAAGATGGAGGGCTATGGTGAGTTGAGGACTCACAAGCCCTCACATCTTGCCATGTGGAAGATGAAATTTCCAAAGAACATGGTGAGATGGAAATGGTGCAAATGATGTGGAAAAAGCCATGTGGTCCCAAGGTACTCGGGATTGAAGAGGATTTCCCAAAAAAGAGATTATTTGTCCCCAAGTGGGGCTGAAAGTGACAAGTGAGGACTTTTAGAAAGTCCACTCTTGTCACCATGGGGATTGGAGAAGGCATTAGAGGAATAAAAGTGAATTTAAAATTCACAATCTTGGAAGAGACCCATGGATAAGACAAGGTCTTTCAAAAGAAGGTTTTTGTCCATGTACTTGATGTGACCTTTTAGAGGTCATGGGGAAGACAAATGCATAGGGGGAATATGTGATTTTTTAATTCACATGGGGAAGAGATCAACCCAAAAAAAGTAAGTACCATGAAAGGTTGACTTAAAGACATATTGGAAAAGGTAAGTGATTAGGATTAGGATTTTGCAAACAAGTGATTAGGAAAATTAATGATGATTAGAGGCAAGTGGCTAAATATGGAGGATATGAGATTAATCCTAATTAAGGATATGCACATCTTGATGAAGGATTGATTAGATTAACCCAAATTAGTGAAATGGTTATGAAGGATGGGACAATAAGAGAGAAAGAATAAATTTAAAATTGAAGAGATAATTGACTAAATTAAATAAATTGATTGATTTATTTAATTTAAAGATGAAATGGTGAAGGATAAAGTATTTAATTAAATACTTTTGGGAACCTTAGGGAAAGGGGATAATATCAATTAAATGTGGCATTTAATTAATATAGATGGATTAGATGAATAAATGATAGGATTATGACCATATAGAAGTGGTCAAATTTAGGTGTCTACATTTTTTCCCTCTTTGAAATATTGTTAGAATAACAGTGTTTCAAAAAGAAAAAAAATACAAATAACTCTATAGAGGAAGTGACTAGAAAAAGATGCCCCAATGCTAGAGAGGTTGTGTGAGCTGCTCAAATAGAGGGGAGTGAAGGAGCATGCCCCGATCATGTGGGAGAAATGACCAAGTAGAAGGTGTGGATGGATTTGGTAGGGTATGCCCCCTCGAGAGGGCGGTAGGGAAAGAAAAAGGGGCCTCGGGTGACTTCTCGATATGAAGAAACAAAAGGTATCGTTGGATAGAGATCGAAAAATCATGAAGAATGGCTTTTGAATGAATTCAAATGGACATATGGGGCGCAAATGACGGCCCCAAGAAGTTGGAGGATTAATTGACGAAGAAAAAGGTGAAATAGAGGGGAAAAATACCCTATATTTGGAAAAGGGGAAAACGAGAGAAGATTTAAATAGTAATTTTAGAATGACTATTCCTCATTTGGACAGTTGGCAATTGAGAGAAAGAGAGGAGAGAAGGAGAGAGAAGATGTTGGAAGATTACGACGACGACATCATCCACCACGGGGATGAGGTGCAAAGTTTCTAAGCCAAGTGCACCGTCCCACACCAGGTTAGGCTCAAAACCCTCTTTATGATTTCTAGCAGTTTTTGATGTATTTTTAAGTGTTTATGCTAATTAGACATATGGGTAGGTTAGAAAAATGGGTAGAAGACAAAAATTAACTACACCGAACGGGTTGGGAGAAACGTCAAATAGTGACATGCAGGGAAAACAAGGGTTTAGGAAGAAAACCAGGTAGAAGAGGCAGAAAAATGGGGTTTATGGGTCTAATAGGGGCAACCACACCTTGGTTAGAGGCGGCCCTGCCCTGTGTAGGAGCGGTCGCACCTGGTGCATAGGCGGTCGCACCTAGGATAGGCGGCCCTACCTTATGCAGGGGCAATTGTGTTCGAGAGGGGCGGTCATGCCCCACACTCAGGCAGCGGTGCCTGAGAGGGGCAGCCCTACCCCATGTGGGGGCTACCCCGCCTTGCCCAGAGGCGGCCGCACCTCGGGACAGGCGACTACACCCAAAAGGGACAGCCGCACCCCGAGAGGGGCAGTCGTGCCCGGGAAAGGCAGCATCGCCCCAACATGGGCGGTTGTGCCCGAAAGGGCGACTCCACTAACAATAAAGAGAGGGAATTAGGAGAAAAAGATGTTGAAGTGTTAGAAAAAGAAAGAAGTGGGAGAACTTAGGAAGATGTTTCTGAGAATGAGGGTTAGGAGAAGTTAGTGAGAAAGATACCCAGAGCAAGGTTTTGAGGACTGATAGGTTGTGTGGTTTGGGTGTGGCAGTTTGAGAGCTTACGGACTCGAGAGAAGAGATCCGAGGTAATGGAGGCGACACGACAGGCGATGACGAGAGCTGATCATCAGGCTTTGGCCTAGGTGAGGCTTCTGCACTTGCTGGGGTATCCATCCATCAGGGCACATTGAGTGATGCTGACAACCCTGATCGAGTGCTGGGATTCAGCAATGTCAACGTTCCATCTCCTAATAGGGGAGATGACAGTGACACTAGTGGATGTGTAGCAGATATTGAGGTTTCCGATAGCAGGGCATATGGTGAGTGCCACGAGGTTAGAAGGAGAGGCACTGGATTATACTATGTGGGTTTTGTTCGGGCGAGAGGACCTGTCGGTGGAGAAGAATGCCTTGGACGTGGATAGATGTTTGGGATTGAGAGTACCACCATTGTCGTTGTACGTATCTAGGTTGATCAACGAGCTACTCATACCGGATAGGAGTGGGGGATTTTGCAGCCTCAACTACATGGAGGTTATCCGACACATTGTCAAGGGGAGGTATGGTGAGTTCACATGGGGGTCATGCTAACTGGAACAGTTATAAAGAGATATGCGTGTGATCTTCTATCGAGGGGGGCTCAGTGTGTGTCAGGTGACATTGTTGCAAGTATGGGTTTGGAAGCACATTAGTGTGTCCAGGCTAGATGTGGTGAGAGTGGGTCAGCAGGATACGACATTTTTGATGGCCTATTGCGACGGAGCAGACTATGACCAGATTTGGCGATATCAAAGCTTAGGGGATTTAGATGGGTGGAGGAGATTGTTTGATGATCTAGAGGATGAGGATATAGTGTGGAGGTCATATATGACACGACGCTTTACGAAGTGGAGGAAGGATGAGGATAAACACAGAGGATACTTCATGACCCGATGTTACATAGTCAAGAAGGAGCCTCAGATAGTTGAGTCACACAGGCCAGCCTGAATGATGAGGCAGTATGGGCATATACAAGATATCCCAAGGGCACCTGATAGGTTTAGATGGATTTTGCGTGAGCGAACATGGGGGGAGAAGATCTCTACAGAGTTTGCACGGGAGCACTGGACGACACTGGTGCGGAAGTTAGTGGAGTACCCAGGGAGGTCCCTAGGGATGGTAGATGCAGGGATCACTATGAGATATGCAACATGGTTTGCATGACACCGACCTATACGGATCACACCGGAGGTGTCGATCGTGGGGGCATTAGGATTTGGATCGGAAGATGAGGTCAGATTAGCCGGAGAGAGGGGAGGGAGAAGGAGGATGCTGAGGGCAGAGTCATAGGTAGGCAAGGCTGGAGGGTAGCGGAGGAGAGGGGCGAGGGCCGCTTGAGCAGGAGGGGAGCAACTAGGGGCAGCCAAAGCAGGAGGAGATCAGCAGAGAGAGCCAGAGGCAGGTAGAGCAGGAGGACGATGAAGGAGAGTTGCAGAGGCGTCCAGAGCAGTAGAGTTGAAGGTAGATAGAGCAGCAGGAGAGAGGGAAGGGAGGAGATGAGGCCAGAGGTCCATAGATGGCAGACAAGAGAGTGCCAGAGGCAGCTAGAGCAGTAGAGCCATAGTAGAGAGGATAGGGAGGAGGTGAGGTCAGAGGGTAGTGGAGGGCAGGCAAGACGAGGAGGAGATAGATGACACCAGTAGAGACCGAGGAGGAGAGACATGACACAGAGGCAATGGGGGAGAGGGATGAGGTTGAGGCGATGGACATAGGGGATGGGGGAGGAGCGGAGGAGATGGATACAAAGGTACATGATATTCGGCCATTGACGACGATGCCACCAGTAGTAGAAGATCTGGCTACACAATTGAGAGGAGTGGAGGTGAGATTATATATCATTGAGCAGAGGTTGAGAGACTTAGAGACGGCGAGGAGTAGATTGGAGGTAGAGGCGCTTGTGTTGTGAGCCCAGCTAGCAGAGAGTGAGAGAGAGTTTTGGGCAGTGGCCGATGCGATGTCACGACGTGAGATGGAGATGCAGAGGGAGGGAGAGAGGTTGCAGGCAGAGATAGAGGAGTTGTGAGCAGGGGTGAGCAAGTTATGGGAAGAGGTGAATCATTTGGAGGGATAGGTAGCGAGGGAGCATGAGGCAGGAGAGTTAGCGAGATGGGAGAGGGACAGATTAAAGGCTACCATGATGATACTTCAGGCAAGGGGTCAGCGAGAGTCGGAAGGATTGATAGGGAAAATATCGGTGGAGAGGTTGGCGAAGGCAGAGAGGGATATGGAGGACCTAAGGAGGCAGGTAGAGGGATTGTTGAGGGAGAGGAGGGAGTTGAGGCGGGAGTGAGATGAGCTTCATGAAAGGGTTGAGGTGGCAGAAGAGATAGTGGGAGATATGGGATTGATGCAGGAGAGGGAGGATATCATGAGGGCTCAGTACAAGCAATGGAGACCGAAAGGGATGCCTTATAGTCACGAGTGCAGGTTATAAAGGGGGAGAGAGATGCAACAATGGCACAGGTAGCTCAAGGTGGTGAGACAGGGGAGGGGGGTCAGATATTGTATGTGCAAGTACAAGCGATGCAGGAGGAGAGGGTCAGAGCCCTGGAGCAAGTGTCATGGATGGGATTAGAGATTGAGCAACTACGGTTAGCACGGGGTGCCTAGACACAAGAGAGGAGATTCATTTATGGATACTGAGACAGTTATAGGATGGAGCGAGACTTGACGAGATAGTAGATTGGAGAGTGGGAGGAGTATATGAGAGAGGCGAGCTACTACATGTGTGCCTATTATTTGGTAGTACCAGATCTATCACAACAGGTACCTACCTATGTTCAATTGTCACCACAAATGCCAGTGCCATCCCATTCAACAAGGACACATACCTGGGGATATAGTAGCATGAGAGAGACACCTCGTGGAGGGCGCCAATGCCAGTCACCACAAAGATCAGATGTAGGCAATTCGTGGTTTAGAGGATCAAAGGGACAGGATCTTGGCTATTGACAGGTACATGATGGGATATAGTATAGAGTAGCAAAGATCAAAGCAGAGCCATAGCCCTATAATCATATGTTCTTTTTTATGGTATATGATGGATATGTGATGTATATGATGGAAATTATTATGGATGTCATGATGGATATTGGATTTTTGTGATTTTTGATATGATATGTGAGAGCCCTTATTGACACTATGTGATGGATGATTTATTTATGCACATGTATGGTTATGGTTTGCATGATGGATGACATGATGTATGGATTTATATTTATGTGTATGCTTAGATGGATGTATGCATAATGATTATGTTGATGCCTAATGTTTATGATGTAGGATGTGATGGATGATTTTATGATTATTTTTATGTGGATGATTTATTATGATATGAATGATGTCTAACACTTATGATGCAGGATAGGATATGGTATGATATGTATGATGTTTGATATGCATGATGTTATGGATGTGGAAATGAACCTGATGATATGAACTAAAGTGAATATGTTAATAAATGAATTTAAAGATGGATAGAATAATTAGTTAAAATTAACCTACACAACTAAAAATGATTATGCACATGTAATGCAATTTAATGAACCTAAAATGAGAATGAAATGCAATGTGTTCCTAAATGCAAATAAGGGCCTACATTATGATGAAAGTGAAGAAGGTGATGATTGTGTAACCACACCTGTCAAGAACCATAGGACTCCTGAGAAGAAAGGGGGAAGATGGAAGGAATCATCGTTTGCACAACCAAAATTCTAAGTCAAGAATCAAGATGGAAGGATTCATGAATGAAATGGGGGAGAAAATGATATGCAACCCTAATGCAAGTTTTCCATCTTCAAAGCAGTGATTTTTTCTATAGCATAAGACACCAAGTACCCATGGTATGTGAAACCAAGTCAAATTAGTGTCTAATGCATAAACAAACAGAACAAACAAGAAGGCTATCCCAATACCCCAAAGTCCTGATGACTTCGTTCAAGCTAGGTATTTGAATAACCACAAGCACAAAAGGATGTCCCAACGTAGTGCAAGACCTCAGGGGTTTTAGTGGGCACTACATGGGACAACCAAGAAAACAACAAACAAACAAAAAAATCAAGATATGCCCCTATGTAAACTAGTCAAAACACACCATAATATGAGAGATCATGGCGACCTTGATGAGTGATGATAGGGAGTTCAAATGATAAACAAAAACCAAAAGCATCAAAATATTTCAATCAATTTCAAAACATCCTTTTCCATAGGATCAAGATGATGGGTGGGGTTGATGTGGTCTATTAGGAAGGATACATCCTATTGAGACCAAAGATGGATACTAAACTAAAAGATTGATAATGACGCAAGATATTTGGAAACCAACTAAATATCATGACACAAACGGTTTCCATTTTTGAAGTACTGGTTAGATAAATACATACCTTGACAAAAAGAAACAAGACTAACTCACCCTAAAGACCTAGGGGCTTGGGGGTTGATCAAAGATTAGCCTTGCCTACGTGAAAGCGTAGAGCCCTCGTAGTTTAGGAAAAAGACTATGGTAAAAGCAGAAAGAGGATGATGAAGACAGATGATGGAGGACAATGATCAGACAAACTGACCACAAAAGAAAATAAAAGGAAAGCCCCAGGGGTGGATCAAATGATCAACCTTGCCTACGTACAAGCGAAGGGGCAACATGGTTCGAAAAGAATGAAAGACTAATGATGAATAAGATCGAAAAGAGGACAATGGTGGCGGATGATGATGGAAAAAATACCCCAAGGGCAGATCAAGTGCTCGGCCTTGCCTACATGAAAGCAAAAGGGAAATGTAGTTCGCCAAGGATGGATAGACATAAAAAGACAACAAAAATAGCCGTGGGGGTAGATCAACTAATTTTCCTTGCCTACGTGAAAGCGCAAGGGCAACGTAGTTCGCCAATGACGAGATGGGATCTAGATGGAGACAGACACAGTGAATGATGCTAGATGTAGAAGACCAAAGTGTCGAGGTGACACAAGCTCAAATGAGGATAAAAGCTCAAGATGTTGGATAGCGGGAGATGTTCGTCCAATACTCAACCAAAAATATACCTAGCAACCAAATGATGCAAGTGGATGGGAGGATAGGATCGATAGGTTGGTAAGGATATCGAGATCTGGATGAATAAATCATAAAGTAACTAGGATGCGAGGTAGATAATGATTAAGCCCTATACGAAAGGCGCATGTTGCCAGGTTTTCACCAATCATACGTATCCAAGGCACCACGCAGGGGTGGTTTTCACCATAGGACAAATTATTTCTCTTTACTATTTTTGGATTTTGTTGATTTTTTGGGATTTTGATAATGTTTTCACTTTTTTTGTATTTTTTTGAAATTTTACCAGGAAGGATACCTCAGCTGACCTAAGTATAAAAATTCTTTAGATGCATGATATTGATATGTTCTTCCAAGGGCTCTCCTTTAATAGTGGATAGTCTATATGCTTCAGAACCATACTTTGTGGTGACGACATAAGGGCCTAACCAATTGGCTTCAAACTTTCCCTTCTTATCTCAATCTTGCTTATTCCGCTGATTTTTCTTGAGGACTAAATCACCAACATTGAATTGATGAGGGCAAACCTTCTTATTGTAGGTTCTCTTGAGCTGATGTTGATAGGCTTGTAGATGGTTGTAGGCTTGACCCACTTTTCATCTAGTAATTCCAATTGAGCGAGTCGTACAACCTAGGTGTCTTCGTCAGTGATCAAGTTCTTCAAATATATGCGAAGTGATGGGATTTTGACTTCGATCAGCAAGATAGCTTCGGCACCATAGACAAGTGAGTATGGAGTAGCGTCGGTGGGGGTGTAGATGGACATGTGGTAGGCCCAAAGGGTAGGATAGAGGTGGAGATGCCAATCTCGACCAATGCTATTAACCATTTTTTTAATTATTTTAATCAATTTTTTGTTGGTTGCCTCTACTTGAACATTACCCTGGGGGTAATAGGGGGTAAACCAACGATGTTGGATATGATAAGTCTCACGGAGGAATTTCATCCACTTGTTTTTGAATGGATTTCCATTTTCAGTGATGATGGTGGAGGGGATTCCATACCTGTAGAGGATATGGTAAAGGATGAACTTGGATATCTGAACACCCATAATTTAGGTGAGTGGTATGGCTTCCACCCACTTATTAAAGTATTCAATGGTTGTGATGATGAAAGTGTGACCATCGGAGGATGGAGGGTAAATCTTGTCGACCAAATCGAAACCCCATTATGAAAAAGGCCACGGTGTCGTGATAGGTTGTAACTCTTGTGTCAAGGCATGAATCAAATCTACATGTTGCTGATAGGGAAGACACCTTTTGACAAACTCATAGGAATCATGTTCCATAGTAGGCCAATAATATCCTACTCTTAGAATCCTTTTGGTTAAGACCATACCATTAGAATGGGCCCCATAGATGCCACTATGCACTTCTGCTAATGCGGTGTGGGCTTCAATCTCGTTTAAACATTGGAGGAGGGTTTCATCATACCCACGTCGATAAAGCATATCACCTATGATTGTGTAACGGGTTGTTCATTGGATAAATTATTTTTCGTTGGTTGCGTGTGAGGTCAAGTTGTAAGGTATTGTCATGAAGATAAGTGTAGATGTCTTGGTACTAGGGGGATTCAAGACCTACAATTTCGCATACCATTTCACTCTCAGGGATGTCATATGCAGGGATTAATAGTTTCTCTATGAGGAACTCGCGTTCGATACGATCTCGGAGCATGTCCAGGAGGGAACCAATGGTAGCCATGTCGTCAGCTGATTTATTTTGTACCCTAGGTATTGGGTCAAATTGGATGGAAGAGAAATACTTCTTTAAGTCATCTACCATTCGTTTGTAAGGTAACAACGTGTCAGCCTTTGTTAGGAACTCATCATTAACTTGCTTGATAACTAGTTGGGAGTCACCAAAGACATGCAGGTGTGAGATACACCATTGAACTACAATCCTAAGGCCTGTAAGGAGAGCTTCATACTCAATAATATTGTTTGTACAAGGAAAGGACAACCTAAATGATTTTGGTATGTAGTCACCTTGGGGGGTGATGAGCAATATTCCTGCTCCTAATCCATTGTTGGTGTGTGATCCATCAAAGTATAATTATTGATGGTGAAAATGACACAAACAACATTAAAAAAAATATTTCTACTCTATTTCTCCTGAAAAACAAAGACAACATATAGTAGCCTAACTCCCAAGGTCCTGGTAGTTGGTTCTCAACTATCTGGTGTCACTCAATTGGTCCATGCAACTGTAATATTCAAGGGGCATTTTCCAGTAATAAGGAATGCAAGCAATGACTGATTCATCGAATTGTTCTTAATGAAAATGGGGTTTAAAATAAAAGAAAAATATAGATCAGGGCGTACATCAGTAAAACATGAATAAAACTTATCTAGTATCCAGACATATATCTTCAACAACGAATGTTCTTCCCACAAATCAAAAAAACCATAGCATGATACAATCTATAGAATAATCCATATGATTGTATGCATCTAAGGTGCTTTATTTAACATCACAATCACACATCATAAATGTTTTAAAGATTCCAAAAGAACACACTCTCATTTGTTGGCAAGATCATAGATCAACAAACTTTCAATAAATTCAATTCACAGATAATTTTATGAAATAATCCTTAAATCTGGTTTCTTCTAAGGATTTTCATCACAAAAGAAAGACTTATGCTTCAGCACAATCATTAGCATATAGATAGACTATAATTCATCAACCTTATCCAATAAATTCAACTCCAACACCATATTGCAAAAAAAAAAAACTGTATTTATATTCAACTGTAAATAAAATGACAAAAGTATCTCTGTAAAAAACTACGAAAACTTCTATCTCCTACTATCAGGTGGCCAATCTTATTCTCATCATCCGACCCTTACAATATGATACCCCAAAGGTATTTATAGATGTACCAAAAATCCGAAGTCCTTTCTATTTTAAGTCAATCCACCATTTTAGGAATTAAAGTCTTCTTGGAAACTCAGATCAATTTGATCTCTAGTTCCCACATTGATCATTTCATAAACTGGAGAGAAGAAGATAGAAGAGAAAAGAAAGTCATGCGCCTACAAAACTGCCAGTCATGCATGCGAAGGAGAAAAGAAAACCATGCATGCATGAGACTATCAATTATGCATGCAAAGTTTGCTCTGTAGTGTACTCATTGTAATTGGAGAAGACTTGTTGAAGCATGTCCAAGTCTGGCCCATCAACCCAACTGTCTTCAAACTTGATCCTTTCTAATTCCGCAACAACAAATCCTCTCATGTATTTTATCTTTGTTAAATCCCTTTTAGCAGCCCTTACTTCTTCTTTAATATCCATCAACCGATCTAACAATAGATCCTCTCCATCATCTCCCTTTTGCATGACCTCTTTAAGCCTATCATCCCATTTTTATTTTATTTGACTCAAAGGTAGGCCCTCCTTTACCGGTATATCAACATTTACTATAATAGCAATAACTATTTCTAACTCCTCAAACTGTCCATTCAGATCCTTGACAAAATCTTGAACTTCATTTTTATGCTTGTATAAAAAGTCAGATCTAAACCGGACTATGTTGGAGGTCTTTTCCAAGAAATATTTGTTGTCCTCTTCAAGTATTGACTATTCTAGAAGAGTGGACTTCGACAATTTATTAACCTCTTTCAGTTTCTGGCTATATCCTCTGTACTCCTCCTCCTGTTCTCCCAATACTTTGACATACTAATTCATCTCTTCTATTAACTCCTTTGTCATCTTGTGAACCTCAAAACTGTTGTCCAACACCTCCCCTATTTCCTGATTTAGTTTATTAGTCCATCTATCCAACATCTCTTCCTTACTCCTTACTTGCACCAAATCATCCACCTCTTTCTTGCTAAGAAAAATTGGTGTCTCAATGGTGGCAATTTGTCGTGACCTCAGAGCAGAAACACTCTTCAAGAAAGTATGCAATTGATCTAATTGAGCCTTAAGCTCATCCTTTTTTTGTTTATCCTTCATCATTCCTGATTTAGTGGCTTCTACTTGTTGTTGTTGAAGGCATTTTCTTGTGCCTTAGCATCAATTGCCTTTTGCTTCTCCATTGCCTCTGCATGTGCTTGATCATCTAAATCCCTCCTTGCTTCCTCAAATAGTGCCCACTAATCCTCCTCTGTTAGCACATGGTCAGTTTCCTCCTCTAGAGGCATATTTTCTTGTGCATCCTTCTCTGACAAAGTCTCATCAGAGTCCATTCCAACATCATGGATCTCCACCTCTACTCATTTTCCCTTTAATGACTCATCGATATCATGAAGAGTCCCCTTAGGCATCTCTTTACTTTGCTGCTCTGTAGGAGGGACTTGAGCAGATGACTCCCTTATCGTTGGTGTTGAAGCAATAGGTCTTGTTTGGGCATCCTCATCATGTGCCTCTGGTTCATTTGAGTCGATGCTTCAAGCTCAATCTCTTCAATATTAGGTGAGAAGAACTCCAAAGGCTCCTTGGGAGGCAACTTCCTCTTAATTCTCTTATATCCCTTCCCTTTCTTAGGAGCTGGACCCCCAGGAGTTCTGGCTCTTAGAACAACCCAATGAATACTCCTATCCAAGACTGGTCTCCCTATTTGCTTGATGTCTATGGTCTCCTCACTATCCCAATCTACCAGATCCAAACTTTTGGTACCAATGTTCAATGCTTCTTATGATGGATCCAACACAACTCCATCATCTACCAATGTATCAGGAATATCATCTCTGATCCTGAACTCTACCATGAGTGAAACAGGCAACCTCTCATAATTCCTTTTCCTAAGATCATATCCATCTTGAAGATCACTCTGGAAGTCCTCTAGCAAGTTGAAATGCTTGTCAAAGACCGAAGGCAACAAAGCATTCATTTTCTTCTTTGGATCAAAGTGATTTCAAGCAGTATACAAACCCAACTTCAAATGTATCAACTCATTGCAAACCACCTTAGCTCCCACAAGGTGTGGACAGCTGTATTCACCCAATTGCATGGGGAACTTGTGACAACCTGTCTTGTGTTTTAACCCAAATCGAGCATTGACCCCTAGAGCTTGATAGACAAACTCCATCAGAACCATCATGTTGCTGCAACACCTCAAAAGTAAGTGGGGATGGCCTTCAAATCTAGCCAGCCTAGAATAAGTGAACTTGGGGTATTGGATATACCAACATCCCCATTCTATGATAAAGGCCATGGCTTCTTGACTCAATCTGTATCCAGAATTTCCATTAAGTTGGTTAATGACTACATATAGGAATGCATCATTAACCCTTCTAAATTGTGTTTCAGAAATCTATAGGGATAGCTGGTCATAGTGATTCCATACTTTCTTTTGTCCATCAGCTTCTCCCAATATTCCCACTCTATTCAAACCTAGAAAGATACCTCCTTTGGCTGTTGCATAAACAACATAAGACGTCATGAAAAAGCTCTTGGTTTCCCTTATTTTGGTTAGCTAGTCATGAATGGTATCTGAGACAATCATGGGCCAATCAAATTGTTGCTTGCCATTGAATATTTTCTAAATGAAGGGAAACATCCATTCCTTAAAATGAAATGCATCCCTCTTCCCAAAGACGCTAGACAACATCATTATCAGGTCCGATACCTCTTTGTAAAAATATGCCCTCTTTGGTTGATCATGGAGCTTGGTCAGAGACTTCTTCTCTGTTTTCAACCATTTCTTGTTCAAGTGAGCCTTATTGGCCTCCTTGTATTTTCTCTATATACCTAAAGCATCTGCCTCATTCAATTGTACCAGGTTCTTTGGATCAAGGACACTAAATAGGTGTTGAAACATTTGAGGAGTTAAATCAATGATCACATTGTCCTATGCATCCAAACATTGCCTAGTGGCCAGATTGTAATCTCCTATTGCTATCATGATTAATTTTGAGCATTGGATGGATAAAGGAAATACAATAATGTGAGCCAAGCCAGACTCAACTATTCTTTCAGTCCTCCCTGTTACATCCTTAGTGAATGTTTCTGAGTATAGCTCCTCAAAATTGAATGGGCCAAAATTGGTGTCAGTTATATCAGACCAATCAGATTCCACTTTGCTTGTAGTGACATCAGGACCCCTATGGTTATACCTCAAGGTATAAGGTAGCTGCTCTAGCTTAATCTTCTTAGGCTTAGTTTCTTCCTTTGAAGTTTCTGTAGGTCGATTCCTTTGAGAAACTTCTCCTGATACTCCTAAAAAATTTCAACTTCCTACAACCAAACCTCAAATTAGACCCTTGAATAAATATCAAAAAATATGCTTTAAAATCTTACCCTTCATATATATACCGGAGGTGGAACCAGGAAAAAAACACTCTAAACAATCTCTTTTAAAACATTGTTGGGATCAGAGTCAAAATCGTTATTGAGATTACAGTAATAACAAGCGGGAGCAGAGTTGGAATTGTAATGGTAACCAAAGTCGGGATTGGAATGGAAACTGTTTTGGTTTCATGAAGATTTTCTAACTTCACATTCAGTTCCATTTACCATTCCGGTTCAAGTTCCGACAGAGTTACCAATATTTTGAGAGCATGCTTCTTATTGTAAGCGGAGTCGGAGACGAGATGGAAAATGGAATCGATACTAATTACAAAATCATGTTTCAAGATCCTGATCCCGCTTCCACCTAAAATAACCATGACGTCATAAAATATTTTAACCGACTGATAAATAACTTCATAATTTTAAGGACTAGTTCATACCAAAACAAAAGGGGCTTAAAAACAACCTAATAAGACCATCCCCATATGACCGAGAGGTGACTGTACTATTTAGGGCATCATATTTAAAATAGGAATGCGTCAAAACCCTAAATAAAATCATCGATCTTAAATAATTAGGGCACGAATTTAACCCCATTTAAATTAACCAGATCTAATGCGAAACAAGATTCTTAAGTAAAAACCAGCATTTATTAAACCCTACCAAAGTAAAAACTGTAATTAATCTATGACATTTTAAAAACTAGGGCATCACGATACGGTCACGATTCAAACATGAAAACGACCATGAGGAAAAACAAACAAATAGGAAACAAACACACCAGAAAAGGTAAAACGAAAACAAACAATCAAAGAATAAAAACAAAAACAAAAACGAATCACACAAACTCACAATAGAACAAAGAATCCACAAACTTGTACAAAACCAATCAACCGAAATGAACAAAAGTGAAAAATGTGAAATAAAATGAAAGAGAAGAATAGAAACCCCCTACCTCAAGTGTCAAATAAATAGGTTAGTCCCATGAAGAAATTCCACTCGCAACTGTCTCTATTTCGATCAGTTCACACACACAAAAACTCCATTGCAACTCTACTTCACTCTTTGATCTTTTCAATAATGATGATAACTTTGAGTTAATCCCTAATTAAGGTAAAAACTCACAGTTACATGCGTGCATGGCACCTATAATTAATTCCATAAATTTGGTAGAACGGAGCCAGAACTACAGAGGAAACTAGCACATTACTATTGTGCGACTTTAGTAAAGTCAACGACCACAGTGGGAGTGGAATCAGAATGAAAATGGATTTGGAAACTTGGGTAATTTCCCAACTCGGTTCCCATTTTGGGTCCGCTTCCACCAACAAAGAATAAAGTGAAACAAAATGATAAAATAAAACAAAAAGACCGAAACGAGAAAACTAAACACAAAAACCTAAAAATGAAAGACCAAAAATAGAGGCGGAACGAGATTTGATTTTGAAACTTCAAATAATTTCGGACTTAACTCCCACTCCAGCTCCGACAAAGACAAAAACAAAAAAAAAAGGCAAAATAATACTATCGGGATCGGGATCGGAATGAGTTTTGAAAGAATTTTTAAAGCCCAATTCAGTTCCGGCTCCGGTTCTGACAGAACATACCAAAGAAAAAAAACAAAGTATTGGAAAAAAAAGACTCCAAACTTTGTTTGAAAAACAACCAAGGACAAAAACATAAAGGGGGACCCATTTTGACCAAGGAAAAATATGGAGTGGTTATGCAAGGCATAACAATAATGTCCATGCGATGGCTTCCGAAACTGCAAAGACCTCCTCATTTGAAAACTTTTTTTCTAAAGGATAGGCATCTACTAGTGGAGCATCTACTAATTGATCTGCAATGACTTGTCCTTTGATTGATTTTTCATCCACGTACTCTATGTCAAATTCACCTAGTAGCATGACCCATTTAGCCATGCAGCTTGTTAGTGTTGTTCTAGATAATAGATATTTAAGCGGATCAACTTTAGAGATTAGCTTGAACAAATGACTAAGCATGCAGTGTTTGAATTTTTGGGAGGTGAAGATGATGACTAGGAAATCTTTTTCCATTGGGGAATAATTGAGCTCATAACTGACCAAATTTTGGCTGATGTAGTAAACTGTGTGTTCTTTGGAGGACTCATCATGTTGTGCCAATAATGCCCCCAATGCCACGGAAGTAGCTGAAATATAAAGGAGCGGTTTTCCTAGGATAGATGGCATGGGAATAGGTGGGTGAGCCAACTATTTCTTGATCTGATCAAAGCCAAGCTGACATTGTGGGCTCCACTTAAATGCAGTGTCTTTCTTTAGGAGGTGTGTGAACGACTGACATTTTGCGGCAAGTTGAGCAATGAATCTTTGGATAGACTAGAGCTTACCTTGCATACTTCTTAGTTGTTTCAGATTATGGGGTGGAGGCATTTCCATGATTCCCTTGACCTTAGCAGGATCAACCTCAATTCCTCTATGGGAGACAATGAACCCCAAGATTTTTTCGGTTGTGACACCGAAAACACATTTCTTTGGATTGAGGTGTAGCTTGTACTATTCCAAATGTTCAAAAATATTTTTGAGGATTGCAGGATGTTCTTCCCTTGTTCTCAATTTTCCTAATAGGTCGTCAACATAGTCTTCCATTATTATGTGGATGAGGTCGTGGAAGATAACTGTCATGGCATGCTAATAGGTTGCCCCTGCATTTTTGAGGCTAGAAGGCATGACATTATAACAAAATGTTCCCTTAGGTGTTGTGAAGGCGGTCTTGTGTTGGTCCTCATGGGAAATCTTGATCTGGTTGTAGCCGAAGAAACCATCCATGAGGGACAACATCTCATGTCCTACGGTGAGATCGACCAAGATGTCAATATTTGGTAGACGGAATTCGTCCTTGGGACAAGCTTTATTGAGGTCTCAGAAGTTTGTACAAATTCTGATGTCTTTGCTAGGTTTAGAAACTGGGACTATATTAGAGATCCAATCAAGAAGTAGTCAATCGGTCAGATAAACCCTGCTTCCAATAGCTTTTCCAATTCTTTCTTAACCAATAGAGCCACCTAAGGGTGCATTTTTCTAAGCTTATCTTTAATAGGTTTTGCATCGAAATGGACATCTAAGTGATGTACAACCAAATTTGGATCAAGGCTGGGCATGTCTGAGTATGTCTAGGAAAATTTGATGATTCCTTCTTTCAGGAGCTTAGTGATGGTAAAGTTTTATTCTTCTAATAGCACCTTAGCCACATAGATGATCTTGGGGTTCTCTTTGGTTCCTAAGTTTACTACTTGTGTTTCTTCGATCAAGATGGATGATTGACCGAATAGTTGAGCTCCTATAAGGGGAAGATGAACATCCCCATCTTCTAGCACCTCTTCAAAGTTTTCACTAGTAGATACGCCCTTTGTTTTTACTATTTCACAGTCACAAAGTACCTCAGGGAGGTTTTCACTTGGTGACCCATTTTGATTTTGTTTCTTTTTATTTTTGCGGTTGGGGCATTCATCTTCCCCCAATCCCTTGAGATGGACATATTGGTCCACTGAGGGAAAGGTGTTGAGAGGTGTGGTACCTTGTAGGTCAAAATCTATAAGCTGAAGATGTTTGATGGATAAGGTGATGGTGCAAATGGATAGACATTCAAACATGGCAGGGAGGTCAACATGATCTAGGTCATCGTATGTGTGAATGATGGATTCCTCCTTTGGTATGTCTTCAAAGGAACCATCATCCACACTGACATTGTTGGAGGAACTAGATGATGCCAAAGGGCCCTTTTGTTTCTGGTCATAGCCTAATCCTATCTTCTTCGAACACATGGATGCTTCTACGGGTTGTCATTTTTCTTTCTCTTCTATACCAAGACCTCTGCCTTGGTAGTTGCACTTTTCAATGAACTTAGATGCACGCAGATAGACCTCCTGGAAGTATTCTATGAGGGGACATTATGGCTCAATTTCTTCTCTATAAATCTATTAACTGATATCTTCTTCCATTTGATCCTGAGAGAGCTAATGTTAACTTCCTTGAGCTTACTCCTGTGGTGCCTTAGATTGGTTTATTCGAAGAGAAATTCTTTGAGGAGTTGACTGAATTTTTGCATTATTTGATTGTTCTTCTTGTAGGTGGATTTCATGAGGACACTTGTGCAAGTGTCCAAAAGGACAGTGCTTTGAGTAGATGGAACTACAAACCTCCTAGGTTGAATTGGGACCTTGAGATCACGTTTGGTTTCATTCAAAATCAGTCAGAGGTCTTTGAGGTTGAGTTAACATTTCTTGAGGACAAGCAATCTTTGAGGGAGTGTTGTATTGTTCTCTGAATTCTTCTCCTCCGCTTTGGAGATAGATTGACAGGGTTGACCATATGTATGTGGTGAGGGTGGCATGGTTTCCATGTTCAATGTTGTACACATTTCGTACTCACCACACCCCTTGTCAATGATTTGGACCTTAGTGATGGTGGAATTAGGTGTGGAGGATGGCATGGATGGATGAGAATCTAATGTCTAAGATGCCCCCATTTCTACCCTAGGGAAGTAATGAGAGTGTGGAAAGGAAGCTTCTATGGCGAGACAATATTCAAATGGCTGAGGGTTAGCCTGTATGGTTACTTCCATTCCTTGAAATGGGAATTTCAAACATTGGTGATAGGTTGATGGGATGACTTGCATAGAGTGAATCCATGGGCAGCCCAGAAGGATGTTATATGGAAGTTCAAGGTCCAAAACATGACACATAGTGTATTGCGCAATGGGGCCCAACTAAATAGGAAGACAAATAGTGCCCTCAGAATCTCGTTCTACATTATCATATGCTTTGATGGTGATAACCTGATTGTTTAGGTCAGCTTGGGTGTATCCCACTTGTTGTATAAACTTTAATGTACAAAGATTTAAGGCAGAACCATTATCTACCAGTATCTTTTTTACCTTATGACAATTCACCCCAACCTCAAGGTGAAGGGGATGGTTATGACTTGAGTCAAGGCATGGCATGTCTTTCTAACTAAAACTGAATTGGTAGGTTGTGGACATATTTCCTACTAATGCTTGGAATTATGTAGGATCTATTTCGTTGGGGACTTGGGTGCTCTATAAGGCCTTATTCAGGATGTGTTTATGCACAGGGGAAGACTTGAGCAGATCTAGAACAGAGATCTGAGCTGAGGTCTTGCCTAAGTGATCAAGGATGTTATACTGCAAACTGACAGATGGCAGCTAGGTAGATGCGGGAGCGGCTGGGACCAAGATGTGGGTGTGATGGGTGGTAACAACACATTGTGGATCTTTTCCTTTGACGCGTATCATGAATACATGTGGCTCCACTTGTTCTATGTATGTGACCACACCTTGATAATTGTATGCCACATTTTTATAACTGATTTTTTTTTGTTGTTATTCTAGTTTGTGTTGTTGTTGGGGCTAGGATTGGAGTTGGACATACTGGGACCCTGATTATGCTTGGGAAAATAATTTTGATATATTTGGAGCTGAGCATTGGAAGAAGATGTCATGTTAACATCCACATGGATTTCACCTCAATCGATGAGATTTTGGACATATGTTTTTAGATTTTGGCACTTATCCAATGTGTGCCCCTTAATCTTGTGAAATTCATAATGCTCGTTCTCTTTAAACCAAGTCGGCTTGGGTTTGGACTCGTCAAGGGGCTTGGTTATAGGATAAGTGATGGGGTAGTTAGCTTGGAGGATATTGTTAAACATGATTCTAAGGGGTTCTCCCAACTGAGTAAACTGTCATTTATTTCCCCCTTGGTTGTTTTGATTTGACTGTTGTCGGGGTGCTCCTTGGGGCACAGATATGGCATTTGGGATTGATTGTTGTTGTTGAGGAGGATATTTTTGCGAGGTGGTATCCACCTAGACATTTTTGGTTTTAGTGACACCATCATTGACAACATTTTTATTCTTATTCCAATAACGAGGTTTATCCCTAGAGGATCTCTCTTTATCATAATTGAAAATTTTGACTTGCCCTTTAGCAACAAGGGCTCATTCCAAGATAGGACCCTTTTCCATGAGTGCCGCAAAGGTGGTGATACAGTTGAATCAATAATTGTGAGCCATGTTTGGATGAGAATTTTTGATAAATAATGTAACCATGTCTTTTTCCTACAGTGAGGATTTCATCCGGCTGGTTAAGGCTCGCCATTTTTGCAGATAGCTTGCAAAGGTCTCTCCATCATGTTGTTTTTCTTTCAGGAGATCAAGCGTGTCAATTTCCTCTAGATTAAAAGAGAAGTGGGAGATGAATTGTTCTGATAGCTGCACAAAGGATTTGACGGATCCTTTTTCAAGGCCCATGAACTATTTAAGGGTGGCCCCCTATAGGCTCTTAGGGAATAGTCAGATGAGGTAGTTGTCATTGTGCATGACCTCTTGGCAGTGGACATAAAACTCTTGTAGATGAGCTTTAGGGTCTTTGGTTCCCTAGTACTTATCGAATTTTGGTATTTCAAAGTGTTTGGGGAAGGGAACCAAGGAAATGGATGGATCAAATGGATAGGGATAAATGTCCTCAAACTTGAATGACTGCTTGCCCATCCCAGCTTGTAAATCCTTCAACGCAGCTTTGAATTCTTCCAAGTCTTTGTTCATGGGTGTTGCAGGAGTCGGAGTATGTTGATTGTACAGATAGTATTTTTGGTATGATGAGGATGGAACTGCTGCAATTGGATCATAGACGGGTTGGGATGCATACAAATGCATTTGTTGGTTCTAATTGGTATAAGTGGATTGTGGATTGATATATGGCAGATAGGAGGATGACAAATTGTGATGAGCAGAAGATTCTTGTTGGTAGGGTGGTTACTGCTAGTAGTAAGAAGCGAGTGAAGCACCATGTTGTTGTTTAGTATTTTGATAATACAAAGAGGTAGGACCCCCTTATTGATATGATGATGGTTGTTGGTAGTAAGAGACAGAAGGTGCACCCTACTAGTAGGATTGTTGTTGTTGGAGATAGGGTGGATAAGATTGGTATTGTTGCACAATGGTGGGTTGTTGTGTGACGTATGGGAGTGGATCAGATAGTTGTTGGTAGGGATGATTATGTGACTATGGAGGATTGGTGTAAGGTGGTGGTTGGGTTCGCATTTGGTTTTGACTAGTCTGATGAAGATTCGAATTGAGATGGGATGGAGCAATGTATGTGTTGGATGGATGGTAAAGATATTTTGTAAGAGGATTATTTTGGATTTGTGGAGGAATGTGTATATTTTGTTGTGAATGTTTCTGCTATAGTGGTTGTTGGTAAGGTGGGCGAGATGGAATATGTGTTTGTTGTAGGATTGTCGTGGAATTTTCATGTGGCAGTTGCGGCTGTTGGGATGTTGTTTATGTCACCTGATGTGGTGGTTGGGTAGGAATCGATACATTTTTTGTGAGATGGGGATATTGTGCTGCAGAGGTTGTTGATAAGGCAGTAGGGATGAAGCAACAGTAGGAACAACATGTTGTGGTGGTGTTGGCAATGAAGTGGATTCGTGAGGATTAGTAGGAGGTTGTTGGAATGCAGGTGTTGGAAAGTTGTTAGTGGGTATAGATCCTGGAGGTGGAATTGATGCAAGGGTAGGTATGCCCCCAGTATTGATAGGTGATTGACTAGGATGTTGAACTGGAAGTGGTGGAGCAGATGGGATGTATTGTGGCATGCCATAAGCGTAGGGATCATGATGCCTGAGTTGTGCTGTAGGGGTTGTGGTTGGGAGATGAGGATACTAACAACTTGGTGTATCATAGTGTTTTCAAACTCAGGATGATACCAATTCTTTTTGGGTGCACCTTCGGGGACATATGAATTCCTTGGGACATTTTGTGAAGTTTTTGGATCGATGGGTGTGGGAAGAGTGTGGGTACCAGCATATTGTGACGCATCAAAATCAGATGGTGGTTTGACTCCTCTCATGAGAAAGGTGGCAAGAATCTTATCCCACGTTTGTTGAGGAGACAATCCATCATATGAACATTAATAGGATCATTAAGGTACTCATCGACGATGACTTCGGGCTGATTTTCCATGTTCTCATCACTAGGTGGTGTGGTGTTTTGGATGTCCATACTGGATTGGGATGAGGCACCATTATGGGGATCTTATGGGATGCTGGGAATTTTGTTAGGATCTTGTGGGATATTTGGTTGGGAACCTTGGGCTTGTTGGTCTACCATTTTCGTTTCTTTTTGTGAACGAGTCTGAACGAGCATGAATGTGCGAAACGCCTAAGTGATCTAAGATGTAATTAAGCTTCTAATATGAAATCTAGATGATTATTTAAATGATGGTTGGATTGATTGATAAAAATATTATTGGATTGGATTGGATAAGTTGGATAAAGATTGGATTGGATGATAGATCGATTGATAGGATATATAATGGATCAATTGATTGGATAATTGCATAAAGATGGGATTTTATTGGATTGATTGATAAAATGATTGATAGGATTGGATGGAATTGGATTAAAGATAAATTGATTGGATGATTAGAAGGGTTTCTAAACTAGGTTCAGAGATCACTCTAGGTGACTAAAGGTGTTGATTGATCAGATTAAAGGATGAACTGATAATCATGACATCGAATCCACCTTGAGATGGAAGGGGGTTGATAGGGTCGAGGATGATGATCAACTTAGGATGGATAGCAATCCTAAGTGGATGTTGAAGGATGATGATCAAGTTCAGGCACCTAGGTCAATTCCGATAACAACATCAAACGAAGTTTAGAGGATTTAGATCGATAAAATGATAATGGATATATAACATAAGGATGATTATGAATGCACCTATATGATTTGGATGATGATTTGGATGCAAATGGATCATGATGCAGGTGAGTAGGATGTGCAAATAGTTGGATAGTCAACAAGCCTTTCGAAAACTATGAGAAACTGGATTTTCGGATCAAATTTGGGAAACAGACGCAATTTTTGGGGCAAGGCCACCCAAACTTGGGTAAGATCGCCCAAAATAGGGCAGGGTCACCCAAACAAATCCTATTTTCAACTTAGAGTGAAAAACAATTGAATGGTATCGATAAACAGAATTCTAGAATGGGAAAATGAGTTTGTGAAACGAAGAAATGATCACTCAAAATAGGTGAACAGATGTATTAGGTCGGGGAATGACACTCAGAATGGGAAAATGGATTTTAGGAATGGGTCAACTAATTCCTGGAATGGGTGAATGGCTCCTCGGAATGGGTGAATGGCTAGTCGAAAAGGGGGAATGATGTTTGGAACAGGAAAACAAATATCCGACATGGATGGATGGATGGTCGGAATGTGTGAACTGATACTCCAGATGAGGGAGCGACACTCAGAACCAGAAAATGGGTTCTCAGAATAGGGTAACGACTAGCAAACAAAGGCTAAAAAAGGTTGTTCGGAGGGTAGGGTCGCCCCTTTTAGGGCAGGGTCACCCAAACTGGGGTAGGGTCGCCCAAATAGTGGGGAAGGTCGCTCAAATAGGAAAAACTGCGAAAATTTTGACTTGATCAGGGTAAATAGCAATTGAGATAGGGGGTAGCGTCACCCCTTTGAGGGCAAGGTCACCTGTTTGAGGGCAAGGCCGCCCCTTTGAGGGAAATACCACTTATTTCAAAAAAATTGATGATTTTTGACTTGGTTTGGGTGAAAAATGATTGAAATGGGAAGGATGGGGTCTGTCCTTTGAGGGAAAGGTCACCCCTTTGAGGGAAAGGTCGCCCATTTCAGGGCGGAGTCACCTCTGTGTATTGGTCTGAACCTAACTTAGTCAAAAATAGTGATGGCAAAAGGTAAAAATGACAAGTAAAAGCCCAAAATTGACTGACAAGTATTGGTTTTTCACAAGAAAACACTTCAAAAAGCACAAGCCTAGTTTTAGTGTTAAGGGTATGGTCAACACAGTCCTTTATCTAAGCTTAACAAGGTTGATAAGGGAGCCCCTGATATATGCACGGTATGTGGGGCCCAAACCATAAACACCAGTTTGTCACAAGCGTGAGTCGGGAGCAGCCAATGAGAGACTGGGAGCTCAGACCAACTCTTCACATCTTGTCTAGGTATCACCCTAGCTTTGATGCTCCACCAGACACGACATGACTAGATTGAGGTACAAATTTTATCTCCCCCTTTTATATACCTCGTCGATATGTGTGGTTGGAATCATCCCTTTGGATGCTAAAATCCCCAAGCAAGGCTTGCTAATAAAGTGAAAATGGGTAAAAGGACTAAGTGGACTACGATTTCTCTTCACCCAGGATTTTCAAATGGTGCAAGGGGATTGGATATGTCAATAGCCCACTTTTGAATACAACAAGTAGATTTATTGACCCTTTAATTAATCCTATGTTCCTAACTTAGAAATGAAAGCAAAGGACTAACTAAATATTATTGCTCCCCCTGCAACACACGTGTCAGTAGTTTCATTTTCTATCTTTGATGAGCGAACTCTATTTTTGGGCGCGGTCACCTCTATGTTCTGGGCAGGGCCGCCTATTTGTCCAAAACATGCAAAAGGCCAAAAAAAACCATAAAACGGAAAAACGAAAAATTAGACTTTGGGCAGGGTCGCCCCTTTTAGTGCAAGGTTTCCTATTATGGGCAAGGTCACCCATTTGTGAAATAGAACCTACAAACAATTAGGAAAAATAGAAAATAGAAAGACTGAATGTCATACTTTGGGCAAGGTCACCCCTTTTAGGGTGAGGTCACCTATTCTGGGCAAGGTCACTCGTTTGTGAAACAAAACCTGCAAACAGTTAGAAAAAAATAGAAAATGGAGAGATTAAAAGTCAGACTTTGGGTAGGGTCACCCCTTTAGGGTGGGGTCACCTTTTTTGGGCAAGGTCGCCCATTTGTGAAACAAAACCTACAAATAGTTAGGAAAAAATAGAAAACAGAGAGACTCAAAGTCAGACTTTGGGCAGCGTCGCCTGTTCTGGGCAAGGTCACTCATTTGTGGTCAGAATCGCCCCTTTAGGGCGAAGTCACCTCTTTGTTTCTGAACCTACAAGATTTCAAAAGACTATAAACAGGAAAGTAATGGACCCATGACGTGGGTCCCACTGGTCATGCCAGAAATGTGTGTAGTGAAAATATTTACTCTAAAAATGCAAAAAACTAAGTAAATGCAATGATCAAAGAGACACAATAACACCTCAAGATTAGGCTACATTGAACACAAATAAAAGTAAGATAGAAACACAAATGATTATACCTTTTACTTATGTTGATCCTTGGTTGGCCCTTGATAGTGTTTTTGATGTGTGCTCCTTGGATGGCAAGCTTGCAATGATAATGGTGGTTGAAGGATTAATGGTGGTGGGTGAGTGCAATAATGGCTACAAGAACGCAAATGCAAGTCCTAAGATGCTGCAATCAATGGCTAAAATGCTTGAATGACTTGAGAGAATAAGTGTGATAATGAATGCATAAGGTCCCTTAATAAATGAAAATGAGGGGTATTTATAGAAGAAATTGAATTTTCTAGAGGATTCAATGGTCAAAATTGAGCCACCATGGCCAAGATGGAGAGCTATGGTGAGTTGAGGACTCACAAGCCCTCACATCTTGCCATGTGGAGGATGAAGTGTCCAAAGAAAATGGTGAGATGAAGGTACAAATGATGTGGAAAAGACCATGTGGTCCCAAGGTACTTGCAAGTACCTTGGGATTGAAGAGGATTTCCCAAAAAAGGGATTCCTTGTCGCCAAGAGGGGTTGAAAGTGACAAGTGAGGACTTTTAGAAAGTCCACTTTTGTCGCCATGGGGATTGGAGAAGGCATTGGAGGAATAAAATTGAATTTAAAATTCACAATCTTGGGAAAGACTCATAGATAAAACAAGGTCTTCTAAAAGGAGTTATTTTTCCATGTACTTGATATGACCTTTGAGAGGTCATGGGGAAGACAAATGCATGGGGAGAATAAGTGTGAATTTTTAATTCACATGGGGAAGAGGTCAACCCAAAAAAGGTAAGTGCCATGAAAGGTTGACTTAAGGACATGCTGGAAAAGGTAAGTGATTAGGATTAGGATTGTGCAAACAAGTGATTAGGCAAATTAATGATGATTAGAGGCAAGTGGCTAAATATGGAGGATATGACATTAATTCTAATTAAGGATATGCACATCTTGATGAAGGATTAATTAGATTAACCCAGATTAGTGAAATGGTTATGGAGGATGGGACAATGAGAGAGAAAGAATAAATTTAAAATTGAAGAGGATAATTGACTAAATTAAATAAATTGATTTATTTATTTAATTTAGAGAAGAAATGGTAAAGAATAAAGTATTTAATTAAATACTTTTGGGAACCTTAGGGAAAAGGGATAATATTAATTAAATGTGTCATTTAATTAATATAAATGGATTAGACAAATAAATGATAGGATTATGACCATATGGAAGTGGTCAAATCTAGGTGTCTACAAATAGATGGAATATGGATGCTTATGGAGGCTTGGTTTTTCCCTTTTGAGGGTTTTCACGGGGTATATCTTGTGTTATCTTGTGGCTTTCCTATTTTGATCTATGCATTATAGTTACTTGCATGCATGCTTTTGTCTCATGGGGTTATGTAGGAAATGGATTAAGATTGTGGGTATGATGCATTATTTCCTAACAAGTTGTATCAGAGCTATAATAGTTGTTGGAGGTGAGAGCTCCCAAGTTTTTTTATTACCCTTGTTTGAGTAGATTTGGTGCAAAGTTGATTTCATGGCTATGCAGGTTAAATTTGAGACATTACAAGATATGGAACACATGTTGCAAGTGTTATTATGCAGATTTGAGCTTTTGGGGTATTGAGATTTGTTGGGTTTATTGCAGATCTGATACTTGAAAATTTTGGGTCAAAAGGGTTTTTCTCTATTAAGATTTCATATGAGGGTTTTGTAGGGTAAATTTTATAGATGGTCTTTTGAGACAAAACATACCTCACCATTGGATCAAAGATAGCCGAGAAATGAAGATTCATATAAAATTTGTCCTATTTTGACCAATTAAAAAATGCAAAAAATAATTAACCATAGACCCCCTCAACCATACGATTATACTATCGTCAATTTTGTAGGGTTTTCAAAAAAATAAAATATTAAAAAAAAAACCCTACAAAGAAAAAATATTTATAATTGGCCTTTAAAATTTTTAAAAAGCCTGTAGAAATTATTCTTGAAAATTTATAAATAAATCAAAAAAATAAGTGGGTGGACACAAGTCCACAAACCTGTACCCACCTCTCCCCTATCAGTACCATGCTTGCAGTACTGCAGGGTCGGATCCACCTGCACCATACCTATAGTCGTCGCTACCCACTTAAGAAAAGTCTACCACTAATAGATTAAAATCATCCGCCACTTTTAAAACGGGGAAAATATTTAAATTAGAACTTTTTAAAACCTTCAAATAAAATCTGAACCATCATCCACCTCTTCCCACTTTTATTTAAGTTTTAATTTTCAAATATTAAAAAAAATTGTCACATTTAAAAAATCTTTTTTAATATTTTCATAAATTAAACTGGATTTTATTTTGGGGTGGAGTCCACATGAGAGTTGTCTATATAGTCAAATTGGACAGTTTGTTTCAAGAAGCATAACTTTCACCCACATGTAAGATTTTTGATTTCTTATACTTATTGGAAAGGTGGTTCTGAGAACTACATAGTGGTATGGGTTTGGTTCCATGTTTTTGTTGTTTTGATCAATGTTTGAAGCCACGAAGCTAGATGTTCTCTTGTATATGATTTTGAGTATAAATTTTGAATACGAAGTTGTTTTTTTGGTTTTGAATAGGTGTTGTAGAGCATGTATAGTGTACTACATAGTGGATCAAGTATATTTTCAATTTGTGGTGCAGATAATGGATTGTATTTGTTTGATCACTTGTAGGAGTCTAAGACTTGAGGTGTGATTGTGTGAGCATTTAGACAAGTCAAGAGGTGAAACCTTGAGGGAGTACATATTTTTATATAATATTTATGATGGTACATTTGATTATCAATTTGGTGCTTCCTGGTATAGGTTTACATGTCTTTTTCAAAGTTGTACTTTGATGGTGACAGATACACATAATGTCTTTGATTTTGAGGACATGGGTTGACATGAGTGGAGACTTGGAGTCATGTACGGGTGATAGTTGAGTGCATGTACAATTTTAGATATGGTTATGGTGTCATGGACATGTAGGTGCATTTATGCATTAACATGACATGATCATGTATGTGGTTGTTTGGTGGTGTCATAGTTTGGAGTTAGGAGGTTGTTCTTATCTCCTTGATGCTTGTATTGTTCCTTGTCTATGGTTACTCATTTGTAGACATATTTGGAAAATCAGATTTGTGGTTGATTTGGATTTTAAGTCTTGATATCTATAGGATTATCTTCTTTGATATCTTAGTTTGCATGTTACTAATGTGATAATGAGTTTTCATGCTCCATTATTTGGTATCTACGAGTTATGCAATTGTATGGGTCGATCACCTATTCAGTTGTAGTGGAATGACTCTATGTGGATTGTTATATATCCATGAGATTGATTCAATGTTGATATGGACTTTGTTAGTGGCCTTGTATGTGGTCATTTGTGCATTAGTATGTTGCTTTAGGATGAGAGGATGGATGATTGGAGTACCTGATTAGTCAATTGATGGGACTTGCAGCATGTGTTTTGATCACAATATCATGATGGCTTGGTTGCATTTCATTGCTTACACTTTTTAGTGGGAGCCTTTGACAATGATGAATTGGTGTTATAAGATTGGTTCCCGATGTTTTGATGATGGTTGTATCTTCTTGGTTTGGATATTTTGGCTCTCCTTGGTGTGATTGGCATATCGGTTGTGTCTGGACCTAATGATCTTCATATAGGAGATGGTTGGCATGATATCATGTCTAGCTCGATATCACAATTCAGTGGGAGTTGTTGGCAGTGATTTAATTCATCATTGGTGATGGATGATCTTCTTTAGTGTTTGTGGATGTCTTGGAGGAGCTCTTAGATCCTATTTCTATAGAATATTTATTTTACATTTTTAGGTTCACTACTAGGATATGGTTATCTTCATGTGATTGGAAATGTTGTTTCTTGGTTTAGAGTGTGATTGGTATTATGTCATGATGTACTCTTGATTTTATATTATAGTTTGGCATGGTACATGTTCTCTTGAGACCAAGATGTATACATTGTTGCATGTGATCTCCTAGGAGGAGATGGTTAGATCATGATGTCATTTTGCGTTCTTGATTCTACGGTTGGAACTTTGACATTGATCTTGTTGGTTCTCTTGGTATTTACTACATTGGTAATTTACTTGGGTGCTTCATGATAGTTTAGTGTTGCATTTGGAGCTTAGCATGGATTGAACAGTTTTAGGTGCTCATGGATACTTGGAGACTTGGGTGAGGCTGGAGTTCTCTTGTGATTAGAGACATTTTCTTGAGACGGTTACTCTTTGAACATTTCAACATGGAGTCTAAGGAAACTTCACCTAGATATAGAAGTTAGTTCATGATGGACGTACAAAGGATTATTTTCTTGGAGTGAGTCATGATGACTTGGTTATCCTAGAGGAGCATTCTCATTCCGCACACTTGGTCTACTCAGTGGATTATCATCTAATCAGTATTGCCCATCCTATTTTTGATGTGATTATGTTTTGTGCTTTTATTTCTCATGGGAATGAGTTGTCATAGTGGTTTATTTTGGGAAACTCATTTGAGGATTGTTAGCATGAGTTCATATTGATTTATCTTTCATAGATATGGATTTTGAGCTATGGATAGTTAGTTTTGGAGGATTCATTTTGAGGGATGGTTGACATGGTTATCTCCTTGTCAATTTGAGTTTACAGTATCATTCATTGATGAGGAGTTTAGGAGATGTTTTATGGGTTGATTTCCTAATTTGGGAATGGATACTTTGAGTTTGATCTTTTTGGTTAGAGAGGCTTACATCCATGCTGGCATTTACATGATTCATATGTTTGTTTGATCTAAGATATTGAACGTTTTTATGGGTGTTGTTGATGCTTTTCATTTGGGTTTGTAAAGAGATCATACTTGACCGAGCATAGCATTTTGAGGTTTTGGTAGGACATGTTATAGTTTACAAGTTTTGTCTCTTCATTTTGTGGTTCCTTCTTAGAGGTTCATGTTTATATGATTTGGGAGGATGGTGGCGACATGTTGTGAGAGAGTATGCAGCTATTTGGGTTGCATGTGTAGATCATTTTGATTATTCTTGGTACTTCATTTTTTATTATTTATCACACCTTGATATAGTGTTGACTGGTAGACTTGATATACTTTGACATTACCCATGCAGTGGGAGTTCCTAGATTATGGGTTGCATATGTTGTTGGCATGAGTTTACTAATGTTGTTAATACCTTGGAGGTATGGATGGTTGGATATATTGGCATGTGTTGTGGATGCTATTTTGATCATGTGGGTTTTTCAACATTGAAAATAGCTTGTTTGGAGCCTTTGTTATCACTTAGATTTGATGTTTGTGTTCTTGGACTAGTTCATCTTCACCTTGGCATGTTCTTTTTTTCCATAGGTGGCACATTGTTGGATGAGAGGATTTCTTTCTTGAGATGGTGGTCACTTTTTTATTGTAGATATCTTGATGGAGCACGAGACAATGCTAGAGATTAATGTGGTTTCATGTATGGCTATGATGATGTATTTCATTTATTGATCTCTTATGCAATGTATACAACAATGATGCAGGAGCATCCAATGGTGTAAAGGAAATCTTGCATCAACCAAAAATATTATATTTTCATTTTCTTTATAGTTTTTTTAGTTGTTTTGAGGCCCATGATGACTCATGTAGTCTTTGGGATAGTTATAAGTTTGAAACAACCGAAAATAGTCACTTGATATTTTTAGTAAGTCAACCTACTCAGTTCCTATGGATGCGAAAATTGACCCCAAAGAGTGAAATGGAAAACTAATTTTTTTGGTGAAAAAATCATCTCAAAATCCTGTACCGTTTCGAAGATATTAAATTTTCATCTGAAATAATTTCTACAATGAAGTTTAAAACTAAAATTTGAGGCCCTTTGAAACCCCGAAACAAGGTGCAAAATCTCTAAACTTTCAAATCTAATGAAAGATGGTTGTAGATCTCTTCAGAATATTTTCAACGATATATTACAATTGAAAATCTGATAGTTGGATCAAGAGTTATGACCCCTAGAAGTTGTAAATATTTAAAATGAAAATAATGAAAAAAAAAAAAAAAACCTTCTAGAGTGGGAAATAGACGATGGAATTTTTGGCGCCAAAATGGGGTTACACCTTCTAGAATATTTTAAGGTAGTTACACTTCTTGAATAAAGAGGGAGAACATGGGTTATAGAGGGGAGCTCCAGTAGTGCATATCGTGGTTTTTTGCTCGCAGGTTTGTGTATTGAGAAGGCCAAACTGGCTATAGTATGTTATTTTTTGAGTATTGTAATTTCACTTAATCAAGATAATAGAAAGTAAGTGTTTCTTTTTATATTTTTTTTATCTCTCTTGTTTAGTTGTGTGTGTGTGTGTGTGGTTTTGGAAGGGGAGTACCCTCATCAAGTGGTATTAGAGCAGGATTTCCTGAGTGTGTAGACAAATCGTCAAACAAGAGGCAATTTACACTAGGAATTGTGGTTGTGGGTATGTTTGAAAAGATCCCTTTGTGAAGAAACCATGGTGGAAGAAATATTGGGGTAACAAAAGATGGTTTTAGGTCCCTCTAGAGACAAGTTCAAACACTACAAGAGGAGCTATGTAGAGGAGTTGATGTCAGAAGAAGAGATGAAAGTAAGAGAGGCTGAAAATGAAGAGCCATTCGAAGAAGAACAAGATCTAATGGATCTTGGAGAAGTTAGACATATTAGGGCCATTTCCAAGATTGGAAAGAGGCCGAAGATAGAAGTTTTAAATTTTTCTAGAAACTTGAATCTAAAGGAGTTGATTTATCAGGTCAATGACATGGAAGAGTATTTTGAGTATGAGGAAATAGAAGATCCAGAGAGGGTCAAATTTACAAAGGCCAATCTAAATGGACATGTTAGCATATGGTGAAAAAAATTCCAATTAGAGAGAAATAGAAGAGGAAAAGATAAAATAACAAGATGGGATCGGATGGTGGAAAAATTGAAGAGACAATTCATTCTTGTGGACTATGAGATAGATTTATTGGAGAACATGCAAGGGTTGAAACAAGCAGGAAAATATGTTAAGGAGTATACAAAATAATTCTACTGAGTCCTGATCAGAACAGGCCATTTTGAGGCCAACAAGGAGAAAGTTGCTCGTTACATAAATGGGTTCAAGCTGTGTATTCAAGAAGAGTTGAGTTTGGTGAGGATGACCATGATTAAAGATGCATATCAATTTTCCCTAAAGGTGGAATAGAAGCTGAATAGAAGGTTCAAGAGCAAGCAAAGGGGTTGAGGTCATGCTGGAAAGACTACTAGACAGTCATATGGATGCCAAAGTGAAGATCAATAGAAGATTGAAGGATCCAATAGTAGTCAGAACTAGAAGGGAGATAATACCTACCATACTTGAGATCAAAATAATTGAGACCAAAGAGGAAGAGGAAGATTTGTATGAGGATCAAGGAGAGGAGGTTTTTGTGGAACTTGTTTTCAATGTGGAGAAGAAGGACATAGAGCCTATGAGTTTCCTCAACATCAAGGGAGGACAAATAGAAGACTTGAAGGTAATGCTCAAGTTGCCCATGTAGATGAATATGTTCAGTATTCACATTTTGAAGACATTGAAAGAGGAGAGACCCTTGTTGTCATAAGATCCTTGTTGAATGAAGAGAAGGAACCAAATCAAAGAAAGAACCTATTCTGCACTCGATGCAAGTGTGGAGGTAAAGTTTGAAATTTTATCATTGATTGAGGTAGCACTGGTAATCTTATTTCGAAGAAAATGGTTACTAAGTTGTAGTTGAAGAGGATAAGGCATCCAAAACCATACTAAACTAGATGGTTGCAGAAGGACAATAGAGCATTGGTCAATGAGCAATGTTTGGTAAAGTTTAAGATTGGTAACTATCAGGACAAGGTTTTATGTGATATTATACCTATGGATATTTTTTACATGTTGTTAGGAAGACTGTGGCAGTTTAATAGGCGAGTGGTGCTTGATGAACATGCTAACACCTATTCCTTGACAAAGGATGGCATTCTTCATAAGTTAAAACCCCTAAAGGAGGTAGAAGAGAAGGTATGCAGTAATGCAAGGATTTGTTTGGTTGATGGAGGAAATTTCCTAGAAGGTATGTGACACGAGCATATGTGTTTTGAATTGATCCCTAGAGTTGATAACAAATTTTTTGAATGAGTTTCAAGATATTGTTTCTGATCATGTACCTGATGATTTACCTCTAGTCAGGAATATTAGCCACCAGATGGACCTAATTCTTAGAGCTAGTTTTCTGAATATGGTAGCTCATCATATGAATCTAGTAGAGAGTGAAGAGTTGAACAAACAAGTGCAAGAGTTTTTTTGAAAAGGATTGATCAGAGAGAGTTTGATTTTGTGTGCAGTACCTGTAGTACTAGCACCAAAGAAGGATAGGGAATGGTGGATGTGTATAGATTCTAGAGCCATCAACAAGATCACCATCAAGTATAGATTTCCCTTGTTGAGGATGGATGACATCATGGATTGTTTGAGTGGAGCTAAGTACTCATGAAGATAGATCTGAAGAGTGGTTATCACCATATTCAGATTAGAGGAGATGAATGGAAGATAACCTTTAGGACTAAAGAGGGCTTGTGAGAGTGGTTAGTCATGCCCTTTGGGCTAACCAATGCACCAAGCACCTTCACACGGCTTATGAACGAGGTACTGAAAGAGTTTTTGGGTAAAATTTTCATTGTTTATTTGGATGGCATTTTAATTTTTAGAAAGACATTGGAGGAGTATTTTATGCATATAAGAGAATTTTTTGAGAAGCTAAGAGAGGAGAAGTTGTTGATCAATTTGAAGAAGTGTAGTTTCATGAAAAGAGAGCCGGTATACTTGGGATTTTTTGTCTTAGCAGAAGGTCTTAAGATGGACCTAGAGAAGGTAAAATCTATCATTGAATGGCCTACACCAAGGAGTTCTACTGAGGTGATATCTTTTCATGGTTTAGCTAGTTTTTATATAAATTTTATCAAAGGTTTTAGTAGTATTTGTGCACCTCTAACTGAAACAATGAGAGGGGATAGAAAATATTTTAAGTGGACTATAGGAGCAGAAAAAAAATTTGATGTGTTGAAGAAGAAATTTATAGAGAAACCCATTTTGGCACTTCCATATTTCAAAAAGGTATTTTAGGTAGATTGTGATGCTAGTGGAAATTCCATTGGAGTTGTTTTGAGTCAAGAAGGTAAACTCGTTGCCTATTTTAATGAAAATTTGAATGATGCAAAGAAGAATTATTATGTTTATGATTAGGATTTTTATGCTATATTTCAAGCTTTGAAGAAATGGAAACACTATTTTTTTCCAAAAGAATTTATTTTATTTACTTATCATCAAGGTTTACAATATTTAAATAGTCAAGGGAAGTTGACTCAAATATATTTTAAATGGGTTGAATTTTTTGAAAGTTATATATTTGTTTTGAAGCATACGAGTGGAAGATCTATTAGAGTTGCAGATGCTTTAAGTAGGAGGAAAATTTTGTTAACAGAAATGTAGATTGAAGTTGTTGGATTCAATGAACTCAAGAGCTTGTATCCTAAGGACCCTAAGTTTGCAAAGGCTTGGAGAGCTTGTATGGAGTCTATCACTTTGTATAGGATGAGATGGTTGGATTTTATAATCCAAGATGGTATGTTGTTTCGAGGGAATCAATTGTGCATTCCAAGGAGTTCCATCAGAGAGAACCTAATCAAGGAGAAACACAATGGAGGATTGGTTGGGCACTTTGGTCGAGATAATACCATTGCTATTGTTCGTGAGTGTTACTATTGGCCATAGTTACAAAAATCTGTAAAGAAGTTTTTGCAAAGTTATAGAGTATATTAGATGGCAAAAGGGGTGAGTCAGAATACTAGATTGTATTAAACATTACCTGTACTTGAGAGGCCATGGGAGGACATTAGAATGGATTTTTTCCTTATATTTTCAAGGACACGGAGAGGGCATGATTCCATATTTGTGGTGGTGGATAGATTTTGGAAGATGGCACACTTCATTCTATGTCATCAGACTAGTGATGTTCATGGTTTTAGATCGAGATACCAAGTTTGTTGGGTATTTCTGGAGGACATTTTGGAAGAATTTGAAGAGTGATTTGAAGTTTAATTTTGCATACCATCCACAAACTGATGGAAAAATGAAGGTGGAGAGTAGGAGTTTGGGTAACCTTCTCAAATTCTTAGTAGGAGATAAACCCAATGGATGGGATTTGATTTTACCACAAGCAAAATTTTCTTATAATAATTCTATCAACAGGAGCACTAGTAAATCACCATTCCAGATTGTGTATGGGAGTAGTTCAAGAACCAGTTCTGAACTAAGAAAGATAGATAAAGGAGAGAAGAGTAGTGCTGAAGCTGAAGATTTTGTTGAACACCTAAAGAATTTGCATGAAGAGGTGAAGAAACATATCAAAAAGATGAACTCTCAGTATAAGGCTAAGGCAGATCAAAAAAGGAGGTATAAGGAGTTCCTATTAGGAGATGAATTCATGGTTCATCTGTGAAAAGAGATATTTCTAGTTGGTACATACAAGTTAAAGATGAAGAATTTTGCACCATGCAAGATCCTCAAGAAGCATGATTCAGGAAACGCATGAGGTACAATTGCCTAATGAAATTCATTTCACGTATGTTTAAAATTGTTGATTTGACAAAATATCATGGAGTTAAGGAGAATGAATTGACAAAGGAAAAATGGAACATTTTGGCACCTACGTCAGAAAAGGAAGAGATAAAAGAAATTTTGGATAGTCGTGTGGATAGAAGCACAAGAAATAGGCAATATGCAGATTACTTGGTGAAATGGAGAGGAAGGCCTATTGAAGATTCATCATGGTTATCTGAGGTTGAGGTTAACCATCTTGGTTTCCCTCTAACTCCTGAAAAGTGACAAGGTCACTTTTCGAATTACCCTAGGTTTCTGATGTAGGAGCATCTAGTGGTGTAAGGGAAAATCTTGCATCACCTAAAAAAATATTATATTTTCATTTTTTTGCAGTTTCCATAGTTTTTTTGGGGCCCATGGTGACTCAGGTAGTCTTTGGGATAGTTAGAAGTTTGAAACAGCCAAAAATAGTCACCTGCTATTTTAGTAAGTCGACCTACACAATTCCTATGGACATGAAAATTGACCCCAAGGAGTGAAATGGAAAAATAAGATTTTTAATGAAAGAATCATCTCAAAATCCTGTACCGTTTGGAAGATATTAATTTTTCATCTCGAGTAATTTCTCCATTGAAGTTTAAAACTAAAAATTGAGGCCTTTCAGAGCTCCGAAATAGGGTGCAAAATCTCTAATCTTTCATATTTGGAGAAAGATTGTTGTAGATCTCTTCACAAGCTTTCCAACGATATATTACAAATGAATATCTGACGGTCAGATCGAAAGTTATGACCCCAAAAAGTTGTAAATATATAAAATAAAAATAAAAACTTCTAGAGCAAGAAATAGACGGTGGAATCTCTAGCACCAAAATGAGGCTACACCTTCTAGAATATTCTAAGGTAGTTACACTTCTTGGATAAAGAGGGAGAACATGGATTATAGAGGGGAGTTTTGATAGTGCAAATCATGGTTTTTGGCTTGCAAATTTGTGTAATGAGAAGGCCCAACTAGCTGTAGTTATTTTCTGAGTATTTTAATTTCACTTCATCAAGATAATAGAAATCAAGTGTTTCTTTTTGTATTTCCTATTTATATATTTTGTTTAGTTGTGTGTGTAGTTTTGTAAGGGGGGGTTTCAAACAAGTGAGAGAATGTTGGGATATGGTGTTGTACACCATTGCATAAAATGTTATATTATAATTTTGTAATTAAATAATTATTTAGTTTTGATGCACCTAGGAGGTGTGGTTAATCACACTAGGTAATTATTTTGAGACCATTTATATGTTGTATTTTAACATAGGTTTATTATTTAATTTGTAGGAGACATGAGATAATAATTTAATATTGGATAAAATATTTAATAAAGTGAAAAATTAGTACCCAATATTAAATGATGGGTCAATGGTTTTGTATTCACATGGTTTCATGGTACATGGTTTTATCTTACCACTTTGTTGTATTTGTGTGAGTTTAAGTCTATAAAAGCAAGCACATGTTTAATGGTTAAGGTTAGTTGGGTGAGTGGGCTATCATTATTGAGTCTTTTCGAGGAGTGCATATGTGAAGCATGGCATGGGATGTGTGGATTCATGCTTGGACACATGGAGGATGCATTGGAGAGGCTTGATACTTTAGAAGTATTCACGGTAACTCTTGTAAGTGAATTTATTGTTTTATTTGCTAAATAATAGATGGAGTAAGGATGCTTTTGGAGGCTAGGTTTTTCCCTCTTAAGGGTTTTCCCAAGGTATATCTTTTATTATCTTGTGGCTTTTCTATTTTGATCTATGCATTATGGTTGTTTACATTCATTCTTTTCTCTCATGGGGTAATGTAGGAAATGGATTAAGATTGTGAGTATGATGCATTATTTCTTAGCAAACCTAGAAAGTGGTCTACATCTCATGAGTTGAACAATCATGTCGGTGATTTCTCTAATTTTTATCATTAATCTTTTAATTTCTAAATTTTTATTCTTAATTTCTCTATCATGCTTCACTATCAATTATGTTCTTTCTTTATTCAAATTCTTGTTTTAACTAAGAAATTTCTTCCATTTTATTCCTCAAATTTAACCCAAGGGTAACTAAAGTGAGAGTTCTAGGTGTTGTTGGAGAATCATTATGTTCATCAAGTTTTGGGGTTTCTTATTTATTTCGATCATGGCCAAGTGAGACAATTTGTCTAAATATTTTCCTTGTTGTTGATAATCATACAATTGATTTTCCAACTCTTTAACTTTGTTATGCAACCCTATTTCTTTATGTTGGAACCCTATTAGTTGTTCTTCTAATTCCTTGATTTTTTAAAGATTTTTTGCAGCTCATTATCTTCCTCTTTACCTTTTAAAAATTAATTCTTTTTCATCCTCTAAAAATATGTCTTCATCAGACTCAGCTAGGGAAACAATTTCCTTTTGGTTTCCTAAATTACTAGGAGGTTTAGGTTTCTTCCTTGCTATAAACACATCCTCTTCAGATTCAAAATCTAAACTTGTATCCATACAAATAAATTGTAGGCACCTTAATTTTTCTTTATCAACAGATAAATTCTCCTTTTTCGAGTTTGTTTTTGACTCTATCATAGCAACATTTTCTTGTTGAGAATGGGTCTTTCCTCCTATAATGTCATTTTATTTTAGGTGGTGTGATCACTTTTAGCTTTGCATATGCCCTTTTATATTTTTTTGGATGTAGGGGAGGAAGTTGTACATTTTATTTTATGCATTTTAGGCATGAAAGGGTTTCTTGTGGAAACATGAGTTACAAATTTTAGAGGTATTGTGGGTTGTGTCTCAGAGGCTACAAATTGGGTTTCTTGCATCTCTGGCTTCAGTTGTGTATTATTGTTGTAGGTAGATGAAAAAATCTGTGGGGAAGAGTTTACACATTCCTCTTCCCCTTATATTGATGGATCATTCACCTTCTAAGAACTATTTTCTTTGGCTAGCTCAAGCCTCAAAGATATGTCATTTATGTTATTATATGCTATAAATATTCCCAAAAAATATTTGGTACTAAGGCTTCTCTTTATCAACGGAGTGACTAAGCAATGATGAGACAAGGAAAATTAGTTTCTCTTTCTCTATACTTAGCTAACATTTGTTTTAGAAAATTATACAAGAAATTTGGAACATTCACAAGCCTGTGATGGTGAAGGTGACTTAATATATTAAAGTGTATTATATACAAAATGGATTTCCTACCATCATAGTTAAAGTATTTAAATTTTTTCACAACTACAAATTCCCATAACCAAGGTAAGGAAAGACATTTATTACCTTGGGATGAGGAATCTAATTCCTCTCCTAGCTGCATGAGTTTAGTCTGAGTTGTAATGGCATATGCTCTCATTGGGAACTCCTCCCCAATTGCAGACATCCTAGAGAGTTATGCAACTACTGCTTCTAAGATATCCAATCTCATACCTCTTACTATAGTTTCATTATTTTATAATTTCTTGCCAAATTATTTTGTCATAGCCTCATTGTATTCTTTAAGTTGAAGAAATTAATCCAACCATTATACTTATGGAATATCAGTAGGTGAGTTGGTGGGTTCATCTATAGATGTAGCAATGGATGATTTATGGTTTCTTCATGATTGGCGATCAATGTTAAATTTGGTAATCCTGAGGGTGATGTAAACTATTGATGGGTTGAAGCCATCCCTATGACCTATATAATTGGCATGCAAATAGAAAATTTCATCCTCAATTACATCATCTATCGGTATCATGTTCCACTTTCCATCATCACTAATAATGGTCGCCCTTTTAAAAACTAGGATGTCTACAAGCTATGTGACGAATTCCATATCCAACATCACTTTTCTACCCCATATTACCCACAAGGTAACGATCAAGCTAAGGTGTTGTCATGTCCTCACCCATGACTAGTAATGTTTGAATTTTGGCAGGAAAATGGTGTTTTTCAACACCACAAAAATTTAGTATAATATTAATAATTATATTAATAAATTTAAATTATTAATTAATAATATTTACATTTATAATTCTCTATTTAGGCTGACCTCCTTTTAGGAAGGTGTTGAGTTTTTTGGTCGACCTCTTTTCAGGAAGGCATCTTTATACTAGTTCATTTCCTTTTTTGTCATCGCTAATTTGGTTGTCTTACATCCATGTTGATTTTTTGAGGGCGTATCCCCTTGTTGATCATGCATAGGAGATTTCTCATAGTGTGAATAACATAAGAAATTAGAAGCGGTATTACTCAGATTGGTGGAGGCGATGCCTTGATTGAGATCTCTTCATAGCTTCCTGAGGGATCACAGTCCTGCTCTGATTCATGAATATGCCATTTTTGTGTGAGGAGACAGGAACCATCATAGCATCGACACTCTCTAAGTGCTAGATAAGACATGAGAAAATTCATAATCGCCACAATCAGAGGTTTGGTCTATGATTAGAATTGATGATAATCTTGAATTTCCATAGTCAATGACTTGGCTCATATTTGGATCGGGAAGATATCCATTCTCGTCACACATCAAACATGACTCCCAAGAAGATGGCATTGCTAGTCGTATCATTCGTTGGCCTGGAAATATAGAAATCATTATTTGGGTTATACTTGGGGCACTAATCACAAGCCACCGTTGGAAACTAAAATTGCTAATCCGTCCAATGGTTCCTATCAATATTTGAGAACTTGTGGCAATCCTCAGCACTAGTTGCAATAGTTACACTTCCCATTGATGGATAGATATTTACACCTTAATTTGTACTAGTATTTTGTTCTAGATATTCATTTTTGCATTCTCTTTGTATGATCGGGAGTCTGATCTGATAATATTTTACTGTGCATGTTGGTTCTTTGTATTCGTGGATGTTGTTCATGTAATTTTGAGTATATATCAATACATTATGTTTAACTATCTTTTTAAGTTTGTCATACATATATCTGGGTCAATGTTCATTATTTTTTCCAGATCTGAGCTACATTTCTATTGTATTTTTGTTGTATGTTCATTTTCATTTTGTGTTCAATTATAACTATGATACCATCTTGAGCAAGGATATTAAGGTGTCGAATAAAACTATACTCAAAATCCTAAAAAATACTATCAATGACAATGGTCGTGATTGGCACCTTCAGCTTAATATAGCTTTATGGGTCTATCGTACAAGCATTTATACTCCTAACGATGCCACCCCATTCTCCTCGGTTTATGAATCTAAAGTGATTCTCCCTATTAAGGTCGAGTTACCCTCACTAAGAGTTTCCTTCCAACACTTCATTGACAACAAATAATACATAATATCCAGGTTACACAAGCTCAGACTGTTGGATGAACTATGTTAGACAACACTAGTCCATCTCCAAGCATATCAAAACTATCTTCACTACAGCTATAACAAGAAATTCTAGGTCAAGAATTTTGATATTGGAGATCTTGTCAGAGGAACTATTTGGACAGAGAAAATCAAGGCAAGTTTGAGCCTAATTGGTTGGGTCCTTACATAATCAATGTTGCATATGGATCTGGTGTTTACCAACCTGATAATCTCAAAGGTGAACCACTTCTAGATCATATTAATAGCATGCACCTTCGAAAGTCTATACTTTATTCTTGAAAATTCCTCAAAAATATTTTTAAAAAATGATTTTTTTTTTTTAAAAAGTAAAAAATGGTCACCTTGATGAAAACCTTGCAAATAGGCATCTTGTGTGACATCAAAAAAAAAAATAGTAAAGAGAAATAATTTTCCGTCTAGTGAAAACCACTTTATATCAATCTAATGCTCCTTCATCTACCATCATTCTATCTGATTTTTCACTCTCCATCCACTCTCATAATAAACATTCCTTCCATTTCATACACACTCATAATAAAGCCGATTATCCCTCTTATGGCCTAAAATTGATTGGTATCTAGCATCGCTCACTTTCCATTCTGCATCACTTGCTTTCTGTCTCACATGCCTAATAATTCAATTGATCCCATGCTTGTCCATATTTAGTCTTATGCCTAATTGGGGGAAAGTCCTAGATCTAGGTTTTTCAAATGGGACACTTGGAAAAACAATGGAGGATCCCCTTGGTTCATTCGTCTTCCTATGATGATTTTCCATCGATTCATTTTCTAAAATAAAAAACTCACCTTATATCACTTATTATCTGCCATCCATAATAAGTTATCCATAACCCATAATAAATCTTGTCACATCCCATTATCCATCTTTCATAATAAACTACCATCACAACCACTTTCCATAATAAATTTTCCCTTTGCTAAACTAACACTTTGACTAGACATAAACAGAACGTAGACAAAAAACACCAAGCTTAACAAATCATGGAATAATAGACAAACTACCAAGCTAGTCTCCATTCCTATCTAATTGGTTGCTTGTTTGTATCATTCATCTTTGTCTATGGTCTTTTGTCTTATACCAGTTGTGGAATTCCTTGAAACCAGACTAGGCGTCTTATATAAGGTGCTTCATTCTAGAAACCAAACACTCTCTTTTCTATTTTTTTGTCTTTGGTAAGATGATCTAAATGGTTGTTGACTTGTTTGGTCTAGTGTGTCTTATCTTTTATCTGATTTATTTGTTATCATGTTCCTATGCTACTCAATGATATCCACAAGTGATTAGAGGAGCGAGAATGAATCATGATGTTTTATAATTGTTTTTTTTTTATGGTTCATCTTGACAATATGGTTGGGGGAAATTAAGTTCCTAGTATGAGTCATGGAATTCCTTGTTTGCAATGTGTTTGTTTATGCAAAGGGATTACATTTCACACCATGATATTTCTATACCTCAATGTAGTCATCCCCTAGAAAAATAAAAATGCTCAATGATGATATATGTACTCCACTTATCAAGGCTCGTTATGACCTATTCATCACTCCCTTTTTTACCTTTCCATTTTCACTAACCTTTCTACATTCATTTATCTTACTAACTATTCCTCTCTTCTCACTAACTGTTCTTCCCTTCTTACTAACCTATTCTTCTAACTAATATTTATTCTATCCAAACACATTCAATTGGCCAATCAATAAATTCATCCTAATAATTATTCTTCCCCTCTCATTAACTTATTCTTCTGGTCCACTCTACATTTTGCTGGTGTGTTATGACATGCAAAAAACATGCTATCCTACATTTACATTCATATTAGATATCATATCATCATTAGGTCATTTCTCCATCCTACACATAAAATTAGGCTACCATAATCACATCCTAATATAGTATATCATATCATCCTGCATTCACATAAACATTAGTACCATTATCCATAACATATTAGGTATCCATGAAATAACATCCTAATCATATGCATATCCATATCATATAAAACACACTAAATGCATTCATATTAAACATTGCATACATACATAACATGCATCATAGAGCATCTCATCATCAAAAATAATTACATCACATATAGACACCCTCATAAGCATACCATGAATCATAACATAAGCATAATAGCAACATGCATATATAACTCATAGACATCATCATATAATCATTTCCGAAATAATGAATACCATATATATCCAAAAATGTGTCATAGTACAATAGCAGAATGTCTAGAAAAAATAGAGCTTGTAGGCTTAATAAAATTATACGTCGATGTCTAATACAATCATATTGAATCTGGTCTAATCGGTGTTACCCTTGTCCTCTAAGGGTGACTATCTCTCCTATGATGGCCTCTCTTGTCGACCTCCTAAAGTTCCTACACCTATCTCCCTTATCTGTGCCCTCGATGGTGGTTGTGGTGGTCTCCTAGGACCCTCTACTCCTTCAGTACTAACTTTCCTCTATGATGGTGGCATTGAATCCTCATACAGCTCTTCGTAATATTGGTCAGCCCACTGACTATCTCAATTATTTACTCATTGATTGTTGCTCCAGTCACTAAGCTCTAATAACTACTATGTCTCTCAATAGTTATTTATGTCATCTATGCCTATAGCCCAGCCACCTATGCATGTAACCTACGACATGTGCCTGCAATGCAACAATTTGTGCTTGTGATGGATTTCGGGCATCTCTAACCTCCCCCTCTTGTATGGGCACATCCTCTAATGCCTCCCACATTAGAACATCATGAAGGTCCATGTCATGGATTTTAATATTCTCCTTGTAACATACCCAATTTTCAATCCAAAGAAATTTTCATATTTTTACTCACATGTAAATAGCATATGCTTGCAAAATATAGCAATAATTTTTTCTATAATAATCCAATAATAATATGCACATTTGGAATAAACCTATTCCAAATATTCAGTACATTTTAATAATAAAATGTACATATTCTAAAATAACCCCATTTCAAGTTTCCATTGCATTTTCATAAAGTGCATTACATAATTTCCAAGTAATGGTTATCTATTGGGTAAAAGCACAAACCTGTGTCACACTTTATAAAAGAATCGGCCAACAACAAAAAACTTTTTGAACTTTGGCCACATAAAAGTAGTCTTTATGTTTCGAATTTCAAAATGGTGTAAACTAATGAAATGTAGAACTTTTGATAAAGATTAAACCTGTAATTTTATAAATTTTTAAAAAAATCATTTCATTATGTTTTTTTCAATTTAAGGACAAATTTTGGAATGCTGAAAATTTCAAAAAACAATGACTTCACGGGTCGTCAAGAAACAAACTGAAAAAAACATTATTTTTCTCTAAAAAAAATTCCCCTAAATAGGTAACTTCAATATCTACTACATGAATTTATTTTTTTCAAATTTTGATGTATATTTTTCTTGTAATAACGTTTTAACGTTAAACATGTCAGAATTTGACAGTTTTCACGGGCCATCAACTATTTTCAATTTTTTTAATCATTTTCGAAAAAAAAGATTATACCTTTTTGAAGAAGACTCTCTCCTCTACTACACCATATAAGTTTTAAAAAAAATTAATATGTTTTACTATATTTTTTTTAATCTCTAATTAACCTTTTTTTTCATTTTAACAATCTACTTTCATTATTTTAAAAATAACATATATTAAAATTAATTAAAATATTAAAAAATATATATATATGAATTCACCACTCCGAGCTCTACAAAAGGGTATTTTTTTTTTTTGCAAAATAATAATTATGAGAGGAGAAACACTCTGCCAAAGTTGAATGTTTCAGGAAAATTCTGAAAAATGGTGAGTTCGTTGCCATGTAGGATGCCAACTAGACATATTCGGTCGAGTGTGTTTCGGTCGAAATTGTTTCGGCCGAAACTATCTTGACCGATATCCTATTGGTCGAGAACATTTCGGTCGAAAGTGATTCGATCGACATCTTGCGGTATAAAATATATTTTATTTTTCTTTAGATTTTTCAACTCAAGTAATTCAATACAATATATTTCGACCAAAGAGAAAGAAGACTGATCTCGACTAAGGAAAACTTATTGACTCGATCAAAACCCACTCGATCGATATACTATTGTCCAAAAACTGTCGACTAAAGAAAGCTTATTTCGACAAAATAATGTTTATTTCAACAAGTTAGAAGGTTTATTCCGATCCAAAAGAAGGTTTATTCTGACAAATGAAAGCGTATTTAAACAATAGGAGAGCTATATTCGAAAGTACATTGATCTTGAACTTATTTAATTGATTATGTTTTTTATTTTCATTAATGCATTTGAATTTTGTTTTCACTATTTATATTCTTAGATTTCATTATTATTGATCACCAATTAGATATATGTTATTCCATTGTTTTTTTAAGTCTTAGATATTTAAATGCAATATTAATCAAGTACATGTTTCATTGAAAGATCATGTGTGTACAAATTTGTATGTGGGTGAATTCAAATTTGAGTGCAATTTGTGATGGTGTGTAAAAGGAATAGATCAAAGAAGTATGATCGAACACGAACAAGACAGAGGAAGAGAAGAGCGAGTGAAGGAACATCTCATGAAGAACAACCCATGGAAAATATCAATGACGAAGGTGACGTACAGGTACAAGAACAAACTAAACCTAATAATAGTGTTTTTTTGGACAATGGTATGGAAAATTTGATGGAGATGGATGAAGATTCTCTTTTCAATAATTTTTCATTTGAAGATATGTTATTTGAAAGCACATTAAAATTACACTCAAAAAGAATATGGGATGATTTTTTTGAAGAAAAATCTCTAATTGGAAGAGCACAGTTAGTTGCAAAGTTATTTAGATGAAAAGAAATGACCCCTGTTTTGGAGTTGTTAGGGGTTGATAATAGGAAAAATTCATTATATTTAAAACACACAATTGTTGAAAACTTGCAAGAAGCATTAGAATTTATTGAAAAAAAGAGTCGATCTAGTGATTTAAGTGTTGCACGTAGAGTGTTGATGACTATAATTTCTAGTAAGAAATTATCACATAGAAGACGAGTTCAAGCAATTTCCGAATTACTAAATGTTTCTAGGAGAACTGTTCAAAGGTATATTGAAGAGAGAAATCAAATAGATGAAAAAATTGAGAAAAATTGGGTAAATATTTGTAGGGTTCCCCGAAAAGATAGAATTTCAAAAGATGTAAAGAAACAAGTGGTTGAATATTGGACTACTCACTCTTGTGTTTCATCCAATTGAAGGGTTACTATACAAATAATAAGTGATGATGGTACAAAAATTTCTCATCCAAAACATTTTATAGATACAACACAAAGTGAACTTTTTGAAGAATTCAAGCAAGATTTTTCAAATGTGAAGATTTGTCAAAGAATGTTTGAGACACTACAACCATCATTTGTACGTATAAATAAAGTACGTCAAACTTGTTGTTTTTGAAATCATGTTGAATTTGATTTACATCTACAATCGTATAGAAAAGCTATGACAATAATTGATCAAAATTTAGCCATCCCTGGAAGTACAACACAATTTGTGAAGTCTTTTGTATGCAAAAAATCAGAAGATTCAGAAGAATTCAATGTTCAGTGTATAAAAAATGTATGTAATGATTGTGGAGATTTGAAGAATCTTTCACATGTTGACAATAATGAAATGCAAGTTGTTTGGAAGAGATATGAATATGAGACATACTTAAAGAAGTTAGGAGTTGAGGCCAAAAAAATTGTTCTCAAAGAGAGTGGATTGCCTTATAATGAATTCATGAGTAAATTTCACAATATTATATATCCACATATCCAACATTGTCATGGTGCAAGATGGCAAGCTAAACAATTTCGTGATTCAAAGAATTGCTTTCCACCAGGTTGTATTCTCTCTATTGTAGATTTCTCTGAGAACTATACATTTAGTCCTCAAATTGAGATGATTCAAAGTCAATATTATCATTCAGAGCAAGTTGCAATATTTGTGCAAGTTTTCTATAGGCATGCCGAATTAGAGGTTGATGGAATACAAAGTACCAAAGATGGCTGAATTATCATCAAAGAGGTTCACTTTTTTATCAGTGATGATACAAATCATGATAGAACCTATGTAGCTCATTGTTTCAAAATGTTTTTTGAAGACCTGATACGACGTGGCATAAATCAAGAACAACACTGGATATGGTCTGATGGATATGCTGGTAAGTGTACATGTTATTTTTTAAAATTTTATTTATTTATATTTACTTTTAATTTTGAGACTTAAATCAAGTCTAGTTGCAAGTTATATATATATACATATATATATATAATTACTTTTTTGACTTGAGCTAATTTGGTTTTAGTGTACAATTTAAGTCTTCAAAAGCTTTTGTTTGGTTAAGCCATCAACATGTTAGACGCAACACCAAATTTTTGTGGAATTTTTATGAGAGTGGACATGGAAAAGGAGAGCACGTTGGAGCAGGAGCATGTGTGAAGCATTCACTTCGTCAACATGAACTTGCTATTAACTTTCACCATATATATATATGGAACATGTAGATATATTTTTGAAAAGATTATCTATATATATTTAAATTAAATTAAAAATTATTTTAAGTTCCTTGAAAGTAATAGGTGGAAAATTGTGCCAACACATGTGTACTTGCAGGTAATGCCATACAAAATGCAAATGAAATTGTTGAATGGTGTAAAAGTCATTTTTCCTCTCGCAACTCAACATACAACACACGTTATTTTTGGGAAGTTACGAGTACATCTAGTCAAAATTTGTTAAAAAATCAAGAATTTCAAAGTTCAAGTGTACATGATTTTTAATTGAGCTTACAGATATTGATCGATCAAATCCTTATAATTGTCAAGTAATTCATGGTATTAGAAGTCTACATCAAATCATGACAACGGGAAGTAGTAAGCCTTATGTAATTAATGTGAGAGAAAAATCATGTTTTTGTGATGATTGCATTGAGAACAATGCAAATATTGTTCAATGTGAGAATATTAGAGATGAGTATGTTTCACAATGGGAAATGAAACAATTAATATCAATGCCTCCTTTTGTTGAAGATGACAATGTCGATGTCTACGATCCTCTCTATTCAGCTGATTACGAACGTGTATCTGATTTAGTTGTTACAGGTATGGAAATTGATCTTAATTTATTTAAATTCGATTTAAATATATTCCATGTTTAAGTAAGTTTTAAGTGCATGTGTTTAATTTAGTTAAAATTGATTAAAAATATATGGTGTGTATAGGAGATATTTCCGTTGTTGTTGCAGATCCTGACAATGCAGAAGGTGTAGATTACTATCTACTAAGATGTACGCAACCAAAAAACAAATTGGTGGAATTGATGACAGATGGTGATGGACAAGAGTATCCCATTGGATCAGTCATTATTGAAGGCACATATTATCAACAAATGAAGACAAATAAAAATGGTATTTATTTTGTTGATTATATGCTAGGACAAAAGGTTCTACATTACAGTCACCTAGTTATAGCAACAAAAATAAATTTAGAAACTTTACCTAAAAAAGGACGTGCCAAACAAAAGTGGAGGTTGCCTATTGAAGATTATGAAAAAAATTTAGAGATAATTAAAGATAGAGAGGATCCAAATTTTATGTACCGGGAGCTTTAAGTTGTTTTTTGGATACACATGTGTGTACATACTCAAACTTTTTATAGATTGAGCTAGATCTATATATATAATTTATAAATTGATTGGAACATGTGGCATGATTTAGAATGGGTTTTTTCAAAGGCTTGGTCATAAATTTTTGAAAGTTAATATGACCTTACTTGTTCACCTTCAAATTTTCAAGATCATCCATTTTCATATCCTAGTATGCATGTCACATCCTAGAAAATTATTATTTTCATCCTAAGCATTCATTAAAGATCGCATGTTCTATCTAATAATCACCATTCTAATCCGAATCACATGTGAACTCATGTATAATCATGAACTCATTCTAATCCTAATATGAATAATCACCATTCTAATAGGAAATTATGCAAGCATCTATAGAGAAAAGGTCATGAGTATATATACATGTAAGAGAGGAGAAAAAGATAACTAATAAAAATAATTCTAACCACCAAAAATAGGTGTTAATTACACTAATGGAAGATGTCATCCACCCTCATAAAGGATCCTATCCTAACAACATAAAAAATCCTAAAAAATATATATATGAAAAATGCAATAACCCAAATAAAGGAAAATATAAACCTACACTAACAAATGAGATCACAAAAGTTCACATAGAAAAGAGTCAGTGACAAAGTAAAGAATGAATTCAATCTATCTTAAGGTTTAGAACTATTTTGATAAATTATTATAAAATTTATGTATGATTATCCTTTAAATCCTTTAAGGATTAGCTCATCCTAAGCTTTGTAGAGATTGAAGTGTAAAGGATATTTAAAGTTACTCTTGTTAATTGGCCCAAATAACATGTTTCATTATTAGGCAAACATAATCTAAATAAGAATCATAACCCTGGGACACATAATCTAAATAAGAATCATAACCCTAGGACAAGTTTTTAATATTTTATCTAGAATCACAATAAACATTTCCAACAATAATAGAACCCTTCCTAAGTGATCATTTTGTGCTAAATTGAAGCATGAAAAACTTTATTTACACCCTTTAAATTTTTATTTAAAAAGAATAATCCAAATTTGTTTTAATAGAGGATTTTAATATCATCCAAGAGATATTATTGTTGGCACAAAATGGTATTTTATCTATCCACTTAGACTTTAGGACCTGTTCACACCTTATTCTTAATCTTAGGGTTTTTTTGTCTCAATTCATAGGATTAAGACACTCGGCACTATTGTGTGAGCCTTATGGATTTTTCCTTTGTTAATTGTTACTCTTAATCACTAGATATTTCACTAGATATTTCCATTTGATAGTTAATCAAGTATTCATTTAATTGATTTACCTATTTTTTACCCCTCTCTTAAATTACAAGTTCAATGCTTGTGTAGGAAGGATTTGGAGTGCAACATGTCAAGGAATTATTTTATCCTAACAACATGGTTTGTAAAAGATCTAGTATTATTTGTGTAAAGGTTACATTGCTATTTTTAGATGAAGTATATTAGTGATACATGTGTATAACCTACAATTTATTTATTTTTATTTATTTTATTTAGTTTTGAATCTCTATAAAATAGTTGCTCATTGTGGAGACTATTATGATGTAAGCTAGAGAACATTCAAAATCAATAAAAAGTAAATAGTGACCTAGATTCCATTTTTAGCAAAGTGCCTAAAGTTTGTAATATGGTATTTATATAGCTATAAGATCATTTTGATCTAAATATTTGATATGATTAGCTAGAGATTGTACCATAAAACTATATATATCACATGATAATTGAATACAAATTGTGTACATCATAGTTATACATGATCTAACTTAGTCAAGTTTAAGTAGGTAACTTGTCAATATAGATGTGTGTAACACTTGTGTGAACAAACCATAATTTAAATTTAAATTTAAACCTATACAAACTTGTTAAATAAATAAAACCATGTAATAATTTGCATGATGTAAATAGATGTTTAACAAGTGTTTGAAAACAATAATAATACACGATAACAAATCTATGAACAAACCATAAAACATGTACAAACATGTGTGAATGTGATCTGTAAATCATAACAAGTGTACAAATATATACCATAAAATATAAACATGTATACATAATGTGATGTACATGTACATAAATCATAAAAAATTTCTAGACAACATAATAATCTAATCTCAAAGAGAGGGAAATCTACTGTGAATAGAATCATGAGATCTATGGCCCGATCTCTTGCTTGATCTCTCCCTCGATCCATGGACCAATCCCTCTCCTGATCCAAGATGTGTGGATCCATGTCTCGATCCAAGCTCTCTGGATGTGTGTCCTGAGCCTCGTCCCAAAACCTACATGTGTTCAAGTATGCAAATGAAATTATCTAAACTTGTATATACATGTGTACAAACTTTCAACGTTTTCAAAATTACAAATCGAGTACAATTAAATTTTAAAAATTATATTTAAAATTATTTAAATGTACCTCAGGTATGTGTTGCATGGGACCACGATCATGTGTGGATCCATTTCCTGATCCAAGCTCTCTAGATGCATGTCCTGAGCCTCATCCCAAAACCTGCATGTGTTCGAGTTAGTGCACATGAAATTATCTAAACTTGTATGTACATGTACAAAATTTCAACGTGTTCAAACTTACAAATCGAGTACTATTAAATTTTAAATTATATATAAAATAATTTAAATGTACCTCAGGTATGTGCTACATGGGACCACGATCATGTGTGGATCCATGTCCCGATCCAAGCTCTCTGGATGTGTGTCCTGAGCCCTGCATCTATTCAAGTATGTGCACACATGTATGAACTTTTAAAATTTAATTTAATTTAAGTGTGTACATGTATAACTTATATATATGTAAAAAAATATATATAAATGTAACTCATTTTTGTTTTGTATGGGATCGCCATCATGTGCCAAATTTCCAAAGTCTGACAAATCACCATACTTCTTAAAAAATTTCACTTGTACATGTCAATTTCAATCAAGAGTTAAACATGTTAAACATGTATCGTACGTATTTTTTTAGAACACAATTAAATGTAGATATATACTGTAAATTATTCAAGTACCTGAAATGCCTGATTGAGGGCTCTACCAATGTCACTAAGCTCATTAGAATGCAAGGACATCGCAGGGGGATTTGTAGCATGTACAGTATCAGTGCCAAAAAGAAGTTGAGTATATGCACCATGGAAAACATCAATTGTCGTAATAACCTGAGCAACATTATCTATAGCATCCTGATGACCTGGACAAGCTAAAGGATCGATAGGCTACTCTGGAATATCCCCTGGAGTTGCCACCCCGTGGCTCGAATGTGTACGATCAGGATATCGCTCTCTAATAAATTCCTGTACATGGTTGAGAGAGATACCATGGTCCTCGCTGATGACTTGATATGCTGCTAGTAAATCTGAAACCGAGACTCTACACACATTACACAAAGTTGTGTGGTTCATATGCTCGATATCTGAAGGAGTAGGTAGATCGGCACAAATAAATGGATCATAAGATGTTGATGTAGCCTCTGTGGGAGGAAGGCTAATCCGTGGACCTAATAAGTATCTACCAACTCAATCAAATGAAATCTGATCAATCTATGTCGTAATAGAGGCAATGTTATCAATAATTTGGGATCGAGTAGAGCATGTTGTTGACTCCCCTGCTAATGCCAATTCCACATGTTTTGGTAAAACCAAAAGGTTTGGGCCAACTAATGCCCTCTTATCCATAGGCAGTGGAAAACCTGGACATATAAATTGTGGTTTGTCATAAAAGTGGCCTTTACCTTGGCCAGCATGCTCAGGATGAGATGTGTAGTCCACATCTATCTGTAAATGAAATTCTACATATAACTGTTTCACAAAATATCCTGGTAGCTCATCATTGTGAGGCCATCTATGATACGCTGCCAACCATCTAGGGTATATGAATAGCGCAACAAAAGGATCTACACACCTCGTAACCACATATCCTCTAATTCTATTTTATCCTCTATAATTAGGGAACATGGTTAACACATTTTCAGCTGAAATTGATTTGACAACTTCTCTATAATTCATTGTGCCAGTAACACTCCTAGCAAGAGATAAATAAAATCGCTCAATGTTGATCTCATCATAAGGGTTGAATGATTGAATCATCCCAATCATTTGATGAATCTCATCTCTAATAGTCACTAATCTATCTCGATTAGCCAAATTGGGGGAGTTGTGAATTGTTTGCTCTAAACATTTTAGAGCATTGTTTAATCTAACAATACTATCCCAATATAAATTTGATCTATTTTGAGCCTCTTCACTAGAACGAGGGGAATGGTGAGATCCCTCATCGGCCATGATATATGTATCTATGTAAATGTTTAAATCTAGAGATTTGCATAGCATTAAAATAAAATATACATGAATAACACATAAAAGATAGATAGGGAAATAAAATTATAAATTTCTACCATCAATTCATTCTAGAGATAAAAAATATAAAATTAACCATTAATTATATTCAAGAATCTCACAATAGCAATCAAGTAAATGTATATATATATATGTGTGTACATGTGTATGCACGTGTATATGTACATACATACATGTGCATGTGTGTATGTATGCATGTGTATGTGTGTATGTGTGTATGTATATATACGTATGTATGTATATATGTATATGTGCATGTACGCATGTGTGTATATACATGTATATGTGTATGTGTGTATGTATACATATATGCATGTATAATTTGCATATATACATGTGTATGTGTGTATGTATGTACATACATATACATACATATGTATGTACACATATACATACATACACACATACACATATAAATGCAACTTATACACATATATGTATACATACACACACATATACACATATACACACATGTGTACATGCACATATACACATATACATACATATATACATACACACATGCACACATATGTACATACATACATACACACATGCACATATATATACATGCATACACATATATATGCAAATTATACACATATATGTACATATACATACACACATACATATACACATATACACACATGCGTACATGCACATATACACATATACATACATATATACATACACACATGCACACACATGTACATACATACATACACACATGCACATGTATATATATATGCATACATGTACATGCATACACACATACATACACATAAGGTAGTGCTAAACATATATGTTCATGAAGACCAAGTAAAGGAATCACACAAGTGAGTACTATAAACATAAATTAGATTGAAGACCCGAATACACATAAGGTAGTGCTAAACATATATGTTCATGAAGACTAGGTAAAGGAATCACACAAGTGAGTACTATAAACATAAATTAGATTGAAGACCCGAATGGAATCATGCAAAACTAGTTCTATGATCTACTTGTACATGAAATCCCTAAGGGAATCATGCTTGAGTTTTAATGATGATACTTTACTTTTGATGCTTAGTAGACCACATCCTATTTTTGTTGGATTGTTATTAAAATTGTTGTGTCCTTATAATTTATTTGTTTGGTATGATTCCTTTCCCACCCCTTACTTGATCTTGTTGGTTATCTTGTCTTTTGTCATGACTCTATTTCTCTCATATTAATAATTGCATAAATGTATTATTTTGATGATGCTTTAGGTTTATTGTTTCCTAGATTTTGAATTTAGACCTATAATTATCTAGAACTAATTATTTAGTATGATGGTAATTTATCAATCATACTCTCTCTATGGTTAATGAATATTATCACTATGTGTTTATAGAGGGAGGTGATCTTCACGTGAATGGGGGAGATTAATTTTATCATTTAATTTGTGATAAATTTTAGCATGTAGTATGATCTATCATTATTTCATTTTGATATTGTTGACATTTTTTGTTTCAAAAGGGGTCATTTATTAAAGCTATGTTAAAATATCATAAAGTTTAAATAAAAGAAAAAAGTGAAAATTCTTGTAATGGAAAAAGTTAAGCAGTGATAGAAATTTTTGGCTAGTTTAGGTGCCAAGTAATGAAAAGAGGAAGTTTTCAATCTGGTTTCACTTAACCCATGTAGCAAGGAGAAACATTAGGGTTTTAGGTAAATGCCTATTACAGTTGAGGTAAGAAGGGATAATTTTATCATATGAAGTAGAAGATTGAAAGCAAAATGAAGATGACCTAAATCAAATTACTTTTCCCTTGCTTATAACATGCCAAAGCACCAATGAGAAAAAAAGGTAGAGACCAAAGCACAATGATTTTTGGGATTAAGCCAACAAGAATAGATTTGATATATTTGTGGCATTACTTTCCCATCTATGCATGAAATTTGGACCTATAAAGGTTGGCCTATAATCTACTTGATTGATAAGGATGACTGTACCTGGGTTCTTTCTCTCCAATGTAAATTTATCCCTCTAATATTCAGTTCAAGTTTTGAACAAAATTTTTAATTTCATTTGTATAAGAAGATCTCCAAATCCTTAAACTAGATAGGTAACTAAATCAAGTGCAAACAGCTTCTCGTACTAGAATCCAGGAAATAAATTATCATCTTGTCTACTTGTGTTATATTTAACAATGTTCAATTGCATGCTTATTGGGTTTCTCTTATAGCCAGCTCAAAACATAATTAGTTATACTTTGGAGTTTTAGATCAGGAGAAACAAGCAACAAGTTCTCTAAATTACAATCTCTGTATGTAGTATTATCAGTTGAGGACACTTATCTGTACAAAAAATCAGCATGCACTTTGCAGGAAATTTCAATCATGATGATCAAAAGCAAAATCTTCCAAGAGAATCTTTACTCTGAAAAATACCAAATTGTACCATACTCAAAAATCAAGTGCATTTCCTAATAATTTTACATGAAAATAGAATTCCCTATGTGATCTCTTTATACTTAACATTAAAAAATGTGGGCTCAAATGGATAATTATAAAGGGTGTTACAACATAATGGAGTCTAACGGAGTTTGGTTTCACTTGACCCATCTTCTGCTTCATACTATGCATTTACCTTTCAATTTTAAAATAAATATATATGATATATGGCAGTCAAGTAAGTTTCAAGGCATTTATTTGTGAGAGATATTTCTTGTTTCAATCACCTTATTAGGTTATAGTCTTGTAGGGGTCTCTCTTGTTTCTTTGTCATTGTTTTCAGATTCCACATCAAACACCAATTTAAAATTCTTTGAAACTGATTTTATTTCATTGCAACAGTTGGAAACAATGTTTTCAGATTTACAACTATGTCAAATCTACTCTCAAGATGTCAAGGTCTGCAAATTTGATTATGTGATGATGAAAATCTGACTTGTGCAATTGTTGAAATCCTATGAATGACCTGTATGACCACTAGTATGTCTAGCAGTTGGGTAGTATTGCTGCAATGGGATATTGTATAGGCGTGGTTGTTGTTAGGGTGGAATTAAATGAAGATGCAATAGAAAATGAGGATGGCACAGTTAATGCATTTGCAGGATCATTGCATAAAATGGACTGGGCCATCCCTATTTTCTATAACAGAACTTGCTAAAATCTAATCTTTCTTAATATTACAATATGAAAACAACATGGACTGTACTCAAGTACATAAACTACATACTTGATAAAACCCTCTATTTTCATCATTTTTCTTCAACCCCTAATTGAAAACAAAAAATTTCTCATTTCTTTATTGAACAAAATTAATATCCCCAAATTCCAAATTCACTTCAATAACAGAACTTGCTAAAATTGAAACCCTTCACTATGCTTTAGAAATCCCCAAATTGCCATTCAAAATGTAGTTACAGAGGAGAACCTGGGAGGCGTTACCAATGAAATGGAGCTGAAGTGGGTCGTTGTCCAAGCTTTGTACATAGGTGCATTCGGTTGACCCTGTTTCAATAGAACAACATTCGACCGAATGTGCCTAAATGAATGTGGGCCTTCTTTTTTTTTGTTTTTATTTTCCAGGTTCTGGTTGAAAGCTTTCTAGGCAAATATGTTTCGATCGAAACCCATTCACCCGAAAGGGGGGTGCCACGTAGGTGCCATATCACCGGCACTTGGTTTTGGCTGAAACATATTCAACTAAAACGTATTCACCCAAAATCTATTCGGCCGGAATTATTTGTTAGGTCAAAAGTGTGACACACTATTATGCTTTTACCCTATTACATAATCCTATGTAATGATATCATTTTTCCAATTTATAATTTCTCAATAAGAATGGGATACATGTTTACATACAAAGCTTCCATGAGTTAAATGAAATAGAGTTACAAATGATCCAGATGTCCCTACCTGGGCATACATCCTTAACGTCCCTGCATTGGTGTATACATTCTAGATGTCCTTGTCACCAATGCATACATTGTAGTTATCTACAACAATGTTGTGTACATCCTTAAATCTTGGCCCCTAATTGTACGAGGAAGAGCATCACTCAAGCACTTTTCCACCAACCATAGACTTATTGTGGTCCCCCACACATCTTCTTAGCTATTAAGATGGCCCTACCCTTCAACAAAGATATTGGTTTCATAACCTCATAATACTGGCCTTTATGATCATAGTGTTGTGTCCTACATAACTAGATCTACCATAACTTGGTTTCCCTACCTAGAATGCAATCATGGATCACATTGAATTGGCAGTGTAAGTAGTGGCTACTTACACTACTTTGGCCAAAGAATTCAACACCCAATACTTCAAGTGAGAGTCATATTTCCACCACTCTTTAGCTCCATTTGGTATTGACCATAAACATAACACACATTCACTCTAGGGTGATAACATAACAAAATGTTCAAAAAGTTAATTTCCTTAACCATGGATTACCCTAACCCCAGGAATATCCAAGTCTATAACAAACTGATTATCTAGGTTACACCCTTTCCCATGGATTCCTCTTACCTGGGGTATAAACACACTAATCATACATGCACACATACTAGTGTCTAGCTAGATTATCCCCTTTCCCATGGATTATCCTATTCCTAGGAATAACCTAATTAACCAACCTAGCTGATCATAACAACATAACATTAAATGAATCTAGTTAAAAGTATGATCACAAAATTAAGTGCCTTCTTTACAAAAGTATGACCTCATCAATAAATGACCTCATTCAAAAGTATAATCTCATCAATAAATGACTCCATTCAAGAGTAAAACCTTATTAAAAATGACTCAATCAAAGATATAATCAACAATCAAATGACCAATTAGATTATATAGGTTAATACCAACCTCTTTTCTTCATTCAATAATCAAGTAAACAACCCAACCAAATAGGTTATTCCCAACATAGGGTTTCAATCAAAAATGATGTAATGATCAAGTGATCATAAAAAATTATAAAACCTCCCTTTCATATACCTCAAATATTCTTGTGTGAGGGGGAAAATCATAGGTGCTAAATAAGATAAATGTACTTGAAATAGAATCTAATCTATAATCAAGAACACTAATCTAAGATCTATTCGTACACTTACGAAATGAAACTAAAATATTATAGAATTCAAGAAACAAGATCAAGAGATAAAAGCATACATGAATTCATCAAAAAGCATAGTGTTACCATCCTGTATTGGAGTATATTCATGAGGATGTGGTTTCCCATATCACTATGAATCCTCCATAGTTCGTGTGCAAAACCTTGAAGAATGATGAGTGAATGGTTGATCGAAGAAATGTGTTGAAGTTATATCAATGGTGTTTTGGCATTACTTTGTTGTTTGAATAAGTTGATTCTTTGATCCTTATTTATGAGGAAAGAGGTTTGTTATATAGAAAATATGATTCAAAATGGATGATCAAGATTAAACAATGTTAAATCAAGATTGATGGTTGAAATTTGTTGAGAGGATTTAGACATGAATGATTTGTGAAAAGTAGATTGCATAATTTGTCTGATTGAATAAATAGATTGGTTAGTCAGGATTATCAGTCAGGATTTAGATGGCTTAGTCAAGAAATTAGATGGCTTATTTATAAAATTAGATGGCTTAGTTATAAAATTAGATGGCTAAGTCAATAATCATAATTTTCTCAATCAAAAAGTGGGTGAGGATAATTGATTAATTGATTTAATTAATTAATTCCTTTTTGGAGTTGAACATGCAAATCAAGTTTGACTTTTGCAAACAAAGTTGCATTAGTTTGATTTATTTTTTATAATTTTTTGAATAGTTTATTCAAATTATTCAAATTTGGAGGGAAAGTGAGTTAATTAAATTATTATGATTTAATAATTCAATCGACTTAGGGGAATAAAGTGATTTAGTGAAGTAATTAAATAATTGGTGTTATTTAACTAATCAAGACAAAATAAAGTGAGATTAGGACTTTATTAAATAAATTTCATTTATTTAATTGGTCGAAATGATGAAAATGTGAATTAATTAAATAATATCATTTTATTCAATTAATAGCAGAAATGGGGTTCTAGGACTTTATTAAATAAATGGAATTTATCTAATTAGTCAAAAATGATGAAAAAGTGAATTAATTAAATAATGTCATATTATTCAATTAATAGAGGAAATTAAGGTTTTTGATGCTTTTAATGTTAAATACAATAATGTTTTATGATAATGAAGTCGATGATGTGAAAATTTTATTTAGGGTGTGTGATAGGTGTGTGATACAAAGTATTGGTTGCTTTGTTTCAAATATTTTGATGTTAAGATCAAGATTTTTGAAAAAAAATTATGTCCCATTGTGCTACAACACTCAGTGGAATGATGGTAGGACTCTGTGCTACCCCCTCGAGAGGTTGGCCAAATAAATTGATTTTGACATCAGACTCATTACACTATTCTATTTTAGTTCAAATGTGTAGGACAAAAAATTAAGTCTATAGGTCCCTCATTACTCATTTAAATGTTTTTCGGAGCTCCTAATTTGAACATAGGAAGGTTTCCTAAGTAAAATTTAGGGTTTCCTAGGTGAAAATAGGGTTTTCGAGGGTTAAGATAGGTAATTAGGGTTCTAATTGTCTCATTTGTGCTTTGATCCTATAGCGAAATCTTATCTCTAGATTTTCTATCCTGTCAGATGTCAAGGAGTAATGTCGAGGATTCAGGGAGCCCCATATTGTTCAAACCTGGTTCGAGAGTTTGGATGGCCCGTAGGCATCGATGGCCCGGTATGTACCCTCTTACTTCTCATTTTTCTTTTGTCATGTTCTCATAATTCGTGTACAAAGTTCTTCAATTCAAAAGTGGATTTTTTATGTTTTATGCGCACTTGCATCTTGTTGGAAAGCTCACACTTTATCTAGGTCTTCGCACTTGTTTAATTTTTCGCTTTTGAAGTTTGCATTTGCTCTAGTTCTTCACTTTTGAATTCTCTGAGACTATTTCTGCGTCTTTGTTTTATTTTTGCACTTTTGATCTGAACCTTTGCTTTTGATCTTTGTGCCTTTGAAAATTTCTCTTGCACTTTCCTTTTCCCTCACTTTTGCTAATGTTTGCTCGCTTTTGCTAAATTTTGGTTGATTTTGCCTATTTGGAATACTAAATCTCATTTCTTCATCATTTTGTGTTGTTTTGTGCGTTCATAGTGAAACCCTAACATAGTGGGTTAAAATGATTGCAGGTGGTACTTAAACCACTATAGTCGAGGGAGAGATGACCTCGGGATCTATTTGATCTAATTTCTCACTTTGATGTCTTGGAGTGAGACTTCCTAGATGTGTTCGGGCTTTATCACATTTGTTATATGCCTCCCATATGATCTCACATAGCAATGATGATCACGCCCATGGATTGAAGGCATTCAAAGACTTCTTTATTCCATTTACGTATAGGATAGGCCACCATTACACTCGAGGATGTGTGGAGGATTCTATGCATTCCTATTCGTGGTGAGCTTATGACATACCATATTCAACGAGGTAACCATGCCATGTGGTGTGTGCTAGGTGTCAGACAATTGGAGGTGTGACAATTCAAGATTGATTTGTCAAAGTTCATTGGTAGTACAGACCTTGTTTCCCTCATTCTTTACGGTTTGATTTCAAGGCTAGTTGTTACTAGTAGGATAGGTCGTGAGTTCCCTATTGGATGGCGTATTTGTATTGAAGGTATGTTTGAGCATGGGACCAGATACACATGTGGTCTATGTCTTCCGTCGACCTCTACAAAGATATGCATGAGGTTGTATATCGGTGTGGGAAATCTATTTCCATAGGTGTCTCTCTTTTGAACATATGGGCTTGGGAGCACATTGTTTTTGCTTGGTTGGATGGGATACAGGATTGTACTATTGGAGATTTTTACTCATATTGTTATGGAGATTTCTTACACTACACCTTGCCAGGGGATCTTCTGTACTGGTGTCATGTGTTCAATGACATGCTAGGTTTTTTTTTGAAGACCGTATATGGATTGTGAGGCATGGACAGAGGATCTGGAGTAGCTTTTTTACTATCATTAGACCATATGATTGATTGGTCATTCTCATTCTCTTCTAGAGCAGTACTTACCTGAAAAAGTTTGTTGGTAGTTTGGGGAGAGACAGGGTCGGTTTCTCAAATCTTATGAGGCTTGGTTTGGCCAGACTAGTAGAGAGGTTTGTGTATGGGGTTATCAAGCAGACATAGATGTTGATGCATTCAGAGCACTTTCCCCAATCAAATCGGGTTGGCCAGTTGGTTTAGTGGATTTGAGTATTACATCTGATTTTGATTAGTGGTGGGCATGACACGTGCCATTGAGGTTCATAGATCTTGGGGGTGATCTCGCCTTAAGAATAGTAGGCATTATAGGTCGGTGCAAGGAGCGACAGCACATTGACGTTCTTGTAGAGCAACTAGGTAGGGTTTGATAAGATGGAGCATAGGGTGATCAAGCATAGGATCAAGGGTAGGTTCCAGGTCCCCCTCCGCCACTTGGGGATGGAGGTACTCAGTTAGCAGAAAATATAGTGCGATGATAGAACTTGGAGGCACACCTTGCCACAGTGATAGAAAAGAGAGATACCACTTGATAGGAGCATGATAGTTTCAGAGTAGAGCAAGATATCGAGATTGGTCATCATCTCATGGTGGAGACACAATTAGGGTGTTACTATTGATAGACATAATATGAGGGCAGAGCATGACAGTATATAAGTTGAGCGAGATTGTTTGTTACAAGCATCGACATACTATTAGACCTTGTATTAAGCTACTATTCCTAGGGTTGCCCAACATCCAAGCATCGACATACTATTAGACCTTGTATTAAGCTACTATTCCTAGGGTTGCCCAACATCCATGGTTTGGAGAGCCTTGTATTGCAGGAGGTGGAGGTGGTGAGGAGGGTTCTGTGAGATAGCCAGATCTAGATGGTGATCCATAGCTTGGTCTATAGATTCCTCCCTATCCTATCAAGCAGTGTTACATATATACTTTGATCTTTATGATTTTCATTTCTCAAAGACATATTGCAGACATGATTTTTGTATATACTCTCATAGGCACAGTCGAGGCCTCATATATATGTATTATTTTATATTATCCTATCATACTTATTTTCATGATGATGATGTATTATGACATTCTCCCTTTTTTTATGATGATATATATGAGATATACTTTCTTTGATTCATCTCATTTATATGTTTATGTGATGATGTATGGATATGGTGTGAATAGATGGAGTGATCATATCAATTTGATATGATGTTTATATGATGTTGATATATGATGGATGTATGCCCCATACATTGTATATGATGTCTTTTTATTTCTTTATTATCATCATGTTTTTTATTGACAACATTGTGGATACAGGATATATATGGTATTAATGATATTGTGATGTAGAATGGATGTCAGTTAGAAGAAATTTTTCATGATGGATAGAAATTTGATGTTGTTAGTATTGATGAGTATTGCTTTCTCTTTGCTTGGAGGCTTCACAGTTTGAACAATCTTGCTTGATGTAGAAAACAAATATGATGTACTAGGGTATTAACAACCAAGGTGACTTTGTATCCATTGCATGGACTTTGACTCAACATACAAAGGATATTCTTGCTCATACTAGACATACAAAAACTTTATTTAAAGTATATGATTGGGTTATGTTAAAACATGTCAGACCAATAACACAAGAGGTATTAAGCACCTAATATGCCATTACTTCACGAAATGCTTCAAAACAACTTCCATACACTCAATAAAGCAAGTAATCATTGTGGTAGTATTACAAAAACAACTTACAAATAGAAAACCAAAATGATGCTCAATTTCCCACATTCCTTCTTCTCTAAATCCTTATGGACATCCTCAAGAGATCCTAGAAATGAGTCAATAAAATAAATCATAAAAATCAAACTATAAAAAAGATAAAAATAAAGTTGTAGTATCTACTTGAACTAGTTGTGGGGTTCAAGCAAATATTGATATCTTAGAATTTGTTGAGTGAAGGAATAATCCAAAGTTTTTTTTTATTTTGTTGTTTTTTGGATGTTTTTAATTTTGTTTTTTTACCATGATAGGACACATAAAGATCTAACCCATGACTAGCTTTGGGATGTTGCCCCCAATTGAAGACAAGACTACTTTCCTCAATTAGTAAAAAGCCATGGTTGAATACATGTTTTACTATGGAATGAATGGGTGGATATTGTGAATAGTATTGTTAGATAATGATGTGAGTCTTATGAAAATATAGCACCTATTTGCTAGGTTTTCACTATGTTACCTATACTATGAGTTCCACAAAGTGGTTTCACTCAAAGAATGCTTTAATTCTCTTTACTATTTTTCATACTTTTTTTATTTTTTTGATATTTTTATCTTTTTGTGATTTTTTGGATTTTTACCCTTTTTCCTAGGGTATTCTAACGTGCTTCATGTGTAGAAATTCTTGAGCTGGTTTTTGTTCAATGGTTCAGCTAAAGATTCTCCTTCAAGAGTAGCCAACTAATAGGCCCCAGAGTCATAGCTCATTGTGATAAGGAATGGGCCTAACCAGTTGGGTTCAAATTTTCTTTTGTCATCTTGATTTAGTTGTACTTTCTAATTCTCCTTGAGGACCAAATCACTAATTTGAAAGTTTTTGCATGGAAAAAACATCTGATAGAATAAAAGTTATCATATCTCTCTTGAAAGGTTGATCTTTATGAACAAAGAGATAACCCCAAGGTCTCATGGATGTCACATCATGACAATGCAGTAGAAAAAAACTCAGTGATAAATGTGAAAATGCTAGTAATAATAAGGGGCCTTATGAACAAATGTTGGAAGTTCTAAATTCATCATATTTTAAGATATTGTGATGCTTAAATTTCTAGTTCTAACCAAGTAATAAAAGAAACAGAAAAATATGAGGGTTTCAGAAGTCCTAATGTTAACACTACTTCTAAGATTAACCCTGAAAATGATAAAATATTTGGAATGGACCAATCCCTTAAACTAATTTTTGTTTGACTTGTGCTATACTTGCAATCTTGCAAAAAACAGTACAATCTTCTAAGGTCTTAAAGATTTTCAACCTATGGACATTCATTCAATAAAACTGGATGAATATCTACAGTTGAACTAAGCACATGAGTATCAGGTATAGGTTGACCTTGCACAAAATTCCCATAATCAAGAAGCTGCCCAATGTATGAACCAGGGATTGCTTCAACACTCCAAGCATTAAATCGCAAGCATTACTAATTAAACCTAATATATATTCAAACATTTTCAATCAATTTAAAAGATAGAAAAAGAACCATGCAAGAGAAGGCACCAACCATAGTATAATATCCTCACTTTGTATTAAATCATCACATTAGCAACAATTCTAGTCTGTTACAGCACTTGCTTGAAATGTCAAACTAACTTCTAACCTTCTAACATGCTACTCTACTACTCAATCTATTGTCTACAATTCCTTTGACTTAGTTTGCTTAATCCACTAGTGGGAGAACAAACCAGCCCTTACAAATGAGGCCAAAGTCCATACTTATAGAAAACCTACCCACATGAACTAAAGCTAGGGTTACAAAGAAGCTCGGCCACCAACCAAATCGGCGCTGACAGCCAGCAATAACTTGTCATCCAGCATTGAATACATCTAGTTCCCCTTCAGATTGATCTAGGATTGCACAAAGCTAGGGTACAACCCCTTGAGCCATTCCCACCATTAATGCCTCACCCACACAAATAGCAATGTGCATGAAACATCAGCCAGAACACAAGCCACCAATCGGATCCGAGTTGGGAAAACGAATGACCCAGATCAAGTTGAGCCCTCCATTAATGGCCACCAAACATGTTGACCTTGCGTGCGGGGATGGGTTTCATCTGAAAATAGCCACAAAGTACACTTGACTGCACCTGTAGATCTTGCCAAATATTCAAAGTACACCCATTCTTCCCATGGCCCCAATAGCATCCTTTAGCTCGATCCAACCTACATTCAAACGGGCACCATTAATTCTCAATACATCATCAAAATCCAATTTGACCCATTAGAGTTCCTAAGGCAATAAAATCATGCAAAAACCCAAGAGAAAGTGGAACCAAAGATAGGCGGAGGTGGAGCCATGAGAAAAATAGGAACACAAACACAAATAGGTGGAGGCGGAGATGAAAATAGAACCAACCCCAACGGAGGCAGAGATGGAACCAAAATGGGAATGGAAGGGAAACAGGCGGAGGTGAAAACGGAAACAACCTTGGTAGAGGCAAAGAAGGAAAAAAGATAAGAAAAGAAGGGAAACAAGTGGAGGCGGAAACAGAACCAACCTCGAAGGAGGCAGAGGAAAAACCAAGATGGGAAAGGAAGGGAAACGGAACCAAGCCAGGCGGAAGCGGAACCAAGATAGGAACGAAAGGGAAATAGGCGGAAATGGAATGGGAACCAAACCGTGAACTTTTTGAAAGTTCAGAGTTAAGTTCCATCCTGGTCCTGCCTCTGACAAAATGAAAGAAAATGCAAACTAAGGAAAACCTAAGGGAGGAAACCAACCCTTAGGCCGAAAATGGGAAAAATAATGGGAAAAAAAAAGAATGCAAGAGGCGGAGCCATAACGGGAATGAAAATTGAACTGCAAAATTTATGAAAATTCAAAGGTAAGTTCCATCCCGGTTCCACTTCTGACAAATGTAGGAAAAATAAAAGTGAAGAAAACATGAGGAAAGCAACCCTTAGGCCGAAGACAAACAAAACAACGAAGAAAGAAAGAGAGTGGGAAGCAGAGCCAAAATGAGAATAGGAACTGAACCATGAACTTTATGAAATTTCATTGTTTAGTCCCATCCCGGTTTCACCTCTGAAAAATGAAAGAAAAGGTGGATCTAGAAAGGGAACGGGAACCAAACAGTGAACTTTGTGAAAGTTCATAATTCAATTCCATCCCGATTTCACCTCCAACAGAATAATAGGAACAAGGTAAATAAAGGAAAACCTAAGGGAGGAAAACAACCCTTAGGACCCAAACAAAAACACCAAGGGAAAAAATATAAGGCAAAAGAAGAGCACCCCAGAGAGGACATCCGTGAGACTCCAAAACCACCAGGAACTCAACACAAAGGCACCCACAACCAAGGCAAGCACCAAAGACAAAAACCCTAAGATTTTTAAAGATAAGCACAAAAGAGGGGGGGAAAGCCATAGAAATGGGAAAAAAGGATAGGCCAAGATAGGGTCCCCACTTTCAGTGGGGCGTGTGTGCAAAACTGCACAACAAATGGCGACTTCGTTGGAGAAATTCTCCAGAGCATTTCGATGACAAACTGGAATGAAGAACTTAGAATCTTTGGTTTCAATCCAAGCATCAGGTTACATCTCGACAAGGTTTCAAAAATCACAAGCAAGCAAACCTTTCCTGTACCAGAGTCAAAGTGTGTGAGCATACATTCATTTCCCTTTCCTAAGTTGCAAAAAGGACCAAACTCAGTCTGACAAGGCTACATAAGGATTCTAACTCCAAAAGCAACCTGGATAGAGCCTCACTACCAGTCAGGTGTCCATAGCCCCGATGAGGTTATCATTGTGACCCTCCCTAACATAGCTCTACTACCAAACATGCGTCCTTAGCCCCAGTAGAGATACTAGGATACCCTTGATAAGGTGAAAAATTCTTTTGATTTTCAATATTTTCTTTTCTTTTCTTTTGATATTCTCTTTTGAGATTTTCTTTTAAAGCTTTAGTTTTCACCTTGCAGGCAATGAAGCCCACACTCAAGGATGAGAACCATAGTGGCATTGGAGCAGAATTAAGATTTTTCACCTAGTCAGACCTCCTAAAGATCATATGCAACTTTGGAAATCTTAAGATTTGTGTGAAGATATAAGACCCAAATACATTCCATAATTTAACTTAGTCAAGTGACACTAATTCCCAGTGCATGCAACATTAGATGAAGGAAATCTACCAGTTTGAATGACTGCAAAAATATGATAAGCATTCTTAAAGGAAATCCTAGAGCAGACCCAGACAAGCAGCCAGTTGTACAGGTGCAACAAGTCCAGAGGAAAGTAGGACAACCCCACAAATGCAGAGCAGCAGGGGAAACCAAAAAGGCAAGCAAATCAAACCAAAACCAAAGCAGTAGACAAGTAGAGAAAAACCAAAAGAAACCCTACTCTACCCAAATAAAACTAACCCAAAAGCAATCTAAACTAACCAAAGCAAACCAAAACCAGAAAAAACCAACTAACCTAAGGAAAGCAGGAAAGTGGAGTATTTACAGGAAACCTACATTACTAAAGAAAAAAGAGCTATGTACAGATATATTTACAAAGAACTATGTTCAGGAAAGGCCAATTGGCACTCATGCCCATTGGATTTCATAATGCATGTACAAGCAAATGGGCAATCATTATAGTTCTCAACCATGCAGATTTATCTTTATATTGAGAGAAAATAAATTCAGTACTGCAGCATTCAAATTCTACCCCCAACATCATGAAGAATCAGCAATTGAGGAGGCTTATTAAACCCGTGATTAATCCATATGCAGGTTGTCTTTCCTAAACCTCCATAATTAAATTGATAAGCTTCATAATTTACATCAAGGAAAGAGACAAGTTGATTTTGAACTCCTATGGACTGAGCATTGTATTCATCCTTTCTCAATTGTGAAGAGTTGATGCCCATGAATTTAGGAGGTCTCCACTGATGATGTAGCATTCCTCTTTGTGTTTCTTCACTCATGTTTTCCTACATGTCATTCTGAACCACATTAGCTATCCCATCATTAATGCATAAAATCTATGAACTTCCAATGCTTAATTCATCAACAGAAAGAAGAGAAATAGAATTGGATAAATGAGAGAACTCCTTGAATTCTTTTGTTGGCACCGGTTTAGGCCCATAACTGTAACCCTTAGGAACATCAGCCCCTTTATCAGCAACATTAGTTCCTTCAATTTTCTTCATGGGACACTCATCGATAATCTGTTGAGGCTCCTTAATTGATAGCTCAACCTACTCTAGGGCTACCTCAGTGTCTACTGCTATGCCCTTTTCAGATCCAATGCCAGTTGACTCTTCTAGTGGGCATTCCTCATTAGTTTGTTGAAATTTTCTATTCAAGACTCATCCTTCATGGTTTGATGCACATCCTTTGTATGATCTAACAACCTGGCCCGCTCTTCCACTTCTAGTGGACCATTTCCATTCTCCTCATCACTTTCAGAAGATTGAACTATAGAGTCTTTATTGTATGCATACTTTGTTTCAGCACTTTTGTCTTGTTTGTCTTCTGGTCCATTCTCTTCACTCCTTGGAGATGGTACAAGATCCACCATCATGACTTATATGTCATAAGGATTAGCTGGTACTATTTCCTATCTACTCAAATTGTTGTGGATATGTTGGATCTTTTGTTGGAAAATAGATGCAGTAGTCTAAAATTCTTGACAATCCAATTAAGAGTGTTAATTGGTGTTATGAATCCTGCACCATCCGGATAGAGCTTCTTTTTCCAGATACACACCAGATGGGGGATTTTCTTGATTGTTTGAATGTTCCAAAGATGTTAGCACTCCTTCTTCATTAGGCCTTATATTCCAAGTCCTATTTTGAGGGGGTAGTTGCCTCCTATCAAATGTTGGCCCTGAGTATTGATCTTCAAAATATTGTCCCCTTTGGATGACCTGAGGTTGGTTGTTTTGGTTCCTTAGGTGGGTGACTTCAGTGGCCACCTTCTTTACCAAATATGTGAGTTCATTCAATCTCTCCTTGTCTATATTATTTATGGAGGAACACCACCAACTAAATTCTGCATATAAATAGAATGGAACCCATGGTTCAAGGATTGGTTAAATATCTTAGAGCTCTGTAGGTAACTGGGTACATTAGCTTGCTAGTGAGAGAATGTAGGTTGATTCATATTTGGATAGTAATTTGGTATGGGTGGGGCCTGATTCAAGGTTGACTTGGGTGTGAAACCAAAGGCAGCTAAGGAGTTGAACCCAACATAAATGTTTGAACAGCTAATGGCGGGGGTCCAGACAAGTGTTGTCTAAAATCTATGCTTACCTTAACAACCACATCATAAGATTCAAGTAGGCTGATAGGAGGGTTTTCTCACCACTTAAGGAAGGTGCATGTGAGACTATCAAGGGCTTCATAATAAACCTCCCTGGCAGAGGCATCATCCACAACATAAGGAGGTTGCAACCTGGTGTATGCACGGTGGAACCTATTGTTGAAAGCTCCTATAGGTTTGTTGATTTCTCTTTTTACCCTTGTAAACTGCAAATAAATCTCATTGGAACTGATTGGGACCTCAAATATCTGTAAAAATGTAGTCTCAAGTTGAAGCCCAGCAGTGATAGACCCAGCAGGAAGATGGTTATACCAATAGAATGCCTCATCCCCAAGAGAATATGGGAAAATTCTGTAGGCAACATCCTCATGATTAATTCCCCCATCCTTGAGGGTAATTTTAAAAATCCTAATGTTCTCTTTAGCAGTCCTTTTGGGATCATTTTTGTGAAACCTAGAGCAAAAATGCTCAGGGTTCTTGGGCATAAAATTATAGTTGTTGAAGAATAGAGGGGATGGTTTATTTTCCAGGAAAGCCATTGGTGGAGGTGGAGGTGGTAATGATTGATGGGTTGGATGATGGTCCCACCCCTCTTCTGGTCCTTCTTGACCTAGGTGGAGGTAGCAGTTCTTGGAACTCTTCTTCTTCTCCTGGTATAGATCTGGTTCTCCTTCTGAGCCTCTCAAGAGAGATGGCATTTATAAAACACTCCAGCTTGCTTGTTCAGGCCCTCCTTCCAATGCCAATCCTTTTTTTTGGTGTTGGGAGGAGAAGGGCATGAAGTGAATGAAGCAATGTCCTTGTTCAACCCTCCTTCTAGCAAATTTCCTTGTTCAACCCTCCTTCTAGCACCAATCCTATTGTTTGGTGTTGGGAGGAGAAAGGCATGAAGTGAATGAAGCAATGTCCTTGTTCGTCCCTCCTTCTAGCACCAATCCTATTGTTTGGTGTTTATGCATGGAAACAACATCAGACAGAATAAAAGTAATCCTATCTCTCTTGAAAGGTTTATATCTATGAACAAAGAGATAACCCCAAGGTCTCACGAGTGTCAAGTCATGACAATGCAGTAGAAAAAACTCAATGATAACTGTGAAAATGTTGGTAATCACAAGGGGCCTTATGAACAAATGTTGGAAGTTCTAAACTCATCAAATTTTAAGATATGGTGATGCTTAAATTTCTAGTTCTAACAAAATAATAAAAGAAACAACAAAAGATGAGTTTTTCAGAAGTCCTAATGTTAACACTACTTCTAAGATTAACCCTACAAATGATGAAATATTTGGAATGGACCAATCCCTTAAACTAGTTTATGTTCAACTTAGGCTGTACCTGCAATCTTGCAGAAAACATTACAATCTTCTAAGGTGTTAAATATTTTCAGACTGTGGGCATTCATTCAATAAAACTAGATGAATATCTACAGTTGAACTAAGCACATGAGTATCAAGTACAGGTTGACCTTGCATAGCATTCCCATAATCAAGAAGCTGCCCAAAGTATGAACCAAGGATTTCTACAACACTCCAAGCATTAAATCACAAGCATTACTAATTAAACCTAAGATATATTCAAAAATTTCCAAGTGATTTAAAAGATAGAACAAGAACCATGCAAGATTATTCAATGCAAGAGAAGGCACCAACCATAGCATAATGTCCTCACTTTGTATTAAATCATCACATTAGTAACAATTATAGTCTGCTACAGAACTTGCTTGAAATATCAAACTAACTTCTAACCTTCTAACATGCTACTCTACTACTAAATCTATTATCTACAAGTCCTCTAACTTAGTTTTATTAATCCACTAGTGGGAGAATGAACCAACCCTTACAAATGAGTCCAAAGTCCATACTTATAGAAAACCTTCCCACGTGAACCAGAGCTAGGGTTACAAAGAAGCTCAACCCCGAAAACCAACAATAACTCATCGTCCAGCATTGAATGCATTCAGTGCCCCTTCAGATCAATCCAGGATAGCACAAATCTAGGGTATGGCCCCTTGAGCCACGCCCACCATTAATACCTCACCCGCACAAACAACAATATGCGTGAAACATCAACCAGAACACAGGCCACTAATCAAATCCAAGCTGGGAAAACAAATGACCCAGATTGAGTCAAACCAAGTTGATCCCTCCATTAATGGCCACCAAACACGTTGACCTTGCGTGCGGGGATGGGTTTCATCTTACAACAGCCACAAAGTGCCCTTGACTGCACCTGCAGATCTCGCCAAATCTTCGAAGTAAAATGATTCTTCCCATGGCCCCAACAAAAACCTTTAGCTTGATCCAACATGCATTCAAATGGGCCACCATTAATGCTCAATACATCATTAAAATCCAAGTCAACCCATTAGATTTCCTAAGGCAAGAAAATCACGCACAAACCCAAGCGAAAGCAGAACCAAAGATAGGCAGAGGCAGAGCCATGAACAAAATAGGAACAGAAACAAAAACAGGCAAAGGCAGAGATGGAGACAGAAATGAAATCGACCCCGGTGGAGGCGGAGACATAACCAAGACGAGAATGGAAGGGAAACAAGCAAAGGAAAAAAAGGAACTAACCCCGGCAGAGGTGGAGATGAAACCAAGACAGGAAAGGAAGGGAAACAAGCAGAGGAAGAAATGGAACCAACCTTGGTAGAGGCGGAGGTGGAACCAAGATGGGAAAGGAAGGGAAACGATTGGAGGCAGAAATAGAACTAGCCCCGGTGGAAGTGGAACCAATATGGGAACAAAAGGGAAACAGGTGGAAGTGGGGGCGAAAACGGAACGGGAACCGAACCGTGAAATTTGTGAAAGTTCAAAGTTAAGTTCCATCCAATCCCACCTCTGACAGAATGAAAGAAAAGGAAAACTGAGGAAAACCTAAGAGAGGAAACCAACCCTTAGGCCGAAAACAAGCAAAACAATGGGAAAAAAAAGAACGCGGGAGGCAGAGCCGAAACAGGAACGAAAACCGAACCGCGAACTTTGTGAAATTTAAAAGTTAATTTCTATCCCAGTTTCACCTCCGACAAATGAAGGAAAAAGAAAATCAAAGAAAACCTAAGGGAGGAAAGCAATCCTTAGGCCAAAGACAAACAAAATGATGAAGAAAGCAAGAGAGTGAGAAGCGGATCCGGAATGGGAATGGGAACCGAACCATGAACTTTGTGAAAGTTCATAGTTCAGTCCCATCCTGGTTCCACCTCCGAAAAAAGAAAGAAAAGGCTGGGAGCAGAGCCAAAATGGGAATGGGAACCAAACAAAAAAATTTGTGAAAGTTCATAATTCAGTTTCATCCCGATTCTGCCTCTGGCAGAACAAAAGGAACAAGGCAAACAAAGGAAAACCTAAGGGAGGAAAATAACCCTTAGGACCAAAACAAAAACACCAAGGGAAAAAATAGAAGGAAAAAGAAGACCACCCCATAGAGGACATCCGAAAGACTCCAAAACCACCAAGAACTCAACACAAAGGCACCCACAACCAAGGCAAGCACCAAAGACCAAAACCCCAAGATTTTCAAAGATAATAACAAAAGAGGGGGGGCAAGCCACAAAAATGGGCCAAAAGGGTAGGCCAGGAGAGGGTCTACACTTTCAATGGAGCATGTGTGCAAAACTACACAACAAGATGAAGCAAGAAAATATTACCTTCCAAGTCTAATCCCCATTGTGAGAAAGGCCATGGTGTTGTGATGGGTCTCAACTCCTGTGTTGGTGCATGAACTAGGTCACTGTGTTTTTGGCATTGGTGACACTTTTAAGAATACTATATGCAATCTTGCTCCATAGAGGGCCAATAATACCCCGTTCTGAGAAACTTTTGGACTAGGTTAGGTCCACTAGAGTGGGACCCACAAATACCTTCATGTATCTCTTGTAAGGTTGTTTGCACTTCTTCTACATTAAGACACCAGAGTAGAATACCATCTAGACTATGACAGTATAGGATATATCCTAGGATTGTAAAGTGGGAAGTTCTACGGGTGAAGGTTTTCTTTTGGGTGGTTGTTAGGTTAGGTGGTATGATACTATGTTGGATGTAGATGAAGGTGTTTTGGTACCATTGGTAGTTAGAACCAACAACATTACATACCAATTCTGATTTCAGGATATCGAATGTAGGTATGAGCAGTTGTCCAATGAGGAACTCATACTTAGGAACATTTTGTGGAATATCAAGTAGTGAGCCTATTGTTTCCATTGCATTGGTAGCTCTATTGTTGATCTAAGGAATTTTCTCAAACTTTATTATGACAAAATACTCCTTGAAAATGTCCACCATCCTTTTGTACAATATTATCTTGTCCTCTTTTTTTTGGTACTCATCGTTTACCTATTTGATCAATAGTTTATAATCTCTGAAGACCTGTAGCTCTTGTATTCCCCATTCAATAGCCATTTTTAGCCTTTTTATTAAAGCTTCATGCTTCAAGATATTGTCGGTGCATGGAAATGTGATCCTATATGCCTTGGGTATGCTACCTCCCTATAGTGTGAGAAATATAATAGCTACTCTAGAGCCATGTTGAGTGTGGGACCTGTCAAAGTATAGGATCCAATGGCCTATCTATTTTGTCATCAAGATACTCTCATCTGGAAATTCCATTGTGAGAGATTTGTGATCATCTATGGGTTCTTCGGCTAGCTGGTATGCTATGATTTTTCTCTTGATAGCTCTTTTATCCACATAATCTATATCAAATTCGCTCATAATCATCACTCATTTAGCAAAGTGATGTATTAGGGTTACTTTTGCTAGTAAGTACTTGAGTGGGTCTACTTTTGAAATCAATTTCACCTTCTTGTTTAATATATAGTGTCTCAAATTTTGTGTTGCAAATACAACTAAGAGACATGCTTGTTATATGGGTGAGTAGTTCAACTCGTAGCCCACCAGTGTTTGGATGATTTAGTAGACTGCTCTTTCTCTGTTGCTATCATCTAGCTGGGCTAGGAGAGATCCCAATGTTGTTTGTGTGGTAGACACATAGAGCACCATTTCCTTGTTTTGGATAGGTGATGTGAGTACAAGAGTAAGTAGGTACTCCTTGACTTGTTGGAACACTTGGCCACATCTTCCATTCCACTTGAAGGTGATATCCTTGTGTAGAAGATGAGTGAAGGGGTGAAATTTATCTACTAATTGTGTGATAAATCACCTGATTGATTACAACTTCCCTTATAGACTTCTTAGATCTTTTAGTGTTTTCAGTGGAGGTATCTCTAGTATAGTTTTTACTTTTGCAAGATCCACTTCAATCCCCCTTCTTGACACTATGTACCCTAACAACTTTCTAGATGTTACTCCAAACATACACTTCTTAGGGTTGAGTCTCATATTATATTGTTCAAGCCAATCAAACACCCTTGCAATATTTGACAAGTGATCTTCCCTTTTGATGGACTTCTTCTAGACTTTCATCCACCTACTCTTCCATGATGGTGTGTAGCATATCATGGAATATGGTTGTCATTTCTCTTTGATATGTTTCTCCTGCATTCTTTAGGCCAAAGGCCATTACATTCCAATAAAATTTCCCCATGCACAAGTAAAGGTTGTTTTGTGTTGATCATCTAGAGAGATCTTGATCTGATTATATCTGGAGAAACCATCCATTAAGGATAGCATCTCATGCCTGGCTATTAGATCCATGATCATGTCGATACTTGGCAATGGAAAGTCATCCTTTGGACAGGCCTTGTTCAATTCTCTAAAATTTGTGCAGATCTTTATACCCCCAGTAGGCTTCGACATTGGTACTAGATTTGATATCCATTGTGGATAATCAATGGGTCTGATAAAACCCACATCTAGTAGTTTCTTTAGCCCTACCTTTACTAGTAATTCTATCTGAGGATGCATTTTTCTAAGTTTTTTCTTAATAGGCTTTGCTCCAAGGACTACAACTAAATTATGTAACACCAATGTCGGATCTAGCCCAGCCATGTTAGCATAGGTCCAGTTTAATTTTGCCTTTTTGTCGTTGATGAATGTTGTGAAATTTTCTAAAAACTTCAAGATCAAGTAATGTCGTTATATTTCTTGGTACTCAGATATGGGGAGATAGAACCCTACATCCTCGGGTGCCTTTGGGAGGTTTTCACCTTTGGATGTATCCTTTATTTTCTTCTTTTTTGGATCCAATAGAGCCACACTCTGGTTTTCTCTAAGGCACCTCACTTTGATTTTTATATTTTCTTTTTCATTTTTGTGACTAGAAGGTTTAATCTCTCCACCAAAGTATGCATCTTGTTTTAGCTCCATGATGAACCCTACTTTGTGATCTCTTGTTGGTATTTCTATTCAAAATCCCATGAACTCTATGATTTCCTTACCATTCTGGAATTGATCAATAACAGATTTTTTTTGTTGGTCTCAATCTATCAGTTGAGGGTAGCAGAGAGGTAGGCTATCATCATTATTCATAAAGCTTATGGAGGTTGGAAAAATGGTCAGTATGGCTCAAGTATATTTTTCCCTTTGAGTGTCTAGGTCATCATTACTAGAAGTGGGGGAACTATAACCAGTGATGAAGGAAGGTGAATCCCATTTGTATTTGTTAGAATTTTTCCTAGAATAATAATAGATATTGGAAGTGGTCTTGAGGGTTTGGAGATGGAACCTATCAATGCTAAAGTTTTCAAATAAGTCTTCGATGAGTAAATAGTTTTCTATGATATGGTAGATATCCAGTGCCTTAACACTAGCAGAAACTTCTTGTTTCTTAAAAGAGGTTCATTCGGTTTTTTTATTAACCACGTCTTTTGGCTTATAACCTAGGCCCATATTTTTCTTTCTTTGTTCTACTATGATAGGCTCCCACCTATATTTTTTGTGTAGCTTAAGGTCTCCCATTCCACTGTATCCCATCTATTTAACTAGCCAGTATCCTTTACTACTAGGGTCTATTAGAAGGGTTTGTGTCTATTCTAGCTCTTCTTAGTCCTCTTTGTAAATCATGGATGAGAAGTCCTCTTTGAATATCTCTTCGTCTTTCATGTCTCCCCCACTTGGTGAATATTGTGGGTTTTTCTATCATTTGCACTGCCTGAGCAGACTTGATTTCTTTTGGACCTCCATAGATTTTAGGTGTTGGTGGGAGCATACCAATACATAATGCTTGGTTAAAGTGTTAATTCCCATTACCCCTATCAAGTACTTGTACCTTGGTTTCCATTTTTGGTTGCTCACTTGATATGACCTTGGTTGAGGTTGATGGTAGTGTGGAAGGGTCAACATACGAGAATGAATGGAAGGCTATGTCATTGCTAGGTATATGTTGGATCTTATTATACTTTTCTTCCAACTTTGCACAAAAATGAAATGGCTTAGGATCAACATATAAGGCCACCTATTTTCCTTCATGAGGGAACTTTAGGCATTTATGGAAGGTTGAAGGGATTTCTTATAATGCATGAATCCAAGGGTGTCCTAATAGTAGGTTATATGGTAACTCAAGGTCAAGCACTTGACATGTAGTTTATGTGATGGCTAGTCCTATATGCACTAGTAGCTTGATTGTTCCTTCAAAATTCCTTTCAAGGTCATTATAGTCCCTTATAGTAATGCTTCTTGACTAATCTATCATGTCATCAGAATACCCCAACTATTTGATAAATTTTAAGGTACAGATGTTTAAACCACACCATTATCTATCAATACCCACTTGACCATGTTCTTGTGGACACCAACCTCTATGTATAGGGATTGGTTGTGTAATTACTTTAATGGAATTTTTTTCTCGAAAAAGACTAAATGATTGTTGGTCATGAATTTTCCAACCGTGGCTTGGAACTGATTTGGATCGAGATCATTAGGGACTGATGCTTCTAATGTTTTTCAAGTATTTTCCTATGTGTGGGTGATAGTTTTAACAATTCTAGGATTGAGATTAAGGTAGGAGTCCTCTTCAACTGGTCTACAATGATGTATTCAATTGATGCCTTAGATGTAGGTTTGGGTAGGGCTCCTTGTATTGTAACTCTCCCTCAATGAGTAGTTACATTGCAGTTGTTATCTCCACCTTGTATAGTGACTACATTTTCCCTATTTTCATCCGCTTGTGAGAGGGTTCCTAAAACTATCACCATAGGTATAATTAGCATTATGGTAATCCTGATCATTTCCTTTGTCATTCCTTTTAGCATGATTCATGATTGGATTGGTGTATATTTGTAGGTCCTTGTTCCTAGGATGATGTTCATCATCTACCTCTCCTTTGTCTATCAAGTCTTTGATGATGTGTTTGAGTTGCATGTAATTATTGGTTGTGTGTCATTTGATCTTATGAAATTCACACGTCTTTCTCGTTATACCATGGTGTCTTGAAGCAAGGTTCCTCATAGTTCAGAAGATCATTCACCTTGATGATATTTTATTGTACTAGTTTATGCATGACTATATCAAGTGACTCTCCTAGTACCATGAACTGCCTCTTGGGTTGATCGTATTGTCTTTGTTTCCCTCCTTGATTCATTTGTTGTTTCACTACCTTATTGTTCTTTGGATAGGCAAGTTAGTTTTTTTTTGTACTATTTGGAACATAGTTCATTTGTGCCACTTGTGGTTTATTTTGAGGTATGTTTTGTGCATGCCATAGTGCTCTAGCATCTACTACTCCATCATTTATGATGTTCTTGTTCTTTTCCCAGATCTTAGGTTTATCATTTGAACTAGAAGGATTATCTTTTGAGTTGTTCAATATAAGAACTCCCCTTGCGATGAGGGATCTCTCAATGTGTAATCCATTTTCAATTGTTTCTTCAAATTCTATAGGACATAATATAGTGAGTTGGTAGTTGATCTCAAGTAGGACATTTGAGATGAATATGTCTACCAATTCCTTGTAAGGAATGGGCCATTTACATCGAATAGCCTTGTGTCTACATATTTGTAGGTAGGAGGTAAATGACTCTCCTTGACACTATTTTACTGTGGACAAACTTGCGATGGTGATGTCTTTATCTATGTTAAAAGAGAAGTGGCTTATGAACTTACTAGATATTTTGTCAAAGATTTTAATTCCTGGTGACAGATAGGAAAACCACTCCATAGCATGACTTGTAAGGTTGTGTGGAAAGAGCCTCATGGGGTAAGCATCGTTGATTTGTACCTCCATACATGACACTGAGAAGTCTCATACATTTTCTATTGGATCCCATTTTTCTTTGTATTTGTCGAACTTGGGTATCTCAAAGTTTTTTGGAAAAGGTAGTGCAATGATCGAATGATCAAATGGGAATAGAAATATATTTCTTGAAGGGCGTATGTCTTCTTTATTTTCCCTATCTACATTTTTCTAATATTTTATGATTCATCACCTCTAGTTGTAGTTCCATTTCTATTTTTTGGTACTTTTTTTTTCAAGTCTTGCGTGTAATAGCCTTGTTTTCCTACCATGCTTTGGTCATAAGTTGGATATAATGGGGGTATTGACCCTTGGTAGTTGTTTTGAACAAATAGTGGGTTAGGTCCTTATTGTGTAAAAGAAGGGTTCACTCCTTTTTGTTGGAATGAATTATATTGAAGGTTATTTTATTTGTGTTAACATGACACCTTGTGGGTAGGACGTATTGGTAAGGGTTCCCTATGGCACACCTTGTTGCGGGGATGGACTATACTGAAGGTTCCCCTGATGGTGCATTGGCAGGTTACCTTGTTAATGGGATGACTAAAGAAGGGTACCATGTGGCACACCTTACTGTTGGGACAAACTATATTAAAGGTTTCCCTAATGGTGTGTTGGTAGGATACCTTTTTGATGGGATGATTGAAGAAGGGTGCCATGTGGCACACCTTGCTATTGGTACGGACTATACTAAAGATTTCCCTGATGGTGAATTGGCCGATTACCTTATTAATGGGACAACTGAAGAAGGGTACCTTGTAGTACACCTTGTTGGTAGGATGGATTATACTGAAGGTTTCCCTGATGATGCATTAGCGGGTTACATTATTAATGGGATGAGTGAAGAAGGGTACCTTGTGGTACACCTTGTTGCTGAGATGGACTATATTGAAGGTTTACCTGATGGTGCATTGTCGGGTTACCTCTTTGATGGGATGACTGAAGAAGGGTACCATATGGCACACCTTGCTGTTGGGATGGACTATGCTGAAGGTTTCCCTAATGGTGCATTGGTGAGTTACCTTATTGATGGGACAACTGAAGAAGGGTACCATGTGGTACACCTTGTTATTGGTATGGACTATACAAAATATTTGTTTGATGGTGCATTGCCGGGTTACCTTATTTATGGGATGACTGAAGAAGGGTACCATGTAGCATACCTTGTTGTTGGGACTAATATAGAAGGGAACCCTGCGGTCCACCTTGTTGGTGGTATGACAGACTGGGAAAGGGACCCTGTGGTCCACTTTTTTGGTGGTAATGATTTAGAAGGGGATGTTGTGGTCCACCTTGTTAGTAATATTGATTCGAAATGGGACCATGTGGTCCACCTTTTTGGTGGTACTATGTGTTTTGAGAAGGGTCAAAATTCAAAGTGTTTTGAGGTAGATATTGTCCTAGGGGTGGATTTTTGTTTTGTAGTACATACTAAGATGGACCTCCTTGTTACTATTGTGCCACTATCGTTTTTTTGATTTGCATTAGTTTTATATATAGTGGGTTTTCCATGGGTTGACCATTGTTTTGTGAGAATACAGGTGACATGTTTGGAATCTTTGTAGGTTTGGTTATCTGTCTCACAACTAAGTTATCCCCTAAGTGAATAAGGTTAGGATCTTTGAGAGCCTCCATGTTAAAATCTACAGGTATTTTAGCACCACTCTATGCTAACTTGAAGAAGTACGAATTTGGGTCCTTTCTCAACAATTTATCCATTAGTTTGAGCACTTTTGGGTTGTTGGAGTATTTAAATAGTTTCACATCATTTATTTCCTCCTTAGTATCCACCTCCTCTATGATTGCTCTTTTTGGGTTTTGGTTGTTTTGTTCTATCACTTCTTGTCATTTGCGGTTTAGCTCTTCTTCACTAAATGTGTATCTATACATGGGTCTCTTTCGGGGTGTTTCAAGGTTGTTTGGTCTATATCCCCATGGACCACCTTCGTTGTTTATGGTGTTTATCGATGGGATGTCGGTGTTGTTCTTGTTTGCTTCCATATTCTTCATATGTTGTGATCTTGTAGTTGTCATAAACACTACCAAGCTTTTCTGAATGTTTTCGTGACTCCTAACTATGGAATGAAAGTTCTTTTTTTTTTTCAATTTTTAGTGCATTAGATCCAAGGGTGGTTGGTCCATTGAGAATCGCAAAAAGAAATTTTTAAGTGTATTTTTACGGGTGCAATACCTTCTTAGGATGTATCCTTTGGTAAACTTTAGGGTAGGGTGGTTTTTTGAAACTTGGAGTATGGATTTCTGCTTAAGGATTTTTCTCTTGCCATAGATCATGAGGAGTGTCTATTTATTTCCATGTAGGAGGTGATAACACAGGTCTTCCGACTACTAGGTCTACTTTCTTTTCCTCTTCATCTAAGAGTTTTTTTGTGTTTGATTCTTCTCAAATATGCAGGTTCTTAAACTGATAATGATATTAGTTTATTCACCTTCAATGTGTGTGATACTAGGTTGTTGTATTGGTGCTACATGGTTTGGTTGTTGAACCAGAACAACTGGTCGCCAAATGGCCATACTGTGAAATTCTGGATGTTTTGATATGGTTTGTTATGAAGCTCAAGACCCTAAGGTTTGAGTGTTGTTTGGAGGTTCCACTATCTTTGGAACTCAAAATGCTAAGGGGCCTTGATTAATATCTCACTTCTCCTTCTAGAGGATATGTTGCGGGAAAGCTTACTTGGACTATATGTGAGTTCGAAGTAATTGTTGATATCTTAGAAGTGTGAGTGAGGGAATAATCCAGGTTTCTTTTGATTTGATTATGATTTTCAAAAGTAGGATGGAATGTGAATAGTGGATGAAGGACTATATGACTTATCTTCTTTCCCAATTGTTTTCTTATAACAAGGATCTTGTAAGCAGCTTTGGTTCCTTTTTCCCAATTGTCAACAAGATAGAGCAATAGCGCTGGTTTTTGAGCAAAGATACAAAACTGTGAGCATGAGCGGCCATATTTATCAAGTGTGACCTGAAATATGTCAAGTGTGTGGGTTTTTGAGAAACAAGTGTGAGATGGAATGGCAAGTGTTGCTTTTGTATGTTTCTATTAGATGCAATGATTACATAGGAAAAAGAGAGTTTCTTTTGGAAATGGAGAGTAGATTCTTGGCAAGTGCACTAGTTTCTCAAAAGAAATTGTGATCAAATAAGAGCAGGTACATAGGTTCCACATCAAGTGTGTTGTTTCTATCAAATGCAACTTATTTTCATCAGTGAAGTTTCTAAGACAGAGAGAAAATGAAATGAATATTTAGCAACTATGGCAGAAAATATGACAACTACCATGGAATTTTATGCAAAGGCAGTCTCTATATGTTTTCTTTCCAATTTGAGCAATCTTTCTCTAGATTTTTGCAAGTACAAGTTGGTTTTTTCCTCAATTTCTCTATTTTTGGAGTATGGAAAGTGATGCAACAATGTTTGACTAACTCAAAAATCATGGACTTTGTGCGACCTTCATGTCTATCGCTTTAAGTTGTGAAATCACGACACCCAAGCCATAGTTCCCAAATGTTCTTTGATCCAATGCAACCTGAAATAAAAGCCTGAATATTCAAAAGTATTTAAGGAAAATCCTTTCAAGGAGTGCAAATATAGGGCTTATTTTACAAGCATACACTAAGTCAAAGGGTTTGTGATTCAACCATCATGTTTAGTGTTTGTTTGGATGTGTTCTTTTTAGATCAAGCACAAATTTTGATGTCAAGTTTGTTTTGAATGTTTTTGGCAAGTTTTACATAAACAAACATTTACAACCCTAGGGATAGAAACCATTGTTTTAGGTAGGCCTACCTCATGCCCCGAAGGGACAATTTTACATGCAACTTATAGCATGGGCCTGAAGTTGGACATGGCAAGTAACTTCTCAGAAGTAAATTCTGATGCACCACTTTCAAAGAATGTTTTTGGGTAAAGGGTAGCTTCTAAAAATTTTTGGCTCATAGTAACAAGTGTGAACATGAAAATTTGACACTCACCCACTGGCCACTTAAGGCTCTTTAACCATTCACATTCCACTTAAGGCATGGGATTAGGTGTAGTCTGTTGTCGACACGACTTGAAGCTACCTTCTTACGATTTTGCAAATTTTGATATAGCCCACCAGTAAATGTGCTTTGAGACCTTGCAATGAGTTCTTTAGCATGGGATGTGTCTCAAAGAAATCACCCTCTCTAAGGTATGATTTTGAAAATAAAATTGAAAAACTTAATATTTTTTCGCTCACCCAAGATCGCCAAAAGGTGCAAGGGGAGAAGACAAACACTTTAGCTTGCAAAACATTGAATGCACGACATACAATTCATAACAATTTGATTCTTTTTAAGCACCTCGAGTGGTGCTATCCCCAAAAATATGTGAATAAGATATCAGTGATTCTTTTTAATTGCATCTAATGGAGGTGTTCTAGACATCAGTCAATATCATACCAAATGTGCAAAACAAGAAGAATGTTTTTGCCATTTTAAGCCCAAATTTGAGTGTTTCTAAATTGGTCATGGTCTTATTTGGTCAACAAAGTGAATTTGAGCGTGTGTCAATAAAAATAAATCACTATGGTCAACAGAAAAGAAATTAACACTCCAAATGTTTAATTTGAAAGCCTAAAAATCTTTTAGAGCACCAAATGACTTTTTTGTTTGTTCTTTTTATGCACCAAGTGAAAAATCTCTAACTATGAAAACTTAGAAAGAGTTCATTTTAGAGCACTTAAACAAAAAAAATTGTTTGTAGGGTTCATTTTAAGCACTGAAATTGAAGGATTCCTAACTTTAATAAAGCTCTGGAAATTATTCTTTTTAGAGCACTAAAACAAAATGTATTGTTGTAGGGTTCATTTTAAGCACTGAAATTGAAAGATTCCTAACTTAGGAAAGCTTTGGAAATGATTCTTTTAGAGCACTAAAAAAAAATGTGTTGTTGTAGGGTTTATTTTATGCACTGAAATTGAAAGATTCCTAACTTAATAAGCATCAAAAATCCAAAATCCTTTGAATGTTCATCTTCCCTACAGCACACATGTTAGTGATTTCTCAATCTTGCACACACAAACATTAATGCGTGTCACACATCCAAAATCAAGAATTCATTACTGAAAAAATCAAATTTCAATCATTAGATCTTAGACATAAGTTTGACAAACCAAAAGTGTTGAAAAATCAGCAAGTGCACCCTCTATCAAAGAGCAAAAGCGAAGAAAAATTACAAGTGCACCCTTTGTCAATAGTCAAATGCACTGAAAAATGTTAAGTGCACAGTTTTCAAAGACAAGTGTGTAGATTTCTTGACAGGCAAGTCCAAAAAATTTTGGAATAGTGCGTGAAACTTTTTCAAAAGTGGTATGAAAACATGCAACTTCAATTCAAACTCATAGAAACATTAGTAGTTAGGACTCTGGTCCAATCGAGTGTGTCAGAATGTGTGAGGGGAAAAATCATAGATGCTAAATAAGATAAATGTACTTGAAATAGAATCTAATCTATAATCAGAACACTAATCTAAGATATATTCCTACACTTATGAAATGAAACTAAACTATTACATAATTCAAGAAACAAGATCAAGAGATAAAAGCATACATGAATTCATTAAAAAGAATGGTTTTACCATCCCGTATTGGAGTATATTCGCAAGGATTTTGTTGCTTGTATCACTACGAAGCCTCCATAGTTCATGTGCAAAATCTTGAAGAATGATGCATGAATGGTTGATCAAAGAAATGTGTTGAAGCTATATGAATGGTGTTTTGGAATTACTTCGTTGTCTAAATAAGTTGTTTCTTCGATCCTTATTTGTGAGGAAAGAGGTTTTTTATATAGAAATGTGATTCAAAATGGATGATCAGGATTAAACAATGTTAAATCAAGATTGACAATTGAAAGGTGTTGAGAGGATTTAGACATGAATGATTTGTGCAAAGTAGATTACACAATTTATTTGATTGAAGAAATAGATTGGTTAGTCAGGATTTAGATTGATTAGTCAAGATTTAGATGGCTTATTCAGGAAATAAGATGGCTTAGTTAGCAAATTAGATGGCTTAGTTATCAAATTAGATGGCTTAGTTATCAAATTGGATGGCTTAGTTAGCAAATTAGATGGCTTAGTCAACAATCATAATTTTCTCAATCAGTAAGTGGGTGAGGATAATTGATTAATTGATTTAATTAATTAATTCCTTTTTGGAGTTGAACGTGCAAATCAAGTTTGAATTTTGCAAACAAAGTTCCATTAGTTTGATTTGATTTTCGATAATGTTTTGAATAGTTTATTCAAATTTGGAGGGAAAGTGAGTTAGTTAAATTATTATGATTTAATAATTCAATCAACTTAGGGGAATAAAGTGATTTAGTGATGTAATTAAATAATTGGTGTTATTTAACTAATCAGGATGAAATAAAGTGAGATTAGGACTTTATTAAATAAATGCAATTTATTTAATTGGTCGAAATGATGAAAACATGAATTAATTAAATAATATCATTTTATTCAATTAATAGCAGAAATAGGGTTTTAGGACTTTATTAAATAAATGGAATTTATTTAATTAGTCAAAAATGATGAAAAAAGTGAATTAATTAAATAATGTCATATTATTCAATTAATAGATGAAATTAGGTTTTTTGATGCTTTTGATGTGAAATGCAATGATGTTTGATGATAATGATGTTGATGATATGAAAATGTCATTTAGGGTGTGTGATAGGTGTTAAGTCAATTTTGCATGTCTACAATTCTCATGTTTACAATGTTCACTACATTTATATATAAATTGGAGGATATTAGCCTGAGAAGAGTTTGTGCTTCTGCACTTACAATTCCTCTTCTCTAAATGGTTTTGGGTTACCAAAATGTGAACCCTTTAAAATTTCATAAATAGGAATAGACTCCTAATTTGGTAAATGATTATAGCATAATAAAAAAATATATTTCTCAACCCTATTGCTGAATATTGATATGGCAATCAAATATACACCCTAACCCTAAGGAAAATACTATCTTCCTTCCTCAAGGAGATATGAGTAATCCATCAAGTACAGACTATCATCATGGTTTTCATAATATTACAACCTATCATTATGACATTTTTATTATTCCATCATTCTCATTGTATTACTAACCTCCTTATTCACAAAGGTTTACCTAGCATCATAAGCTAACAAATTAGGATAGCAACATATTCCACATCTCACTTTTCAAGCCATATCCATATAGACTTAACAAACTAAGTATTATTCTAATAGCATTTAAGCCACATGTATTTCAACATAATATAAATGTATTTCCAAAAAAGAGGATTCCACTAATTCGAGACTCAATCAAGAATCACACAAGAATATTCCATACTAGGAATTAACAAGCATATCACACATTCAAATATTATTCCAAAATGAGGAAATAACTAGGTTCATAAGAACAAGCATATAATGCATTCAAACAATATTTGCAAATAAAGGCATTATATTCAAATAACCTTTCAAACATAAGCAAAGGAAGAATAGAGATCAAGATGCCTAGTTATAAGTTCCAATTTGAAAATGGTTCCTTCCAACCTTAGCCTTCACCTCCATGAATGCTACTTTTCCAAATCTCAACAAACTTCCAACCACTAGCCTCTTACAAATTCTCTCAACAATACAATTTCAAAATAATAAAGCAACTCACTAACTCTCAAGCTCTCTATTCACTTGCACAAAAAATAGTAGAATATCAACGGAGAAATCAGAATGAGAAGTGTAACAAATGATAGGAAGAGCACCTCTATATATACTAAAATTTGAGCTTCCAAAGGCTACAAACAAGCTAGTAATCCTACCACCTTCTTACTCACATGAAATGACTCGGCTAATAAAACTCTTATATTGCAACACATGACAGTCCACATTCTTCCAATGGCTAAGTCAGACCCTTTATGAGAGACAACATGACTCTTTTACTAATTCAAGGGACAGCAATGAAAAGCTACATGTTTCCTACGAGTTTTGTGAGTCGACTACACTCTCATATTTCTACCAACACTTGATTGAATGAGTTTAAAATTTATCAAAACGTTGTACCTATACATAGTGTAGGTTTTAGACTTCTTATTTGCTTCACATACTACACACTTGGTGCCACATGTTCATATCTTAGCGCCCCATAAGATAGCACTACCAAAGACATTCTATTTTTTAGAATCTACATTTAATCTCTTTGTCAATGTATAAATTGTATTCCTTCTTTCATGTGTGGGTTGTAAGTCTTCATTGACTTATTCTTCTTCATTATGTTGGCATTGAGTTCACTTCTACAATGGCATTACTTCAGTATAGCACTATTTTTTTAATACTTATCTTGCATGTTAAAGACTTGCGTTGCAAATAGCTTTGTACTCACTTAAGCACTGGCTTAGCTCTTATTGTTTGCATAGGATTTAAACTCTTATATTATGCATTGTATTTAAACCTTACTATGTTGCACGTAGATTCCTATGTTAGCAGCAACTTAATCTTTGAATATTATTTCATATATGCAACACTATAATTATACGCTATGTTTAATCCACTTCAATATATGTCAAGCATTATATATAATAATAATATATACTTATTAATATATATATATAATGTAATATGTATATATGTATTAATATATATACATGATCATATTCACATGACTATTGAATGCATTAATTACCAATGGATACATATGTAACATAATCATTTGTTAACCAATCACATACATACACTATCTCTTACATATATGCATGTATTTAATTATATAATCATACATATATTAATATATTTATATACTATATACGTATATCAATATCTTAATATTTAGGTATATATGTATATTTGTTGATCGATATATATTTATAATGTAAATATATAGCATACTTGTTCAATAGATATTCTCATACACATGATATATCCATTCATGGGTATGCTTAAGTATTTCTACTTATGTATACACATGTCTTCATATACTCATATGTATGAGTATATTGTACCACATACATATATAGTCTTATGTATAACCTCATCGATCTATGTGTAAGTATAAACTTCACAAAGAAGGACTTCCTCTTGACATAAAGACTCAATCACATAACCCCAATCAAGAACATCCATAGAACAAGATCACAACCTCTTCTAAATCATGCACAAAAAATAACGTAGGTTACTTACCATTTCCCAAACTAAGTTGACTCAACTTGACCAAACTAGGTGTGAGTGTGTGTATGCTCAGTTAGGCTCATTAATGGTTACTAGACCAAACTCATCTCCTTAGTGATACTCCCCCTCTTGTACCTAAGAGCTTGAATCCTTCTTGCATCCAACTTAGTGCATCACATTTGTATTTATCCATTCACATGGAATCCATTTGTATCATAAATCATTTTCATCATCAAAGCATTAAATGTTCAAATTGCACTATATATTCATTCATTGCATTTTCCATTATTACATAACATAATCATTCCTTCAAAAGTGATAACATCTTAATGCATATTTCAATATTTCATTCACATATCAAACATATTATAGTCATAATTCTCTTTCATCATAATATTTACTCATGAAGGTAAAATTAACTTGGTAACTATTGATGAGTGTTTTTGCACACTTTCTCAACACAAGCAATGCGTAGATGCATTACCTCTCTTGAAATGAAATATCCAGCGAGTTGCTGAAAATTTCCCCAAGGTCTCTCGGGTGTCAAGTCATGACTTGCATAAAATATCCCAGTTGATGTTTGATGTGAATTTTTTGGTAATCATAGGGCAGACTTACAAAATTTTAGGTTGGAAGGAAGTTGGATCTGCAAATGGAGTTTTTAAATATGGAGAGTTGTTGTATGTTTGCTGCAAGTTCAAACAGCAATCTTGAACTCCATTTTTTATTTAAGATTTGGCTTTACAATGTGCAATGAACCTTAGCATAGGTTACTTATCAAAAACAAGGAAAAAGGGTAGGGAAGAGAGAAGGTTCTTGGACCTGAAACTACTAATGAACAGCTATCATGGAGGTTTCTACTGTGGATAGCTTCCTTAAACAAAATTTCACTTAACCAGAAATTTCACAATGTCATGAAATTTGTACTATCTTCTAAGGACTATAGATGTTTTACCATTCATTCATCAGATATATGCATGAAAAAAGATAAAGATTAAAGGAAGCTTCCAATTTAAGTCCAGAATAACTTTACACAGCCATCTACCAGCATCAAGCAACCAAAAGTATGGACAACGAAGGTATCTACACAACAGAAATCTTCACAACCATGGAACAACATTACTAAACATATCAAAGTTAACTGAAAGGAAATGGAACAAAAAATTAAATCTAATTAAATCATCTAACTATGAGAGAAGAATCATGAAACATGCAAAGAAACTCTGAAATCCACCAAAATGAATGTATTTCTATTAAAAACTTTGTAGCATGTCATTACAATAACTCAACTCTCTCTTGAAAATGAGAGGAGGTCCCCTATTTATAGTGTCCCAAAAGTAAAACATGTGGCCAATATTGATATACATTTGTGTGGCCACAATTCACTACAACCTAGGGTTCTACCTACTCCCACAATATATTACATTTTAAAATACAATTTCATCATTTTCCCTATTTTTTCTTCTAGTGGTAGCACTGTAGTGTTTTCTCTTCTTGCTAATTGCTCTTTTCCTATAGCTATTCTTTTAGAAATTCTCATCAATAATAGGGTTTCCTTCTTGCTTCTTCAAGGCTACATACTCCATGAATTTCAAGATCACCGGCTGGATTTTATCAACCTCTATAATATCAGATCGTAGCACTTGGTAACTCCATTCCTTGGAATTGTCAACAAGCTTCTCCTAGTCTTCATCATACTTGGTAGCATCTTCCTTGAACAACTCAGACTAGCTGAAGGCTCAGGCAGGAAAACTCATGAAATCAGTAGTAATCTTGCCCGACATTCCATCTTCTATCCTCTTTTGAAAGTGAGGCTTTACCTTTTTTGGGTTGATCTAGACAACGGGCACATCATACCCTGTCATTAGCTTCAAATACTAGTCACAGTCTGAACAAACCTCCTTGGCCCAATCGATGACTGATTTTACCTCTTCAAGGACTTGCTCCAGCTTCTCTTTCCAATTCTTAAAATCTCACTTCCAAACATCCATTAGCCAATGATCATCTTCTTTGAATCCAAACTCCTCCCAAATCTCACTCGACAGCTTGAGGACAGCCTCAATCTTTGGGTAGGCAGACTCATACTTCCTTGGGAAGTTAGTGCAAATTTTCTTTGTACCCTCAAGAGACTTTCGTATATCCAAGAACTTGTTTGTCATCTAAATAGCATGATTAATGCCCATATTTCCAACATCCAAGACTTTTCAGAACCATCTCTCTGTGGTCTTGTCCAAGTTCTTTCTCTTCTCCAGTTTGTCTATCTGCTCCTTGGACACAAATTGCGGCAGGGCCAAAGATGTGGTAGGTTGTTCTTCCATTGTTGACCAATGTTGGATGTAAGTTGTCAAATCAACCACATGTGCCTTGAGATCTTCTTTAGAAACATTATCTTGTTGAATCAAAAGCACCACTGTGGTGACGGATTCCTGGAGGTGATCTACCTTCTGATCCATAGTGGCCACTCCCAAGTCAATGGTGGAGATATTGTAACTTTTTCTTTGTTCCCCCACCACTAGCGTAGCTACTTGCACCATTCTGGATCCTGAGGCATCCATCGTTACCTTCAATCTGATTTTGGGTTTTTCCTCCTTCTTGGTGTTGATTTCGGCATGGGCCAATATAGCCTCCAATCTTGTTTTTAGGTATTTAGGAGTGGGATCCTTATTCTCTAGTTGCTTTTCCAACTATTCAAGCATCAAGGACTTTTCTTTAGGTGATTCTTGCTTATCTTCTTTTTCATCCAATCTGATTTCAATATCTTTATCACTCAGCTCCTCCTACTCTGTCATCACATCCTCCTTGTCTTCATTAGAGTCCTCAATGAACACTGTACATTTGATAGGGAACTTGATGAACAGACGTTCCTTGGGGTTGTCTTCCCCTTCATCATCCTTTTCTTCCTTTTCTTCATGGTGCTCATGATCCTCGAGCTGCTCAATTTCTGGGTTTTCATGAACTTCAAACTATTCTTCAGGATTATCTTCTTCCTTTTCCTCTTGTTCATCATGAGGGAGTGTCTCTTCATCATTTCTAGGGTCGTGGTCGTGTTCTTCTACTAGATATTTATCACCTTCCATTTTTGTGGTAGCAACCTCTTCTTCACTAATAGGTTGTCTTTCAGCCTCCTTATCCTCGATCTCTTTGAGTTGCTTGACCAGCTCCGCATAAAGCTCAGGATCATATGTTTCCTCAATCATCTTTGTATCTAGACCCTCACCATCATCATAGAAAGATTCATAGGTGACTTCATCAATTACTCAATGTTCATACCCTGGGTGCTCATGATAATCGTCTGCCTCTTCTTCCAACCATTTGGCTACCTCCATCTGTTGTTGTCAGTCTATCTCCTCATAAATATGTATGGTGGCTTCCATCATGGGTGGCTCTATAGGAGGAGGAGGAACTAGGAGATTGGTGATCACTTGGGCAACTGCAGCTTGCATCATCGGGTTTGCAAACATTCCCGAGAACTCAGATGGTACATTTTGCATATATTTAACAAAAGATTCTGGGAGGGTGAGGGTAGGCATTACAGTTGCAGCGGTGGCAGTCGGAAGAGGAAAAGATGGAGATATGGATGATGAGGAAATTGGAGAAGTGGTGGCAGAGGATGAATCCACTGATATGACCTACACAATGGGAGAAGTAGAGACAAGGTAGATAGCAATTTCCACCGTAGGCGCAGAAGTAGAGACTATTGTGTGTGGGGTAAGCAGGGTGGTAGTGGCAGCAATAGCAGTGGTCACAAAGCAGATAAAATAGGTGGATATTGTGGATGGTCAGCCCATATTTCTTCTCCCTCGTGGAGTGGATCTTCTTGAATTACTGACATCTCAATGATGCTGCATGATCTTTTATGTTTCTTGGAAGGTTCACCTTCTGAGGCCTTTCTAGCATACACCTTTGGGTTGGACTGTTGCTCATCTGTCTCCTTTCTCTTTCTTGAATGAACAAATGGAGGAGATTTTGATGCTTCTCTTGTTGATGTAGCAGTGACCCTACCATCAAACCCACTTGGCTCACTTTTGAGCCCCTTGTATGTCAGCACGACCCCTTGTTGCTTCAATAGAGAAACTTTCCTATCAATTCATGCTTTCATTCAATCCTCAATGGGCTTGGTAAGAATCTCGAGGTCATTGACCTCTTGCTCATCCCAATCAATTAATGGCAGTGGCGAATTTGCAATGGCATTGTACTTGGGGTCTATCACAGTATTTTCATCCTCTTCTAGTTGATCGGGTACTAGGAATAGGTTCACCTTCTTAACAAAGTATGTGGTTATCCGCATATAGTGTCGTATTTTCACTTCAAAGTCATCCCTATAGTTGGCCTACAAATATTCAATGCTATGGAGATGGGCATACTCCTATCCATTTTCTTTTCTGATGTGGCCATATGGATCCATCCACGGTCTGGCCATGTGGAATTTGAGATGGTATTTGGCCAATTCCTTCTCGGAATTGTGGGCACACTGGGAAGTTTAGAGCTTGTACATCCCTTGGTCGAGTGTAAGGGGATAAGGGATCCCTGCTAGATGCTTGTTGCTTAGAAGGGCATGAATGTGCCACAGCTGCCGAGAGAGCTCCAACAATATTATTTGGTCATTAGGATACTGGGGTAGCTTGTTTGGTCTTTCTGAAAATCCTTGGTCGTGGATGTATGTGAACTTAGGATATTGAATGAATAGAAATCCATATTGTTTGAAGATGCTTCGAGCATTTTGGGAGACTCTTCTCTCAAAGTCACCCCTGAGTAGTCTGATGATGTAAGCTATGAATGCATTGTTTACCCTGTAGTAGTCTTTCTTGAAGTTTATGAATTAAATTTGGGGGTATCTATCATAATCCTTGAGTTCTCTTCCAGGCTCTTCATTTGGAGCTCTGCATAAACCATTGTAGTTCCTTCATTTGGCCAATGAATATACTAGATAAGAGGTCATATAGAACTTGGAGTTCTTTTTAACGTTCATGAATTGTTCATGAAAGCAATCACTGATTATCCCTCCCCAATAAAATGTAGTGTCTTCTCTACGAAGAATCTACTCGACGAAGTAGACCATCCACTCTTGAAAATAGATCATGATAAGGAGGCCCATTACTCTGCTTAGTAGGGTGATTAGATCATGTTAGTCTTTGAAGAAATTGATATGAAAGAGCTCCCGAGGAACTTTTGCAGCACTGCCCCTTTTCTCTTTAAGCCAATAATGATTTATGAGTTTATTACACTTCATGGGGTCTTCATCCCACATCTCCTTGCACTCCTTGATAGTAGGTAGTCCCATTTCCTCAAAGACAGTAATATGAAAGGTCTTCGTTATTCCTGAGGTTAACATGTTGGCCAGAATGTTCCCATCTCTATCAACTACTGTTCTTGTTTCTCGCTAATATGCCTCCCTACAATCCATTACTAGTTCCAGGGTGACCAAAGAGGGAGAGAAACCTACAGCTTTCGCTATGCTACTACTTCTGATTAATCTTGCACTTTTGGTTTTTGGGTTTACCCTGACCCTTCGTAAGAAATCATCAATTTTGACATGCCCTATGTTGGTGTCATAAATGTCCTTCCACTTAGTGGTAATCTTAGATTGCAATGGTGCCCCTTTGGAACTGATATTTCATTTGATCCTTGTCCTCTTTACCCCGAGGAGCCTTGGCAGTTCTCTTTCCTTGTCCTTGACTACCCTCAAGGCCTCTACACCTGATTCCATATATCCTACACACACAAGCAGGCTAAGCATGACGACACAAATGGTTAGCTAAATCCCTACAAAGCATTGTTAGATTAGATAATTTATCATTCAAAAATCTAATATTTAATCAACGTTACCATCAGTATTTCACTAGAGGGATTTTGGATGCGACTACTTAGAATGCTTGATGGCTTAGAGCAAGGCAAGCTCTGAGGCTCAGGTAGACGTGACAAGAACGTCGTTCAAAATGGTGAATGGGAGATGGCCCCCCAAAGGTGGATTTTTGGGTTCTGGAACCTGTGAGGCAATTCGTTGTTTCAAGGTTCTATTTGTTTAGTTTAGTTTACGACGTAGGAGACTTCTGGACCCGGAGGGCATGAACGCCAAGCTCGAAGAACAACGCTCAGGAGATGAGGTTTGACGCTTGATTTTTAGGGTGTTTGAGGGGTTTTCTAAAGATTTGAAGACATGGGTTTGATAGCATTATCCCTCCTCCATCAAATGAATGTAATTTTACCCCCATTATACCCATCATTTAAGCATAAAATCATTAAAAAAATGTGACGAGGCACAGATGGCCAACTCACCTCAAAAACTCAATGAATAAAGTTGGTGAATCCTCTTAGAATGACGAAGGGGGCCCTTGGGCATGATAGCAGTGAAGGTGGCGAAGGCTCTGCACTCTTCTGATCTTCCTAACATGTGAAAATGATATGTCGGTGCCATTATTTATACCCTAAGTGCAATTAATGCACTTAATTAATGTAGGTACATTGGACAAAAAGGTTGGCGGGTTTGAAAATCAAGACAGCGGCGGGAGGTTCAGAACTCAAAGGCCAGAGGGACATGGGGTTATGGTCATCTAAAAAATGCTAAGTGAAGTCGACAGCAAAGAAAGAGTCAGGATTCAAGGGTCGGAAAGTTGTGGTCCAATGGTTGTTTGGAATGGTGAACACGTAAAGGAATCCCGAGCAAGGAAACTTGGGGAGCCGAGCCCGGAGAGCATGACGGATGATCATTTTTAGCGCAAGTTTGAAATAGAGATCAGGGATCCGGGTCCCTGACACCAGAAGGATGTCATCCAAAGGCCGCTCAAAAGATAAAACTCGACAAGGAAATTCGGTAGGAGAAACCCAGCGAGCTGAGCCCGAGAGGTCCCATGGCCGCCAACAAAAGGAAAAGTGCCAAAGGAACTCCAGGATGGATGAGGACTTAGAAAATTATGAGGGGTGAAACATGTTCAACCTAAGACAAAACTTCAGAAGCACGCTGACCATCTAGGACACCAAAATGGGAGCATGCAAAACAAGGCAGCGACAAAATGACCTCGCAAGGTGAAAGGAAAAGAGGGTCCCCATTCTGAACAGGGTGTGTGTGCGGAGGGCATAAAAAATGGTGACTCTGATGGGAAATGCTGTAGAGAATTTGAGAGATAAATATTCATTCAGGACCCATAATCTCTAGTTTCACAAATGAGGGGCTGATATCCAGAAGTGAACTAGGAGGATGAGATCCTTAATTGAATCAACTTATGAAATGTCCCAAAAGTGTGTGTGTAGTGAATTCATTCTTCCCCTCAGGAACCATGACAAGAATCGGCTAATCAAATGAGCAAGCTACATGAATTGTCCAACACCAAAAGTAACCTGGACATTGCCTCGCTGCCATTCAGGTGTCCATAGCCCTGGCGGAGTTGTTGTTGTGATCTCATAGATATTAATCTACTGATGGTTGGGCATCCATAGCCCTGGTAGAGTTACACGCACACCCATACAATTGCTTAATGTCAAAACTTTCTTTCTTTCTTTATTTTGGATTTTCTTTCTGCACTTTATTATTTTGCTCAACTGTGTAAGCATTGAAGCCTACGATGGGTTTGAGAACCGCAGTGGTCACTCGAGAGGACTTAAGATTTTTGCTTACCACATTATCCTAGCCACCATTGCATGGCCCTTTGGAAATAATGAATATGTGTTTTTTGCAAGGTCTGAGATGAACGTAAAAGGATTCAACCAAGGATGAAGTTCTAGAATAGAGTTCAAATGAGGAAACCATCCTTTCTAGGTAGCTATCAGAGACTAATAGTCAAGAATGAATGTTTATCCAATGAACAATAAGAGCGGGCAGCAAAATGAATCATTCATTGAATGAGCACATTCACTGCAATAGGAACAAAAATCCTCTCATCAAAAGGACAAAATAGTTGGGAAACAAGCAAAACAAAGCAACACAAAACAACAGGATGAAAGCAAACCAAAGCAATCTATTCTAACCTATATACAAATATTTACAAGAATAGCTCAAACTTGGAAGTAATGCTTTAGGTGCTAACCATTTACAGGCAATGAGACATCTTCACCAGTTAAATTTTTCAAACGGAAAGCATTTTCTCCCATAATTTTGGATATTTGAAAGGGGCCAAGCCAAAGCTTATCGAATTTTTTGTGTCCCCCTTTCTTTTCATGGGCCTTGTCCCAACATAGGACTAGATCTACAATTCTAAAGGCCTTAATTTTGGCTCGACGATAGACCCACCTCTTGACTATGCCCTAATGTTTGGCAAAAAATTTTATTGCACGATCTCGTATTTCTTCTAGGTGCAAGAGCTCAACTAACTGAGCTTCTCTACAGTCCCCCCCCTTCGTAAAAATCATTGATGAACTAGAGGGTGGGAATCTTCAGGTGTATTGGAAAGATAGGCTCCAAGCCATAAACCAAATAGAATGGGGAATCACCCAGGGTAGCTTTGTGATAGGTGCGATCCGCCAAAAGGGAGAAATGGAGTTGGGTGTGCCAGTCCTTGGGATTCCTATCAAGTAATTTTTTAATCATGGTGATTAGGTTCTTGTTAGTAGATTTTGCAAGGCCTTTGCCCTAAGGATAGTAATTGGATGAAAATTTGAGGGCGACGCCATAATCAAAGGCCCAACTAACAAATTTAAGTGAGAAGGCAAGGCCGTTATCACACACCAATGCATATGGGCAACCAAAGTGATTTAAATTAAAACTCTCAAGGAATTTAGTAACTACCTTTGTGGTACATTTCCTACATGCAATAGATTTTGTCCATCTAGTACAGTAATCAGAGGTGGTTAGAATGTACCTGTGACCCACGGATGATGGTGGGCTTATAGACCCATGAAGTCGAGACCCCATTGCATGAACGGTCTTACCTCCAGAACTGGTTGCAATGGGACGACAACATTCCTTTCTCTATTCATCACAGTCTACAAAACATGACACGCATGGACATGGTTATGAGCATCCTTGAAAATTGTAGGCTAATAGTACCCTCCTCTCAATATTTGATGGGTTGTAGAAAGTTTGAAACCATGACTCATGCCAAATTTTTCGTGAAACTCCTTCAAGACCTGATCTACTTCTTCTTTGCCAAGGCACCTCAGATATATGCCTTCATGATTCCTCTTGTACAATATACCCCCTACAACATGTAGCTACTACTCTTTAGTCTAAGGGCATGTTTCTAGACTCCCTACAAGTGGGGCAGACATTTGTGATTCAGCAAATAGTACACTATGTCATCATCCCATTCTCTCAAAGAGACATCCTCCAGCTAGTATTGTTGAACCGTGAGTTCAGGTCCAGCTTCAGCTGCTACTTCAGCTATTGTTCAGGTAAGGGCCTACCCTCTAACCAATTTCATCAATTGAATTTCCATATCATACTATTGCATCAGGGTCACCCATTTGGCTCTGCATTCTCCCAACTCATTCTACATGAGCAATGTCTTGACTGTGGGGTCAGGCATGATGGAAAATACTTTATTTCTCAAGATGTAATTCCTGAATTTATTGACTCCATAGATGAGAGCATACGCTTTCTTTTCAACATTGTGATATTTTAGCACAGCATCCTTTAATGGGGCACTCATGAAGGCTATCAGGTGTCCATTCCCATCATCATCTTTCTGAGTCAAAATATTGGCACATGAGTGGTCTGAAGCAAACAAATAAATATAAAATGGCTTTAGATAGTTGGGACTGACCAGCACAGGTGCATCAGCAATTGCTTTCTTGATCTCTTCAAAAGCCTACTTGGATTCCAGGATCCACTCAATTTTGGCATCTTTCTTTAACATTGCATTGAGTGGCTTGACGATTTCAGCAAAGCACATGATGGATTTTCTGATGAAGTTTATCTTCCCAAAGAAATAATTTAACTCTTTCTTGCTTCCTGGCAGCTGGATCTTCATGATAGCCTAGATGCACTCGAGGTCAATGGAGATTCCCTTTTCTAAGAGGACATGTCCAAGCAATTTTCCTTTAGTGACCCCGAAGATACAATTATTTGGATTGAGGGACATCCCGAATTCTTGGCACCTTTAAAAAACTTTGTACAAATCAGCAACATGATCACTTCGTTGTTTTAAGAATATGATCAAATCATCCATGTAGATGATTATGCATTTTCCAATTAGATCCTTGAAGGCAATGTCCATTGCATGTTGGAATGTAGTACCTGCATTGATGAGTCCAAATGGCATTCATTTGTAGGAAAAGGTGCCCCACTTGGTGGTGAATGTTTTATGTTGATCTTCATATTGCACCATAACTTGGTTGTACCCAGAATACCCGTCCAAGAAGGACATCATCTGAGAACCATTGACTATCTGTAATACCCCATCTAATGATGGCATGGGATAATTATCCTTTTCTAAATCTCTATTCAGATTGCAGAAATCAACACACAGCATGATTTCTCCATGTTCTTTTTTCTTACTGGAACCAAATTGGCCACCCGCGTAGAGTGCCTAACCGAGAAAATAATCCTAGCGGACAGTAATTTTTGCACTTCCTTGTATATGATTGGTTCTAGTAGAGCATTGACAGGGCACTACCATTGTTGAAATGGTCTCGCATCTGGTCTAAGAGGGATGGTGTGGGTGATGATTGATGTATCATATGTTTTCAGGTCCTCATAACTCCAAGTAACAACGTCGTGGTACTTTTTCAAAGCGTCCACTATACTCTTTCTTTCTTTAGGTGTGCACACCTTTCCAATAAACATATTCTTAACATCCTCAATTGTTTCGAGGTTATAGGTGTCACATTGGTCACCGATGGAATCCCTCTTTGTTTGTTGATCCTATCCTCTGATCTAATCTAGATCAAATATACGTTCTAGTTGGACCATTCCTCTCGAGATAGTGTTATTCTTGAGGTTCGTGACCCCTTCTATATCTAGCTCAGCCTCTTCAATCTCTATCTCATCAATTATTTGGGTGGTGAACACATCGAAACTAGTGATGAAATCCAGGATGTGTTTTTCATCATTAAATACCTATAAATTGGCTACATTTTCTAGCACAGACAAAATGGAGGTGAGCTCAATAGTAAACCTTTTGAGGCCAGACAATGACAATGGCTGCAAGGTGCTAGCCGTTTGTGCCAATGCATTGTCAATGTGATTTTGAGAGTGCAGAATCAACTAGATATTGAATGCATTTAGTCCCTCTAACAGATCCCATACCCTATTCCTATAATTAGTGAGTCTCCAATCATAGCAGGAGTAAAGCTTTTTGACTTGATTTACGACCAACTCAGAGTCCCCAAAGACTTGTAATATTTTAATAGCTTTCCTCAATGCCATGAGGAGCCCCAAGACCAATGCCTCATATTTTTCTACGTTTTAGTGCAATAGAATTGAAGTCTATGAGCAGTGAAGTATGACTTACCTTTGGCACATATTAGGTAGAATCCATCTCTATCTCCATGCTTGGATTTGGATCCATCAAAGCACAATGTCCAGAACCTAATAGAGTCCTTGATCTTGGAATTATTAAATCTAACCTTCTCTTTTGATGGTAGCCTCATTTCAGCAACCTTTTGAGGTTGTGTGGATTCTAAATGTATTTTATCTAGTGATGTTAACTGAGCTTCCTCCCTTTGAGTGATCTATCCCTTGATATGCTCAATTTTTGTTTGACATAAATAGAATTCAAACTTTGAATGGGCAACATTGTGCACCCTGCACCAACTAGGCAACAAGAGTTCCTAAAAATTCATTCTAGCTCCCAAACTGAGTTGATCTTGTACATATTTCTCCATAAAATCTTGGAATCCATCTAGCAATCCAAGATTACCATCCTCAAAAGACTCTTTTTCATCTAACTCGATCAACATTTCCATGCTCTGAGGGGCACGAGGTTAGTAGGTGGACTACAATAGAAGAAGAACTTCCCACGTTGCTTCTTCTTCAAAGCATTCTTGTTCATTTGAATATGACACCGGAGAATAATTTCCCAATTTTGTTTCAGCAAACAACACTTCATTTGTGTTGTTATATTCCATGATCATAAACTTCATACAGGGCTCCCAATCTATTCGAATCTGATTTGGCATCCCTTTCCATGGAAAGCACAAATGGGAATAGTTAGTTGCGGTGTATCCATTCAATGCTTTGGTGAAATCCCTGCCTAAAATTATGCCATAGGTGTCGGGGATATCCACAACTTGGATGTCAATGGTTTGTTGTATTTTGGGATCAGTAGCAATTTGCATGGGTATTCTATTAATCTCACCAACTATGTTGATCTCAGTCTTTTCAAGCTATATCACTTTTCACCAAAAAGGGGTTGGAACTATCCCCAAAGCCTTGCACACGCTTAGGGGCATGACATTGGTGGAAGATCCTAAGTCTAGTAGGTAATTATGAAGATTCTTCCCAAACACTCTAATAGTAGTCAAGATTATAGGAGTTTTGAATCTTCCTTGAAATAATCCTCCAGAAACATCCCCTTGGGTGACTTGACCCTTATCCTTATCATTGCCCTTATTTTGGGCTTGTGTCTGATTTGTTTCTTTGGCAAGTTGTTTATTTGCCTAATATTTTGCAGGTGGGTTAGCTTTCTTGTTGAAAATTAGTCACACAACCGGTTCACTCTGTTGATCCTCAAAGGAAACCCTCCTTGGGTGTGTGTCCTGGGTTGGTCTGGATGAAGGGGTCCTATTGATCATCCTAAAGAAATAATTTCTAACAGCTGGGACTTTAAGCAATTCAAAGGCAAACACACTTAACTTAACCTTCTTGAATTCCTCTACAATATTTTCTCCCATTTGTTTGATTTATGCATCATAAGTGGTATTTTGGGAGGGGCCAATAGGCTAGTTTTGGGTTTGGTTTTGCTGCCTATTCTTGTTAAAGTACCATGTAGGTACGTGTGGATAACCCAAGTTGCTTCTTGCATTTGGGTCAGGAGGGGTGCTGAAATTATTGGGTGGAGTGGAGGTCATAAAATGACCACCAGCATACCCACCAGCTTGTCTATTCCCTAGATCATAAGGAGTGGCCCTTTGGTGAAACATTTGGACCTCATCCTCTCTCAACTCTTCCTCATCTATGGGGCCATTATCTACTAAATTGAACAGCTAAGCCAAAGGACTTTTGGTACTTACCTCTTTCATCTTTTCATTGCTACTTGTAGTGGCGTCTTCCTGCTCTGGCACATTGCTCTCAGCCTTTGGGAAGGGACACTAATTGACCACCAACACGGAGGAGTCATATGGTTTGGAAGGGATGATATCTCTGCATCCTAAGTTGTCCATGACATTTTGGACTTCAATCTAAAAAAATTCAGCAGCCGTTAGGAATTCCAAACAATCCAATTCAGAATGCTAATTGTTTTGTGGATGCGGAACCAGTCGGACAAGGCAGCCTCAACCAAGTAGACTTCGTTGGTAGTCTTTTCATTGTTATTGGGATGGTCCAAGGGAGTAGGAATGCCGCCATTGTTTGGCCTTGTGTTCCATGTCTGATTTTGTCTTTGGGAGGGCCTCCTATCAAAGTTCTACCCCAAATTTTGACCCCTATCATAAGTTTGTCTGGAAGATGCACCAGCATTGCGATTGTCACAATTTTTGTGGTTGTCCTAATTGAGGTTGGCTTGGATGCTTCTCTATGAATCCTGCAACTGATTGTTTTGATTCCTCAAGTGAGTCATCTTCGTGGACATTTTCTTGATCATTTATGTCATCTCATCGATCTAATCCTTCTCTGTGTTGCTCAGCTATGAGGTTGAATTCTGAAGGAAGATTGGTTGTGTAGTCGACTGATTTTGATGAGCACATGGGAATCCAGATGCTTGTAGGTATGTCGGCACTTGGGGTGGCTAAGAGTGGACCTCTTGCGGCTAAGGTATCAAGTACTATGGAAACGGAGGTGCCTGGTTCATTGGTTGTCCCGGATGAGGCATTATAGGCAGCTGTGGTACCGAATTCATGAAGGGTGTTTGATGTTGCAAAGCCTGAGTAAGCCCCTAAATTTTTGAAGGATGAGCAACCTGCCCCAAAGAGGGAAGTAGACTAGAAATATTCTATCCCAAGTCTTTGCTAGCAATGACGGCCTCAGCATAAGCATCTACTAATCTTGCGGGAGGTGGTCGCATCCTTTTTACCAATGTTGAAGTAAGATTGTCCAATGCCGCATAATAAACTGGTAGGACAGCAGCATCATTGAGCACATAGGGGTCCTATAGTCAGGTGTATGGCCTGTGGAAGTGATCATTAAAGGATTTGATCAGCTCATTGACCTCCTTTTGGATGGACATAAACTATCAATACAACTCCGAAGGACTTCTCGAAATCTTAAATTTCTGCAAGAAGGCATTCTTTAGGAGGTCCCATGTGTTGATAGTTTCCGCCGACAAGTTGACATACCAGTAAAAAGCCTCTTCCCCCAAGGAATGGGGAAAGATCCAACAAGCCACATCTTCATAAATGATCTGCATAGCATTCAAAGCTATCTCAAAAATCTTAATATGTTCCTTCGCCGTCCTTTTTGGATCCCAAGGGTTGAACTTCGTACAAAATATTTTGGGATTTTTTGGCATATCATGGTATAGGTTGAAGACCAAAGGGGATGGGTTATTGCTTAACCAGGCCATTGGAGGTGGCCATGGAGGTGGCAGCACCAGACTGACTTGAAGTTGTTGAAAGGGAGCAGCAATTAGTGGGATAGCACCTTGAAGTTGGATTGTGTTGGGCTGGAAGGTAGCGTCTAGCCTGGCAAAAGCGGCAGCCTGGAAGGCTATTTGAAGCGAATGCGTGGGGGAAGGTGCTGCCAAAGATGATGGAGATGACGGAGATGAATGAATAGAAGAAGGACATGAAGGTGAAGGTGAAATGGTCTAGTTGGATGAGTTGGAGGTGGATGCTTCCCCTTTTTTTGCTCTCTTAGCTTGGGTAGGGGGTGGTAATTCTTGAAATTCCCCATTTTTTGTTGTGGACCTTAGTATTCTATAAAATCTCTCAATGGAGAAAGACCCAATTCAAACCAGCTTAGCTCCAAAAAAAACCCTCCTTCTAGCACCAGTTATTTTGATGGGTTTTTTTGCACACTTTCTCAACACAAGCAATGCGTAGATGCATTACCTCTCTTGAAAGAAAATATCCAGCAAGTTGTTGAAAATTACCCCAAGGTCTCTTGGGTGTCAAGTCATGACTTGCATAAAATATCACAGTTCATTTTTGATGTGATTTTGCTGGTAATCATAGGGTGGACTTATGAAAGTTAGGTTGAAAGGAAGTTGGATCTGCAAATGGAGTTTTTTAAGATGGAGAGTTGTTGTACGTATTCTGCAAGTTCAAACAGAAATCTTGAACTCCATTTTTTATTTAAGATTTGGATTTACAATGTGCAATGAACCTTAGCATAGGTTACTTATTAAAAAAATGAAAAAGGGTAGGGAAGAGGAAGGTTCTTGGACCTTAAACTACTAATGAACAGTTATCATGGAGGTTTCTACTGTGGATAGCTTCCTTAAACAAAATTTCACTTAACCATAAATTTCATAGTGTCATGAAATATGTGCTATCTTCTAAGGACTACAGATGTTTTACCATTCATTCATCACATATATGCATGAAAAAAGATAAATATTAAAGGCAGCTTTGAATTTAAGTCCAGAATAACTTTACACAACCATCTACCAATAGCAAACAACCAAAAGTATGGACAAGGAAGGTATCTACACAACAGAAATCTTCACAACCTTGGAAAAACATTACTAAACCTATCAAAGTTAACTGAAAGGAAATGGAACAAAAAATTAAATCTAATTAAATCATCTAACTATGAGAGAAGAATCTGAAACATGCAAAGAAACTCTGAAATCCACCAAAATGAATGTATTTCTATTAAAATTTCTGCAGCATGTCATTACAACAACTCAACTCTCTCTTGAAAATGAGAGGAGGTCCCCTGTTTATATTGTCCCAAAAGTAGAACATGTGGCCAAGATTGATTTACATTTGTGTGGCCACAATTCACTACAACCTAGGATTCTACCTACCCCCAAAATATATTACATTTTAAAATATAATCTCGTCATTTTCCCTATTTTGTCTTCTAGTGGCAGCACTATAGAATTTTTTCTTCTTGTTGATTTCTCTTTTGTTGTAGCTATTCTATCAAAAATTATTCATCAATAATAGGGTTGCCTTCTTGCTTCTTCAAGGCTGCATACTCCATGAATTTCAAGATCACCAGCTGGAGTTTATCAACCTCTATCATGTTGGATCACACCACTTGGTAACTCCATTCCTTGGAATTTTCAACGAGCTTCTCCCAGTCTTCATCATACATGGTGGCGTGGTCCTTGAACAGCTCGAACTGGGTGAAGGCTCGAGCAAAAAAACTCATGAAATCAGTAGTAATCTCGCCCAACTTTCCATATTTTATCCTCTTCTGGAAGTGAGGCTTTACCTTTTCTAGATTGATCTGGACAACAGGCACATCGTACCCTATCATTAGCTTCAAATACCAACTGCAGTCTGACCAAACCTCCTTGGCCCAATCGAAGTCTAATTTTACCTTTTCAAGCAAATGCTCCAGCCTCTCTTTTCGGTTCTCAAAGTCTCACTTCTAGACATCCATTAGCCAGTGATCATCTTCTTTGAATCCAAATTCCTTCTCCCAAATCTCACTCGGCAGCTTGAGGACAGCCTCAATCTTTGGGTAGGCAGACTCATACTTCCTTAGGAAGTCAATGCAAATTTTCTTTGTACCCTCAAGAGACTTTCATATATCCAGGAACTTGTTCATAGTCTGAAAAGAAAGATTCATGCCCATATTTCCAACATCCAAGACCTGTCGGAACCAGCTCCCCATGGTCTTGTCTGAGTTCTTTCTCTTATCCATTTTGTCTATCTTCTCCTTGGACATAAATTGCGGTAGGGCTAAAGATGTGTTAGGTTGTTCTTCCATTGATGATCACTGCTGGATGTAAGTTTTCAAATCAGCCACCTATGCCTTGAGCTCTTCTTTAGAAACCTTATCATGTTGAATCATATGCACCACCATGGTGACAGACTCTTGGAGGTGATCTACCTTCTACTACCTAGTGGCCACTTCCAAGTCAATGGTGGAGATATTTTAACTTCTTCCTTGTTCTCCCACCACCGAGGTATGTACTTGCACCATTCTAGATCCTGAGGCATCCATCATTACCTTCGATCTAATTTTGGGTTTTTTCTCCTTCTTGGTGTTGATTTGGGCTTGAGCCAATATAGCCTCCAATCTTGTTTTTGGGTCTTTAGGAGCATGATCCTACTTCTCCAGTTGCTTTTCCAACTAATCATACATCGAGGACTTTTCTTTAGGTGATTATTGCTTATCTTCCTTTTCATTCTCTCTTATTTCAATCTCTTTATCATTCAGCTCCTCCTGCTCTATCATCGCATCCTCCTTGTCTTCATCAGAGTCCTAGATGAACACCGTATGTTTGATAGGGACCTTGATGAGCAAGCATTCCTTGGAGTTGTCTTCCCCTTCATCATCCTTTTCTTCCTTTTCTTCATGGTGCTCGTGCTCCTCAGGTTGCTCAATTTCTAGGTTTTCATGAACTTCAGCCTCTTCTTTAGGCTTATCTTCTTCCTTTTCCTCTTGTTCATCGCGAGGGAGCATCTCTTCATCATGTCTAGGATCATGGTCATGTTCTTCCACTAGAGACTTATCACCTTTCTTTTTTGTGGTAGCAACCTCTTCTTCACTAATAGGTTGTCTTTCAGCCTCCTTATCCTCGATCTCTTTGAGTTGCTTGACCAGCTTCGCATCAAGCTTAGGATCAGATTTTTCTTCAATCATCTTTGTATCTAGACCCTCACCATCATCATTGGAAGATTCATAGGTGACTTGATCAATCACTCAATGTTCATACATGGGGTGCTCATGATAATCGTCTGCCTCCATTTGTTGTTGTTGTTCTAGCTCCTCATAAATATGCATGGTGGCTTCCATCATGGGCAGCTCAGTAGGAGGATGAGGAACTGGGAGAATGGTGATCACTTGGGAAATTTCAGCCTACACCGCTAGGTTTGCAAACATTCCTGAGAGCTCAGATGGTACATTTTGCATATATTTAACAAAATATTTTGGGAGGGTGAGGGCAGGCATTGTAGTTGTAGTGGCAGCAGTTGAAAGAGGAAAAGATGGAGACATAGATGATGAGGAAATTGGAGAAGTTGCGGAGGATGAATCCACTTATATGACCTACGCAATGGGAGAGGTAGAGACAAGGTGGACGCCGATGTCCATCGCAGGCGGAGAACTAGCGACTATTGTGTGTGGGGTAAGCGGGATGGTAGCAGCAGTAGCAGTAGTGGTCGCAGCACCAGATGAAATAAGTGGAGACTGCAACTGGTCAACCTCTATTTCTTCTCCCTCATGGAGTGGATCTTCTTGAATTATTGGCATCTTGGTGATGTTGCTTGATCTCTTATATTTCTTGGAAGGTTCACCTTCCAAGGCCTTTCTAGCATACACCTTTGGGTTGGACTGTTGCTCATCCATCTCCTTTCTCTTTCTTGAACGAATGGATGGAGGGGATTTTGATGTTTCTCCTATTGATGTAGCAATGACCCCACCATCAGACCCACTTGGCTAACTTTTGAGCCCCTTGTATGTCAGGATGACCCCTTGCTGCTTCAATCGAGCAACTTGCCCATTAATCCATGCTTTCTTTCGAGCCTCAATGGGCTTGGTAAGAATTCCAAGGTCATCAACCTCTTGCTCATTCCAATCAATTAATGGCAGTGGTAGATTTACAATGGAATTGTACCTGGGGTCTATCATAGTATTTACATCCTCTTCTAGTTGATCGAGTACTCAAAACAAGTTTAGCTTCTTAACAAAGTATCCAATCATCCGCATATAGTGCCTTATTCGCACTTCAAATTCATCCTTATAGTTGGCCCACAAATCTTCAACACTATGGAGATGGGCATACTCCTGTCCAATTTCTTTTCTAATGTGGCCATATGGATCCATCTACGGTTTGGCCGTGTGGAATTTGAGATGGTATTCGGCCAATTCCTTCTCGGAATTGTGGGCACACTGGGAAGTATAGAGCTTGTATATCCCTTAGCTGAGTGTAAGGGATAAGGGATCCCCTCTAGATGATTTCAACTTAGAAGGGAATGAATGTGTCACAGTTGTTGAGAGAGCTCCAACAATATTATTCAGTCATTAGGATACCGGGGTAGCTTGTTTGGTCTTTCTAAAAATCCTTGCGCATGGATGTATGTGAACTTAAGATATTGGATAAATAGAAAGGCATAGTGTTTGAGGAAGGCCTGAGCATTGTGGTATACTCTTCTCTCAAAGTCACCACTGAGCAGTTTGATGATGTAAGTTATGAATGCATCGTTCACCCTACAGTAGTCCTTCTTGAAGTTTTTGAATTGCAGCTGGGTGTATCTGTCATAAGCCTTGAGTTCTCTACCAGGCTCTTCATTCACATCTTTGAATAACCCATTGTAGTTCCTCTATTTGGCCAGTGAATATACCAAATAGGAGGTCATATAGAATTTGGAGGTCTTTTTAACATTCATGAATTGTTCATGAAAGCAATCAATAATTATCCCTCCCTAATAAAATGTAGTGTCTTCTTCGCGGAGAATCTGCTCGACGAAGTAGACCATCGACTCTTGAAAATAGGCTGCAGTAGGAAGGCACATTACTCTACTTAGTAGGGTGATTAGATCATGGTAGTCTTCGAAGAAATTGTTGTGAAAGAGCTCCTGAGGAAATTTTGTAGCACTACCCCTTTTCTCTTAAGCCAATACTGATTTATGAGTTTCTTACACTTCATGGAGTCTTCATCCCACATCTCCTTGCACTCCTTGATAGTAGGTAGTTCCATTTCCCCGAAGACAGGAATATGAAATGTCTTCGTTATTCCTGAGGCTGACATGTCAGCCAGAATGTTCCCATCTCTATCAACTCCTATTTTTGTTTTTGACTGATATGCCTCCTTGCAAGCCATTACTAGTTATGGGACAACCAAAGAGGGAGGGAAACCTATAGCTTTAGCTATGCCGCTACTTCAGATTAATCTTGCACTTTCAGTTTGGGGTTTACCTTGACCCTTTGTATGAAATCATCAATGTTGCCATGCCCTATGTTGGTGTCAAAAATGTCCTTCCACTTAGTGGTAATCTTAGATTGCAATGGTGCCTCTTGGAACTGATATTTCATTTGATCCTTGTCCTCTTTACCTTGAGGAGCCTTGGCAGTTCTCTTTCCTTTGTCCTTGAATGCCCCTGAGGCCTCTACACCTGATTCCATATATCTTGCACACATAGGTAGGGTGAGCATGATGACACAAATGGTTAGCCAAATCCCTACAAAGCATTGTACGATTGGATAATTTATCATTCAAAAATCTAATATTTAGTAAATGTTACCATTAGTAGTTCACTGGAGGGATTTTGGATGTGTCTACTTAGCATGCTCAATGGCACAGAGCAAGGCGGGCTCTAAGGCTCAGGTAGACATGACAAGAACTCCATTCAAAACGGCAAATGGCAGACGACCCCACGAATGTGGAGTTTCGGGGTCTGGAACCCATGGGGAAATTCATCATTTCAAGGTTATGTTTTTTTTGTTTTGTTTACGACGAAGGAGACGTCCGCACCCGGAGGGTGTGAACACCTAGCCAGAAGAACAGCGCTCGGGAGATGAGGTTTTGCACTTGATTTTTAGGGTTTTTGAGGGATTTTCTAAAGATTTTAAGACATGAGTTTGATAGCATTATCCCTCCTCCATCAAATAAATGTAATTTTACCCCCATTTTACCTATCATTTAAGCATAAAATCATAAAAAAATATGTGACGAGGGGCGGATGGCCAACTCACCTCGAAAACTTGATGAATAAAGTTGGTGAATCCTTGAAGAACGGCGAAGGGGACACTTGAGAGTGATGACAGCGAAGGTGGTAAAGGCTCTGCACTCTTCTGATGTTCCTGAAATGTGAAAATGGCATGTTGGTGCCATTATTTATACCCTAAGTGCAATTAATGCAGGTACGATGGACAAAAAGGTATGTGGGTTTGAAAATCAGGATGACGGCGGGAGGTTCAGAACACAGAGGTTGGAGGGACGTGGGGTCATGGTCATCTGAAAAATGATAAGTGAAGCCGACAACAAAGAAAGAGTTGAGATTCAAGGGTTAGAAAGCCATGGTCCGACAGCTGTTTGGAATGGTGAACACACAAAGGAATCTTGAGCAGGGAAACCCAGGGAGCCAGGCCTAGAGAGTGCGACAGACGATCATTTTCAGTGCAAGTTTGAAACGAAGATTGGGGAGCCGAGTCTCGAACACCGGAAGGACGTTGAACCAAGGCCACTCAAAAGAGAAAACTCAACAAGGAAATCCCAAAGGGGAAACGTAACAAGCCGAGCCCAGGAAGTCCCACAATCACCAGCAAAAGGAAAAGAGCCAAAGGAACTTTGGAATGGCTCAGGACTTAGCAAATTCCAAGGGGTGAAACATGGTCAACCTAAGATGAAACTTCAAAAGTACATTGACCATCTAGGACACCAAAATGAGGGCACGCAAAATGAGGTGGTGATAAAATGACCCGGCAAGGTGAAAGGAAGACAGGGTCCCCATTCGAGGTGTGTGTGTGGAGGGCACAATAGTAACTATGAGACAAGTTGTAACATTTCTCCTGTTTCACCTCCTCCTCCCTCGTCTCCACCTCTATAATCACTATCAATACATGTGTGAAGATTGGAATGGATTAACTACCTCTCCCTCGAACTCGATGCCCTCCTCCTCTATCTCACCCTTCATCACCTCCTCTCCCCTACCTCCATCATCACCATCCCTCCCTCTCCCTTGACCTCATAGTATTTTTGGTCTCCCTCTCTAGCCTCGACTTGTTCTATCTCAAGGGATCAATACACCTAGGTCTCTCAAAGGTATTGGTCGATGTTTTACAAACTAGGAATCATACTCGATTGTTGTCCCTATGTCTGCTACATCTGGCCCTACTTCCCATTGTATAGGTTGAAAACTATCAAACTTCTGAATCACTACATGTGCACTAATCATGGACCCTAATTCCCTATCTCTTGAGTTGATCTTGCAAATATAGCTAAACCAATTAGAACTCCCTAGTACTCTCTAAATTGATGCAATACCCACTTGGGAAGTTGTCTCTCAATAATGTGTTGTGACTAGATATTCTACCCAATCAGGTGGTGTGTCTATTTGCAATATGATGATTTGCATCATCATCCCATGGAGGACACTGTCTATATGGTCTCCATGTGAAGCCAACTAGTATATCTATCTTATTACATTAGTATCCAATCTCACCCATGTGGCTATGTGTGACTATCCCACCATACATGTATACATATGGTAATCCATGGGTTAGATCTCTTCCAGTCACATGACAACACATTACAATGTGCTCCCATGCCCATACTTGAAGCAATGTCACCCTGCAGTCGATGGAGCATGCACTTCTATACATAGTAGCATGCAATTGAAAGTAAAGAATCATTGGCACATAAGTTCCCCATGCATATATAGTCCCCTCATTCATCATCCCCTCTAGCACTCAACCCCATATCACTAGGAATTTGTGCCCTCTTCGATTAGAAACTAGCACTTCGAATACCACCTTACAAATCACCATAACCAACCTCTCATGTCAATTTACCAGTATGTCCCATCAGATCTCATACTCCTTGATACCTAGGTCCTCTATCTCAAAACATGTGACCGTTGATGCACGTCTTATGTTAGGATCATAGGCTACTCTCTCCCTATGGATAGGAATTGGAAGGATGTACCATACATCCTCAAGGGTCATTGTCACCTCACCCATTGGTAAGTGGAATGAGGTGGTCTTTGAATACCACCTCTTCACTAGTGTTGTTAGTAGGCCCCAATTAGCCCTGATCTCGGGCATGAAGGTTGTAGTATTTCTATTGGTTTCATCATAAGGATTCTTCATGCTCCCTATGTTGATGCTTGCATTAGATACAATTTCCCCAGTATTATAGAGGTATCACTGATATTTTTAGATCCCTTAATTGTCGAATAACCAAGACCTTGATGCTTAGGATTTCCAATAATCTGCATTGGTTGTAGGATACCTTGTTCATGTAGGCCTAATCCTTTACCTTGATAATTTATTTGTTGAAACATTTTATTTTCAATAGGATTATATTGGAAGCAAGGTGCTAATCCTTCTCTACTCTATCATGGATCTTCAAAGGTGATAGCTTCTTCATTAATAAGATAATTTTCCCTTGAAAAGGTGATTGATCCAAGTTTATAAATGATATGACCCTCCATAAGTGGGATAACTTCCTGATTGATATCTTTGGCTTGATTTTGTGAAGTATCGGATTTTAATGCTTCTCCCAAAGGTGTTAATGATTCACTGTCCATGTAAAAGTCTCCCTCATGATTCATTTTTGATATGCCTTCACAAGATGTTTCTGATTCACAACTTCTGTAGAATCCTTCTTCATGACCCATTTCTAATATGTCTATATGTTTTTCTATATCTTGATCCTATGTATAAATGTTAAGAGTAGGAGACTCTTGTTCCTTGTTAATGATATCAAGAGTATGAGACTCTTGTTTTCAATGAAGATAATCTACATGTCCATCCAAATAAATCATCTCATGGGTAGATAGAGGGGTATGTTCTATATGGATATGATCATCATTTGTGACATCTTGTATAGATAGGAGAGTGTCCATTAGATCATTGTACTACCTTGGAGATATGAATTCTTGATCTTGATTAATTTTAGAATTACTTTTGACATGCTTTGGATCACGTTCTTGACATGGTCCAGTTTCAAAGGATGGATTGCTTATAAAGGGTTCTTGGATATCTTCATTAGGCATGGGAAGTGGCTCAATATCCTCTTGATCTTTGAGTGGACTTGGATCAAGTGTTGAGTTGAGGATTTCTTCAATATCTGCAACCATGAGGTTGAAGGATGTCAATATGTCTTAGAAAGGACCACTGCTAGACTTTGGTGAAAGATGTTGATCATGCTTTGGGGTAAAATCTTGAGATATGTCCTCTAACTCATTACATGATGTATATACTTTCAACATGATCATTGGTGGAAGGATCGCCAATTATAGGATCAAATAATGTTAACACTCCTTTGAATAGATAATTGTTGGATATTGTTGAGGGGTATTTATCATGATCAAAAACTGACTCTTTATGTATGTTCAGTTGATCTTCAGATGAGGTAGAAACATCTTCAAGGTGCTCATTGATGGATAGATCTTGATCATTGTTTTCAACAATTGTGAAGGAGATATTGTCATTGTTATCCCTAGTGGTTCAATCCTAATCATTGTACCCAATAGTTTTTTTTTTTTATCAATAAGATCTTGGACGAGATTTTTAAGTCGAATAAATTTTGATGTTGTGTGTCCCTTTATTTTATGAAAATCATAAAGGTGCTTCTCGTTATACCCTAGTGTTTTAACTTGGGGCTCTTGATAATTCTCATAAACGAGGATTTTAATGAGATTTTCTTGTATCAACTGTTGCATGACCGATTCGATTGGTTCCCCAAGTGGTGTGTATTTTTCGTTTGTTACCTTGTGAGATTTGCACTTTAAATTGACCTTGTGGTGATTGATTTTAGATATGTGGTGATTGATCTTTGAGATGTGGTGATTGATCTTCAAGATGTGGAGATTGGGTTTGTTGTTGATGTTGCTAATCTTGATATCCAACTTCTTGACATTGGAGATATTGTTCTTGATGTGGTTGGGGACACAACCCAATGCTTTGATGACATGAGTCAACCAATGGAAGAGTGTATTGAGTTTTGGGTGGAGATGTCTCTTGGTGCAATGGATCAACTATTTTGGTAAGTTTAGCAATTTGATCTTGCAAAATTTCATCTTGATTTTGATCTTCACACCCTTGATATAGTTGATTTGGTTTTTGTTCAAGCAGATTTGGAATGCATCCTTGTGGTGTTTGTATTGGATCATGGAAAAATTGATTTTGGACAATGTTTTGATTTGGGATGAGGTTTAGATTTGGCATTATAGGTTTAAATTGAACATTGTTGTTATTGGGAAATATATTTCTTGGATTTAGGTAACTTTTATTTTGCATGGTGTTACCTTGACTTGGATCAATACATGGAGTTTCTAACATACTGCCTAGATTTCTAACAACATTTGCATTATTTGCAAACATATCTATCCCAAATTTTACCAAGTGTGGATTTAAAATGTTCATGTTTGGAAAACTTGTACTTGCTATATTCATATTTGGCATGTATAAATTTGGTGCGATAATGTTGTTTTGTTGAAAACTCATGCATTGATTGTTTGGTTAATAAATTTGTAGCTTTGTACTTTCGTTTAAATCTACCATAGGGAAAGGTGTTCCAAAATTTAGATTGGGCATACTCACATTTTTTGTATCATTGAGGTTTGTAAGAGATAATGATGCCATGTATGGATTGTATAAATGTGAGTTTTGATAAACAATTGGTATTGTAAGGCCTTGATAGTCTGGTTGAATTGGATTACTCATGATGTATGCATAAAGTTTATATTCCATGTTTTTCTTGTGTTTTGACCTTGTTGCAAAAGTCAACCTCTAAGGAATTAAGGACCAATGATCAGATGAAGGATGAAGGGGGGGAGTGATATGGGTGTTTGAACTTTTAGGAACTTTGGAGGAATACTAGACTTTAGGATTTTTGGATTTTTTATTTGGATTGGATTTTATTTGGATAATGGACTTATAAATCCCAAGATGTTGGATGTTATCTTGGGGTAAACTTGTCCACAAAGGTGATATTTCAACTAAATTTGTGAGGAAGGATTCATCCACACACATTTAGCCAAACAAAGTGATTTTGATTTTGATTGTAGGATTTACCAAAAGTCTAATATGAATGATTTTTTCCAAGGTTCCAAAAGTTGTTTGTGAATGGAGATGATAAATGTTTGGATGGATGAAGTGTTTGATTTTTATCCTAAATTATACCTAAATAAAAATCCTTTCGACAAGACCTCGGTATTGAATAACATGCTTGGTACTCCCTATGTGAGAAAAGAAAACTTTTGAAAGAGACTTGGATTTTGTTGACAATAAAACTCATACAAATTAGGATTTTTCTTTGATGCACATTTGTAAAAGTTGAAATTCAATCTTTCTCTAAATTCGTAAAGCATAGACAAACATTTCTTGTGATATTTTTTACTAAGACCTTTGGATTTTGGTTTTTGGATCTTGATTTTCTGAGAAATCATTTGGAAGAACACATGTATGGGGTTCAATTGTTTTTTAGCTTTTCTTAATGACTTCCTTTTACCAAAAATAATTCTTGATTAGGTTTCCAAACTAGATGTCTAATGTCCTAACTTCTTATCATCCCACAAAGTCTATTATGTGGGAATCAAGGAAATTAAGGCAAAATTTGGCTAATGTTGACTTTAGTGAGAACAAATTGTGATTAAATCCAAATACTTAGAAACCTCTAAGGATGGAATCCCTAGGGTAAGTAAGAGCACTTGGATTTGTCAAGGTATTTGTTCCCCCCCAAAGGTTTTGAAATTTTGAAGACTTCGTGAATGTTTTTTTTTCAAGCGTTTTAGCTCCAAGCAAAGTATTTTGATCTCAAAGAATGTACAAAATCCTATGGATGAAATGAGGCAATATTTGTTGAATTCCCACTTGGATAAATCTAACTACGCCTACTCTTAGTGGATGATTAGATGCTTGACCACACAAGCTCCCCCTTATAGTGCACTCGCTTCTCGGGTCAACCAAGCATCAGTAACCATGAAACTCCCATGGCATAATTCTCATCTCTACAAAGAGCCATAAAAATGTGAGATGTCTTCAAAACAATCATTCTTGCATCAACAAATAGATAGGGATTTTGGCTTTTAGACAATGTTATTTTGTAATCAGGGCACTTGTTCAGAAGGCCACACGAGAGGCAATATCAACTCATATAAAGAGTATCACTTGCTTGTTTGTAGGAGCTCCTGTAATGATGAGATTTCCTCAACATTTGAATTTGTATACTGGTTGGGAGTAGCTTGTCGTTTAGCTCATTACTGGTTTAATTCATTCCCTTGGGGTGAGTACTTTTTTCCACCAAGTTAGGCCCTCTAAAGGGTGAACAATAGTGAAGGAGTGTAATTTTAGTTCGACCACCTAACGCACTTAGGTAAGAGCACACACAATACCTTTTCTTCACACTCGCAAAGCTTGTTCAATTTTAAGAATCCAAATTGAAGTGTGGAGGTAATCACTCATACAACCTAATATCACAAAAAGACTTTTGGTTCTCAAGATCACAATGAAGCACAAGAGAAGTGCATACGTCTTTTTTGAATGATATTAATTTCGATAAGGGATTACAAAACAAACAGTACATACGTTCATTTTAACCACAAAGCAATGATATGAATTCTTTTTAAGCACCAATTTTGAAGTGTGAGATTTATTTTTTTTCATTTATTAAGCCCAAAACAAAATCTAATGAGTTTTCCTATGATTCTTTTTAACCCTTTGTTTTTTCTTTTTAAGCCCAAACGAAATGTAGCAAATCCTAAAAGCAAGAATATAGAAAACCCTTAGAAGAGGGATTATAACTTCTTCCCAAAGTGTTTAAAAACACTTGATACAATGAGCTAATGATAACATGGAGAACTCTTGGTCTTCATTTCCTTCCTTTACTTTGATCAAGCCAACCTACAAAAAAATTATTAATACTACAAAACAGAGACTAAAAACAAGTTAGAAGTCAAAGATACCCAAAATGAAAAAAGCACATGCTCAAAATAAACTAAAATTTACCTTTTATCCAACTGCAGTGGCCCAATCTGTGGGTGCAGCATAGTTTGGGAAGGTTAGTGGTGCAATATAACGTCGCTCATGACTAAGAGTGACTCTCTGCATAGAGACAGTGACCATGATTGTGGCATTGTTTTGTAAGTGGAGTTGTTTAGAATTTGTAAACCCAGTGATGCAGTTTCAATTTATTTATTTTTGGGCAGAAAGACTCCAGCGGTGTAGTTTGGAGTTTGTAGCAGCACGATATTGCGTCGCTGGACTGATAGCGGTGGAGTTTCCTATAGACACAAAAAAAAATTCAAAAAACCACATAATTTTTGGAAAAACGTGATGAATTTCTCTGGATCCGCCCTCCTTCTAGTGCCAAAATATGAATGGATATCTTAGACCTACACCAAAGTGACAAAACAATATGATGTTAGTCAAGAAACACATCTAAAATACACATTCCCCATGCAATTCATTCAAATGTCAAGAACAAGAAATAAAGTAAAGTAATCAAATGAAGCTATCAAATCCTATTCAAAAACACTCAATCCCATGGGGGAATTGGTGTCATTTTGATGTGAAAAATGGCCCTTTCCCAATTCCTTTATGCAATGTGATGAAGATTGGAAGTTCCTTGATGCAATGTGATGATAACCTTGATAAATTTGATATAAAACTATGAAATTCAAATGCAATAGATGAAATTGTGAGTGAAATTTAGTATAGTAGACTTGCTTGGATTGTGGATGATCAATTCAATAGGAGAGGCCCTCTATTTATAGATTTGAAGAATGGAAGATTGAAGGATTTGGATGAATGTGGGACAAAAGACCAATCAATGAGAGAAGGTCACTTGTCCACCTGTGATTGGAGGAGGAATGAGCACATTTTGATGAATGTGCAAATAAATGCAATTAGGTGGAATTTGAAATTTGTGAAATGACAAGTTGGAGGGAGAGGAGAAATGGATTAAATGCCACTTGGCTCAAGGCAAAGGACATGTAAGAGGCCTTTAATGCCTTGTTGGATGTACTCATCCTTTTTGGAGGGATTTTCAAATTTGAAGAATATTCCCTCATTGATGCCAAGTTGAGAGAAACTAGATGAATTAATAAATCAATTAAATTGATTTATTGTGCAAGTTACAAAATCTAGAGGATTGAAGTGATTAGGATTAGGATTAATCATGATTTGATTAATTTAGGTAGAAATTAGATGATTTAATAATTTTGACCTAGATTTTAGGATTTATATAAATAAAAGTTGAGAGGAATAATGATTTTAGATTTAATTAAATAAAGATTGATTTATTTAATCAAAAGAGGGTGATGTTAGATTAAATCAAATAAATATTAATTTATTTAATTTAAAAGAGATTACTTTAGAGAGAAGCTAAATAATTTGCATTATTTAATTACCAGAGGGGTTATCAGATTAATTAAATAAAAATTATTTACTTAATTAATAGAAGCGAATGACTTGATCAGATAAATTTGATTTATTTAATTAAGAGAGGAAATATGATAAATTTAATCAAATAAACATTATTCAATTAAATTGATTAGTAAAGGGGATGATTCAGGAAGAAGTGATGTTAGTAAGATCAAGATCATATGTGTAAGATCAAACTGTATATTTTTCATGTCTACAGAACTAATTTCTTCCATGTCATCATTTCTCCAATTAAATAATTATTATTTAATTATTTAATTACTAACTATTTCACGTATTAGATTAAATAAATATTATTATTTTTTTAATCTTACTAACCTATTGTCCCTCTATAATTAATTAAATTATTTAATTTAATTAATTATTCATGGTTTTGAAAATAAATGAATTTCTATTTATTTTATTTTTGAAATTAACTCTTACAAATTTCCATGAATTTTGAAATCTAACTCTTCCATCACCATAATTTTCTCAATTCGATCTCTTACACCTCCATTAATTTTTCTTCCACTTCGACTAATTTCTCCAATCAATTTCCCCTAATTTTGAATTCAAAAATGAGCAAGTTTCTCATAAAAGTTGTCTCGTGCTATCTTGGCCATTAATTTTCTTCTCAATCTCATCTATTCATTTCGCCATCTCTTCATCTATAAATTCAGTCTTCGAATTCTCTTTTTCTCTAACCACGGTCTTTGAATCTTTTCCGTTATTATCATCTCGAGCCTATTGAATTTGTGCACTTAAAATTGAGAGAAACACTTCAAATCTTATCCAGCAAAGAGGAGAAGAATGATAGAGGTCAACCAATGATAGCATAAAGGTATAATCTATTTTGTTTATTTTTATTTAATATTTTATGTCATTTGTGCTCTATTGTTTGATTTAGGATTGTATAGCTTGCTTCTAATAGTTGGTGGTTGTTGTGTATGATCTAAGCTTTCTGACCTTATTTCCCAATCGACATATATATATATATATATATATAATTCATTCTTCTTGACTTGCACATGTAGTAGGTGAATATGGTATACAGTATATTTATTCAATATACTTATAAAAAAGAAACATAAGTTGTTAAGCCAAAGTGAATCTACTCTTAGGTTATTCCTATGTACAACCAAGAAATTTACACTAAATTTTTAATAAGAATCTTTGAGAAAATGCTTCCTAACCTACACAAAAACAAATAATATTTTTTGAATAATAAAAAACCACAAACCCTAGATCATAAAAATTAATTATAGTAGACAAGGGAAAAAAAAGAATGAAACCAGTAAAACAACACTTACTTGTAATCACTTGTTATTCAATAAAATGCAAGGAGTTTCTTGTCAATCCTTCAAACTTGCACTTACAAAAGAGATCAAATCAAAAGAGCGAGAATTCCCTTAAGTGGTTTCTTAATGAGTTAAGATAACTTTATTATTTATTCTTGATCTAAGGGTGTGGATGAATGTCATCCAAGGGATGAGATTCATTTCATAACCAACAAAGACGCCCTAATTTTATTTGATATAAATAATATAAATTGAGTATACTTTTGATTTTTTGATTAACCTATAGAGTATGAAAAATGAACCGCTATGAAGGATAATCAAATCCTTTGAGGATTCAAGTTTCAACCCTCCACTCAGGAAAGCCTTCAAGTAACTACAACCTTCAAGTTTACCCACTAATTAATTGAATGTGTGTTTTAATAGAGCGCAAAAATTATCTAAACTCTTTAGACCTCAAATACTGAAAATATTGAGCATAGAGGTTTCTTGGGCAGCTTGACAAGATTTTTGTCTAGGATGAACATGTGGCTATTGGACGACGGTGTGACACTGGAATTTTGTATGGATAGATAACATTTTCCACAAAGAAATACAAAACATTATGTATAGTGTTCTAGTTATTAAAGACTCTAAAATACGACTACACAACGAGTATGGGATAACTGGAATGGAAATTCTAAATGAACTTAAATGATTTAAATAATAAAGGAGAGTTTAGAATATCACTGAAGACATCCAATGACAAAGCCTCCCTCCAAATAGCTCCTAAACTTTTACCTACACACATAATACCAAAGAGAGGGGTTGGGTGGTTGTATGTTGGGTGGCTGTATAGGAGTTTGCCTCAATCAAACTTCCATTTTGGTGTTCCCACCTCCACAAACAGCCTTAGACAAGATGATAGAAATAGGCATAAAACAATGGAAAGAATTATATGCTAACAAAATAAGGATAATATTCTCAATAGAAAATATCGAAGAGTTATCACCCCCAAGCATAGAAGCAAAGTAGTTTCTTGGTGCAATGAAGAAGTAGCAAGAACCCTCAAGATGAAAGTGACCTCTTCAAATGATAACAATGGATCTTTGCAAGAGGTCACTATGATCGTAGCAATGGTGGAATGATGGAGTTTTAGAAAGTTGTGAATGAGAAAGAGTTAGAGAGAGTTGTAGAATGCTAGAGAGTTTTGTATGTAGTTCAAAACATCAAGTTTTGGAGACAAAGAGGGAATTTTTTGGTTCAAAATAGCATGTTTGGGGTATGTGTAAGAAGTTGGGTCCACTTTTCTAAGGGGAAGTGTCTTTTTTCAACTTTAAAATAGGTACCCATTTATTTTTTAGAATAGGTACCCATTTTAAAGTAGGTACTCATTCTAAAATGTTTGAAACTCATGACCCAAGTTTTTTATTTGGATTTAGGCTCAGAAAATGCATGATAATCCAACCCTTAGACTTGTACGTGCAAGTACAAGTTCATGACAATGTTAAGAGAAAAAACTAACTTTGGTAATATGGTTGATGGGTTTTTATTAGAATTAGTTTTTGAAATTAAAACCCATTATTGATGATGATGTCTAGATTTCAAATATGTAATTTTTTAATGAATAGATTGTTTTTTCTATTTTTTAATTAATTTCTAAGGAAACTGGTCCATAAACTTGAAATATAAGGTTTTTGTATTTTTTAATAAATTATAATTTGTTAATTTTCTTGTAAAAAAACTATATGGAATCAATATACAAACATTTCTTTATGCAATGAAAAAAAAATTCAAAAAATGTTTGATTTATGTCATATTATGGTGTCTATATTTGAGGGTTTTTAAAAATATCAATTAAGTCTAATAAAAAATTAATTTAAAATATATATATAGAATAAAATTATAAAAAAATATCCTCATAAATCTTTAGTATAATACACATCTTTCCACAAAAGGAATTAGAAAAATACTTTTATTTAGGTCAACTTATGATGTTCGTACACGTGCATGGTATGGTCCTAAAAAAGTGACTTTTATAAAGTGGTTTTTATACATGCCTATTAAAGTTATTTTTTATCATCTAGGTATTAGAATAAATTACATATTTGAAAACTAGACTCAAAATATTAAATTTCACATTACTAGATTTTTTTAATATTCAATGTGTAAGTGCTTCAAAATTTTAGTCCAACTAAACCTTGACAAATGGTGCTCACGGGAGAACAAGAGCAGGAGCGAAATTACGCAGTAAGTGAGAAGAAAACATGGGGAGACATGGTAATGGAGGAAGAGACAGGGAAAAAGGCAACGGATGAAGCCCTCCACCAGAACGCAGGCCACATCCCATAGTGGGTATTTGAAAATGGCGATTGCGTAGACAAATGCAACTCGACCCATTACCAGCCAGGAAACCTATCAGCGAGAGCCTACAAACAAATAGGAAACCAGTTCAGCAACCCCAATCAGTCAATGCATCAAAATATCAAACAAGAGAATCCCTCAGATGGGCAGTGGCGTGGGTGGCTCCGAGAAAATGGTCGGCAGGAAAAACCCTCGGATCATAATTGGCATAGCAAAGGCAAAACCAACTCAATGCGAACCGGCAAAATTTGGAAAAGAAAGAATCTGGGAAACCCTAATCCGTTCAACAATGCCAAAACACATCAACATCCTAGGGAACTTCGAAGAGGGCTAAACCAAAGAGACCCAGATCTGTTCAACCGGAAAGCCAACAGGAGAAACTTTCAAAATAAACCAAATATAGGTCATAGCTTTGCCCTTGGGGAAGCAAACTTTTCATTTTCCTTCAGAAACAATTGAACGGAGAGTAGATCAATTAATGGAGAAAGCTATGTTCACCAAATGGATGGGAGAAGGATGCCCAAGCGAGGAGATCAAAGATTGGTGGAAAAACAAATTCAAAAATCAGGTAAGCATAAGCCAATTACAAAAACTCCATTTTTCTCATAGAATTTAGCGATCAAGATCTAAAATTGGAAATAGTAAATGGAAAACCCCTATTCATGAATGGCCATAGATTTCACTGCTTGAATTGGAGGGTTAACTTTGACCCTTGGAATTACAAGATAAACCAAATTCCCATCTAGATCAAGCTAATAGACTTGCCTACATAATTATGGAACTTAGATGCATTGATACGTATTGGGGATGCCCTAGGGGTGTGCCTAGGTGTAAATGAGGAATTCATAAATGGAGTAGGAGCTATAGCAAGCATTTTGGTGGAAATTGATGAAGGGGTTGGGATCTACAAAAATTTGGAAATTCTGACAAAATACGAAAGCTAGCAATAGGAAATAGAAATATGGGAAGGATCTGAGCATAGAAAATGCCTATTCAGAGACTCCTGCCTGGAGGGACCCTCAAATGGTGGAAAGAAAGTATTCACATTCAAGGAGAATAGAGGTGCAAATCTAAACCCTCATGATTCAAGCTCCAAATCAACAGAAACACTAACTAAGGACGCCAACCGGAGCTCAGAGCAACAAACATCAAGAGAAGGGAGTCTGAATCCCCATGACCTTGAAACACCAGCCAAGGAGGTTTAGGTTGAGGGACCCAGTAATGCAGAGCTATCTCTCAATGCCCTAATGGAAGGGGCCCAAGATCTTCAAAAAGACATAAAAACCCAACTAGGGAAATTGTCCAAAGAAGTAGGGTTTCTAGAAGCAATCCCCTAGTCACCTAAAGGGATAGTGAAACAGATGAAACAAGCTACCCCCATATCATATGTCTTTTCTCCTCAAGAACCTAAAAACGTAATTGCCCACTCAGAAGATGAGGAAAGTTACCTTCACTCAGAGGAAGAACTAGATTCATGGGAAGAAGTTGAGTCAGGGGAATTTCTAGAGGTAAGGCAATTAGAACAATCAGAGTCCTGAATAAAGGCACCAAACTTTTAAAAAAAATCCAACAGATGCAGGATGTCAAATAGAGCCAAGATGTTAATAGCAGGTAATGCTTCGAGTCAACAAAAAATCCTAGTTGGGAAGGAAAACATCCTTCCCATAGTAGAGTGAGGTTAATATCATGGAATGTCATGGGAATTAATGCCCCTGACAAATGGTGCATGATCAAGCACCAAATAGACCAATCAAAAGTGGAAATTGTGGTAATACAAGAAACAAAATGGAGCAAGGAAGAAAGTCTAAGGAGGCTGGACTTTTGGAGGCAATGGAAAGGTCATTTCAAGGATGCGGTAGGTGCTTCAGGTGGATTAGGAATCCTATGGAATCCCCTGTCAATAAAAGGCATTGTGGATAAAGAAGAAAATAACTAGCAACTTTCCAAGTTCAAAGACCTAAAGAAGAACACCTCTTTCTTTTGTGTCAACATATATGGACCAATAGCCATAGCAGTAAAGAGACAAGTATGGGAGAAAATAACAAGTGAACTAGAAAAAAAAATGGGGAGTTGGGAATAATAGCTAGAGACTTCAATGCAACTTTAAACAATGAGGAGAAAATGGGTGGCTTGGGAAGGATAACTGCCATCCAGAAAGATTTCTAGGAATTCATAGACAACAACCACCTAAAATATGTGATCACCAAAAATGGAACATTCACATGGTCCAATAGGAGGAAATGCTTTACCAACATTGCAGAACGGCTTGACAGATTCCTACTCTAGGGAGATTGGGGTGAATTGGCAACCACACTAGAAGCCCAAATTCTGCCTCTTACATGATCAGATCATTTCCCCATCTCTCTTACCTTTGGACATGATGCACCACCCTTGGGGAGCCCCTTCAAATTTGAAAACATGTGGCTAAGAGATGAGCAGCTACAAAACTAATAGGGCAATGGTGGAATGAAATTAGATTTGGGGACAACACCAACCTTTTTAAAATCGGTAAAAAACTAGCTCATATCAAAACCAAACTCAAAGAATGGAATACATCACACTTCAAAAATATATTCCAGGAAAAGAAAAGAGTTGAGCAGGAAATCAGAACGTTGAATGAACATTTCATAGAAAACGGAATGGATGCAGAGGACTTTGAAAATGAAAAATCCTTGAAGGAGGAGCTATCAGAATTATTAAAAAAAGAAGAATGCTATTGGCGACAAAAATCAAGGGAATCATGGTTGAAGGAAGGAGATAGGAATACCAATTTTTTTCACAAATCAAAAAATTTCCAACAGAAATAGGAACAAAATATTAGAAATTAAAAAGGAAAATGGAAAAGTTACACAATCCACCACATAGGTTAACAAGGAAGCAACCAACTTCTTTGAAGAGTTACTAAACAGGGACTGCCCTGAAAACAGGTTAATAAGAGACAAGCTGCTGAGTGCAATCCCAACATTAATCAATGAAGAATAGAACCATCACCTATTCCGGAAGATCCCCTTGGAAGAAGTCAGAAATACAATCTTTCAGATGAACCCGAACAAAGCTCCTGGTCCAGATGGTTTCCCAGCTGGCTTCTTTCAAAAATTTTGGCACATAGTGGGTGAAGATCTAGGAGCAGCAATAGAGGAATCAAGAAAAAAGATGACAATGTTGGGAGCAATGAACCACACCTTCCTAGCCTTAATCCCAAAAAAAAAAGAATCCACAATCTATGAGTGATTACAGGCCAATCACCCTATGTAATACAGTATATAAAGTGGTCACTAAAATAATAGCAAACAAACTCAAAATTATTTTGGAAAAAATAATTTCAGAAGAACTAAGTGTCTTTGTTCCAGGCAAGTCAATAGTGGAAGGAATAATCATAGCCCATGAAACCATCCATTCTGCAAGGAAAACCAATAATGCTTGCATGATATTAAAACTATATATTCTCAAAGCTTATGACATGGTCGACGGACAATTCCTTCTAGAAGTCCTCAAGAAATTTGGTTTTGGGACAAACTGGACCAACTGGGTCAAAAGTTGCATATCCACAGCCAAATTATCAGTAATTGTGAACGACTCGGCCCATGGATTTTTCTTATCCTCAAAAGGACCGAGGCAAGGTGATCCCCTCTCCCCTTTCTTGTTCATAATCATGGTAGAAGTTTTGGGAAAAGGAATTCAAAATCTGGTCAGGGAAGACAAGTGGAAAGGCATCCAAGTAGCAAATGGACTAGAGCTAGTGTCACACCTCAAATTTGTAGACGACACAATATTAATGGGGAAGGCAAGTAGAAGAGAAGCAAGGATTATCAAAAACTTCTTAGATGAATACTACAGGGCTTCAGGACAAAGCATCAACTGGGGAAAATCGGAGATCTTCCTCCTAAACACTCAGCCAAGCATGCAAAGGATCTTAGCCAAAATTTTGAATTTAAAAGTGGCCTCCCTTCCTGGGCAATTCTTGGGAATGCCCCTGTTTGTAGGAATCAATAAAAAATGCTACTAGGAAAACCTAGTTAATAGCTACAAAGCCATAATGGGAACTTGGAAAAGAAAATGGCTATCGTCAACAGGAAGATTACTAATGGTCAAGACTATCCTGTCAGCCATCCCAATATATTCAATGTCCTACTTAAAACTACCCAAAGCAGTAGAAGATGACCTCAACCAAATCTTCAGGAGATTCCTCTAGTCTGGGACAGGAGAGCACAACAAGTTCCCCCTACTGGCCTGGGACAAGGTCTGTAGGCCCCAAGATGTTGGGGGATCAGGTCTCGGATAGTTGACAATAATGAATCAGGCCATGGGAGCCAAGCTGGTTTGGGATATACATACTAAAAGTAATCAAAAATCGGTCAAAATTCTAAGGAGAAAATACCTAGTCACAGATGCCCGACCAGGATCCTCACTACACTCAATCCCCCAAGAGGCTCAGCTATCTGGAACTTCATCCTAGATAGAAAAGACATAATTTCCCAACATGTGACGTGGGAAATCAAGAACAGCGAAAGTGCATCCTTCTGGAATGACTCTTGGAGTGGGAAACCCCTCATAGGCAGCACCCCAGGTCTAGAAGAAATAAAGGAGGAAACCATTAGGCTATGGGGGGAAAAAGTAATAGAATTTGGACAGAAGTTAGATAATCAAGGTGCCATCATTTGGTGTTGGAAGGAAATCCAGACCCTTAGTTCCCCCCAAGATCAAAAAGTTAGCCTATCAAAATCCTCAAAGATAGATTATTCATCCCATCTATTGAACCTGACACGATCCACTGGTGCAGATCTCCATTAGGTACCTAAAAAGTAAGACTTGGCTACAAGCTGAAGGAGCTAGCATTGAAAAACCAAGAATGGCCCTGAAAACTATTTTGGGGTAGAAACTGCCTTCCCAAGGCAGGGGTCTTTGCTTGGCTGGCAGTCCAAGGAAGAATCCTCACTGCATATAGGCTTGCCACCTTTAGCATTGAAGGCCCACGCAGAAGCATTTTATGCAAAGCTAGTGAGAAAACAGTAAACCATCTCCTCCTGCACTACCCTCTATCTTAAGAATACTAGAACACAATAAAGAGTAAACTTGCCCTGCAATGCCCCATTCTAGTAGATATATCGTCATGGTTCAAAATGTGGCCACAAAAAAAATCCAAAATAGTGTTTGGGGGAATATGGTAGACCATCCCCTCCTTGGTAATATGGGAAAGCTGGAAGGAAAGAAACAAGAGAATCTTCCAAGACAAGGAACTAAACAAAGACAGATTGTGGGATAAAATCAAAAAGGCTATAGTAGCAGTAGTAAATGAGAGTACCCGAACCAACTCATCCAAACAAAGAATCTTCACAAACTGGGATGATTGCTTAACCAAAAATTTCAGTGGCCTCAAACCGCCACTGATGACCAGAAATGGGTCAACCAAGCCAACAAAAGTCAATAGGGCAGAGGTAACCTGGTAGGCCCCAGAACCAGGATGGATCAAAATAAACTTCGATGGGGCAGCTTAGGGAAACCCAGGTCCAGGAGGAGTTGGTTGTGTTGCAAGGGACTCCCAGGGCAACCGTATAGTAGAAAAATCCTTGCACCTAGGTGTTTGCACAAACAATGAGGCTGAGTTCAGGGTGGCAACACAAGGCCTGCAATTGGGAATTGACTTAGGAGTGCAAAAAATTCATTTGGAAGGGGACTCGTTGATAACAATCAATGCAATCAGTCATGGCTCCACTCCAAACTGGAAACTAAACCATCTTCTACAGCACATCAAGCTCTTAACCGGAAAATTCGAAGCCTTCAAAATCAGCCACATCTACAGAGAAGGCAACAGCATGGTGGATGAGTTGGAAAAATTGGCATCTTAGCTCCCCATGTAGGCTCCACCAAGTGTTGGCACCGGAAATTTTCCCAGTGCTACAAAACCCAATAAAAGGCTACCAAAAATACACGAGGTTGAGAGGACAAATGTTGGGTCTTTTCAGATGGGATAGGCCCATCAGTGGAAGGTGAAGTATGGGTTATCCAATCAAGTCCCAAGGCTTCAAGAAAATTGAGCGGATCTCAAACCTCCCTAGCATTAAATCACAATTGGTACTCTAGTAAAGTGCTAGCAAGCTCATACGATCCATCTGCCACGTCCTTAAGAAAAACAATCATGAAGATTTATCCTCAACTGCCATTTAAAATACCAGCCAGGGTCATGCATTCACAAAAAAAGCAAAAAAGCAAAGTGTGTGTATTCACAGAAGCTCGAAGCACTTGTTTGGTAAAAATGGAGACATCGCTGGCCCTAGATACCAATAAGCAGCAACAAGCATTCTGTGGGGAAATAACTGACAAAAGGCTCAGTGGGCTATTGGCCTACTCCGATCTGGTTGTGCTATGGGAAACCAGGAAGGATCTCGGCCCTAAGTTCATAAATGCATACCACAGGTTTAGGACAAATGCGAAAATCCCAGCCATGTTTTTAATGGTCATCCTCCACATGGGAGTTCCAAAAACTTTAGCAAAGAAGCTAACCCAGACAGTGTTCATTAATGGGTGGTTGGGAGACATTGATGTGGCTCTCAACAACCTAGATGAAAACAATCTCATCCCAATGCCTCAGCACTACAACTTGTTGAGCATGCACGGCCGTGAGGTGATGAAATTCTCACTGATTAGGTTAGTCGACCCAGAAGGCTTTGAAAAATGATGGGACGAGCGTGACCGAAGCATCACCTTTCTTCTCAGAGTGGTGAAGCTGACCACCAACCAACCTCATGGATGGGTCCTGAGGTATGTGAAGAATGAAGGGCTCACAAAAGATCTACCCTTTGAGGATGCCACCATCTAGGACTTCGGCACCGGCGAAGAATGGATACCAATGGATGATAGAGACATTGAGGAAAAAGCACTTGGACTAGCTCACAAGAAGTGCAAAGCAAATTGCCCAGAGGTTGCAAACTACCTAGCATACAAAAAATGGGTGGTGTCAAAATATTCTGAGGACGACGCTCCTGAAGAAGAAGATGAAGGTTGAAGGTTCCTAGGCCTTCATTATTTTCTAGTATATAGTTAAGGTTTACTAGCTTTAGTCAGTCCCGAGTTCATTTTGTTGATGTTATAAGTAGCTTAGGGCTTCACTTCCAGCACACACACTTCAAGGAGAAAGCATAAATTAAATGATAGCCTATTAGCTATTTAATTTATATTGTTAATGTGCGATAAACATAAAGGGGCCGACCCTATAGTGGTTCGCATGTTTTGTTTATACATTGGGCCGACCTACATTATATTTAATATATTTATATATTCTTACAAGGGAGCCGACCTAATTGAGGAGGTGCCTCAATTGTATATATACAAGGTCACTCCTTGTCATTTATCATTAAGTTCATTCTTCATAATTCGCATTCCTAGAAGAAGGTCACACTTATGCAGCAGAACAACATCTTGAGCAGCAGATCATTATTGTGCAACAGATCATCATTGCGTAGCAGCAGATCGTACAGTTGCGGTAGATCATTGTTTTGCAACAGCAGACCGAATTCAAGGAGAAACATATTTGTTTGTATCTTTTGCATCTAGGAGAGGTGCGACTATTCATTGTATCTATTTCAGCCATTGTTGGGCCTGAGTTGTAAGCAAAATTATGCTCTTGTTTCTATATTATATAAGAGAAATATTTGTTGGGTTTTTCTCCCTCAGGAGGACGGTTTTCCCAGGGTATCTTTCTGTGTTTATTCTCTTATGTGTTGCAAATATATTGAGTGCTTTCAATTATTTAATCTGATCTATGAATCACTAACATGGTATCAGAGCAGGTTTGAAAAAAAGATCGTGATCAGATTTAGTTTGCAGCACTCACTCTAATATTTTTCAGTCTATCTCCTAATTCAAATTTCAAGATGGTGAATGGTCTGAAAATTGAGGATAGACTCGAAGGAGTTTCTAACTACACATCATGGAGGTTCAAGATCATGCTCACATTGGAAGAGAATGATTTGGCTGAGTTTGTGAAAACAAAAGTTCCCGAACCTAAGGAGGAAGAAGAAAAGTTGCAGTGGAGGAAGAAAGATACTAGGGCAAAGAAAGTGTTGATTGATTCAATCAAAGATCATGTTGTTCCAATTGTCTTCAAGTTGGATACAGCAAGAGAAATGTTCAATACATTGAAAGAGATGTACGAAATCACAACACCAGTCAAGCACTTGCTCTGAAGCAACAACTTCATTACGTCAAGATGGCGGAAGAAGAATTTTTCATCACCTACTTCATGAAGATTTCTTAGTTGAGAGATCAACTCTCTACCATTGGTCATATTGTGGATGACAAGGAGTGACCTTGTTGGCTCTTAATGGTCTTCCCTCATCTTGGGAGTCTTACATTCAAGGAATCAATGCGAGATCGAAACTTCCCAAGTTTGATCGATTGAGGGCCGACTACATTCAAGAGGAGTCGAGGTTGGCGGCTAGAGGCATTGGTCAAAGTTCAAAGAATGAAGATATACATTTTCTCACCTCTCATTCATCGAAGAAAGGAAAAGTTTGGAAGAAAGGATTCTTCAAGAGGAATCGAGATAATGGGTCAAATGGTGCTCATGCATTCAAGAAGAAGTGGGACCTCTCTCATGTTCAATGGTTTAGATGTGACAAATTTGGTCACTATGTGAAGGATTGTCCTACCAAGCATAATCAGCATGCTTCATTTACGGATGTGATTGAGATCTCTCCCCAAAATGATTCTAGTGAATTTCTACTCTAGTCATGGGCCTATGTTCAAGTTGTGAAGGTTGTGTACTAAGCGCAAGAGTAGCATATCATACTCTGTCCACCCTTCAGAATATTTAAGAGATAAGTATTCTTTGTTTTGATTGTATTTACTATTCTAGGCTAAAATTCAATTTGTTGAGTTGTGCAAATCTGACATTATTTACTTAGGATTATGTGTGACCAGTAAATAGTGATCACTGTGATAAGATTCTTCAGATTTATTCATTGCAAGTAGGATCATGCTAATTTGTGAAGATTGTCTTTTGAGATTATCTCTTCCGAGAAATTGAAAGAAATACATGTCATGATTGATGAATTAATTATCTATTACTCAGGAGATTTTGAAGTATTGCATGGTTGAATAATGATGAATTGTTTTGTACCCACCAATTCATGCTATTGAGATAGTCAATCATGTATGTTCCTAGTTACGGTATGTCTATTTGAGATAGTTGAGTTCCATGAACTATTAGTAATCTCTTGTTAATGATTTCAGGATAAATCAAGAAGCGTAAGAGATTGCTTTCAAGAAGATCTTGATGCATCCTATAAGTTGAAGGATGGAGACTCTACTTGTAGCTATGAGGCTAAGTGATTAGTTGAAGACATTTTTTTTTCAAGAGAACAAATTAACCTTAAGAGGGAGTTCTATGACTCACTGAGAATAAGTAAGGGTTGCAGTGTTGCAAGGTCGGATGTTAAATTGTTGAAGTACCTCTTCAGCAGTTGGGTTCTGAATTGCTCAAGTCAACCTGGATTGGTAGCTCTGCAAACCTATTCAGAATAGAGTGATCTAGGATGCGGTCAAAGAGGACAACCTTGAATCTCTACAGAGGTGTGTGTTGGAAACCATTTCCTAAAGCAAGCGTTGCAGGCAATCTTGGTCAAGTGGTTGATGCAAGTGATTGAAGATTCAGAGGGAGCCTACTGAACCTAAAGAAGATGGTTGTGTTGCCTTGGATTTTGTCTTAGTTGATGTCTTTGATGATATCCTGTTACAGCAAGAAGCAGTCTTTTGTGGCAGCTCAAGAAGTAGTGTGGCTTCGAAAGCTCCTTGCAGGATTGGTTGAACAATCGTTGAAGCCAACTGTCATCCTTTGTGTTTGCAATACTAGTTGAACAATCGTTGAATCCAACTGTCATCCTTTGTGTTAATCAAAGCTTTGAGAAGCTTTCTATCTTTCCATGTGTTTCATGACAAAACTAAGCACATCACATATCAAAGATATGGTATTGAGGAAAGATATTCAGTTGAGGTATATCAGCACTGATGAGTAGATGGTAGTCATTCTCATCAAGCATTTTTTGGGATAATGGTTGTGTACCTTCGAGACAAGCTTGATATGGTGGAGAATGAAGTTCTAGTTGAGAGGGAGTCTTAGTATCAGTGTTCCTTTGTTTAATGAGTTCTTCTTTGAGAGAAGTTCAAGGTGAAATCCCTTGATAATGCATTTCTCTATTGAGAGAGATTTGAAGTGTAAGCCCTTGATAATGCATTTCTCTATTGAGAGAGATTTGAGGTGTAAGCCCTTGATAATGCATTTCTCTATTGAGAGAGATTTGAGGTGCAAGCCCTTGATAATGCATTTCTCTTTGAGATTTGAGGTAAAAGCCCTTGTTTCCACCCTCTAGGAGAGCTATGGTGGATGTCATGTGTGTGACTCCATGATAGCATTACGTGAGGGAATCCTTGATGACTTACTTGTACTTGTGTTTCACCCTCTGTATGAGCCATGGTGAAAGTCACATTGAGGTGACAACATCACATTAAGTGATGAGCACTTGCACATACCATCTATGGAGGTAGCCATGATGGTTGATATCACGATGAGGTGATATCCTATTTGTTTTCACATTGAGATGATGTATCTTGTGCAGTTGGAAGTATCATCCCTAGCTGAGAGGGAGTGTTGATGTTATAAGCAGCTTAGGGCTTCACTTTCAGCACACACACTTCGAGGAGAAAGCATAAATTAAATGATAGCCTGCCGACTATTTAATTTATATTGTTAATGTGTGATAAACATAAAGGGGCCGACCCTATAGTGGTTTGCATGTTTTGTTTATACATTGGGCCGACCTACATTGTATTTAATATATTTATATATTCTTCCAAGGGAGTCGACCTAATTGAGGAGGTGCCTCAATTGTATATATACAAGGTCACTCCTTGTCATTTATCATTAAGTTCATTCTTCATAATTCGCATTCCTAGAAGAACGTCGCACTTATGCAGCAGATCATTATTGTGCAGTAGATCATCATTGTGTAGCAGCAGCAGACCGAATTCAAGGAGAAACATATTTTTTTGTATCTTTTGCATCTAGGAGAGGTGCGACTATTCATTGTATCTATTTCAACCATTGTTGGGCCTGCATTGTAAGCAGAATTCTGCTCTTGTTTCTGTATTATATAAGAGAAATATTTGTTGGGTTTTTCTCCCTCAGGAGGAGGGTTTTCCTAGGGTATCTTGTTGTGTTTATTTTCTTATGTATTGCAAATATATTGAGTGCTTTCAGTTATTTAATTTGATCTATGAAACACTAACACATTTTAGCATAGCCTATCAAATTCAGGCCTTTTTTTGTATTTGCAAAAATAGAACAGTTATCTTGGAAGTCTTTAGTAGATAGTAGTTATTTGGCCATTTTCAAATAGGGCCTTCAACTGCTCACATTTGTAACCTGCAAACTTGTAAAAAAAAATTGGATAATCAATATAGGGTGTTGCCCCTCTGCAGCAATTTAACTAACAAAAAAAAAAATTAGTCCAACTATCACAAAATTTGAAAAATCAAGAAAAATGCTTCCACTTTTTAACATTGTGGACCCAACTTCTTATACTTACCCCCCCCTAAATGATTCCTAATGAAAGTGTAGGTTGGAAAAGGCGTTACACTACTCAAACATGGCAAGTGTAAGGTCTAGCAACTAACATAGTCATATATTTTCACAAGACACTAGCACAACGTGCGGATGTCTACACGACACATACTCGTCCGAGCAAAAATTAGACTTAACAATCAAGGAATTGGACATGCAAGGTGCTGAAGAATGGTTTGGACTGAAATTGGGATTAAGGAGCATAATTATATCAATTGTAACTAAAGGGGAAGGCATATGTAATGTGAAGTTGCATAGGATTAAATTTATATTATATTTTTTCCCCACTTTAGTGAGCATCTATGTTCAAGAGAAGACTGAGCTAAAGTAAAAAAAGAAGAGTATTTTACCCAAGATGTGAAGGGGAAGCAAAGTCTTCTATCTGTGTGAATTTCCCCAAGGAAGATATATGATCTGATCATTCATACAACGGTTAAGTTGCATCACCATAAACATGTCAGCTACAAATAAACATGTCAGGTGAAAAGAGAAAATTAGACATAAAAAATTATATAGACACAAGATGGTGTCAATATGTATGGGTAGCAAGTTGTGTTATGCTAGGGACCATACAACAATCCAATTGGCCTGTAGTTTCTACAAACTGCATTGTAGGACATTCACAAAAAAGAGAGATAGACATTCATAAAGATAAATTCTAGTGGGTTTCCCCCACACTAAACAATGGATAAGACAGTTGGATTCAGATGTATTTTAGAAAGAATCATAATATAAGAGATCTATAATCTAAATATGATAGCCCCCCTTAGAATAGCTTGTGCTACACAAAGGAGCACAAGTTATTCTAAGGAGAAGAAAGAGAAATGTTGTGTCCTAAAAACATAACAAGATGTATTCATGGAATGCTACCTAGAAATAGATAGCACATGGAACCCACAACAACAACAAAAGGAAATGCATAAGAGAGATTGGGGATCCTAGTATTCGGGGTCAGTTTGATATGAAGGAGCACATAAAGAAAAAGTCTAGTGGGTTGCCCCTATGCTAGACGATAGATAAGATGGTTGGATGCAGAAATATTTTGAAAAGAATCATAAGATATCTATAATCTGAATATGATACCCCCCTTAAAATAGCTTGTGCTACACAAAGGAGCACAAGTTATTCTAAGGAGAAGAAAGAGATATGTCGTCTCATAAAAACATAATGAGATATATTCATAGAATGCTACCTCGCAATAGATAGCACATTCAAACCACAACAACAATAAAAATAAATGTATAAGAGGTAGGGTATCCTAGTATTCGAGGTCAGTTTGATTCATATCAATAGAATTTGTATATAATTGTGTATAAATCATCATCATATCCCCAAATATTTTAAATCATGAAGGAGAAGCACATAAGGACAAAATAAAAATAAAAATTTGGGTCAATAGGGAAGAAGGCTTAAATGCCCCTAATGCTTTGCACCATCCCCTAATGTCAAAATCCAAAGTACGAAAAAAATAAGAATAATGATACAAATAGAGGAAGTGTATGGGTATGTGCAGGATCATCATGGAAAAAATAGGCCCTTAAGTGGCAATGAAAATTCAAAAAATCAGAGTTTGGAAACTTGACGTAAAAATTTGAATAAGCTATCTATATTATTTCAAAAATATGTCAAAATAGAATCTATAGAAAATTGAATGTAGTTTCTAAACTACTAGGTTTTTTTTTAAAAAAATCCATGTAGTGAAAATTTGAAATTTCAATGCAGTAGTACTTAAATTTCAGGGAACAAATAAGAAGTAGGTGTCTGTCTAACCACCCTAACCACAATAAAATGATAATATTTTTTATAAGATTTTAGATATAAGTAGAGGACTCATGTCCCAATGTGATGCATATTTTTTTGTAAATTTTTTCCAAGTAAATGATTTTTCTATTACAAATTTTTAAAAATATAAAAAATTGTATGTTTGACCAGCTTAACTTGGTCAAAACTTCATGAAATTCAATTTTTTTTTAATCCTATAGTATGCAGAGTATAGAATCTGACGCATGTTTCGGATTCAGAAAATGTGATATCGTTTGAATGCTATAGATGTTTTTCAATCAGCCTATCAATCAAGACTTTAGTCGTAATTCAAATAGAAAATGAATAATAATTATTTATTAAATTCAATGTAAAGCATAATTTATATTAGTGGAAATCTGAGAATCTCCTTTAAAAACCCTTTTCGTTTCATCATTTTTGGATAAAAAAAAGTCGTCAGCCACATAGACCATCATATCACTTACATATCGCCACTTTTGGCCCATCATGATCCTGCACATACTCGTATGGCAGATTGTCTCCCCTATATCCAAGTAACTAAAAGGGTATCATGGGTCCTCCAAGAGAGAGCACAAACATATACAAGCAAGTATAGGGGAATACAAACAAACATGCAAAGTCTAATATAAAGACATGAAGGGTATTTCTCTAGTCAATCATTCACATCAAGTCATCATCCTCCCAATATTCATCATAGGGGGAAGGAGGATAAGATTGAAAAGGGACAATGGCTAAGGTAGTACTAGGAATCTTTCCTATAGCAAGAGCTAGGGATGAAGTTGCCTCAACATTCTCATCGACTAGTTCTTGCAAGTCGAATGTCAACAATCTTGTAGAGATAGTTGCAGAGTTGAAATATCCTCCAAAGAGTCAAACATAAATGTATCTGAAGAGGAGTATGGTGAATCAATTGTAGGCTATGGAAGAATAGGAGCCTCAATGCCAACCTTTGAAAGAGGGGCAGTGATAAACTCTAGCAAAGGAAGAACCTCCTTAATGACAAGAACATAAGAAGAAAGGAGAGCTGAAGGAGAGGAATTCTTATAGAAAAACTCAAGGATGGGGCCCTGCTCAAGATTGTGCTTAGATGGTTGGTGTGAGACCTTCACATCAACCATGGTAGGTTGATGGACCCTAGGAAGGCTAGAATGTTATGAAGTGGGAGTAGATAGGGCCACAATAGACACGACCTTCATATGAAGCATGTCTATGGGCTACACAAATGGAGGAATATCAAGCAAAGAAGTGATCAGAGGTGGTACCAAAGAGGGAGTAATGAATACCTGATCCCTTTTGGGGTGATTTTCATCCACATCTCTCAAATAATTTGGGAGAAAGACGAAAATAGGATTAGAAATAGAAGTAGAGACAAAAGAAGAAGCAAAAACTAGGATAGGAACAGAAGAAGACTCAAGAGTTGAAACTGAAGACTCAACCTCACTCTTTTGCATGGCATAACATTCTCTTGCTATCGCACGTCGATGATGCTTACACTCACACACAAGCTAGTTTTGATGAAGATGGGGACCAATAACATGAGCTTGAGAAGAATTTGGGGCATCTTGTTCAACTGGTGGAGTTGTATTTGTAGCCATTGTTGGCAAAAGGATAGGTGGAACATGAGATGATAGGGGTGCAAAAACCTTAACCTCAACTGGGGAACCTTTCCTCATGCATTTTTGGAAAGAGGAGGAATAGGAAAAACCCTTGGGAGTCCACATGTTGGAGCTGCACATGAAGGACTAGTCAAATAATACCCCTTACCCTTTCCATACATAGTAGGGTGAGGGATATCAGGAAGAATTGGAAGCTCTAAGACATGGGACTTTGACTTTGACAACATGGGTGCCTTTCATTTTCTTGTCCTAAGCACAATCGATGGAATAGAAGGCACTCCTATAGGTTGTAGGGTCTTAGAAGAATGGGGGTGTTTACTCGAGGGAGCATCCTTGTCCTTAGCCCCCGATGAAGAAGGCCCAAAGGATGAAGCACTTTGTTACATAGGAGTAGATTGAAAAGGAATTGCAGAAGGAGACAGAACCAAATCACATGTTAAGCCCCCAATCTTATACTTATAATATGATTTATATAATAAATCATGAAGGGGTAGCATGGGTCCCACTGGAGCAGGCCAAAAATGATCAAGAGAAAATCCCCCACATGACACTAATGGCTTATATCTAGTGTCCTGGATAGTCTACACAGTGCCCTCATGAGGAAACTTTAGACACCTATGAACAAAAGAAGTGACAGCATTGATGGAAACTAGCCAAGGAATGCCTAGATTCACTTTGAATAAGTTTGATTTTGGTATCACAACAAACGTTGTAGAAACAATCTTAGGTCCCACAAGGACTGATAAAGAAATAGCTCCCAAAGGGGAAAGAGAAATTCCATCATGTTTACGAATGGTATCCTTACACTCATCATACCTCACCCTATGTGGTCCATTTATGAAGAATGTCTCATTTGTTATGACATTGACTCTTCTGGCAAGATCAACCATAATTCCAATGACGACGTTACCATTGACATGAGTAGGAATGTAAAGAGAGTACTCTCCATGATACGGTAAGTCATTAGGTGTGAAAGATATGTCAGGCATAGATTAACCTTCTGACTTCGAGGGGAGATCAGATTCATGGACACCATGTTCACATATACAAAATTATCAGATGGAGTAGAAGAAGCGGTGATAATATTAGAAGAATGAGGCAAAAAAGTATCTATGTAAATTTGTATTTGATCGTTGGCCTTAGCAATAGATTTATTTGATTTCTACTTCTTACCACTAAGTTGGATGTTACCATTATCTATGTGATCCTAAATTACATGTCTCGGGTGCACACAGTGTTTGGTGTCATACCCAAGCACTCGATGATATTGGCAAAACTTAGAAACATCATACCAACTGGGGTATGGCTTGTTGTCAGGGAGTGGTCTAATCTTCAGGAGGGTGATTAAATTATCTTTAATACTTTTTTAAGTACACTTAAATAAGAATAAAATAATTTTTTGAAAACTTGATTATGTTGTGATCTAAGTGTACTCTTCGCATTTGCATGAGGAATAGTTACCACATTAGCTATTTCCTTGTTTTTCTTTGACCCTCCAGAAGAAGACGCGTCTCTAAAACTATCAAGACATGAGGATGAGGCAGAAGCCCCATACTGGGCCAATATTTGCTAATAATCTCGCAGTGCAATACACAAATGAGAAAAAAAAGATACTTCATTAAGGACACCCATTCCCTCAATATCGGGTGTAGACTTCCCATGAACATTCTCTAAATTTCATGATTAAGTAGGGCATAGGGAATTTGTGAAGAGATAGATTGATAACAAGGAATAAAATTAGTTAACTTCTCACTAGGTTGTTGCTTATAATGGACAAGATCAGTAATAGTGACCTTGGAGCAAATGTTCACCTGAAACCACTACAAGAACTAATTCATGAGTTGATCGAAAGAAAAGATAAGAGTTATCAATCAATGAGAAAAATCATTCCAACGTGGTCTCCTTAAGGGATCATGGGAAAAAAATTGCTAACAAATGGTCTTGATGCAAGAAATCACTACACATAGCAATAAAATAATTAGCATGTATCTGTGAGTCTCCCTTACCACTATACTTGTCAAATTTAGGTCTCTTGATCCCTTGGGACATAGGAGCTTTCAGGATGTTCAAAGCAAGTGGGTTGTGACAATAGTAAGGATTAAGAATGGATTGTGTAGAAGCATTGGTTAGATTAGCAAGCTAAGACTGTATTTGACCCATGTTTTGCAATAGGGTGTTCAAAATGGGATTAGATGGTAGGGGAGGTGGATTAGCCATTGTGGAAAAAGCTTGCACTATGGAAGTTTTAGGAGTAGAACTAAGCAGAGGAGGTATGTTATACCCTAAATGATTTTGAGACACATTCATTCTATGAGTAATAGGAGGCACAAGCATAGTCTTTGTATTATTAGTAGAAGATAGGAGCTACAGTAGGATTAGCATCTACCATGTGCACAAACACCTCAAGCATCAAAATATTCAGCTAGGTACCAATGACATCTCATTGAGCATCATGAGGTTGATTCAAGACTAACTTGTACGAAGGTACATGAGTCTCGACTATGTTTGTTAACACATGAAGCAACTCAAGGCCCTTACAATCTGAGATGAGCAAGTCTCTTAGCTTGCCAACAATAGGGGCAACTTGAGTAAACAAATTGTCACAATTAAGGAAATCCTCAGAGTGCTTCGAATTCTCCTCCAAAGACTGAACCTGCTCAAAGGGGACCTTGGTTAAATCACAATATTGTGTCACTTTTTGGCCAAGAGACATTTATATCATAATTTTTCACTAAATCTTCATTTTTTGAGACCTATAGTAGATAAACCGTTAAGAATTTGAAGATGATGCAAACTAGTGATTTGTGGCAACTTCTATGTAGATTCCAAAAATATTTTATATTTTTTCTGAAATAAATCATGAATCTTTCAACATCTCCTTTAATAACTGGTTTTAAATAGAAAACAATATTTTTAGAAAGTAATGTTTATGTCGTCCAACATAACTTGTTTTCTATAAAGGATAAAATTCTAATTTTTGAAATATAGATTCTTAACATCGATATCTAGGGCAAGGATATTTTTTCATAGTTTTTTGTTACATATTTATTTAATCAATTTTTGAAGTCACTGTAACTATAATTTGGACATACGTGTGTGTTGTCCAACATAACTTGTGTATGTATTGAAATCCTATTTTTTTTGGTGGAACAAGGACATCAATACCTAGGGCAAGGGTGGAACATGGTTGTTTGTGCAGCGCACACCCGTCCAGGTGAAAATCAAGCTTAACAATCGAGGAACTGGACATCCAAGGTGTTGAAGGATGGTTTGGACTAAAATCGGGATTAAATAGTATAATTATCTTAATTGTAACTAAAGGGAAATCCATATGTAATGTGAAATTGTATAGGATGCAATTTATGACATTACATAATCATCTTAAATTTATAGTTCAAGCTATGTTAATATTTTAAACCAAGTTGAAGTGGAAAAAGTAATTAATAAATTGGTCTACACAATTTATCTATTTAGAACATTTTAAACATATAGTTAAAAGTATATTAATGCTTAAACAAAATGGAAAAGGTGGAATGTAGATAACAATCGATGTAATAGATTTTAGCTTTGCAAATCCATTTAATTTAACTATTTCATTTGGTGATCATTTAACTAAGGACCTAAAGATTAATTTAATATGCTCTTAAATTAATTTCAAAAATCGAACCTTGAGGAAATCAATAGATAGCGCTATGATGAAACTTTTCACCATTTTCATCAATTAAATTTAATTTGATACTCGAAAATGGGGGACTAATTAAATTAATTTTGTAGACCTTAAATTGTTCCAAGATTGGAATCTTTGGTTAAACTTATTAATGTCTCTAATATTAGATTAATCGTTAGAAAGAGATTTAATTGTATTCATTAAAATTTTAAAAATTATTAAATGATTTTAATTAAATAAAAAATTAATATTAGTTAATTTAGATAAAGTGAATTAATATTATTAATTTAATTTATTCTTATCTTTAGGTGATAGGCCTTGTTTTGGACACTTAAATCTATCGTTTCATATAGGAAACCCAAAAGGGATGATCCTTAGGTGGTCTTCTCATGAGTTATCTTGAACAAAGGTACCTAACTCTATTAGGTCAGCCTCCATCATAGGGTGTGTGGAATGGGTTCTACCACACCTAATTACACTATTTCCCTTCCTCGCCTTCAGGGTGGCAGGCTTGTGATGATGTTGCACAACAAGTGTGCACATTAGTGTATCATTTTTAGCACGATATGAGTTGAAAGTTTGTTGTTTTATGAAAAAATATGGGTTTGTGTCTATGTTCACATTTCAAAAGGTGGGCATGAAAATAACTATGATGGGTCTCTCATCAAAGGGGAAATGGATGTCCTTAGTGGGGTAAGTGCACCAAGATGGTTCCCAAAAACGGGACTTAAGTGGACAGCTTTTTCCTGAAATCGAAAAATACTGACCTTGGATGTGAAATTGAGGATACTTATACTCAAAATTTTGAGATGGAACAAAAAGAAGGATTCAAGTGCTCCAAGTCTACTTTCTAAACTACTAATTTATTTTGAAAATTATTGAGATTAAGGGGTTCAAACGAGGGACGTAGATAAATTGGTGTTGTTTTTGTTAGAAAAACATAACATAGCAACTCTTGTACGACCCTCGTACGGTGAACTTTTTTTTAGTATTTTTAAAATCGCAACAGTCAGAAGTTAGCTAACAGTATGTAGTTGATGCACGATTTTTCTGATAATTTTTTAATGAATATTTGATTTTTTACTAATTTGCGAAGTGGACATATCCTAAAAATAGAATTTTGGCCGTGCTACCCCTACAAATTTTGGAAACTAATTGATTTGTTTTTTTTTTAATTTTTTAATTTTGTAGAATGGAGTCTAGTTTCTAAAAATGTAATTTATTTGAAAAATTGATGAACGGTTAATTTATAACGAAAAAAATACCAAACACTGCTTTTTGGCAAAAAAAAGACATACATATAAAATAAATTATGGATGAAAGACTTAACTTTTTCAGAACGTGAAAAAAATTACATCATTGGATAGCTAAGAGATAACCCAACATTACCCATGTGCTCGATTTTTTTGATATTGAACCACGTGCAATCCTGACGGTGAGCACGAACTCGATTATGAGAAATATGGTGGATTTCTTAAAAACATGTCTCTGGTCATTGGGAATGCCCTTCAAACCTTTGGGTTAGAATTCCAAGGCAATACCAAGCTTAAAGTTTGGTAATTCTCAAAGCAAGATATAACGCGAGCGCATTATAGCACACTCTCGTTATAACGCACGCACGTTATTTCTCACTTTACATGGTTTTTGCTTCTGCGGGGAACATGTCTATTGATCCATAGCGCGCGCATTATAACGCACTCACGTTATTTCTTACTTTATGTTAAATGCTAATATATTTATGTATGCTGATATATTTTTATGTACATGTATGTATGTATGCTTGTATGGATGTAAGATTATATGTACAAATGTATTATGCTTGTATGTATGCATTTATGTATGTCTTTAGACGAAGGGAGAGTTTAGAGAGAGTCCAGAGAGATGGAGAGGGGGTCGAATTGAGAGTTTAAGAGAGAGGGAGTGGGAGAGAAGGGTTTGGATTGAGGGAGACTTACCTAGGTAGGGTGGGAAGGATAGAGGGAAGGAGAGAGAGAGAGGGGGGTGGGAGGGATAGAGGGAGAGAGAGGGGGGGGGGAGAGAGAGAGAGGGGGGTGGGAGAGAGAGAATTGAGGGAGAGGGAGAGAGAGAGAGAGAGAGAGAGAGGTTATGTAGGTAGGGTGCGAAAGGGAGAGACTTGAGAGTGTGAGAGGGAGAGACTTGAGAGATAGGTAGTGAGAGGGAGTGTGAGAGAGAGGGAGTGAGAGAGGGTGGTAGGGATTGATTGAACGAGAGGTACGCAGAAAGAGGGAGATGGTAGATAGAGACAATTAGAGAGAGTGGGAGGGAGAGTGGGACGGAGGGAGGGAGGGAGAGGTGAGATGTATAGATAGAGAGAAAGTGATAGGGGTTGAGGGATTAGGATGGAGGACCTATAGGGTTGATGGTTTCTAGGGTAGTAGGGTTTAAGGTTTGAGGGTTGATGGAATAAGTGTGATGGTAGAGGGTATTTGGTTGAGGGTATAGGGTAGAAGGTTTTAGGTTTAAGCGTTTAGGGTTGAAGGGTTTGGGGTTAAGGGTTTACTTGGTTGAGGGTAGAGGGTTTAGGGTATAGTTTTGAGGGTATATGGTTGAAGGATTAGGTTCAAGGTCCAATGTAAGGGGTAGAGGGTTTAGGGTTTAAGGATTGAGGGTTGAGGGTTGAGTGTTTAATGTATAGGGTAAAGGGCAAGGGTTTAAGGGTTGAGGGTTGAAGATTGAGGGTTTAAGGTATAAGGTCGAGGGATTAGGGTTGAGGGTCCAATATATAGGGTAGAGGTTATAGGGTTGAGAGATTAAGGGTTGAGGGATTAGGGTTTAGGGTAGAGAGTATTGGGTTGATGGTAGAGGTTAGAGGGTAGAGGGTAAAGGGTTTAACAGTTTAGGGTTTAAGGGGTTAGGGTTGAGGGTCGAGGGTTTAGGGTTGAGTGTTTAAGGGTTTAAGAGTTTAGGGTTTAAGGGTCAAGAGGGTTGAGGGATTAGGGTAGAGAGTTTACTAAGTGGGTTTGAGAGTTGGGGGATTAGGGTTGAGGGTAGAGGGTATAGGATTGGCGATAGAGGGTAGAGGGTTTATGGGTTAGGGTTTAAGGGTTTAGGGTTTAGGGATGAGGGATTAATAGGTTATAGAGTAGAGGTTATAGGAGTTGAGGGATTAGGGTTTAAGGGTTGAGGGTTGAGTGATTCAGAGGGTATAGGGGTTGAGGGATTAAAGTTTAAGGGTTGAGGGTTGAGGGATTAATAGAGTATAGGGGTTGATGGATTAGGCTTTAATGGTTGAGGGTTGAGGGTTCAAGGATTAAGAGGGTATAGGGGTTGAGGGATTAGGGTTTAAGGG